>CM056511.1:14416931-15616931 GCA_029783415.1 Anisodus acutangulus | reverse complement strand
TTTAATAATCTTTGTCCGACAATCAACATTCACGTAACAAGATGCCAAGCATCCCATTCCCATAATAACACTGAACTCAACCATAGGCAACTCGGCTAAATCAGCCAAAGTAGGGAGATTACAAACCGCTACGGTATAATTTCTATAAATTCATCACGCTACAATCATCTCACCAACCAATGTAGTCACTTCCTACGTCTTAGACAACAGCTCTGGTTCAAAACATCGGAGTAGAGAGATATTCACATTTTCATTAGACTGCCTAAAAAGCTCCTTTGGGACCCATTTGAGACCGTGGCCGACCTTTTAAGGTTATTTACGTCTTCCAACTCTATTACTTCATCATTGTTCGCCAAAACCAGTTCCCAAAAACCCCCAAATGCTCTCTAAGATATCCCCAACCATCCAAGAGTTAATTCCAACGAAAATAATGTAAATCAAACGCCGGGAATCTCGTGGTGTTAGTGAGTTTCTTTTTCTTCTTGTGGTTGATACTTTTGGAGTGGTTCCAGTTCATGTGGAGATTTTTTCTAAGTGTTATAAGGTAATATTATAATCCTCCTTCATGTATTTGATCTTATAGAAGTTATAGCTAGCTTGTATGGTTGAAAACTCGTGAACTAAAGGTCAAAACTCGTAATTGTAATGTTGTTGCTTGTTTAACTGTTTTGGGATTGTTGGTGTGGTATATTATGGCTGCAAATTGATGGAGTAACTTGAGTATGTTGTTTTTGTCATTGTTTACAGGTTCTTAAAGAAATAACGGCTTTAAAGGTATAGCTTTATTAGTTGTAAACCGAGCTTGCCGCTTGATGTATTGTTCTTTGGGTTAAAAAGATTATTGTATAGCCAATGGTTGTTCAGGTTGTTCTTGTGACCATTATGGACTTGAGGAATATGAAATAAACTAGGAAGATGCTGCCCGTTTGGTTATAAAATAAGCTTATCATTTGAAATACAATAGTAGTATTACTTTTAGCGTGATGATAGGGACGTTTTCATTATTGTAGATTGAGGTACGGTGAGTCGAACTCATTGTGGTTGTTGAGAAGGTCATCACAAGGTATTTTAAGGCCATCCCTTTCCTTCTTTTTGAATGAATCCAATGGAAATGAAACGTAAGTGAACATCCCACCAATACAGCTCAATTCTTGCTATGTTAGAGATGTTCATGTCTTACATTCTATCAAGATGTTTCTTTTATATTTATTTCCCTTTTTGGGAGTAATTTTCATGTCATTAAAGTTATATTTTATTGTATTGTGTTCTTCTTTATGATAATGAAATGTATGATGGCCTGTTAGCGACATGACAATAGTCGGAGGTGTAACAACCTTACCTCACTCCGATGAGCTTAGAATGTTCCTTATGATCCTCATGCATGTACATATATATATATATTATGATGATGATGATGATGATGATGATGATGACTCTAGAGGCCTATGGAGTTATATACACATTATGTATCCCAATGGTGTTATATACACTTATATATTGTATTATTGCATATCATGTCCCTCCACGGTAATCCAAAGTTTCAAGTTGAACCTTGTCTCTTACTTACGTTCATGTCTCTATTTACGCTTTATCTGCCTTACATATCAGTAGATTCTTTCGTACTAACATCCTTTTTCCAGAGGCGCTGTGTTTCATATACGCAGGTCTAGGAAGATAGGTTGACAAACCTCCTCAGTAAGCTACTTTGCTCAGGGATGGTGTTAGTGCACTCCATTTGTTCCAAAGTTTCCATTTTGAGTCGGTATGATATGTATATATGTGTTATGGGTATGGCGGAGCCCTTTCCCAACCTTATGACATTTATGGCACTCTTAGAGGCTCTTAGACATATGTCATGTGTATAGATGCTCCTATGTTTATTATATAATCTCCCATGGTGGCCTTGTTGGCCCTTATCAATATATATACATATACATATATGTATATGTATATGTATATGTATATGTATATGTATATGTATATATGTATATGTATATATATATATATGTATATGTATATATATATATATGTATATGTATATATATATATGTATATGTATATCTCATTGGGATTGTCAGTTGTATAAGGTTTCTTTGTTTCATTCAAACATTTCATAGTGGCATTGTCTGCCCAGACCTTCTTATGTTTAAGTTAAAATTTTAGATGTGGTACGCTCGGGCCAGTAAGGCACTGGTCGTCCACCCCCAAGGTTGGGGTGTGACATTCGGCTGTAGACATACTACACTAGCACGGCTAGAGGTCTACCTCTACTTCCCGCTCTACCTATGCCCCTGACCGGTACAACACCTCTGGCAATGGGTGAGGGTGTAGGTGCGGGCTCCTGATATCCATCTGTTGTCAAATGATTCCTCACCATCTATGAGAAATAGTGAAACAAAAGAGATCTAGAATTCAATAAAGTCGAGAATGCATGATAAGAATGAAAGAAGCAAACTTTCCTAAATGTCCTATAGCCTCTCGAAGATAGATACGAATGTCTACAAATTGATCCCCAAGACTCTACTAGACATTGCTCTTATACTCATGAGACCAATGAACCTAGTGCTCTGATACCCAATTTATCATAACCCAAAATTCAAATTGTGTCGTGAGGGTACTTACCCTGAACCCGTAGGCGAACACCAATAACATAGAATCGAATATATGAATAAATTATGGAAAAGTAAAGAAAATGCTCAAACTACTGAAAATGTTTTAATAGCTTAACAAAAGTAAGTTTAAGTCAACACTCCCCAAAACCTGAAAGTCATATGTACAAGAGCTTACCAAATACGATTACAAGTCTTAGTCACTACAACACTGTCTAGAAATTAAAGAAGACAAAAAGTAAGGATAGAATGGAATCCAGTGCTGGGAAAACATGAGCAGCTCATCCTGGACTCCAAGATAGTGCTCTCTAATAATCGTCTGAACCTCGATGCTCAATTTGCGCTCGGATCTGTAGCTGCACACAAAAGGTGCAGCAAGTGTAGAGTGAGTAGGGGAAGCACGTGTACCCAGCAACATTGTTGACCGACCCTAACTATAGCGGTAGTGAGGGTTGGTACTTCTGATACTTTTCTTATTTCTTAGTTAGTTAAGGTACACAGTTTATAATTACTTTAACCATTTAAGTAAAGATTCTATGACTAAACTAAATCACATAGTACATCACTTTTACCAAGGATCATCATAAAGTTTCTATATTTACCTCAAGAGGGACAAGTATAACCATAATGTTTCAACCTTTACCCAAGTAGGGCATCTGAACCCACAAAGGTTCGATCTTTTCATTCTTTAAGTTAACTCCACATAGGAGACTCATGGGGTCCATATACACACCCAGTTAACTCTACATAGGAGACCCATGGGGTCTATACACACACCTAGAATCATTTACCATCTAGTCCCAACTCTAAGGATGTAATATCATCATCATTATTATTTCCATGTATCATATCCAAATGGATATGCGTACGCCATGCAAATGCATAACACTGATTCAATTTATCAAGACACGGCCTTCATTATACCTTAGATGAGATGTGGAGTGATGATTTATGACAAGTAAATAATCACATAATCTATCAATCATGTCTAACATAGCCCAAATAAACAGCAGTCATACCTACCTAAGTGGATTTATACACCACGCTTCGAGGCCCGAAGGTTAAATGCATAGTCTCCATCACAAGTACAACTACTTTGTATTTTAGTTACCTTTTTTATATACACTGGTACAACACACAAGTTCTCATCACCTCACGAGTAAGGAAACCCAATTCCCCATTATTTCCATTAATTAATTAACCAACACAAACATTACATGAGAGTCTAGTAAATCTCAACTTTCCTAAATCCGAATCCAAAGAGTCACTCTATAACCTTTTATTTCCTTTGGGCATCCAAACGATCCCGCTTTATTCAAATATCGTATCTATATTATATTATGAAGCTAACGATACCCATATTGCTGTAAAATGATGGAATCCAAAAGTGTAATGACCCATCCGGTTATGTTTAGCTAAAGACCCTTGTTTGACTATTTTACCCTTCTCGTGATCTTTATGTGGGTTTGTGATATGCAAGGATGGGTGGCACAAATACCGAGGTCCATTTATATGAGATTTGGATGAAATACCTAAAATCTAGAAACTTAGAATTAGTTAGTTTGACTCAAGGTTGAATTTTCGCTAGATGGATTTATTTCAAGGTTCTGTCGCTTTCGATAGTTTCGAAAGGTCATTTATAACTTAGTTGATTCATTGGTTCATGTCCTGATGCAATCTAATGTATTTGGTGGCTTTGTTTGTGAAATTTTGATATTTGATTTTCTCGGATGATTCTTTAGAAAAGTATGACTTAGCTTGATTATTTGTGAAATCCAAGGTACGAGCGAGTTCGTAGACTGTTTACCTTAGACAAGCATCTCTGGTTTGTGTCCGGAGGGTTTCAAATGATCAATGAAGGACTTAGCTATTTTCTATCTGTAGCGGAGTTGTGTCCGTCGTGGTAAGGGGTGAGGTGTCAAGTGACTCTCACCACAACGGAAGGTTTTCTTCGGCAGTGGGTTCGCTCTAGCAGAGTCGATTACACTGGGATGGAAACACTATTTAGGGTGCTATAAATAATTTGAGGTTAGATTTTCTTTTCCAAAATAGTCTATCTGGAAACCAACATCATTTTGGAGTATAACCAGAGCTTTAAGAGTAATTTCCACCCTTGGGTAAGAATTTACTTCATTATTGGGTTTAGGTTTATGATTCAAAGCTTATTAATGGTGGCTTAGCATATTATTTGAGTTGGGAAAGATGAGTTATGTATGTTGTGAGAATAAGAGAGCTATATAGGTGATTTTAATGGAGATTTATAGATCAAATGATGTTAATATCATGAAATAGGATTGGATTATGATAGATTATCATGTTATAAGTCTTAATTTGATTGTAGAAGCATATTTTCAAATGGGAAAAAATTCTAAGATTTCAATTGGGGCTTTATGATTATTGTTCAATTGAGTTATCAAATGTGAATAGATTTTCAATTAACTGTAGGATATGACTACTTAGTATGTAATAGAGGTTTTTGAGTATTAAAGTTCGAGTCTTAGTGACGTGGGCTCGGGATGGGTATTTAAAGTATTATTTTTGTTGTGATTAGCTTTATATTAATGAATAATATATACGTGGATAGACCTTGACTATCGTGAGGTGCATCGGAAGGGCAAGGCGATCACTGAGGCTTGATTTGTTAGCGCTCTTGTTCGGCAATGAGGTAGGCTATAGTTTAAATTTTTGAGAGTCCGATAGAAGTATGTAGTAGTTATAAATATTGAGGGGTATTGGCTGTGTTTGGGGTCCCAATCAAACGGTTGTGATGAATGTTTGAGTGGGTAACGGTGTTGAACTATGATGATGGGTAATTTGGGGGATCAGCGTTTTGCTGATTCCAACTGCTGTTATTTTGGCTTGTCTCCATATTTGATAATGTTCTATTTATTCATCACACATGCTTTAATATGAAATCCTAATTGTACAAGGATTATTGTTGATGGACTTGCTTTGATATAAAATCTTGTGTATTGGAATATATGTGTGTTATTGAACTATTAAAAGCATGTGATATTTTATCTCCTTACATGGTTGCATCTTATTATATCATGATATCTTGCCTTATATTATCATTTTCATTCATACACGCATGGTTCTGTGATATTGATATTACTTATCAAATTATGGAAACATTGAGATAATGATAACATGGATGGCTCAGGTTGCATGCCGTAATGTATATTGATATGCAGAGAATAGAGTTGCATGCCTGTAATATGATATTATTCAGAAAAATGAGTCTGGGGCTCTAGCCAAATTTGTGTGTGGAATTTTGACTGTCTAGGAGCGGTATATTGACTTCACAGGTCCCTCATGAGTGTACAGTTCATAATAAAACCTTGACATACTGTATACCAGGTTGAGAAAGGTACCTTGCATATGCATTGCATTCATATCATACATATATCTATACATTACTTAATTATGTTTTGGTAATGTGATATGGTTGGTTATTGGAACTTGGGTAAAACCTTGATTTACTTGGATTGAACTGATTGTATTGGACTAGAATGGTTTCTATGATTGAGCTTGTCTCTATGAATACTTAGAAAAAATTATTATGCTGGTCTTTATGGACACTTGGATAAATGGTTGAGGTGGTTGAATTGATTTGGTTGTCGTGTGTGGCTTGCTTCCTCATGTATGTGTTTTGGGGTTTAATAATTATAAGTCTAAGTAGTTGATGTTAACTACTAATGTGGTCGGAAATGTAAATTATGCCATAACTATTGTCTAGGTCCAGGTAATTATGTGCATTTGTGTGTTGTCTGGTAATTGATTGTGTGACTGGATAACAAGTCTAGTAAGGAACCTGTGTGAAATGTCACTAGTGTAAGGTAGATGTGGAACGATCTATGTATGTCAGACTGTAACTGTATAGAGACTTAACTAAGTGTAAATGTAAGGTTAATAAAGGAGTTAACATCATCATGTTTAGCTTGGGTATAACACTCTTGAAAGCATTCTAAAATAGTTGTTGGTGATGTAAGTTTGACTCATTTGTTTAATGTGATAAGTTGAGTAAGTGGGGTTAAGGTTGAGTATGACTTGAACAAGAGACTTACTAGTCGGTGGGTACTATGATAGTAAGGTTCCTATATATGTGAATGGATTGATTATACTTGACTGTGATTGGAACCTTATGTGAATAATGTGACTTGATGATTCTGTGAATTGATATGTGTACAACGTGACTTATATGGACTATTGAACTGTCTAGTATAGGTTTATTTGGTGTCACTTGATATTTATCTTTGTTAAGTATCTTCTGTCGTTGTCGGCCTATGATGTCTATGGGAGTACGTTGTGTACTCATTCTACACTTGTTGCATCTTTTCTGATGCAGATACAAGTCCTTCTGACAGTTAAAGATCTCGAGTTTGAGTACGAGCAGGTTGACTTCCAATATTTAGGGTGAGGATGCTATCTTCCGGCATACCTTGGATTCTCATTCTCTTACTTTGTCTTTACCTTAATTCGAAAGACACGATTCAAATTTTCAGATTATGTAGTTCAGTTTTGGATTATGTGGTATTTTATTCAAACTTGTATATGTATTAGCGCTCTAGTAATATTGACCAGATCTTGGGGGTTGTATTTGATGATTCAGACTTATGTTCTTCTTTTACAGAAATATGAGATAGCTTACTTAATATTACTATTTCTGCAATTTTTCTTAATTTTGTTGATAATTTGGGAAGTGGTTCGCCTATCGGTGGGAAATATGTAGGTGTCACAACTACTACTGAAAAAAGGTCGTGACAAAGTTGGTATCAATGCTTTAGGTTAAACGGTCTTAAATACAAGAGCAATGTCTAGTAAAGTCTTGCAGATCGGTGCGGAGACTTCCGTACTTATCTTCGAGAGGCTATGGGATATTTAGAAAACTCTATTTCTTCATTCCTTTTGTGCTATGTTGAATCAAATTGGTATATTAACTTCTTCCTTCTATTCTATAACCAATGGTGGTAATACACTCTTTAGTTCATGTGTAAGTGGTTCGATATAATATTGCACGATAGGGTATAAGATGTTTTAACATAATTCAGATGCGTGACCGAGTTTACTCTTTAGCTACGATTTGAAGGTTAAGTTGATTGGGGTTATCATTATGACTTCTCAGTTTAGTGATATCCTTGAATAGTAGGAATGATAATTCAGAGATGCAACGAAAAGAAATTGGATGGATCAATCTCTACTACATAAAGGGAAAAATTGGAATTTGACGCACGTGATAGGTTATGTTGTAAGATGTACGAGGGTGGATGTCATACAGGTCATAAAAGGTTAAGTTCGCTTCAATTTGGCAGAATTGGGATAACGGAGTATAATTAGTGGTTGTGAGTTTTTCAAGGAATGATTATATGTTCGAGATCATGTGGCAGTTTTACTTATGATGAGTGAATCTTAATGGAATAGATTGTCGCATTTCTTTACCTAAGAGTGTGTTTGTGGATTAACTTGGCATTTCGAGGTTAGTGATGATAGGGGAGCTATTGAGACTAATAGATGGTTGAGTTCTGGGTTATTTCGTAGTTGTTGAGTATCGAGTGAGTGAAAAAGTTGTATATTCGTTGGTATGTTGGACTCATCGTAGGCTAATGGGAACTAGTGATCGACTAATAGGAATAACTTTTACGCTGGATGAGTGTGAGGTTCTATCGAGTGATTACCAGGTATTATATTTAGTTCTTAGATAAGATTTGTGGGCATGATATTTAAGGTGTTGGTCAATGTGAATATTTATGGTAACGGGTTGACGATAGTTTGATCTAATTTCAGTCGTGAAAGGCTTTGGTATCAATGATCGGGTCAGTGAATGCATGGACTAGTATAGAAAGTGATTATTTTGGTCTAGGATTTTGGCAAGGGTATTTCAATGAAATTATATGAGAGTGTTAGCAAGGGTATATATTCAGTAACTAAGGATTAACTGTCGGATTAAAGACTAGTTCAGTAATGGTTTGAGTCAGCACGTGTGTACTAAAGGATTTTGGTCAGAGTAACCAGAGTGGGTCGATACCTATTCTAGTCAAGGAATCTTATAAGAAATGGTACATGGGAGATGTTGGATTTTGGAAATAACTCCCAGTTTTAGTGTTGGAGTGGACGGGGGGAACTCTCCGTTATTTGGTATGCGGTATTCTACTATCTCCAAGATCGGTTCAGTTATTGTGTGAGGCCTTCAATATTGCAGTTCACTCCGGGAATAAGGGTCGGTTGACAGTGGATATTGTGATTGAAGGAAAAAATGGAAATGTAAGGAATCAATAATTGTGTGTTTAGCTAATTCGGGATGAGTTAGGTGTCTCTTTGAGGATTAGGATAATTTGGATTTGAAGAATGGAAAATCTAAGGTTAGTTGTGAATTATGTGGTAATTATCGTTGCGGTTTCAAGATCGGGTGAAATGGTTTGGTATGCTCGGAGGAGTAGGCCTATCGTAGTTGACTAAGTGTTATGAAAAATATTCCATGAGGTTTGTGTTGGGTAACAGGTAGTAGACTGGATTAAAACATTTTTATTTATAGCATGGATGAGTATTCGGGTAACAGAACTTGAGAGAAATTGGGCAATGACAGGTAAATTGAAGGTAAGGTTGATACATCAGAAATTGGCAAGGCTGGTAATTAGCGAGATATGACAGATAGAGGTTCGATAAGGTGTCCAGAGTTATGGGTGAGTTAAGAGAAAGTATGAGGAATATTTGATATGTTTATAGTTCATGTGGTTCTATCAGACTTGCATATCGGTAGAAGTTGAAAAACTTGGAGATTATAATCAAGGGTATGGTTCGTCGGTGCTAAATTGATGACTTGGATAGAATCCAACTTGAAAGTTGTGGTTGACGACACGTGATTAATTTGATCGTGAGGAAAAGAGATGGAAGTGGTCATAGCATGTCTATGGGAAGCTTACTAGTTCGCTTGGGGTCAGTTCGGGAGGCTATCAATAATTTATAAATTGTGTATTTTATTTTGGGTCAGATTTGTTCATTTAGGGCCGATGGCCTATGTTACATTGACTAGAGGACTTGTGGTATTTTAGTAAACCACCGACAAAGATTCAGGGGATTTCATTTTGGAAATGGAAGTATGACGGTGTTACCGGCTCCCATCAAAATTGCAAGTAAGATTGATGATAATTTTTGGATGACAGCAATTCAGAAAGTTCTAATGGTTTGCACGGTTACTTAATATGCATTGAGGGAGTACAATTGGTTATGGAAAGTCTTCAAAAGGATCAGTCATTTTCTATGGATTTGGCACGACAAAGTAATCAATAGGCATGTTTATAGTATAGTGGTTTGGAAATTTGAGGGAAATTGGACTTCTGATGTGTGTTTATGTATTCTAAAGAATCTTGGTGCGAAGGACAATATTGATAGTTGAGAAGGAAGACTAGTAGTATAAGACTATATTATCAATACATGATGGATGACGGTTCAAGTTGCAACTAAGGGATGTTGGTAACTATCGTGGTAATTGTGGATTCAATCAGGCGTGGATAGAGGTGTGGATATGATCAAGTTAGGGAATTAATCGGAGACACTTCTTACATTCGAGAATCAGCTATGGAAGAAATTTTGGTTATGAAGGATTATCAAATTTGGGGTGTTGAGGTAAGTTATAGTAGTTTTGATTGACTAAGTGAACACGCGGTGCCATCAATTTATTTCTTATCGGTTGGGGCTCTCATGAAGCTATCTAGGAGATTCCTTGGTTACTCGTGGATTTCTATTCTTTCCTTCTTCCATTCGACGATGAATGTTTGTTTAATTGGTATCTAATGTAACGACCAGTTCGGTCATTTTTAGCTAAAGAACCTTATTTAACTATTTTATCCTTTTGTGATCTTTATGTGGGGTTTTTGATGTGCGGGGATGGGTGACACGGATCTTGAGGTCTATTTATATGAGATTCAGATGAAAAACCCAAATTCTAGAAACCTAGAGTTAATTAGTTTGACTCAATGTTGACTTTTGGCTAGATGGGTTCGTTTCTGGGTTTGGTCACTTCCGTTAGTTCCGGAGGGTCATTTATGACTTAGTCGAGTCATTGGTTTTCTTCCCGAGGCAATCAGATTTTTTTGTGGCTTTATTTGTGAAATTTGGATATTTGATTTTCCTGGACGATTCTTTAGAAAAGTATGGTTAGCTAAATTATTTGTTGCATCTCATTATATCATGATATCTTGCCTTATATTGTCATTTTCATTCATACACTCATGGTTCTGTGATATTAATATGAGAGTGGTACGAATATGATATGCGCCCAAGAGGCCGGAAAGGTAAGAACACTTATGAGATTATGGAAACATTGAGATGATGATAATACAGATGGATCGGGTTGCATGCCGCAACGGATATTGATACGCAGGGAATGGAGTTGCATGCCTGCAACATGATATTATTCAGACAAATGAGTCTGGGGCTCTAGCCAAATTCATGTGTAGAATTCTGGTTGGCTAGGAGCGATATATGAACTTCGTGGGTTCCCCATTGATGTACTGTTCATAATAAATCCTTGACCTATTATATACCAGGTTGAGAAAGGTATCTTGCATATGCATTGCATTCATATCATACATACATCTATACATTACTTAATTGTGGTTTGTTAATATGATATGGTTGGTTATTGGATCTTGGGTGAAACCCTGATTTACTTGGATTGAATTGAAAGGTATTGGACTAGAATGGTCGTTATGATTGAGCTTGTCTCTGTGAATACTTGGAAATAATGATTATGCTAGTCTCTATTTAGTTATCGTGTGTGGCTTGCTTCCTCGTGTATGGGTTTTGGTGTTTAATAATTATAAGTCTAATTATTTGATGTTAACTACTATTGTGGTCGATAATGTAAATTATTCCATGACTATTGTCTAGGTCCAAGGAATTATGTGCATTTGTGTGTTGTCTGGTAATTAATTGTGTGACTGGGCAACAAGTCTAGTAAGGAACCTATGTGAAGTGTCACTAGTGGAAAGGTAGGTGTGGAATGATCTATGTGTGTCAGACCATAACTGTATAGAGACTTAACTAAATGTAAATGTAAGGTTAATAAGGAGTTAACGTCATCATGTTTAGCTTAGGTGTAGCACTCTTGAAAGAATTCTATAATAGTTGTTGTGATGTAAGCTTGACTCGTTTGTTTAATGTGATAAGTTGAGTAAGTGGGGTTAAGGTTGAGTATGACTTGAACAAAAGACTACTAGTCGATGGATACTTTGATAGTAAGGTTCCTGTATATGTGAATGAATTGATTGTACTTGACTGTGATTGGAACCTAATGTGAACAATTTGACTTGATGAATCAGTGAATTGATATGTGTACAACGTGACTTATATGGACTATTGAACTGTCTAGTATAGGTTTATCTGGTGTCAACTTGATATTTATCTTTGTTACGTATATTCCGTCATCGTCAGTCTATGATATCTACAGAGGTATGTTTTGTACTCATGCTACACTTGTTGTATCTTTTCTGATGCAGATACAGGTCCCTCTTCCAGTTCGAGATCTCGAGTTTGAGTCCGAACAAGTTGACTTCCTGTATTCTGGGTGAGGATGTTATCTTCCAGCATACCTTCGATGCTCATTCTCTTACTCTGTTTTTACGTTGATTCGAAAGACATGATTCATATTTTCATACTATGTAGTTCGGTTTTGGCTTATGTGGTCTTTTATTCAAACTTGTATCCGTATTAACGCTCTTGTATTATTGATCAGTTCTTGGGGGTTGTATTTGATGATTCATACTTATGTTCCATTTTTACAGAAATATGAGATAGCTTACTTAATATTACTATTTTCGCAATTCTTCTTGATTTTGTTGATAATTTGGGAAGTGGTTCACCTACCGGTGGGAATGTGTAGGTGCCACCATGACTCCAGAAAAACAACCATGATAAAAAAAATAGAACCCAAAACCATACCTCAAACTATGAAGGTCAAAATCAAAAATTGAACTTAGAATCATGTTACACATAGTCTAGAAAGTCAATATCCTAAAAATTATGAAGTTCTTACAACATTTGAGCCATAGATTTCACTTTTTGAAGCTAAAGATGATGAAAAAAAAACCTTATTTTCTACTTAGAAATCATGGAAAGAATCATTAATTATCACTAAGATTGACCTTAGAATATTATCCCAATGAAGAAACTTGAATTTAGCACTTGAAATCTCTCTAATCCAAGCTCTATAGCTTCTAAAAAGGGTGACTGAAATAATGAACTGAAAATTGGGTTTTTATCTCTAACTGTTAGGGATCTTCACAAATGCGACCCCTGGTTTGCAATTACGACCCTCGCAAAAGCGAACAGTACCTCACAATTGTGGAACCTCCCAACATTCCCCGACCTCGCAAATGCGAGTCCTGCAATTGCGAAAAGCCATTGCACTTGCGACCTCAGCAGAATTAGCTGAATCAGAAAAATTTGGTTTTCACCAATTCCCGACACAACGCCAAAAATTCATTCAGAATCATCCAGACACAAACTAAATATGCATTCCTATCATAAAATATGTTCCGGACTTGCTCGCACACTCAGAATTCAAGAAAAAGGTTTCCTTGACCCGATCTTGACCAAAGAACTCTTAAACTAAGAAAATCTTATTCCTCAATTAACTACCCAAAATGCACTCGATCGCCTCAGGATTCGAACCAAAGGCTCAACTGTGTCATAAATGAATTCCGGACCTAAAGAAATTGACGAAACCTCAAAAATAACGTGTTTACTAAAAAGTAAACTATTAGTCAGACTTCTCCATTACCTTAACTAAGAAACTTCTAAACTTGCGTCAATCTGGAACTCGCCTGATAGCCTTGGAAACCACTTCACGCATCCAAGTAAGTCATACGCACACAATCAAAGCCATGGAAAGGATATTTTAGGATTTTTTATCTAAATAGCTCAAAACGACTATGCAAATCGTTACACTTCATCACTTTGGTTGATTTCTTTTTAGCGCCATAATGCCCTCCAACTGTCCATGATAACAATGAGAGAGGATGTTGTCCATCTCTCCTTCAGGTACACATCTCCGAATGATCCCATCTGCGCAATTTTAAACAGAAAAAGGTTATTCCAAAAATAATTTTTTACCTCACTTCGAAGTCTCATTTTTGTTCATAGCTCAGATCCCGGAACAACCATCGACTACCTAAAAAGTTGGCTTTATCGACATACCACGATGGTCTTTCAGAGACCGAGACAACTGAAAATAATTGATCATTTGGAAACTCTTCTTTTATTGGTACCATCTCCAAAAGAAGATTTTCAAGTCTCTACAGGTGATCAACAACTTGGTTCTCTGTACCCTTTCTGTCTTTGATATGTAAAGTGAACTCTTGGTGCAAGAGAATCCATATCAAAAGCCTCGATTTTGCCTCTTTTTTATATAGTAAGTATTTGAGAGAAGAATGATCAGTGTGAACTATCACCTTTCTCCGAATCAAGTTTGATCTGAATTTATCAAAGACAAACACCATTGCAAAAAGCTCTTTTTTAGTGGTCGCATAGTTCACCTGGTCACTATTGAGAGTGCAGTTGGAAACTCTCTCCACACAAGGACATAATGAGTATAAAAATTCATCTGACACTTTTCTTGGCGTCAAATATGATCAGTTTTAAAATGCGTACAGGCCTATTATGTGTCTAATTTTATTGTTGGGTCCGGATGTTAACGGATGAGGGACATTTTTGCTTAAAAGTGTGTCGGTAGGAATATATACATTCAAATACTCATATGGATAGATATAAACAATTTTCAAAAGTAGAAAGACAAATATAATTTCTTTTATAAAATAAAATTTATCAGTTATTGGATGTATTTGACGAGCTATGAACTATGAAGTGATCTCCCCACCAACTTGGGGTAAGTGGTGGAAAAAATGATTACACTACTAAAGAAATGGGAAAAACTGACGGAATTTAATTATTTTTTAAATTTTTTCTAAGATAAACCCCGTTGGTTTTTTTATTATTTATACGAAAATCGACGGACTTTGTCGGTTTTTAGAGCGCAAAGCTGAAGTTTAAGAGTATAAATTAAAACAATAGAAGTATTTAATCAAAGAACATGTGTGGTGTAGTGGTAGAGTTGCTCAATGCCATGATACATACTTGAGTTTGAATCTAAATAGCTACATTTAATTTTTTTTATTTAAATATAAAATCGATAGAGTCCGTCGTTTTTTAATCTTTTTTTTTATTTTACATAACCGATGCGGCCTATACCGACAACTCATAGTTCGTCGGTTTTTGATCGGTTATCATTGAAAAATCAACGAATATGAAAATTGTACACTGCTAATTAAATACAACAATATATTATCAAAACTACCGTGATAAACACGGTCTCCGTATCTCTTTATTTGGTGTGTGTTTCCGTGATATATACACAGGCAGTGTATATACCGTGTATATCACGAGTATATTTATCAGTTTTGGGCTGTTTTTTGTAGTGTTAGGGTGTGTCGATAAAATATCAATGTGATTCTATTCCTTGGAAAACCTTCACGAAATCAAAGCAAACGGTTCGGAAGGAAAATATGTTCCATGTTGCTATTAAAAAGATCGGTTGGACTTGGAACTTGTAAGTAGTGATCAACTCTTCGCTTTAATATGATTGTCAAAATGTAATCAGACAATAATTAGTGCAAGAATGGGTCTGCAACTCTATTTTGATCCTTTTGATTTGAATGAAGAAGAAAAGAAGTTGGGGGACGGGATGGGTTTTATTCTATCAGATGGGGAAAAGCTATTTGTTTTTTATATATAAAAAAGTTACTATTGTATTTCAATTGACCAGGCAAGAACTCTCATGTCCAGAAGATGAAAGTTGCGAAAATAAAGATGTTGAGATGAATGTGTGGGCTTACTAGGAAAGATATGGACAAAAATGAAGATATTCGGGACAAGGTGAGAATGGCCTCTGTGGCGGATAAGATGTGAGAGACGAGACTGAGATGATTTGGGCATATCCAGCGGAGAGGCGCAGACATTCTGGTGTGGAGATGTGAAAGGCTGGCGATTGAGGGTTGGAGGAGAGGTAGAGGTACGCCAAAGAAGTATTGGGAGAGGTAATCAAACAGTACATGACAAGTTGTCTTTAGCTTACCGAGTACATGACCCTATATAGGAGGGTGTGGAGGTCAAGTATTAGGGTAGAAGGTTTTAGTAGAAGACTAGTAGTAGGATTAATATTATTTTTCTTCCCAATAGGATCCGTATTATTTTCGTCCTTTTTATTTTAGTATTTCCGTATTTCTTATTCTTAGTTTTTTGTTACTAGTTATCGCTTTTGCTTTAGTTTTCTTACTATCTTGATGTTGTACTGCTTATGTTTTCCTATTGCTCTATTTCTGTTTTACTTGAGCTGAGGATATATCGAAAACAACATCTCTACCTGTCAAGGTAGGAGTAAGGTCTGTGTATCCTGTATCCTCCCCAGACTCCACTTGTGGATTACTGATTATGTTATTGTTGTTGTATTGTTTTATAAATGTCTCATTATTTTATTTGTTTATTTGATACGTTACAACAAGTGGATTACACGAGAATGGTCTCACGGACTCAAGTTTTCAAGAGAAACACTTTTGCTAAGGAAAGATATCTATGTGACAGTTGACGACAATTTTAAGTGTATGAATATATATTTCACTTAACTTCTTAAAAACATTTCTAAATACTTGAAAATATACATTTAAGAACCAACTCAAATTGGTTGTTGCTAGATTACCCTATAATAATGTCAGATATAAACGGCGATTCTTAGGCTTCTCTACCGCTTCCACCTCTCTTTCTTTCCTCTTACCACATTGTAGTGGTTCTCCTTTCTTTCTGTTTTGTACATCCAATTCCATGACATATATAGAAATCAATTTTCATGGTCTTTTTGACGTTCAGATGTCTTTTTGAACAAGAATAATACAAATAAAAATTTTAAAAAGAGAAAAGAAAATGTTATTACTGGTAATATCAATTTCAGTGAGGGAAAATAAAAACAAGAAGCCTCTTACAGGAGAGATCATTGCAAATTCTTTTGGAAATCATCGTTCTGAACCACCTGTGTCGCGCTAGCCTGTATATTGGAAATGCTCTCAGATAGATCAGATATGAATGAATTCGAGATTTTGTTTTAATGAACTTGACTACTTGAAAGGAAAATCTTTGTGCCCACTGGTTTTTTTATTTGTATAAGGACATTATCTTCCAGCTTTCTGGTTCGCCTTCTTTTTTTTATATTGTTGTGTGTCCTGTTCACCCTGTAGTTTGTTTTTGCCATTCCTGAGAAAATTTTGTTTTTATTTTTATTCAACGATATGCTTGCACATCTTTTATGCAAGTAAATTTCATGGGTGGTCATTTAGCTTTGTATTTGTTACACAAAATAACTTTTTTATCACGTAAATCATTTTATTTTGCTCCGATTATCACTAAAACCACTTTGACCGGATTTCATAAAACTCTCACCTGAAAAGTGATATGGCAGCCTTAATTAGTTCTTGATTTTGATTAAATGAATGACCATCCAGCTCCTTATTAAGTCAAGGTTCGTTAAAAGGACACAAATTCATTGATTAAAAGTTCATTCTATTTTGGCGGAAACTGATATTTCAATAAATGAGCGACCAGAAGTCTCAATTATCCCAATTATGTTTGGCCTTTTTGTCTTTTGAATGTTTGGCACCGATAAAAGGTTATGGTAAAAAATTGATTTTGGGTCTAACTCAACCTTAAAAGCTAACTTGTAGGGTGAGTATTGTACAAATCCATACAAGGAGTCCACGTTTCCATTCCATATCCCATGTGACTCTAACACTCCCCGCACGCTCAGACTTTGTTAACTGGAGCGTGGATAATATAATTTGACTTTGTTAAGTGGAGCGTGAATAATATAATTTGGGGACCAACATCGGTGAATAAAGAATTGGAATGAGTCTGGCTCTGATACCGGACCTAAGTCAACCCTAAAAACTAGCTTATAGAGTAAGGATTGTCCAAGTCCGTATAAGGAGTCCATATTCTCATTCCATATCTGATGTGAGACTCTTAACAATTACTTTGTTTTCTTTTTGTAGATTTCAATCTCGATTAAAAAGAAATCTGTCTTTGTAAAAAAAATAACAGAAAGAAATTCTGTTTTTTTGTTCTTGTACAATGTATAGAATTTGGCTGCATGACGTCGTTACTGATTCTGTTTTTTTTTCTTCATATTTTCAGGTTCTTTGGTTGAAAATTTGATAATGTCGTGGAAGCCGACACCTTTAGAGTTACCCTAGGTCAATTCTTTTCTGTATCGTACTCCCCATTTTCACCTGACATTTATAGTTCATCATCATGTGCAGATACTCTTATCTTAGTTTGAGTATATAGCACAGCTATTTCTATTTACAATCTATTTAAATGGAGAAACATATGCTCAATGAGGAGTCATATCGTTGATCCCAATTAGTTTGGCACTGAGACGTAGTAATAGTGATTGTTGTTTATTTCTGTTAACAATCTATTTGCGAGGAAACCAAAATGAATAAAATTAACTCTACTTCAACTCCATTTCTACATAAGTGGATCTTTAAAATGCAGTAAGTTTAAGAAGCGGTAATTAAGGTATGGTGGCACTAGTGATTATTCTATTTCAAAGTTTCAGAAATTAAGATATGTACCTTATATCCCTTAATGTTGTAAAGACATTTGTCATACTAATCTTTACTTAAACCCTCCAACTTGTAGAAATTTAGTACGTGTGAACTATATATATATAACTTTGTTCCTCAAAGTCACTATTACTTTTAAAATTGCATAAACTTCGTGCATGATGATCAATTATTTGTCTTCCAATTTTGATGCTTCTATCATCCAAGTATGTAGTTATTGTAAATTCCAAAAAGATTTGCTCAAAGTATTGCAATGGTGTTTGTTGAAGTGTGTAATCATCTCATCTACAAGCTTAGATCCGATCCCAGAACGTCTGCCCGCTCTAATATCATGTTGAAGTGTGTGACTATCTTATCTAAAAGTTCAAGTTATTAGAGAGAGAACAGTTTTATTTACTTGACTATATTCTCAACATTATTAAGTATTTTTCACTAAGTTCTTATATTTCCAATGCACAATTGCAGATGAGCAGCATGTCATTAGAAGATACATTTCAAGGCAGCAAAGTTAGTGACAGCACAGAGACTAGCTCCAGTACTAGTACTACACCCCTGAAGCCACACACTGGTGGTGATGTTCGATGGGACGCGATTAATTCTGCCACTGGTAGAGGCGGACCTGCCCTTGGTCTAAGCAATTTTCGGTTATTGAAGCGTCTCGGATATGGGGATATTGGAAGTGTGTACCTTGTGGAACTCAGAGGAACAAATACTTACTTTGCAATGAAAGTGATGGATAAAGGATCTCTTGCAAGTAGAAATAAATTGCTCAGAGCACAAACAGAGAGGGAGATTCTTGGTCTACTTGACCATCCATTCTTGCCAACTTTATATTCTCACTTTGAGACAGACAAGTTTTATTGCTTAGTCATGGAGTTCTGCAGTGGAGGTAACATGCATACCCTCCGTCAAAAGCAGCCCAATAAGCATTTTACTGAGGAGGCTGCTAGGTCAGTACCTATACCATCTCTATCCTAGTACTCCATGCTTAAAACATCAATTATTTTGAATGGGAGAAAGTACTAAACATTTGAAAAGTATTACTACTAAATGAATATAGTTCATAGAGTTTATCGAAATCTGATTACCCTGTTTAATTTGTATTATTCTCAACTGATGTAATTAATAGAAGTATAAAATCAGTTCCACCAATCATAATTGGCTTTTGGTACGTAGTTATATGATATGTCCCCTTTGTATACTGTTACAAAAAATTGCAATTTTCCCATTGATCCAATGCAATTTGCACATTATTCAATGGAAGTTTTCAAATAATTAGTCTAACAATCAATATCAAATAGGCGCGTAGTCTGCTCATTTCTTTTCAAATAAGGTTATCAAAAATTGGGTTCAAGACAAATTCAGTGATGTCGCCGTATATATTTAGGAAGTGTTATATTTAGTTTTAGAGCATTGATTTTGTCCACAAAAAATTACAACATAGAGAATATCATACTGATTAGACATGCTCCGTTTATTTCTGTTTCCTTTCAGATTGATTCCTTGCCATCCAGAACATGTACTACTCCCAAATTAGCAGCTTAGCTTGTTTAATTTGCTACTCTCTCAAATGGCGTAATATTATTTTTGCAGATTTTATGCATCAGAAGTGTTGTTGGCACTTGAGTATCTGCATATGCTAGGAATTGTTTACAGGGATCTTAAGCCAGAAAATGTACTAGTGAGAGATGAGGGGCATATAATGCTGTCTGATTTCGACCTATCCCTCCGTTGCTCTGTCAATCCAACACTCGTCAAATCTTCATCTGTACATGGAGGAGGAGGAAATCTCACCAGTAGTGTATCCGGCATTTTAGACAATGACAATGCAGTCCAAGGTTGTATTCAGCCATCAACCTTTTTCCCTCGTAACATTCTCCCTACCAAAAAGAATCGCAAGTCTAAATCAGATTTCGGGCTATTTGTGGGAGGATCACTCCCTGAGCTTATGGCAGAGCCCACTAATGTGCGCTCCATGTCATTTGTTGGCACCCATGAGTACTTAGCCCCTGAGATAATTCGCGGTGAGGGTCATGGTAGTGCAGTTGATTGGTGGACTTTTGGCATATTCTTGTATGAACTTCTGCATGGGACAACACCTTTTAAAGGTGCTGGCAATCGTGCGACGCTCTTCAATGTTGTAGGACAACCTTTAAGATTCCCAGAAACTCCTCAAGTGGGTGCTATCGCACGTGATCTTATAAGGGGCCTCCTCGTGAAGGAGCCACACAAGAGAATTGCATATAAGAGGGGTGCTACTGAAATAAAACAGCACCCGTTTTTCGAGGGTCTCAATTGGGCTTTGGTGAGAAGTGCTGTTCCTCCCTCTATACCTGAACCTGTGGACTTTGCTCAGTATGCTAGTAAAGAAGCATCAGCTCATTGTTCAGATAAGAAGATGCCAGAAACTGAAAGTCATGATAAAAGCAAAAATACTTCTACTGATTCTTCATATATTGACTTTGAGTACTTCTAAGATCGGATTCGATCTACAGAATTCGTATCAACATTGATCAGAAAATAAATACGTCGTAAGGCAGAGGATTTTCGCTTATTGTGGCCATTCAAGTGTTGTTAATGCTAAGTTAGTACAAAACGTTTGAAGTATAAAAAAATGGCCAAATTATACGTTGGTAAGATTAACTTCTGACCAACTTTGTTTCATCATGAAGTATGTGCGTGCAGTGCGTTTATTGTGTAAAACTGCATATCAGTGTAACTTCCAGTTCCAAGTGCTCCAAGAAGAAAGCAACTTGCAGCACTTTCAGACGAAGCATATTTTCCTGACTGAAGTTTTAGTGGTAACTGCTGCTGATGAATTGTGAATATAATTCTGTGATACTCCATTCTTTTTCATTTCATGTGACAGTGTATTGCTTGACACGAATTTTAAGATATTAAGTTGACTTATATAATTATTTTAGTAACCCGGCACATTAAAGTTACTATGCACACATGATTGAGCCTGAAAAAATTTCGTATATGCAAAGTGTCTGAGATCGTGTATAAATCGCGATGTGGATGTTTAGAATGATGGAATTCGGGAAATAGACGCTTAAATGTGGTACTGAGTATTGGTAATTAAGTTGGAGGCATCTAGCCTAGACTTAGAGAGACCAAAGTGCGCAAAATTCAGTAGCGTCGCGATTGCAGTTCAACTTACCTAGAAACCAAAGAGCGGACACAATTTTGCTTCGATCACAGCCATGAAGAGAAGCTGATGCAGTGACCAAGCCTAGCTAATTAGCGATCTCAACAAAAGAATTGCGTTCCAAATTAAAACTAGCCGGACTGAACACCTGAACTTTCACTTTGTTGGTGAAGATTCGATTCCCCACCTATTGAACTCATCCCTCATTTTTTCTTCCCCGCCCCTATGTAATAAAAACAAGGTTTTTAAAAAAATAAGCTGGACCGACCCCCTCCGCCTCCCCACATAGTCCTATTGAGTTGCAATCGAAGGAGTAAAACGCGCATGATCAAATTCAACAATACCCATATTGCAATTTTTAACTAGATTGAACTTAAAGCCAACCAAAAAGTCAAACATGAGTCCCATGATCAAATCCCGAAATAAATTATAGATCTGAGTAACCAAGTTAAAAATTACAATACGGGTTTTCAAATCCGAGTCCATTTTGATGTTCAAAGCCCCAAAATACATGATTCTAACCGTAGTTAAAAATCCCCCAAATTTCACCTCTTCAATCTGTGTTAGGTGTATTAATCCATGTGAATTTCAAGATGTTGGTGTTTAAGGAACACATAACCAATATTCGTAGGTGAAAATTCCTTCCAAAAATCGCCACGGCCCGATTGATCTCTCAAGCTCCAAAAATGATACTTCCTCAGTAGGTGAAAATTCCTTCCAAAAATTACCACGGCCCGATTGAGCTCCCAAGCTATGATACTTTCTCCGTCCCATTTTATACGAGAGTATTTGACTCGGTGCGAAGTTCAAAAAATAAATGAAGACTTTTAAAATTTATGATCTAAAACAAATTATAGAAATTTGTGTGGCTGAAAATCATTTTATGAAGAGTAAAAAAATAAATTTAAAGTTAAATTATTATTAAATATTTCTCAGTGTCATTTTTTTATCTGATTAAAAAAATACAGTGTCATATGAATTGGGACAGAGACAGTAATAGAGTGCAAAGATCTCATAATAACCCTTTTTATACTAGAATGGTTCTTCTCAATTGTGACACCCTATACGCAAAAGTGATATCACAAAAGCGGCAACCACCTCGCAAATGTGATTCTTCTCTAGATCCTAATCTGTCACAAATGCTACCAATGGCTTGTTAATGGGAGCCTCACAAATGCG
Source organism: Anisodus acutangulus (assembly GCA_029783415.1). Lineage (NCBI taxonomy): Eukaryota > Viridiplantae > Streptophyta > Magnoliopsida > Solanales > Solanaceae > Anisodus > Anisodus acutangulus. Next base: position 15,594,324 of record CM056511.1, on the reverse strand, counting down.
ACCTGGTCCACGCAAATGAGACGCGCCAGCAAAAAAAATAAATTTTGCAACAACTAAACATGATTTTTGATTCCAAAATGCACCAATCCCTCGGGTCCTAACCCAAATAATATCAACAAGTCTCAAAACATTATATGAACCTATACAAGGTCTCAAATCATAGAATGAGGCGTTTAAACTCAAAACGATGGGTCAGGTTGTTACAAGTCCACGGTGTTGTGAACTAGCCAAGCAATTCACCCTAAAATCTCCAAATCAACTCTTTATCCCACTCACGAGCTCCACTGGTACACGAATCGACATCTGCACAGAAGGTGCATCAATTGTAGCATGACTACATAAATCAACGTGTACCCATTAAGTATCATCGGTTGCCCCAATAAGGTAGTGGCGAGGGTTGACTTCAGAATACTTTATCAACCTATATAGATAATAAGACTCAGACACATAACATAAAATAAACAGCATATAAGATGAAGTAACACGAATATCATATCTATTTATGCATAAATATAACATATAATGTGATACACAAATAACATGAGTCAAAGATAAAATGCACATGATAATGACTTCACTATCTTTCTCATAACCAGTTCTCCCCGCCGCGCACTATTGTACGTGCACGGCTTAGGGTGCCCAGGAAAGTACAATGACTCTAGATGGATGATTCCTTATCCACGTATCATAATCGACTAACATCCAAGTCATGGATCACACTAGACTCGTCAACCAAACTCATATGAAGTGGGAATGTGGCCGCTGACACCTAAGTTGTGGACCACACAAACTCATCAACTTGACCACTGACACACAATTCGTGGGTCACACACTATGAAATGAGAAGTACATATGAAAAGTAATGTGACATATGTACAGGGCATGACTAAACATTTTAAACCATGTAATCTGACATACATGAAATCTTGAGATATTACACTGGCACGTAGATTATGCCTACAATGTTATCTCTAGCAAGAATGTATGCTCAATACGTCACGTAACAAGTAAAAGCATGGAAAAGTAATGCGCAGAATATCATATACCCCAACATGTAACCCCACTATCCTCATAAGAACTCGTCAGCTCATCTATAAGTTACCCCCATAAACATTTTATATCACAATTAAGTCCATTTGGGGAAATTCCTTCATTGAGGTCAGAACATCAACTTACCTCGGTCAAAAGCACTCTAGCCTCCTCGAATCACTTTTTCCTTCCTTGTAGCCTCCGAATACACTCGATCTATTCAAAAGAATAACTTATGGGGTTAAATAACTCAATTGATACACATTTTGTCAATTTAAACTAGGTCGGGTCAAAGTCAACATAAAGAGTCAAATCTGAGTCCCATGTTCAAAATTCAAAGTTATTACATTTCCAAGTTATCAATAACCCCACAAGTTCAAATTTATAATTAGAATTCAATTCCAACTTCAATTTGATCCCCAAATCCCTAATTGTCACCCTCTTAAACCTAGGGCAATCTCCCAATTTCTAACTCAAGAATAAATAAAATAGACATTGATATCAATGGGTAACCAAAATAATTAATCAAAACAAAATCGAAATCACTTACCTAGCTTGTTGATGAAATTTCTCTTTTGAATTGCCCAAATTCGAGATCCCAATACCCACAAAAGATTAAATAACTCGAAATTCCAAATCTGCCAAATATATACTTTCAGGTGCCCTATCTTCCCAACAGCGATAGGGAACCTTGCAATCGCAAAGAGAAAATCAAATGAGGTCTTTGTACAATAGCAGAGGCACTCACACAGACGTGTAGGCCTGCATCAGCACTAGGGAAAAATTTGCACTGCTCATTTTACTGTTTTTAGTTCTAAAATCCATGTAAGCCCCTCGGATCCTGATCCAAACCCCTCAAACAAGTACCAAATGGTTATGTTGACTTGTTCGAAGTCTCAAATCCTAAAATTTAACGTTTAAATTTAAAATTAAGTGACGAGTTGTTACATCAAACATACTCAGGACCCTACTTTGCCATACTATATATCCTCTGTTTAAATAACACCACTAATGGTAACCATAACACAGAGGAAAAATTGTGGAGTTTAATCAAACTTTGAGCAGTATTCTCATTCTTGCAGAACTACATTGCTAATAATTAAGGAATGTCGTCATCCTCAAAATTATTATTTGATCATTCATATTTTTTGGTTTGATGTAAGCTTCAGGTGGCTATGAAATGGACTAGAAGAATACACATGAAGCCCATATCTTCAAGTTCGACTTTCCAGGAGATATTCGGCTAGAAACACATGTTTTAAGCTACATTCGCCTCATATTTTAAATTTCCTAATTGTGTTTAAGTTTGAATCTGATCTATTCATACTAAATATGTGAGTTTTATTGAGTTTGTACAAAATAGGTAAATTGGAGCAAAAACGGATGTAAAGGAATTCTTTTCGCAAACAAAATGAATATCCATTTCGATGTGTTTAGTGCGTTGATGTTGAACTGGATTTCCAGAGAGGTATATGGCACTAACATTATCATAGTAAACTAATGTATCCTTATGGATAGGACAATGTAGTTCGAAGGTTGCGTAACCAACATGACTCAGAAACCACATTAGCAACACTTCGGTACTCAGCTTCAGCACTGGAGCGAGATAGTGTGGTTTGGCGTTTAGATGACCAGAAGAGCAAGTTATCACCAAGAAAGATACAATAACAAGAAGTGGACCTCCTGGTATCTGGACACCCACCGCAATCTGCATCTGTGTAGGAAATCAGATAAGTTATTGAGGAGGGATAAAGATGCAGTCTGTGATGCAGTGTACCCTGAATGTAGCGCAGGATGCGCCGGAGAGCATGCATGTGTTCATCCATCGGATTATGCATAAATAAGCAGATCTGTTGTACCGCATATTTAATGTCATGTCTCGTGAATGTTAGATATTGTAGAGCTCATGCAAGGCTGCGGTAGTGAGAAGGATCCTCATAAGGAGTGCTTGACTTAGCACTGAGCTTCGATTTGGTATCAACCGGAGTGGGGTAATACTTACACGAACACATGCCAGCACGTTCAATAATTTCTTCTATATACTTTTTCTGGGATAAAAATAGACTTCATGCATGACGAGTGACTACGATACCTAAGAAGTAACTTAGGAAACCCAAGTCTTTCATGGAAAATTCAGAGCTGAGAAATGTCATGATAGACTTGCGAAGATTATCAGAAGAAGCAGTGAGGATGATATCATCCATATATAGAATAATGTAGGTCGTATCATTGCTTTTTCGATAGATGAAGAGAGAGTTATCAGACTTGCTGTGAGAGAACCCAATTGAAGAAACATAATCAACAAACTGTTTGTACTAGGCTCTGGGAGATTGCTTGAGCCCATATAATGATTTCTTCCGAAGACATGCATGATTAGGACGTTCCGGGTCCCTAAAACCCAAGGGCTGATGCATGTACACTTTTTTGTCAGTTCACCATGTAAAAATGCATTCTTAACATCCAACTGATGAATGGGCCATGATTTAGAGAGAGCAAGATTAAGTGTCGCACCCGTTTTTAACCACCCCATCCACGAAGGAAGGGGGATCCGGCATGGTCGCGACGTAATGGTGATTCCTGAGTTGATTAAGACTTAAGGAGTCGACACCTAATTATTTTACGGTAAATTAGGGCACCTAAATATTAACATAAATGCTGCAAAATAAACTCCGGTTAATGGTCTGCTAATCTATGAGATTCTGGGTAAGAGTTCTTTATTATCCTAAAGGGAAAGAGGTTAGGCATCCTTTAAGATCAGCTAACTACGGTTATCCGATCAAACTTAGGTTAATTATTATACTAAGAAAATGCATGTTAAAAAGTATAAAGTTAATTAAAAGGATGTCCCAAGTAGTTAATTAAAAGATGCATTTTGACAACATAAATATTTTTACCACTTATATTCTTTTTGAAGAGTCTTGCAAAGATGATTGCGGTTTGGAGACATAAATTCTCGGTATAAAATATGAAAAGAGTATGCATGGCATTGTTTATAAAGATAAATGTAAAATTATTTTTTTGGATAAAAGCATGCATTTGTATGACATTGTTTATAAAATACATGTAAAGTTGATTTTTTGGATAAAGACATGCATTTGTATGACATTATTTATAAAATACATGTAAAGTTGATTTTTTTATAAAAACATGCATTTGTATGACATTGTTTATAAAATACATGTAAACTTGGTTTTTGAATAAAAGCATGCATTTGTATGACCTTATTTATAAATACATGAAAAGTTGATTTTTTAGATAAAAGCATGCATTTATATGGCATTGTCCATAAAATATCTATTTTGGCAATTGATAATAAGGAGAAAAGCAAATTATTTATAATGCAAAGAAAGTGATTTATATGGGAATCATTTTAAATCATAAATCGGATAAAAACAAAAACCTTATTTGTATGATTAATAATGCGATTAAAAGATGACCAAATTGTTTTGAAAGTTTTAAACATGCATGACGAGCCTAAAATAAATAAGCTAGCATCGGGTTTCCAATTTTTAAACTACCCGAGCATAAAAATAAATAAACTAGCAACAGATTTTCAATTTTAAACTACCCTTTCTAGTTTATCAGTTCTAGGCCTAATTCTTCTAAATTTTCAAACAATCACACAAGCAGAGTAATTAAGTTACAATACAAAATAAAAGGAAGGCGGAATTAAAAGAAGTTAAAACGGTAATGGCTAAGGCGATGATAGTGTCATCTCTTGGGCCTTGGGCACAAGTCCGACAATCTTGTTCTCTTTCGTCTCTGTAAAACCCCACTTTGATGTCCCATATTGTTTAGATATTCCTCGCAAGGTGTAAAAGAAAAGACAGTTAGAAATAAAGAAATGCGAGTAAAAACCTTCGGATCCGTATAAAACAATAGAAGTTTTGATTACGGAAGGCTCAGACTTATATTTTAAGCAAAAGAAATTCCATTCATGTCGTGGTTGCGAACTAGTGACTCGTCGGTCAATCTAGTTGCCTTGCCAACGCATGTTGGTTTCTCGCATGTGATTTTATTATAAGTCTCATCATCACCCTTTTTCCAAAGGAAAGAAAACCGAGGGGAAACCTTTCAAAAGGGACATGGCCTCAAATCGATCTTCATCGGCCCAAGTGTAGTATTGTGTTCTTATCAGTTGGATTTCATCAAAGTATAGCATATGTTCCCTTTTAGAAGAAGGTAGCAGTACACTAGTAACTACTCAAAATAATAACTCAAATGTAGTATCTATTTTTTTCACAACAATAGCCCCAAGTGTGAGAACAAAGCCATTCATCAAAGTATTGCAATTGAGCACAGTTTCTGGCTCAAAACATAGTGGTATTTCACCCCAAAATGAAGCATCAGATTATAGCAGTCAACCTCAACATGAAGGCAATAACACATGCCAAATAGTAGCAACTATTCAACATGGATCAAATGTAGCAACCAAAATTACAGGAACAACATCTACCCAAAATAAAAGGATCACATCAGGTATCAAGAATTGCAGTAAAGTAGCAACAATTGGCCCTTAAAGGGCAGCAACCAATGGACATAACTAGCAAACCCTTTGGCCCTCAAAATCCAGTTTTTTGCAAAGGAACCAGCAATAATTAGGCTAAAAAAAATACATCAGTAGCTCAAGTTATAGCACTTAGAGAACTTCAAGGTGTAGCTCATTTCTAAAAAAAAATAGCAGCAACCCAACATCTTCTGTCCAAACAAATAGATATCAAGTTGCAGCCAAGAACAAAGGGGACAACAATATGTCTCAACCCCCTTAAGTGAAATAGTTTACCTCAAAGGGTAATGTCTCAAGCTCATAGCCAAAAAGTAGCAACAACTAATGGTGCACCAGTAAAGAGTCCAAAGAAATAGAATATCTCCGGAACCCAAATTACAACAGCAAGAGAGCCTAATGCAGTAGTTCATATCTCAAAATTAAAGCATTGAAATGAAGCAGTTGATCATATTAAAATGTAGAGATCATTTATCACAAATGCGGCCACTGTTTTACCTTAAAATGTGACAACAAACTTACAAAGTGTGTCTCCAACATAACAGTAGAGTAGGTTATCAGTTCACCTCAAAAAGCAGCAATCTCATTGAAATAGCAACTCACGTGTAGCATTTAACACAGCATGACAACAACTCATTTACTATTTGAAATTGGAGAACTCCCCTTTTTCGGACCTTCGACCCGACTCCTGAACAGACCTAAAAACCCTTTTTTCGGATTCGGACCCCTTTTTCGAACTCTTTTTGGACCTTAGACCCAGAAAAATAGACCCTTTTTTACTTCTTTTTGGACCGGACTCGAACCAAAACCTACCAGACTTCACTTTTTTTTTCGATCCCCAGACCCCTTTAAAATGAAGAACAAGGGAGGTTTTTATTGATGGATTTCCCCCAATAACGTTCACCCCTACTCCCCTTTCAATTCGAGTTTGAATTTCACATTAAAAGGGTAAAAGTGACGGTTTTTTACAGATTTTGAAAAGGAAGAGATGATGATAAATGGGTATGTATTTTTACCTTTTCAGAGTGATTTGAAAGGGAAGGAGTCGTTGGGCATAGATACAACCTCCTAAAATCCGGAGGATCTTCGGGGTTGTCGGTGTGGGTAAAGTGACGGGAGGGGTGTGGTTGTGTCAGGTGAAGGGCATGGTGGTGTCTGGCGGTGTCAGGGGTGATAGAGAGGTTTGTCGTGACCAACAGGTTAAAGGGTGAAAAAGAGGTTTAGGGTTTTGTGTTTATGTTTTAGAGAAATAAAAAAGAGTTGGGCCGAATGGGGTTGGTTGGGCCTGGTTTGGTGTGGGCTGGCCGGGTGAGTTGGTGGAATGGGTTTGGGTTTGATTTTTGTGGGTTGATATTGTTTTGGGTGAGAGGGAATAAAATGAGAAGATGGTTAAAATAAAAGGGATTTATTATAAAAGAGATGCTATGTAAAAAATGTAAATTATAAAGATAACGATGTGATAATAATAAAATATAATATTTGTGAAATGCTTAATGCTTAAAATAAAAATGCGATGTCGTTTTGCGAAAATAAAATAACAAAGAATATTAGGATAAAAACTATGATTAAGATATTAAAAGGCAAATGGTAGTAGAAATGCGAATAATAATAATAATGATAATAAATAATGATATTGAGAATAAACGATGATATTAAAAGTCTTATTTATATATACATATATATAAATAGGGGACAAAATTGGGTGTCAACACTGAGCATGGTGCGAATGGTTGCCAGTTTGACAACAGGCTTTAAGTTTCTCCACAATCCACGCCAACCTGTTGACCTATATATACATACATATATATATACATACATATATATATACATACATATATATATATATATATACATACATATATATATATATATATATACATACATATATATATATATATATACATACATATATATATATATATACATACATATATATATATATATATACAGAGGGGACAAAATTGGGTATCAACACTGAGCATGGTGCGAATGGTTGCCAGTTTGACAACCAGGCTTTAAGTTTCTCCATAATCCACGCCAACTTGTTGGCCTACACCATCACCTACAAGACAGGTTTTATGCCTCTCAAATGAACCGTCAGATTTTTCTTTATGTCGGCAAATCCACATAGAACAAATAACATTAACATCAGACGGAAGGAGCACTAAATCCCATGTCTTATTTTTAATAAGAGTATTATATTCATCATCCATAGCCATTTTTCAATTCGGGTCTTTGAGTGTAGACACGAGGTTACGTGGTAAAGGTGATTTTGTGGCATGAGTGAGGAGGCCATGGTGATATTTTGCATTTGGTTTAAAAATACCATGTTGGCTTCTTGTAATGGGTTTGTGGTCTGAACTCGAAGTGGGCTGGAAAATAAGTGGAAGTGAAACGGACTGTGCAGGCTGGATTGGGCCTGGGCCTCTGACGGTAGGCTGAGAAGTAGACTGAGAGGTAGTCTGGGATGGACTGGGCAGTCCGGTGGAACTGCTGCCTAGTGAGCTAGGTTGCTGAGGACTGGGCAGAGGAGAAGTGGGCTGTGGTGTTTAGGTCGGCTCATTTTATTTAGAGGTGTTGGCTTATTTTGAATGTGGTGAATCACATAAAGGGAAAACTCGTCATCTAGAAAATCAAATATTGAGGAAGTGGGGTTATGCAGCTTTGAAAAAGGGAATTGGGTTTCATCAAATAAAATGTGGCGACTAATGATAATTCTATTTGAAGACAAAACATAGAATTTGTAACCGCGATGATGTGATGGATAGCCCAAAAAGACACAAAGTGTGGAACAGAGTTGAAGCTTATTTATCGTAGTGGCAGGGAAGAGGGAATAGCATAAGCAACCGAAAACACGTAAGTGGCAATATGATGGGTATTTTTGGTATATAATATTTAGAGGAGATTGATAGGCGAGAGTTTTACTTGGTAAGATGTTAAAAATATATGTTTCCATTTGTAATGCATGGTGCCAAAATGAAGGAGGGAGTGAATCATGAGCCATCAAAGTTCGAATGATGTTGTTAACAGACCGAATTTTTCTTTCGACTTTTCCATTTTTAGAAGAAGTATGAGGACATGAAAAACGAAAAGAAATTCCTTTTTCTTTACAAAGACTCAAAAAAGGACCATTATCATATTCTCTACCATTATCACATTGGATATTTTTTAACTCCTATTAGAATTAAGTTTTAATGTAGGCTCAAAAAGTGATAAAGGTTGAATATACTTGAGATTTTTTGGAAATGGAAAAAGTCCATAAAAATTTGAAGAATTATCCAAGTATAGCACATAATATTTGTGACCCGAAGAACTCAAAACATGAGATGTCCACAAATCACTTTGCATAATATCAAAGGGCATAGAAGTAGAGTTATGAGAATCAACAAATGTCAATTTTACATGTTTATCAAGAGGACATGAATGACAAAAACTAGAGTTTCTTGTTTTAGTACATTCAATCAAATTATTTCGCCTAAGGAAGTCTAAAACAGGTGCTCCTGGATGACCTAAACGGTCATGACAAAGGGAAGATGATAAAGCTGCAAAAGTGAATAGAGAAACGGCTTGATTTGTGGTGGTGGTGGTGGTGGGATATAGCTCGCCCTAACTATTACATCTCATTAGTGTCATCCCCGTCTGAAAATTCTTCACAAAAAACCCAAAGAGATCAAATTCAAAAGAAAATTAGTTATTAGTAGTAAATTTTTGAACTGAAACTAAGTTCTTCATTAAATTAGGAGCATGAAGGACATTTTTAACATTAATGGAGGGTGAGGGGTTTTTAATTTTGCACTACCAAAACCATGAATCGGAATAGAATGGCCATTTCCAACAATTATACCATGATTTTTGCTCGAATTAAAATAAGATGAGAGATTACCTTGCACGGATGTCATGTTAGATATCGCCCCGGTGTCCATATACCAAGATGGATCAGGTTGATTAAGGCTAAGTGTGTGCAGGGCTGATTCAATGTCTATTTGGCTTGGACCGGTTGCGTTAAAAGCTTGTTGTTGAGGCCTTGGCCCAAGGATGCTGGGCTGCTGCTGCTGTCGTGGATTATAATTGGGTCTGGCCCAATTATAAGTTGGGTAATGGCATGGAGGCATCGACCAAGGAGACCACTGTGCCCAAGGGTTTGGTCATCCATTCTTTGTTGTCCATGACCGTGCCACTTCAGGTGTTACGCCCGTCAGACACTTTGCCTCTACCGTAGTTGCCTTTGCCAGAGTTCCGGCCACCTCCGCTAGAGTTTTTAATATTTTTCTTATTGTTTCCCTTGTGTCCACGATTATTATTGTTATTGTTTCGATTGCTATTATTGTGATTACCGTGAGAGGGGTTTGGTAATCGTCATCGGAATTAGGGGAATTTACAACAAGAGCAGCCGAACCCAGTTCACGGCCTGTATGTTGGAGGATTGTCGATTCCTCTAATCTCAATTTGGATTTTGCAGTTTCAAAGCTAGGCAAGGGGTCATGTTGTTGAATGTGAGTAACAAATCCAACATATGCCTCCGTTAAACCTGCAATCATTTTCAATACCAAACGAGTGTTAAAGATAGGGGCATCGATATTGGACAATTGATCTGCGAGGAGCTTGAGATGATTGTAAGCTGCGCTGGTCGGAGAGTCTTCCAAGTTGGTGTTTGTAAACTGGTTTTCAAGATGAACTGCCCGGGAATGTTTATTGTCTTGGAAAATGGTGGCAATTCTTTTCCAAGCCTTCTCGGCGGAGTCATCGTTCACAGGAATTGAGTGGAGATTATCTTGTGATACTGTTGCATACATCCATTGCAACATGGCACCATCAAGACGATGCCAATGGTCAGTGGCCTTCGTGGCATTAGCTGCCTTCTTAGCTTTCTCATTCGTAGAGGGGATGATATGATCAAGAACATTGTGGACTCTTGCGTGAACTTTGAATAGGGCTGCCCAAGAGTGATATTGGTTGGAATCATTGTCCAACGTAATTGGAACAATGGATTTGACATTGGTCATGGCCAATGTTGGATGAAATTTTGGTTGATCGGTCATGGTAGACGGCGATCGGGAAGGAGTTGTAGCGGAAAAGAGGATTGCGGCTAGGTTAAAACAAGGGAAGAAGAAGAGGTGACCTAGTCTGATACCATAAAGGAATTCAATCCGGTGAATCCTTTCATTGATATCGCTTGCAATATATACATTGGTTACATGCATAATGTAATGCTAGAAATTAGGGAAGATATTGACTAATTACAACAAAATATATGCTAACCTAATCTAGAAGATTTACATTGAATAAAACAGATATACAAGAATCATTTTCATATATTCTAATAGGATGAACTGAGGATTTGAAATTTGATTAGATGTCCAAGAAATAACGGTCATGCCTGGGGCTCGAGGACCAAGTGCTCATGAGAAGAGTTGAAGAAAATGAAAATCAGCCCGGAAAAAACCGTTTTACCCCGTGTGGGAGATCAGGTAGCGCATGGTGTCAATCTAAAGTCAAGGCTGGAAACTACAATAATAATTCTTTTCAAACAAAGCTTGGCACGACATGCCATGCGCCGTGCCATGCATTGTGTTAGTACAGTTTCAGGGTTAGTCTGAAGGAATTTACGCTCTAGAAATCCCTCTTGTCATGGTGGGCCCTGCCATGCATTGTGGCAAGACTGTTTTGGCCCAGTCCGACCCAGTTTCGATTCGTTAAGAGATTTTTGGTTAGGTTATTCCTATTTAATATAAATACATGGAACATACGTGTTTAAAGAACCTTTCACCTACGGGGATCGAAGAGACGACTAGAGCATGTTTGGAGTGAGGATTCATTGAGTTCTTCCCTACTTTTATCCATTTTTCATGTAATTATGATTTGGAAAACTTGGGATATTGTTTCCATGAGCATGGTAGCTAGTTTTCTTATTTCTAGGATTGTGAGATATTCATGATTATCGTAGTTGAAGCTTGAATTGATGTTTTTGGTTATCAGCATTGGTTTGTTTATCAAAATATGAGTTGATAAATATTCTTATTAGTATATTTACCTTAGCTCTTATGTTCTCTAAGAGTCTTTTACTCAGGTAAGAAGTTTATATACATGTCAGTAAAAACGAGCAACACTTTTAGTACGTTATTTTTATTTTTGTTTTATAAGATATTGGTCTGAGATTAACTTAAATGGAGCGACACAGTGATATACTTAGTCAGAATTTGTATAATTTACTTGAACTTACTTGGGATTGAGGCTTGTTAATTTGTGAATTGATGACCTCTATTGTTTCTTATAGATTCATTAATCAAATATTATGTTTTGTCGCAAAAGTGAAAAACACCTAAGAGACAAAATAGGAATGTGATACCTAAAGCTATCTTATGCACCCTAATATTATTATCATTTTGCTAGTGGATTATTCATGACCTCTATTATTTCTTACAAGAATCGTTAATTAAAATATTATGTTTTTTCAACAATATTTCAGAGCCAAAATGGGAATGTGATACCTAAAGCTCATCTTATGCACCCTAATATTATTATTATTTTGCTAGATATGGAAATAATTAAGGAAAGAAACAAAAGTGATGAAGCAAACTTTATTCCATTTTGTCTTGGCCTTTAGTAAGGCTCGAATAGTCGAATCACAAACCTGCTACATGATAGAACAAACATACACGCGGCAACTGTTATTTGAGGTCAACAGATAGTGCTCGCTCCAACAGACGCTCCTCTTCGTCCATAGTGTCACAAAGTAGCCTGCCCTTAGTCTCTGGCAACCACACGGTAAACAAACCAAATGCGGCGCTACACACTCCAAATATCCCATAAGAAAATAAGCTGTTGTTCCTTCCAAGTGCTACAAGCAGCGGACTCAATGCACCACCAACTACTAGTGACTGCCTCACCATTGACACCGCACAGTTCCTCACGCATGTCGGAAAAAGTTCCAACGTGTAAATCAATAGGAAATTGAAAGCCGTACACGCGCTAAAAAAGGACATCATTTCTAGCCCCATTTGAAACCACTTCACTCGCTCTCTCCCGTCCGCCAATGCGCAACCCACGCTACATATGCCACTTAGTAGGGAAAATCCTAAGAGCGACACTTTCCTGTTCATTTTACCTATAAGGAAGAACGCTATCAAGGACGATGGCAACTCCGATAATGCATTCAGCGTGATGCTTAAGTAGATATCAAATCCCAAGTCCCCAACCCCTAACGGTATGCCATAATACACCATGCCAACCCCAAAACCAATCGACACTACTGTCAGCAGTCGACGCATAGCCCAGCCTTTCTCAATCAACAATTTGATGGCCGAGTAGAGATCCAAGTCTTGTGATGCGGACACGGACATGTTACTTTCCAAATCCGTAAATAACGTTTCAAAAAAGCTTGAAGTTAACTTGCTCCGTGTGGCTGGGTTGGCGATGGTTTTCAACGTCTTAACAAATTCTTCCTTATGTCCTCGCAAATAAAGCCACCTAGGTGATTCATGAACAAAGAAATGCACAATAATCGTATACAGGACAGCAGGCACACAAGTCCAGAGATACACAACTCTCCATGAATTTCCTTTATTTAAATAAGCTATCCCCGGTAAAGATATAAATCCAAAAGTGAAACAAAGGAAGCTAATAATCCCAACTTGACCTCGCCATTTTCTTCCAACTAGCTCCGTGGATAAAACAAGAGAGCAAGTTCCTATGGTTGCCCTGCCGAATCCCGAGAGGAACCTCAAAGCAGAGTACATCCATATATTAGTAGAAAGAGCGGTAACACAACCCGTAATAGACATTATAAGACATGCCAAAACTAGCATGTTTTTTCGACCAAATGAGGAATCGGCTAAAGTGCATAGAAGGAATCCTCCAACGAGGCAGCCTATGAAGAAAGACGAAGCCGGGAGGCCAATGATGACTGAGCTGCTACATTCCAGTGACCAATCGGACACGATCGATGTACACGTAGGCATATCCCAGCACCACGTGTCCTTTGGAAGCTCGCAAATATTTTTGTTAATTTGGCAGGATGAAGAAGTGCAATGCCAAGTTGGGTGATTATCAGTGAAGACACTGATGAATGATTGTTGAGCATCGAAGACCCACGCGAGAGAGACCAGAATGGCCTGTAAAAATTGAGTCCATCCGAAATCTCCGATGCATACTTCAATTGTATCATCAAGTGAAGTAGTACATCTTTTTTGCTTCAATTCGGACAAGAGAGGTTCCTTATGGTCAGTCGTCATAATTTGTTTGAGATATTGAGTGGTTCTCTTCTCGCTCCCTATAAAAAAGAGTAATTCTGCATACCAATAATTATATTATAGTACAAGTTAAGCGAACTAATGAATATAAAAATGTCTCCCCTCATGTACGTTTAAATATGATTTGTTTTTCATTGGAAAGAAAAATCTTTGTTCAATCATTCACCAAATTTCTATTTAAAAATAAGGTAATAGTACTGGCAGGTAGCTGTTAAACTCCTGCTCTACTAATTTATAACCACAGTGCATTGTCAATTATGTGGGCAAAAAGGATAAGAATGATACTTTATGCTCCGGTTGTAATTTATGTGACGCTGTATAATTTAAGAAGGAAAATAAAGATACTTGGAAATTATGATGTTAAGTCATACTCCCTCCGTCTCCATTTTGTGACACCTTTTTATTTCTAGTCAATTCTAATTAAAAAATAATATATTTTTATATTTAGTAATAATTTGATTTTAAACTCTCATTTACTCTTAATGAGATAATATTTAGCCACAATAATTAATATCTATGACTTACTTTAGACTATAAGTTTCAAATATTTCTTTTTATTTTTGAACTTCATATCCACTCAAACACTTTCACACAAATTGAGACAAAGAAAATGATATTTGTGGGGTGGTAAATTTTTTAAACTTATGTACTGTAATATTATTTGTTTGACTCTAAAACTTCTCAAAATTTAATGATAAAATAATAGATTGAAAGATAAATTATTTTTAAATATAAGAAAATATTATTCATTATTTAATAGGTTAAACTTATAGAGCCACATAAAATAGAAAAGTGGGAATATCATTCACTGCTAAAATTTCTCTTTTTTCACTGACTTTCCCATTGAAAAATATTCACTGGCTATTTCTCATTGAATGTCAATCGAAAAAACTTAAATAGTACTTAGTATTTTCACATGAAAAAATTAAAAAGTTTTCCAATGTTTTCAATGTGAACCTGTTTTTTATCATGCGTTTTCGGTAGAAAAAATCTATGTTTCTAATAGTGATTTGTATAGTGGTCAACCCAAACCAATTTCTGTTTGCAGTTATCATTGTCCAATATGAAAGATCACTAACAGTAGAACTTAGGTACTCTTAAGAAAATAAGGTATACATTTAAATATGGTGATCTTAAATTATAAATATATATATAATATACTTAAATATTTTAAATCTTGTGATCATAAGTATGTAGATCACGTGAGATGTTTGAATTAAAAAGATATTAAAAACAAAAACTGTTATTTTTACAAGAGGTTATTTTCACGACTTGAACCTATGACCTTCTGGTCACATGACAGCTCCAAGACTTCCCTTCATAAAAGAGAAACTAATATAACATGAAAAATGATAAAGAAACACACTATAATAATTCAAAAAATACTAGTTGTGAACAAAAATCTTTATACTGTAGATAAAACTTCATAATCAGTTACAAAATGCATGATTATTCTTATCTTCTTCTTTGAATTCTAGGGGAAGACCCAAGAAAGCAAGAATATATTGAAAAATTCAGTAACGAATAAATGCTAAATGGGATGGAGGGTTATGGCCGTTTTGTCGTTGTCAAGATCCTCTGCGAATATACGCTATCTCGTTGCTGCTCATTTTGGTCCGCTCGGCGTGTTTTATCATACATGCACAGACAGTGTTTCTTTTCTATTTCGAGACAGTCGGTGTCGGACTATATAATTATACTTAGGTCTCATTCGTTTATATTAATAAAGGTCTTAATTTTAATTAACAAATTCTAATTTCATATATAAAAAATAAAAAAAGGAAATTTTTTTTTAAAAAGGAAACAAAAAAATAATTAAGAAAAAAATATTTCTCAGTCCCACCCATGATCATCTTCTTCATCCTCCTCAAACCCCACCACTGCCCACATCTTTCCCTCAACCCCACCCGCCATATCTTTTCCCCAAAATACTCACTTTTCATATTATGAGACTAAACTTGAACTTTCTTCCAATTTTGATTCTTCAAAAATCACAGAGAAATTTCTCAAATTTTAGCATTATTTTAATTGATGGTCATTTTGATGAAAAATGTGCAGACGAAAAGAGGGGAGTCCCAATAGTTTCTAATATTGTATATGAGTATATAAACACCTTTTATACACTTTTATACATAATATATTTGTTTTTGCATATAAAGGTATAACATTGTATAAAAATGTAGATGTGTCTGCAAACGAACGTCTTCTATGATTTTCAGTTGCATGTTTTGTTCAAAATCAGTCCAAATATCCATTTAATGACTTCAAATTTTGTAAAAAAAACCTTCTTAGACTATTTCTAACAAGTCTAAATAATACCCGCTCCAAATTTCTCACAAAATCATATTTAAAAGTTAAACCCACTTATTTAAGCTTGTTCAACAGTAGTGGTTTACCTTAAAAATCTAATTTTTACCATTCAAATCGATTTGGTGGACAAGGTCTTGACCGAGGCTGCTAAGTACCAGCTCGTGAAAAGCCAAGTGGAGGTGGCCGATAACCTTATGATAGATCCTAGGCTTGGGTTTGGTTGGATCACACAAGTTCCAACATCCACTCGCACCAAGGGGGTTCCTTAAGCTTAGACTTAGCTAGGTCACACTAGTCCTAACCAAAATTATACCGAAGGGACCTTGGCTTGGGTTTAACTAGGTCACACAAGTCCTAACTTCAACTTACACTAAGGGGTTGGTTCACACAAGAACCGAAGGCCCACACAAGGACCCTCTAAGGTAGACAACAAACAAGTTTAATACTTTAGTGTTTGAGTAAATCTCAAGTTTTTCTATTCATGAACTCTTCCATTTACAATATCCTAAGGGTCCTATTTATAGTAATACATGGACTTTTTTAGAAGACCAATTAAAGAGACAAAAACTACTTGAACCTCTTGCCCATGTATGGACAAGTGGGAAGAGTCTCGGCTTGCTTGGGGAACAAGGAAGTTCTCAGTCTCAACTCCATCAATGGGAAATGTTTTGGTTTTACTTTAGGACAAAGGATGAATCCAGTCTTTTCACACCCCTTTGTGGTTCCTATGTAGAAGAATGCATGAGCTTGGCTCCTCATAAATCTCATCTTCTTGGAATATGTTTGAAAGCTTCCATTCCTTGAATATGTCTTTGGCCAAATGGAGATGGGAGGGTATTTCAACAACCTCTTCATATTCTTGGTGTCTTCCATGTAGCCAAATACATGAATGAATCATCTCCTTGGAAGCCTCATCTTCTAGATGATTCTTATCTTTGCCACCTTGTCCTTCCTACACTCTTCTCGACCTTGTCACCTTATTACATGGCCTAGTCATCCTTCCTTATTACATGGCTTATTAATTGTGTCCTAATGAGAGCTAAAAGCTAAGCTAGGAAATAAAGATAAAAGAAACAAAAAATGGCCTCGGCCAAGACCTACATACAAAGCCGAAAAATAAACATGCTTCTCGGATCTTCATGTGACAACTCCAACTCCACTCCATTTTCCATGCCACATTAGGCATATTACCATAGGTCGATCGATAATCTTTGGAACTCCGATCATATTACCTTGAGGATCAAATTGGAACTTAGAGCTCACGTTCTTTTTTACATCATACTCCCCCTTCTTCAAAAGAATTCGTCCTCAAATTCTCGCCGTATAAGTCCATGGATAAGTTTCCCATATGAAACGTTAAACTTCCATATCCATACGGGAGTTTTACCTTATAGAAAGGATCCACATACAAGCTAAAGGGTTTCAGCTCTAAGTAGTGCCTGAATTGGACCAAGGACCCTACCATATCAAAGTCATTGCCGTATGTAGCATAATTGAGCCATATACCATCCAATCCTCCGCTAAAAAATGCAACGGGCCCCTTGCCTCGAACTAGGATGGCAATATCACCAATCCCATTATCACCTTCAACTTCAAATGGCACACCGATGTTCAAGGACTTGGGCCACCTCCGGAAATTTACTACCACGGTTGGATTAACATGAATGTTCTTGGATGATTTTAAGTATCCCAATGATGGCTGTGGTACTTTGTGTAAGGAAGGGTTTGGAACGTCACACAATCCCAATGGAATTACAAGTCATTCGTTCAATCCGTACTTGGCCTTGAAGGCTAATATCTTGCAAGGACCATCCGCCCATGGCATTCGACTGTCCCTTCCTTATTTAAGTGTAGTTAAGCCCAATGATCTGAACATAAGCCAAGTCAAATGTTCCCAATGGACCAATGGCCCCATGATGAAAAATTCCTTGCATGGAAGCAATGGACCTTTGGTCTTGAATCAAGACGGGACCAACATTGATTCCTCTAGCATCATGTTTGACTTCAATTAGTAACTCCATGGTCGGAATAGGGGCAGTAATGGAACTACAATCTTCGGTGATATTATGATAAGAATGATCCAAACCATACTCTCGGATCACACTTGCATCCTTGACCCAACTTAGGATAGTTCTTACTTTAGGTGGATTGATGTAATGGTTCTCGGGTAAGATCTTGTGATCTCCGACAAACCACTCCTTGTACATGAAACTTACAGAATAGTTTAGGACATCACAAACTTTGAATGACACCACGAGCTGTTGGTACACACCATGTTGGATTTTGAAGATCACCTCCCCTTTAATTCCATCTCGGGTTCTCATTAGGTGGGAACCGTCCTTCAACTCCATTTTGGAAAGCAACCTATCGCCCCTCAACTTATCCAAATAGTCATATATTCTTGGCATATGAGACTCATTATTGATTTCTCAGCCATCAATACATATGTTCCAAGTCCCAATCTCTTTCGGCATCAATATGGCAGATGCTGCACGCGGACTAAGGTTCTTTTAGGCGTGGCTTTCGCCCACCAATTCTTGTTTTTGACATCCATAATCTTGGTGAGTAGACAAGGAACTTCTTGAAAATAAATCAAGGGCAAGTTCACTATCTTTCATCAGTAGTGTTCCGGATGCAAGTTCATTCGTACATACGTCCTCCAAGAATTCCTTGAAGCTGGCATCTATAGCACTCCACTTCTTTGACTCTTCTTCTACATTTTGTGCATCAAGCAAGGGGGTCTCGGTTTCCTCTTGTTCTTCAAGGAGTACGGGTTCTATAATGGCCAAGGAAAACCCACACTCTTTATACTCATCTCCAAGCATGATCCGGGAATTAGGACATTCTATTACAAAGTGTCCTAACTCTTGACATTAGAAGCATTTCTTCCTCCGTTTATCTATCCCCTTTGTAACCTCTATACTTTCTTGGATATACAATGGGTTAGTAAAAGAGGTACTGCCATTTTCTACCCTTGTATCTTTCTCTACACTTCCTTGGCTATACAATGGGTTAGTAAAAGAGGTGCTGCCTTTTTTTTTTTAATATTAGTGGGCTTTACAGGGGATTTTGGAGTACCCTTCTTTAGTTTCCTTTCAAACTTGATGGTTAAGTGGCATACTTCTTCAAATGTGTTGTATGTTGCCACTCCAACCTTTTCTTGAATTATCACGTTCAAGCCTCCAATGAACTGTGCAATTCTTTGAGTATCCTTTTCTTCCACGCGACAAATCATATTGACTTTCTCGAACTCTCGAACATATTCCTCGACCTTAAAAACTCCTTGATGAAGTTTGGTGAGCTTAAGGTCTAGGTCTTGTTCATACTCCCTTCACAAGAATTTCTTCTTCAAATGTTTCTTTAATTTATTCCAAGAGTCAATTTTGGTCTTGCCATTTCTCCTTCGGTTTGTTTTGAGGTTTTCATACCACACGGAAGTGAATGACTTCAACTTCAATGTAGCAACCTTAAAACATTTTTGATCATCATATTATTTGAATTTGAAAATACTCTCAATGGCTCTTAGCCATTTAAGAAACTCTTCCAGGTCCTTATTGCCTTCAAAGATTGGAGGAAAAAACTCTCTTCTCAAGATTTTCCTTTGTTCCGCAATAAGTTCACGTACGGCCCTCCGAAGTTCTTCGTTTATGTGAGCCATAGCGTCAAAGTGTGGGATGGGATGGCCTCGCTATAATACCAATCTGATGTAATTAAGGAGGGGTGAGTGAGGGTAAGTTGGTCGGAGTTTTTTTGTAAATGGGTTAACCCTAAAATGGCCTTGAAAGTTGGGTTCCTGGATTCTGCGGCAGTGTGGTGTTTGGTGGATGTTTCGGGTAGTTTTAGGGAGAGTTGGGTTTAGGCATTTTATGGGGTTATTATAGACACATGGAGTGTTGTATTGGTGATTGGACCTTGTTAGTTTAGTGTTGGAGAATTTCAGAATTTTATTGAAACAGTGAGGTTCTCGTTTGGGGTGTGTAGTGGGCTGTTAGGTGTTGTCGGGATGACACGGCTGATTATGGATTGTTTCGGTTGGTGGCTTTGAGTGTGGGTGTTTGGGAAGTCTTGTGGGATGTTGTGGCAGAAAGGAGATGGTGGTTTGAACAAGGAATGAACACGGGATGCTAAGTGCAAACCCGAGTACAAAGCAAATATAGGGCGGTCGATATAGCATGGATAATGATATGAGGGGTTTAATGCTCGAGTCGACACCAAGAAAAGTTTGAACAATTGGACAAGGTCTTGACCGAGGTTTCTAAGTAGAAGCTCATGAACAAGCCAAGTGATGGTGGTCAGTAATCTTATGATAGACCCTATGCTTGGGTTTGGTTAGATCACACAAGTTCCAACGTCCACTCGCACCAAGGGGTTCCTTAAGCTTGGGCTTTGCTAGGTCACACAATTCCTAACCAAACTTACACCGAAGGGACCTTATCTTGGGTTTAACTAGGTCACACAAGTCCTAGATTCAACTTACTCTAATGGGTTGGTTCACACAAGAACCGAAGGCCCACACAAGGACCAATTAAGGTAGACAATACACAAGTTGAATACTTTAGTGTTTGAGTAAAACTCAAGTTTTTCTATTCATCAACTCTGCTACTTACAATATCCTAAGGGTACTAGTTATAGTAGATGGACCTTTCTAGATGTCAAATTAAAGAGACAAAAACTACTTGAACCTCTTGGCCAAGTATGGACATGTGGGAAGGGTCTTGTCTTGCTTGGGGAAGAAGGAAGTTCTCAGTCTCAACTCCATCAATGGGAAAGGTTTCTGTTTTACTTGGGGACAAAGGATGAATCCAATCTTTTCACACCCCTTTGTGGTTCCCATGTAGAAGAATGCATGAACTTGGCTTCTCATAAATTTCAACTTCTTGAAATATGTTTGAAAGCTTCCATTCTTTTAATATGTCTTTGGATGAATGGAGATGGGATAGTATTTTGACAACCTCTCCATATTCTTGGTATCTTCCATGTAGCCAAATACATGAATGAATCATCTCCTTGGAAGCCTCATCTTCTAGATGATTCTTGTCCTTGCCACCTTGTCATTTTACACTCTTCTCGGCCTAATCATCTTGTAGGAAGAAAATCTCGGCCTTGTCACCTTATTATATGGCCTAGTCATCCTTCCTTATTATATGGCTTATTAATTGTTTCCTAATGAATGCTAAAATCTAAGCTAGGAAATAAAGATAAAAGAAACAAAATGGCCTCGGCCAAGACATACATACAAAGCCAAAAAATAAACACGCTTCTCGGATCTTCACGTGATAACTTCAACTCCACTCCATTTTCCATGCTACATTAGGTATGTTACCATAGGTCGATCGATAATCTTTGGAACTCCGAGCATATTACCTTGAGGATCAAATTGGAACTTAGAGCTCACGGTCATTTTTACATCATGTACAGTATTGTCCTCAGCGTGACTTATGAGTTACATGTTATTTCTTTTGGTTTCCTTTACTCATTGATGCCTTTACTCATTGATGCCTTTACTTACACTTATTTATACCTTACATATTTATTACATTCTTTCGTATTGATGTCCCTTTTCTAGGGCACTACTTTTCATGTCCGCAGGTACATATAGCTGGATGATACTCATTTCTAGTAGGATCTCAGCTCGACTGTAACGTCAGATCACTCCACTTGTTCTGGAGATGTCAGCCAGTGTTGGTATGTTTTATATATATATATATATATATATATATATATAGCAGGGCTATGTCCCATCCTGATTGTTTGTTATGTGACTCTTAGAGGCTTGTAGACTAGTGGGTTATGTAATGCCATTTTGTATGGCCTGTTCAGCCTTCTTGTCAGTTTGATAGTACTATTTTAATGCCCTTGCGGGCCTTCAGAGATTAGTTGCGACCTTATTGGCCTTACGATATATGTTCACATTTTGGTTTTGTTGTCACTTGTTCATGTTGGTAATTCCAGTTCTCTCATGATTGTCATTTTGAGGCATTGTCGGCCCAAACAGTTATGTGTTCATGCTATGATATATAGGTGGTACGCTTAGTCCATTCAGGTGCCGGGTGCCGGCCATATACCCCTAAAGCTGGGGTGTGACAAACTTGATATCAGAGCAGGTCTATCCTAAATAGTCTACAAGCCATGTCTAGCAGAGTCTTATTTATGGGTGTGTTGTGAACCACACTTATAAGCGAGAGGCTGTAAGACATTTAGGGATGGTTTCTATTCTTTCATCTTATAGATCGTACAATAGAGCTGAGTCATAAGGATTCGAATCTAACTCATGCCTTATACAGTTTCTGTAATGCCAATTACCAGAAAGATATCGGCTAATTCATATTTATAGTAAGTGAATGAAAGATTCCTACTGGGTTAATAAGATGCCATAGGTGCAGTTATTATAAAAGATTTCAGAATGTGAATATTTGTCTCGCACATATACTTGGAAGGTAATACGAGTGTAGAAAAGTGATGTGTTGATTTTAGGATGATTAAGGAAGTGTTGAGTATGTTTCGGAAGAGTTTAAGACTTATCAGACTGACAGAAGTATGATCGACAAAAAATTGATAAAAAATGCTTGTTTTGGAGGAGTCTCGTACGTAAGGGTAGTGATGAGCTAAGACTTGTTTATTGATGTATCGGGATGTATAGAAGTTAAACTGATAGAAGATAATATATTTTGATGAAATTAGCAAGTTCAAAGAATTATGGCCCAAAGGTACAGACTGTACAGAATTGTATGTATTGTACAATTGAGGATTTGAATTGTATTTTTTCTTGCAATTTTTAAGTTTCGATTCTGGTTATATGGTCCAAAAGTATGGACCGTATATAAATGTACGTACCGTGAAAATTGTACCATACTTCTGGACGGTAGCTGACTTTTAAGTCCTTATATTTTTTATGAGCTACGATCTAGAGATTATTCCTCATTTCCTACAACCCCTAGCAGCTCCTTGAGCCCTCCAAAGTTTCGCTAAGTATTCTTGATGATTCAATTAGGGTTCGGAAGTAGAGCAACGTGATTCTCTCCCTCAGAAAAACATAAACCTAGCCTACTGTTTCTCCTCTCTTCTTGGTTGATTATGGGGGTTGTTTTGCATCGGTAAAGGGTGCTAGAGGGACTGACTTTAACCCCTAAAGGTAAGTTTTATATTCTCTTTGTTGGGCTTTGAACTTCTATACGTTGTAGTAGATTGTTTCGCTAAGAGCTTGTAGCTCCAATATTATGTTACAAATATCTGGATTAAGGTAAGATGTGATATTGATAGCAAGAAAATGATGCGAATATAAGTGGGACACCTGGACGAGTATGAGAAATGACTATGAGGTCTGAACGACTAAACGTTAATAGTATGTATCGATCGAATTATTTAGCTCTCTAAATCAAGAAAATCATTGATATTGGCAAGATCGCTTAGTTAGACAGAAAAGAATTGGAACTTTGAAAGATTGTTATGATAAAATATATTGAGAAGTTGCAAGGTAAACAATCAGATAGTAAAAGATCAAACTGCAAAGGAAAGGGGAATCCTTAGAGGTTTTTAAGAAAGGAGTCCTTAAGATTTACGTCATAACTGGAAGATAGAAAGTCTATCAAGACTGAGTATGTCAGTTACGAATGCATGATGTTCTAGCCGTATAAATGATTTAGTAACCCCTAGTAAGAGGAATTGGATTAAAGCAAATTGTAAGTTGTTAAAGGATCATAAAAGTATGGAAGGAGTTGAGACAATAATATGATTTCCAGAGCGGAAAACTCTTAAGAATAGAATCGATGAAGAGGTAGTACGATGAAGAGGTAGTACGATGAAGAATCGATATAGAATTCATATGGTGGTTTAATAAGAAGGCGAGAAGGTTATGACAAAAACAAGTTTCAAGACGAACCAGATTGTAGCGACCTCCTGACTAAAGAAAATAAGCAACGGTAAGAGCCGCTAAAGATATAAGGCTCAGAAGAGAAGAACATGGCCCGTAAGTAAAGACAGAGGCATATAATCACAAGAAGGGGATCTTCAAAATTAGTGAATGGAAATAATAAATTGAGTTAAGACGAAAGATGGTATACGAGGCCGGGAGAGCCGTTAGTATAGACAAATTTTTATAGTATAAAATGGTCTTAGAGCCTGGAGTTTTAACTTCCGCGGTAAGTGATTACAACTTTAAAAAAGAAACCCAAATAAAAATTTATAATAAAAAGGCCCAGCATAAAGCTAATCAAGTTAAAAGTTTAGGGATTTCAGAAAAAGAGACTCAAGCAATTAAATATGTACTCGGAATTGGCACTGTCTGAATGAAAATGGATATGAAGATAAGAGGGATAATGGTGGATAATTAAAGATACTCAAGATCCTATAAGGGTATGTGCGGACGACATTGCTAAAAGTATATTTTGAAGGGATGCTAACCAAGACTCCGAGTATATTGATTTAAGTATAAGTATATCTAATAGAGACCTACGTTAATAACTGTTGTTGATATGTTGGTTGAATAAAAAGAGAACCAAGGCTATAACCCAGAGTAGAACTTAAGGACAATTATGCAAGGAACTCCTAGATAGAAGTTGAGATGAACAAAGAAATGCACATGTTCTGGATGGATTAGGGAATAAGTACGTTTACGCTTAACAGGCGGTTGGGAAACCAAGAAGGCATGCAGACCAAAGATTTAAGGTCAGCAATGGTGAGTAGAAGTACAATGTGACATCTTTATTAACTATAAATACCTACAGTACACCTTTAGGCGATAGTAACCTAAATTGAGATAAGTTTCTCTTACCAATAGTAAAGGCGGCCTCTCAGACAAATCACGATGATATAGAGACCTATGAATCTCCTTTAGAGAGAATAATTATTCTTGGGATTAAGAAGTAAGTAAAAGCGAGCCCATATGGCATAATAAAGTATAGCCCATGACGAGAAAGAGACGGTTCAGAAGCTACATTACAATGGATAGAGTTACTAACCAGAACTCACTAGTAACATTCTTAGTGGCCAAAATAAAACAACAAGGATAAATGAATGTTTAATAGAACAAGATAATAACCTTCAAGGCAACTTAAGGTAAGAGAGTTGAGTGGCTTAGCCTATCTAGAGGCAAAGGAAAGAAAAGGTAGCCAATGGATATTTATTAGATAATGTGTTTAAGCGTTCAATTTCAAGGCTCCTATGATAATAGAATCATCGTGTAGAAGCTATCAACGTTGCCCCTGTGAAAGAAGTAAGAAGATAGTGATATGAGAATACATAGTTGGTACTATCGGCAAAGGAAGCTACTATTTAAGATAAATAGGGAAAAATCTCTTCGAAACCTAGGTCGATTATATGTTCCAAATCTGGCTAATTTACAGAACAAGATTTGAGAAAAAGTGCATTATTCATGCTACTTTACTTACCTTGGTTTAACGAAGGTGTACCATGGTATGAAAGATATGTATTGGTGTGATGATATGGCAATGAGAATTGCCAATATTTAGCGTACTAATCTAATGGTTAACAAGCAAGGACAAAGTACCTGGGCCCAGTGGGCCAATATAGAGAATGAATTATAGGAAAGTGTTTCGAGGATAAAGTTTAATATGAACTCACCTAGTTCATGTTAGAGATGTTACCCAGATGGTTAGTAATTGAAAATTTTATAAGGATGACCCATTTCTTGTCAGAGTGAACTATGCAAGTATAATATATTAAGAGGACCGTGCGATTTCAGGACATTCTAATGTCTATCGACTCGGGTAAGTAGTCTTAGCTACTGTAACTTCTAGAAATTCATCCAGAAAGGTTTGGAAGCATGAAGAAATCATATCATAACTTTATCTAGAATATGAGGTTAGCCCAAACGTGCAATTTGGATGCTCGCTGACATACAACAGGAGGTATGCTAAATTTCGAAGGAGAGTGGCTATTATTTTATCATCTAAAATGGACCTTATAAGACCTGGTATAATTAGAGGTATAGATCTTCTATTGACCATTTCGACATAAGAAAAATGGGAGTATGTAGGTCAGGTTAACCCACCAAATGGTAACAGAAGCAAAGCCTCTTCAAGGGCAAAGTGTCAATAATTCTGGATGTTCCAAAAAAAATTATGTATTGATGTGCGAAGCTGAGACCTAAGAAATGTCATTTATGATTAAGCATTTCTAAAGGTTCTTTCCCATAAAGTGTAATGAGATTCGACCAATTAAACAAGTTTATCCCCAGAGATATTAGACTGTATAAGATTACTTAACGGTCTGGCGTAGTAACCTATGAGCTAGGATAACCTCTGTGAGTTAAAGAAAGTCTAAATCAGTTTTTCACGTATCGATATTGCAACATAGCATAGGAAATTTATTTTGCATATCCCTATTCAGGAATATTCAGAGTATGAAAAATTGTCTTATGAATATACCTCAGCTACTATTCTATGTCATTGAGTCTGAAAGTTGTTAATTAAAGAGATAGGGTAAGAGAAATGATTTGAGAAGTTAAGAAAGACATTAAGGCTAGGTATCCTCGTTGTATTCTCCCAAAAATATTATATCGACACTCGTGCGATATAATTTCCCTATTTCTTATTTTATAGTGATAAAATCTATCTTGTAAGCCTTGTATAGGCGATGTTATTGGCACAAAATAGACAGATGCAACACCGACTACAACACTTGATAGTTGAGGTGAGTTATGGTTAACTCTTTTGATTTCTGGACAGATGGATGATCGTGTGATGTCAAAATGTCATGATATGCTATTGTATATCCCTGTAAGGCATTGGATATATTTTCTGACTGTTTGACAGGTTCGGATGATCCTGTTTACAGAGGAAACTCTACCAAAAATTTTAAGAATCCTATGAATAATAAATTCTGAGAGTTCAGTTACCCCAATATTCGATTCGAGGACAATGTTCTTAAGGGGGAAGGATGTTACACCCCATATTTTTGCACTCGTATACATCATAAGTGAAGTAACATCAAGCCCGGTGAGGTTAACATACCATTTTTGGAAGGAACCAAGTTTAAACAAGTGTTACATATGTTTCGTAAGAGTTTGGGGTTAAATGGACCAACGAAATTAAGTTCGTTAAAACACAGGGAAAGACAGGTAGAATTTCGGACTAGATTTTTGGCCCAACTTGTCGGGGGTATATCTCTTAGTATTTACAGAGTGTATAAACTATCATTTTAGGGAGTCTACTTTCCAATGCAACTGACAGTTCATCAATCTAAGAAATAGGATGAAAGTTACAGACCGTACAAAATTGTACGATCCGTAGAAAAAATTGTACGGACCATAAAATAAATTCCCGTATTTTTTTGCCGTAAAAAAGGGCGGTGTAGGCTATTTTTTTATATATATATGATGCCTTCCACTTGGAGCTTCATTTTCACTTCCTTCAGACCCTAAAACATTACCAACATTCTCTCAAAGGCTCCCCATCAACTTAGGACTAAATCCAAGGTTAAATCATGCAAGTTTGACGTGAAGAATCCTATGAATATCATTAACTCTCTTCCTTATTTGTTGTGATTTCGGAGACATTTTAGTGCTGAAGTAAGCGAAAGAACGAAGGGTCCTTAGTATATTTATGGTAAGTCTCATCTTCCCTAGCTTAATCCTAAGTTTGTACAAGTGTTGAGTTGAAATTGTTGGAGGATTCTTGAAGGAATTAGTGACTATGAAACTTGAAGCTAAGCTATGTTATTTGGGCTGATTTCATATGATTTAAGCTACTATGTAAATACATGGATAGCATTGTGGTGATGAATAAGTGTGATAATGAAGGTTGTTGTGCTAGGATATATTGAATTTGAACTATAAACGATTCTATGAAGTTGCATACATAAGTTGTTCGACAAAATGTCCAAAATCCGTAGAAGGTGTGAGGGCTCGTGGAATATAAATAGTTTCATGGACATGGTATGTAAGGATTACCCTTCTTTTTATCGACATGATCATAAGGAAAGTGTCAATGGATAATGGTTCCATATTCAAAATCTATTATTGGTGAAATTGAGGTATAAGAAACACGTCCATTCTTGGTATAAAGAATCACATGAATTTTGTTTGTTCCTTTATCGTGATGAAATTTCTATACTCTATAAATTTATTCTCATCTTGTTGTAACATGATTGCTTGTTGGTCGATAAAATCTAAAGAAAATTGTAAGTGTTGTCCCTTCGTATTAACTCATATAGAAAGGTAAAATAATATGTTATCCATATAAAGATAGTCGGAGGTGCAACGACCTTATGTCACTCCGACTAGCTTATAGAGTAGTCCATATTCCTCGGATGATTCTCACATATATAGATATAATATTGATTATATTACCCACAGAGGTCTATCACATTATTTATGCAGCTTATATAGATACAATATTGATGATATTTCCCACAGAGGCCAATGACATTATTTACACAGCTTACATAGATATAATATTGATGATATTGTCCACAGAGGTGGAGTTATTTACATAACTTATACAGATATGATACTGATGATATTGCCCATAAAGACCTACGACATTATATATATTACATCCTATTTATGTGCAGTGTGGTCCTCAGTGAAACTTCTGAGTTATAGGTTGTTTCTTTTGGTTTCCTTTACTCATTGATGCCTTTACTTACATTTATTTATGTCTTACTTATTCAGTACATTCTTTCATACTGATGTCCCCTTTCTTAGGCGCTGCATTTCATTCCTGCAGGTACATATATATATTTACGGGTATGGTGGGGCCTTATCCCGACCTGGTTGTTTTTTATGCTACTCTTAGAGGCTTGAGACTAGTGAGTTATGAATTGTCATTTTGTATGGCCTGGTCGGCCTTCTTGTCAGTTTTATAGTACTATTTCTATGGCCTTGTCAGCCTTCTAAGATTAGTTATGGGCTTGTCGGCCTTATGATATATGTTCACATTTTAGTTTTGTTGTCACTTGTTCAGGTTGCTAATTCCAGTTCTTTTATGATTGTCATTATGAGGCTTAGTTGGCCCAAATAATTATGTGTTCACACTATGATATATAGGTGGTACAATAAGGCCGTTTAGGTGTCGGGTGCCAATCACACCCCTCTGAAGTTGGGGTGTGACATGTTTAAACATAACCTCAACCTATACAAGAACCACTGAAGCCAATAGGGCCAAGGCACATGATAACCTGGAGATTAAAAGATGTTTGACAACGTCAATATAGGATCAACTCAAAACTATATACATATAGGCCAGTAAGGCCAATCTAGTACAAAGACATCAACATTTGAGGCCAACCAGGCCTTACCACGTACTATATATATAGAAGATACATCTACAAAGCCTCTAGAAGTACTGTCATCTATAATATGGTCGAGATAGGGCCTTGACTTACCCATAACTATATATAGCAATACCCAAGAAGAACTTCTATAGAAGTTGTGGAGCTTACCGGTTAACCGTTGAATATCGAAAATAACCTAATGTGAAGACTTGTCAAGTCGTCTACCTAAACCTGCAACATGAAATACAGTGTCACCGGTAAAAAGGATGCTAGTATAGAAATAATGTACCGAGTATGTAAGGTAGATAGCATAACAATATGAGTACAAAACATTTTAACAAATATAAATCAAATAGCGATAATGGAACCTGGCAATCACCTGAGAGCTGCACACTATGAAAATTCTATTAGTTCTCTTAATTTCATATGCCACATCAGGCCTAACATATGTACATATAGATACGACCAACTCTAATCCCGCAAATAAGCCCATGTGGACCAATAAGTAAGCTTATATGTGCTAGCAAATAAGCCTCGGTGGCCAGCAAATAAGCCTCAATGAGCCAGGAAATAAGCTTATATGGGCCATTAAATAAGCCTATGTAGGCCAACAAGTAAACCTTCATAGACAAGTACGCCTTAACGGGCCAACAAATAAGCCTCGATAGGCCAGCAATTACTATTCCCTATAAGCCTCTATGGGGTCCCCTACTATACACAACAAGAACTCTCATACACATATACCAAATTAGTATAAAAACTTCTTTTTCGATTAGCTAGTTTACTTAGACGGGTCTTACCATTGATTTAATTATTCAAATGAGTATACTAACTAACCACACAACAACTAAGGAGTTTGATTACTCTCGAGAGTAAAATAGGGTGTTATACAATAAAATAAGGACTCGATAGCCATATATGAAATTAACTAAACAAGCTCAACAACTATGAAAGGTCCAATGATGTATATACCACATCCCAAAGCAAGCTTGCATTAAACTTACTTGAGATTATCCTTTAAGTGAGCAACAAGTAATAAAGATACAAATAGAAGACTCTCCTATGAGATTGGTTCATTTATGGCAATTATGATACGTGTTCTTATGAATATCAGATGAAAATTAAGAGATAAAAGATATGCCATATGAGTCGAGGGAACCTTAATACAAAAGATCAACATATGTGGCACAAAATGCCTCCCCTACTATATTGAACTTCGCCGAAATATATTTTCTTTGATTGGTTTAACCTCTAACCCTTCCAATAGATACATAATATTGTTCTTGACCCTAATTAAATAATGAATAACCTTACTTACCCGATCTTATGTTGACTAACTTATGATGCATCTTAACAAAAAATGCAGGGTGTTATATCATCCCCTTTTTAGAACATCCATCCTCACATGTCAAGAAATAACCGACGGAGAACTAACTCTAAATATTTCCAAAAATTCCATAAGAGTTTCATTTGTAAATGGGACTACCCACAACCTATTTCTCAGCCACCAAATATCATATTATGACTAATAGGGACATATAACCCCTTGTAGGTAATACGTCTAGGTAGACAACTCAAGCTGTCTAGAAGATTCACATAAGTAGAGCAACACACGATAGGAATGATGTCAAGTAAAATTAAGGCTAAGAATGCTTATGTACCTGCACCTTTATGACTCACTGGATTACTTCACAGGAAATGAAATAAGAAATGTTTGATAAGTAAGTGAAGGGTTCATGTCATTCTATTAACTATACCTTATACAGAAAAGGATATCATCCGAGGGAACACCTCTGTGAGGGAATTATAAGACTCTAAGTATATCTTGCTACCCCACTCAGATACCATATTCCCCTAGAAGCTCATAAATGATGGTACATAATAACTTCTGCTAAGGTGACCTTCATTTTTATTAATAATATCACGATTTAAGACTATTACATTATGTATTTACCCTTAGCCCCTATCTCCATACTAAGTTTCTGATTAGATGCAACCTAGCCCACTTTACATAATGTCTTATAATCCGTTAATAACTAACTCATAATTAAATACACCATTCAACTCAGCAACAATCTATAACCCCATAACTACCTCCCTAAACTCACCCTAGCGACGCCTGCCATTGTGGCATACATTAGAGGTAGAGGCAGAGACTAGGGTAGGGGTAGACCTTGTGGAGCGTAACAGATTTAGGGGTAGAGCACAGGGGGTTGGCCAGGCCCGTGGTAAATCTTTATCCTCTGATTCAGAGATTGAGCATCATGATGATTAGTTTGAGGAGGAGTTGGGACCAACCCAAGCTCAGCGAAAGATTATTGTCATGCCAGTGATTCATGATGCATTGGTTCACATCTTGAGCCTTCTTGAGGGTTTGACCCAGGCGGGTGTTCTTCTAGCTACTCCAGATGGGCCACAGATCTGAGTGGAAGTTCAAACTCTTAATCAATACCATACTCCAGGGACACAGCCTGTCGCTGCCATGACACCCCGTATTGATGAGATTTCAACACCAGATTTTGTTCTGCGACCAGTTCATATATCAGTTATGACCCGCAAGGAGTGGAAGACTTTTAAGTAGTTCTCCAACATGAAGCCTCCCTGGTTTTATGGTACTCCCGAAAAGTATGCGTATGAGTTAATCATGAGTTTCCATGAGAGGCTTCACACTCTGGGTATTGCTGAGTTGCATTGTGTGGAGTATATTGCTCTTCAAATGATTGAATATGCAAAATAGTGATCGAGGTCCTATATTGAGTGTCAGCTAGCTGGGTCACCTCCATTTACATATACTCGATTCTATTAGGTTTTCTTAAAGAAGTATGTTTCATGCAGTTTGAGAGAGAGCAAGAGGGATGAGTTCTCCAAGTTAGATTATGAAGGTATGTCTGTCAACGATTATGAGTCCTGATTTCATGTTTTGTCTCATTATGCAGTGCCATTACTACCGATTGAGGTAAGAGGGTTAGATGTTTTGTGAAGGGATTAACTATCCCACTCCAGTTGGCGACTTTATAGTTGGTAGCTTCAGGAGCATCCTTCCAGACTGTGGGGGATCATGCAAAGATGGTTGAGTCAGTGAACGGTAGGTCTCAGAGGAGTTGTTCTGAGAAAAAAGCTTCCAGGTTTGCTAACATTAGTGGTTCTTCTTTCGAATGATGGTACAGTATGGCAGACCCCATCACCCTCAATCCAGTCACTCAATTAAGTTAATGCTCCAGACTTTAGTAGGTGGCCCATCTAGGCATAGTGGTTACAACGCTGGTTAGACCTATAGGAGTTCTTACTCCCGATTTTCAAATCGTAGAGGGTATTCTGGTTCATCTATGTTGTTCAACATCCCATGTGGGGCAAGACTTGTTATGATTGTGGTGGCCTTAGGCACTTTCAGAGAGACTATCCCAGACATAAATTGGGTAGAGCTTAGTATGGTTCTCAAGCTCGGTCATTTAGGACTCTAGCGCAAATAGCAAGAGGAGGTAGATAGTCCAGTAGGGGAGGCTCACAGTTGAGCATAGGTGGTTACTAGGCTGGTAGAGGTAGTACTCAGTCCGTGAAAGATGAAGGTTAGGAAGCCCGCAGTGGATACAGTGTACACATTTTAAGGGTGGACGTTCCCACTTCTATGCTTTTTGGATAGACCATATGTCGAGGCTTTTGATGCAGTTATCACAAGTATCATCTCAGTCAGTTATCAGTATGCCTCCATGTTATTTGATCAGTGTTCTACTTTTTACTATGTATCCACATATTTCTCTATTGGGCTGGATATGTAATGTGATATGCTTGATCTAACTATTCGTGTTTTTATTCCTGTTGATGATTTTGTGATAGTGGTTCGAGTATATCGGTCTTGTGTGATTGCGTTTATGGGGAATGACACTTGTTTAGATTTGGTTATTCTGGATATGGTAGACTTTGATATTATCATGGGTAAGAATTGGTTTTCAGCTTATCATGAGATCTTGGACTGTCATGCCAAGATGTCACATTAGCTATGCTGGGTATCATGAGGTTAGAGTGGAAGGGTACTCCTAACCTTGAACTAAAGAGTATTATATATTTTCTCTAGGATTGGAAGTTGGTAGATAAGGGATATTTGGCGTATTTAGCTCATATTTGATATAGTAGTGTGGGTACTCCTCCACTTGAGTCTGTTCTAGAGTGAGCGAGTTTTTAGAGGTATTTTCGATGGATTTGCCCATTATGCCGCCATATTGGGACATTGATTTCTTTATTGATTTAGGGCCAGGCACTCATCCTATTTCTATTCCTCTGTATCATATGGCTCTAGCTGAGTTGAGATAGTTAAAGGAGCAATTACAAGACTTGTTGAGCAAAGGGTTTATCCAACCTAGTGTGTCTCCGTGGAGTGCTCCCACTCTGTTTGTGAAGAAGAAAGATCGTACAATGCAGATGTGTATTGATTATCGGCAGTTGAACAAGGTCACCATTAGAAATAAGTATCTGATACCCCCGCATTGATGATTTATTGAATCAACTTCAGGGTGCGTCAGTATTCTCAAAGATTGATTTGAGGTCAGGGTACCATCAGTTAAAGATTATTGCAAAGGATTAATCCAATGACGACATTCAGGACTCGTTATGTCCACTATGTGTTCTTTGTTATGTTATTTGGGCTTACCAATGCCCCCACAACCTTTATGGATTTGATGAATGGGATTTTCAAGCCTTACTTGGATTCTTTCATCATTTTCTTTATCGATGACATCTTGGTGTATTCTCGGAGTAAGGAAGATCATGAGAAGCATTTGAGGATTATTCTTGGGTTGTTGAAGAAAAATAAGCTTTATCCAAATTTTCTAAGTGTGAGTTTTGGATCAGTTTTGTCAAATTTCTGAGGCTTGTAGTGTCAAAGAAAGGTATTATGATGGATCCTACGAAGATTCAGGCAGTTAGAGATTAGGCTAGGCCTACTATAGTGACTGAGATTCAGAGTTTTGTAGGTCTTGCGAGTTATTATTGTTGGTTCATGAAGGGTTTCTCAACTATTGCTTCCTATTTGACCAGGTTGACTTAGAAAGATGTAGCTTTTTAGTGGTCTAATGAATGAGAGGAAAGCTTCCAAAAGCTGAAGTCATTATTGAACTCATCCCCTATTTTATCTTTACCTGTGTAGGGGAAGGATTTCACCATGTATTGTGATGCTTTACAGATTGGATTCGATTGTGTGTTGATGCAGGAGGGCAGAGTGATAACATATATATCAAGGAAGTTGAAGGTGCATGAAAAGAACTACCTTACTCATTGAGGCAGTTTCTAGTAGGTTTTGCCTTTCATCGCTTTTCCATCTGAGGATGAACATTTGTTTAATTAGTATCTGATATAATAACCTATTTGGTATTTTTTTTGGCTTGACACTCTATTTTACTAAATTACCCTTCATGTAGCCTTTTTTTGGTGTTTGTGACTCACGGGGTGCACAGTTCCTGAGGTGAGTTATATAGGTTTTGGGAAGAAACATCTAGGTTAGAAGTTTAAAAATTTGAATGAGTTGACTCAAAGTTTCCTTTTTGGCAAATGAATTTATTTTCGAGTTTCGTCACTTTTGGAAGGTCTGAAGCATCATTTATGACTTGGCCGTGTCTTTATTTCGCTTCCCGAGTCATTCAATTATGTTTTGAGTCCTTATCTTCGAAATTGTAAAGTTTGGGTACTTTGGAGAAGTTTTGTAGAAAATTGAGTCTTAGCATTGTCGGATGGGATTCTGAGTGCATGAGCAAGTTTGTAGCACATTTACACTCATGTTGCAAATTGGTTTGTATCCAGGAGGTCTCATGTGAGTTTTGGGGTGTTGGATGGTGAATTTAGGGTTTATGTTACTACTGCTACTGCTGGTGTAATCTCACAAGCGATGTTCCGACCGCACCTGCGGAACTGCTTTTGCTGATGTTGGTCCGTAGACGCGAGTCCGGGTGAGGACGGGAGAAACCACTTCTGCGGGTAAATTGGAACCACTTTTGCGGTCATTGTTTTGCAGAAGTGAGACCGCTTCTATGAGGAAGTTCCGCATAAGCGGAGTCGCTGTTTCAGAATCATTAAAAGATCATAGTTCGAATTTAGCCTTCATTTGTCACATCTTTCAAGTCTAGGCTCAATTTTTGGAGGATTAAAGGGGATTCCAACCATTTCATCTTAGGGGTAAGATTCTCACCATGTTTCCATTAATTACCCATATTTCTATTCATTATTTTTTGGTTTGTGTTATGATTTAGGGGTAGAAACCTAGGGTTTGTCCCCAAAAGTTAAGAGATCTTATTTAATGAATTTTTGTGCCAATAACTAGTTTTTAGTGATTGATTATTCAGATTTAGAATTAATGATGATTGGGGAAATTAATTCTAAGTTTGAATTTCTATTTCATTTCCATGATTTCTAAGTGAAAATTTAAGGTTCTTCTAATTTGTTTTTTTTATAATTAGGGCGATTGAAGGCCTAAATGCGATTGGTTTCATAACAAACTTATTATGGGCTCTCAGCACACATTAAGCAAAGCTCGCTAACGTGCACTGTCTGACTAACTATGACCCGTAAAAAGCCTATCACTGCATCGCCGGCAAAGCTTGTTACGCCGACGAATGACTCCAACTATAGTCTACCATCGTTAACGTTTGAAAGCTTTCTCCCTGCTCAATTTTAGTCCACCCCGGAGGAGATTGAATGAGAGGAGTCTGATACGGAATTGCAAAATTCAATTTGCCTTTATGGTTTTGAGGACTCTGATGCTTCACCGTCAGCTTGTTGTCTGCAATTTTCTAAAGCGGCGACCTGAGCCCATCCTACTCCAACTGAGAAATCGGATTTTTGTGAGAATTAGCTAGCTCAATGAGTTAAGACCCTAACCTACATTGCACCTTCCACGAAACATGTGAAAACTCAAATTGATTACTGGAAAAATGTGTTGATTGGATTTGTTGTGGGTGATACCCCTTACATGAAAATGATGGAAAACTATGTTTCGTAATCCTCGACTATTAAGGATAACCCCCAAGTGCTTGCACTCGATGCTGGATATTTTATTTTTCGATTTGCCAACTATGAAGATTGTGATAAGGTTTTGATGGGAGGGCAACATACATTTCATAATAAGCCCTTCATTGTGCAGAATTGGCAAATTGATTTTGAATTCAACCCTAATTGCTTGACTACTATTCCCCTATGATGACCTTCCATAGGTTACCAGTAGGATATTGGTCCACTGAAGAATTAAGTAAAATTGCAAGTACTGTGCGGCAACCTCTTTACACAAATAAATATACTAATGTTATGGAACGTATCTCTTATGCTAGGGTCCTGGTCAAAACTGATGTATCACAGCTTCTTGTGGACTCTATTGAGATCACTACTCCCTCAGGCATCATAAACCAAACTGTTGATTATGATTGGTGGATTATGACTGGTGACCCAAATTTTGCTCTTATTGTATCAAATTTGGTAACACATTAGAGGATTGTTGGATGGGAGGAGAGGAGGTTAAGCAGGATAAATATGAGGAAGTTCCTAAGAGGAAAAGAAGAAATAGGAGAAGAATGATACAACCTAGGCAAGACTGGTTGGCAAAAAATGGTGCCCCAGTGCCTAACATCACTAATGATACCAACCTCCCTACTGTGTTGGAACCACAAGAACCAATTATGTAGGATAGAGGTAAATAGAAGTGTCCAATTGAAGGCCAGCCATTGTCTCAAGCCACTGGTCCCTCACAAGTGAAGCAAGAAGCTATGATTCCTACTGGTAACAATTTTCTTGTCCTACAGGATAAGTCCTCCCATTCTGTATAAGAAAACCTGAGGATCCTGGTATTACTCATAATCCCCCATGATTATATCTACATAGAATATTAGGGGCTTAAATCAGCCCGTAAAGTAGAAGGAATTGAAACTTTTTCTACAAAATCATAGAGTGGAGGTATTTGGGTTTTTGGAAGCTAGAGTTAGGGAGAATAAAGCTTGAGGCATTCTCAGGAAGATAGCACAAGGATGGAATACTTGCTGTAACTATCCAATGGCCCCAAATGGAAGAGTCTGGCTATTTTGGAAACCTCATTTACAAGTACATGTTATACAGATGGAGGAACAATTCACCCACTGCAGAATAGAGGACTCAGTGACCTATTTTTCTGCTTATCTTAATATTATTTATGCCCAGAACACAACTAAGGAAAGGACTAGTCTATGGTGTAACTTAATCCAATTGGGGTCCAATATACAAGGTGCTTGGCTTCTTCCTAGAGATTTCAACACCATGCTATCCTCTAAGGATAGATTGGGATCACCAGTTTCACTTGTAGAAACTCAAGACTTTAGGGACTGTGTGGATGTTCTTCAACTCACACCATTAAAGGCAAAAGGGTGGCACTTCACTTTCTGCACCAAGCAACAGAATGCTGCTAGAGTATACTCCAAGATAGACTGGGCATTTGGAAATGTTGGTTGGATGCAAAATTAAGGGCATGTGGAAGCTGACTATCTTAATCCTGGAGCCTTAGATCATTCCCCTATTTTTATACAATACAGGCCCCGAGTGAACTTGCATCCCAAACCTTTCAAACTTTTCATGACTGTTATGCAACATCCTGAATTCAGAGGGATACTTGTTTTTTCATGGTCTCAATACTATGGTGGCACTTATATTTTAGGCTGAATCAGAAGCTAAAGCTTTTGAAGGATAACCTGAGAGGTCTCAACTCCTATATGGCCTTCTATGTGCAAAAGCTTAGCCATGCTAGGCAACTCCTTCAGATCACTCAGACACAATATTCATCAAACCCTTTGAACCAGATATACATTGATGAGGAACAAAAATGGCTTATTGAAATTCAGAAATGGAGCAGTGTTGAGGAATCAACACTCAGACAAATATCTACAGCCTACTGGATAGCAAGTGGGGATTCCAGTTATAAGTATTTTCATGATCAATGTCAACTCAGAGCCAACATGAACAATGTTGCCTCTATTTATGATGCAA
Source organism: Anisodus acutangulus (assembly GCA_029783415.1). Lineage (NCBI taxonomy): Eukaryota > Viridiplantae > Streptophyta > Magnoliopsida > Solanales > Solanaceae > Anisodus > Anisodus acutangulus. The sequence continues at coordinate 15,556,011 of CM056511.1, read as the reverse complement.
CTAGTGCAAATCTTGGTGATCCGTTACTGGTGGAGCAGGAATTAATATCATTCTTCATAAGCTTGATGGGCACTACTGCTAATACCATGCCATGTCCTGATGCTGAGTTTATAAATAAGGGCCCCGGTCTCAGTCATGCACAAAAACAAGTACTTATCCAACCTATTACTGATCAGGAAGTTATTTGTGCTATGAAAGAGATGCCACAACACAAGGCTCTTGGTGTTGATGGCTTTCTAATAGAATTTTTCACTAAATACTAGGACATTGTGAGTCAGGATGTCCTTAATGCAGTGAAGGAATTCTTTTCTTATGGGAAATTGCTTAAAGTCATTTAGTTTCACTACAATCACACTTGTGCAAAACGTTTTATCTCCCACAGTTGTAAAGGACTATATGCCCATTGCCTGTTGTACAACCATCTATAAAATCATTACTAAAGTTCTTACTAACAGAATTAAGGGTGTGATTAGCTCTATTGTTAGCCCATCTCAATCAGCTTTTGTGGAAGCATCATAGATAACATTTTATTCAGCCATGAATTGTTTAAGTAGTACACTAGGAAAGGACTTTCCCTTAAATGTGTGTTGAAGGTTGATTTAAGTAAAGCCTATGATTCCATTGAATTGTGTTTCTTAGAGTGTATGTTGACTGACTTGGGATTTCTATATAGATTCATCCAATTGGTGATGGAGTGCATTTCTTCTATGTCCTATTCTTTAGTCCTAAATGGGGGTTTCACAAAACCATTTCCTGGCAAAAGAGGGATGAAACAGGGTGACCCTATGTCACCCTATCTTTTTATTATAGCAATGGAGTATTTACAAAGAGAGTTAAACATGTTGGCAATGAACAAGAATTTCCCATTTCATCCTAGATGCAAAAAACTGTGTGATGCATATCGACCTTGTAGATGACTTATTGATGTTTTGCAAAGCAAATATCCCATCTATATAGCTACTTCATGGTGCTTTTCAAAGATTCTATGTAGCATCTGGTTTACAAGCTAATGTCACCAAGATATGTCGGGGGTGCAAGATGCTCTTAAACTGGAAATTCTGGCTACCTTGGTCTTCTGTGAAGCCTCTCTTCCATTCAAGTACCTGTGAGTACCACTCTCTTCAAAGAAAATGACTTTCTCAATGCTTGCCCTTGGTAGAAAATATCACTGCTAGAATTAATTATTGGTCAGCAAAACCTTTTTCTTATGCTGGGAGATTGCAGCTGATTAAATATGTCTTTGGTATTCAAACTTATTGGGCACAGATCTTCATTTTGCCTAAAATAATTATGAAGATGATTGATGGGCTATGCAGGTCCTTTCTATGAACTGGTGGTGCTATTCTATCCAAGAAAGATTTAGTCTCATGGGCTAAAACTTGCTCACCAAAGCAGCTGGGGGCCAAAATGTGATGAATCTTTGCCTCTGTAATAAAGTTGCAATTCTTAAGCAACTTTGGGCTGTGTCTGAGAAGAAGGATTGCTTATGGATTAGGTGGATTCATATCTACTATATGAAGAACAATTCAGTGGAAGACTGTCCTATCCCAAGTAATGCCACCTGGGTCATAAGGAAATTTTTGGAAGCTAGGCATTTCATATTGCAAGCACCTAGCTTGCAAGGTGATCTGCATAGCAGGTTTGATTTTATGCTACATCATGCTAAATTCTCCATTTAGAAGATATATGCGGCATTGATTCCTCCCCTCCCTAAGGTGCCCTGGAAGAGTATCACTATTCATCCAAATGTTCATCCTAGGCACAAATTCATTGTTTGGTTAGCATTATGGGGAAGATTAGCAATTGTGGAGAGGTTGCTTAAGTTTGGTATACAAGTTCCTCCAAGTTGTGTGTTATGTGATGGTGCTGATGAAACTTTCCAACATTTGTTTTTTGACTGCTGCACTATTAGAGCTCTATGGCAAAGGCTACTCATTTGGCTTGGGTTTCACGAAACCATTGGAACTTGGCAGGAGGAGACACAATGGATAGAAAACTGGGGAAAGAGGAAGTCTTGACGGTGCAATTATCAACTTTACTTTTATCATGTTTGTAGTTGTGATGTGGAGAGAAAGGAATCAGCTGAGATTTCAGAATGGTAATTTTCTTGCTGATAAGGTGTGCAAGGAGATAGCTATTTTCATCCACAGTAGGGGCAAAGAGCTGAAGAAATGGCAAGATTGGCTTGCTCAACACAACACAAGTCCTTGATTTTGAACTACCTGCAACTGTTGTCTTCTAGTTATTAGCAGTAGTAGGTTTACTTTGGTTGTAGACTTAGTTTAGTTGTGTTCTGTTTTTCTCATTTGATTGTGTCCAAATTTGTTATAGATATAGCTAGACTCGTTTGTAGTTGAGTCAAGATTATTTCTGTATTTTCTTTTCTTGAGCAAGAGGAGGTTAGGCCTGTTTGGTTTTGTAATTCACACTTTGGTTTGAATAAAATCATTTATTTACCAAAAAACTTAAGGATATGACTATTTATACCTTGGGTAGCGTATTTCTAAATTAAAGTTCTGACTTTTCCCTTGTCGGCCCGGGGTCACTTTTGGGATCAGGTATTCGGATTCTTTGAAAAGACTTATATTTATGATTGTGTTTAAAATTATGTGTTAATGTAGAATCTATGATATTAGACTACTCTATGATTCTTAATATGGAGAGACTGTTTATTTACAATTGTTGTGATATTGATGACATGGAGGCACATCGTTATTCATCTTTTAAAAATGTGACTTTCATCTCAAGCTATCATGATTTATTGTCGTATTTACTATTTGCATTCATACATTAATATTGTCATGCATACTAAGATGGATTTGATGTGTAACGTTGTTGGCCTAATAAGAGCGATAAATAAAGGTAAATGAGTTTGATATGGATACAGAGATGATATGACATAAAACGACTCGACAAATGAGTTCGTGAATTGATGCTCTACAAGTCTGATGAATCATTCCGGTTGGTTGTGAACGGTATATGGACACGCAGAGTCCCCCATTAGTCATATCTATGTGGCGACGTTCAGTAGCATGTGTATTGTCACGACCCAAAATCACTATGTCATGCGGGCACCTACCATTCCCACCTCGGTAGGCAAACCCGTCTCTTAATCAACAATTCATCAACAAATAAATAAATAGAACATGATAAATGGAAGTCTAAATCATAAATATCAAAGGTGCGGAAGTACAATGCTAATACAACCCCAAGGAATGGTCTGAATAGGACAAGAGCCACTAATCATCAAAACAAGTCTGAATAATACAAGTCTCAAAATGTGATACTGTCTCCGAAAGTAATAAAAGACAAGTAATAATGGAGGAGTCTCCGGATAGCAGATCCATCAAAGCAGTGCTCACCCTAGAAGACTCTATAGTAGCCTCGGGATCAGTTTGGAGGGGTAGAAGTGGAACCGCCGGTTACGTACTCTGAACTAAAAATGAATGCACCAAGGTAGTATCAGTACAAACACTATGTACTGGTAGGTATCATACACCGACAACAGTTAGCTAATATATATATAGAGAAAAAATACTGAAGAATAGACATGCTCGCAATCAAGTACAAGTAATATCACAATCCAAGAATAAACAACCCAAGTACAAAGTATCAAGTCAAAATCCAAGTAATATGTGAATGTAATGATGAGTAAAGATACCATGCAATGCAATGCCCAATGAAATCTCTGAACACACATGCTCTCGGAGGAATATATCTACGTCCCGGCAGTCACAACCCATGTGGGACCAGTGAAGTCCACGTACCAGCCACTCTGCACACATAGCCTGGAGATGACTCTACCACCGACCACACCGCTAGCCATTCCGCACACAACTTAAAGATGGATATGCAATCAATATATCATAAGAATCACTATTGTTTCCTTCCCACTTATTACCATCACAGATAATATCAATATATCATGAAAATAAGTATGAATGCAATGCAATAACAATATCAAGTGTATCATATCAATCCCCAATCCTGCCATACATGGACACATATCATAATATTAGTATCAAATGAAGTCTTTCTTTCTATCCATGAAAATACCAAGGTAAATGAGAGACAACTATATCACAAGGAGGATATGGCAATTAAATGTAATCCACTATCCAACACTAGGAAGCAAGCCAGTAAATCACGAAGAGGAAACAAACCACAAATCTATCAACAGTACCAAACCTAAGTAATCCATCCCAACTCTGTATCTGAAGGCGTACATTCTTTATCCGACAGTAACTAACAATACATATGCTTCGCTAACCGAAGTCAGACCAGAAGGTAAGCCATAACCTATTTAGATGCCGAGTGAGAGTCACATCGATCACACTTGGGCCCTGTCTTTCCTAGGATCATGGTAGTACTCGAAGTCTAAATATCATCGAAATCTAAGTTAGAGAATGAAACTCACAATACCCATATCACTAGACTATGCAACGAATACAAACCAAAACGGGGAGAAAGAGGAAACGATCCCACAAGGATAAAATGGTCATTTTGAAAGTAAAATATGCAATTCAACGTTCTAAGAGTTCAATCCTACTAATCAATTGCTAATATAACTCAATACTTGACCAATTTCATCAAATAATACAAAACCCCCAATTTGGGTATGAACCCTAATTTTCTAACACTCAAATTCATCAACAACAAGGGATGATTCAAGCCTAATACTTACTAAATAGTGAAACCCATGCTTAGATTAGCAAAACCCACCAATTAATCTCCCTTTTAGGCTTAATAATCAAATAAACCCTAATTAGGTAGAGCCCATCTTCTCCAACTAATTTCTAGGCTGTTTCCACCACTAAATCAACTTAAGAAAGGTAAATGAAGGTAATACAAGGCATAAGAAGCTTACCCCAAGAAGAATCCACCCATGGATGCTTGAAATTGCCCTAAGAGTGCCTTGGAGAAATATTTTTGGAATGGGGAAATGACGGGTTTAATTACACTTAAAAGGATTCTGGAAATTCCCGTCGTCCGCTGCAGCGGAGCCCACACCAGTGGTCAATCGATCGTGCCCGCAGCCCAAGCCAAAACCTAGACCTTCATCATAGCGGCCTACTATCTGCTGTAGCGGTCCCAATCCGCTGGGGTGCACTGAGGCTCGCCCCAGCGAATACACTAGACACCAGAAAATTGTATACTTCTACAATTCCAACTCCATATATGAGAATCACACGAGATCTCCTTGACACAAATTAGATATGCACACACATGTAAAAGCACGCTATCACTCGTGATCTCAGAATTTCTGTCAGAGGTCTATTTCTTCGGGTCGACCCCTAACGCCCTAAAACCAACTTTCCAACCAAAAGACTAAAACACTTCTAAGGGCCCCGGGAACCGAACCAATTATCCCACCAAGTCATAAACGACCCTACAGACCTCACAAAATCAACAAAATTTCGAAAAAAGTTCATCTACTCAAAAGTCAACTATCGATCAAACATGTACACTTAAAGGTTCTAATTTCTCAACATTCACCAGGATCATCCGATAATTTCGAAAATTGGGTCAACATGGGTAAAATAGATAAAACGCATGTAACGACTGAACATGTCGTTACATCAGATACCAATTAAACAATCGCTTATCCTCAAGAGACAAGAAAAAAAATGAGGAAATAAGTACCTGAGTCAGCAAACAACTGGGATATCTAGCATGCATATCAGACTCGGTCTCCCATGTAGCCTCATCAATGGGTCGATGCTTCCATTTCACCTTCACAAAAGCTATCTCCTTAGACCTCAACTTCCTAACTTGCCTATCTAGAATCACTATAGACTCCTTCTCATAAGATAGATTGTGATGTATATAAGGAGGGGAAAGTGATGGGGAAGTTGGCCAGAGTTTGGTTGGACACGGGTTGACACGAAAATGGACTCAAAAGGTGGAGTGTCGGGTTCTAAGATTTACTGGATAATGTGGTGTTGTAGGGATTTCACGGGCAGTTTAGGGTGGAATTGAGTTAAGGCATTTTGTGGGGGTGTTCTAGACGAGTTGATGGTTGTGTTGGTAGTCGGGGGTGGGTGGTAGGATGGTGGAAAGGTAACGGAAATTGGTCGAGATAGTGAGGTTATCAATAAGTGGTGTTTTGCGGACTGTTTGGTGTTGTCGGTATTGGACGAGTATGTATAGGTGGTTTCGGTTAATGGCCTTCAGTGTGGTGGTTTGGGAAGTTGTGTGGTGTATGGTGGTGAGAATAATCAGGTGGTTGGCACAAGTAATGGACATGAGGTTTCTAAGTTCAAGCTCGGGTACAAACTAAGTGAGGGTCAGTTGAAATGGATAATGATAGAGACGCGAGGTTGCTATGGACAAGCTCGGGTCGACACTAAGTGAAGTAGGCCAATCGATCAAGGATTTGACCAAGGTTGCTAAGTACAAGCTTGAGAAAAAACAAGTGAGGGTGGCCGATGACCTTATGATAGTAACCAGATAGGCCATTGGCTTGGGTTTGATTGGATCACAAAAGTTCCAACTTAGACTTGCACCGAGGGGAACCTTAACTTTGGTTTAGCTATATCACAAAAGTTCTAACCAAACTTGAACCAAGGGTTTGACCCTCAAAAGAATCGAGGTTTAGACCACAAAAGGACCGATGGCTCACAAAAGGACCGATGGCCCATAAAAGGACTAACTAAGATAAACAACACAAAAAGTTGAGTAACTTAGCAAATGAGTAAAACTCAATTATTTTTCATAAATCTTCAACACGTTTTTACATCAACCATATTTCCTGTTTATACTAGTATTTATACCTTTCTAGAAAACAAATAAATAGACATATAACTAGAACCACTTCGGCCACAATGGGAAAGGGAGTTTGGCCGAATGGGAAAGGGATGAGATTCAGCCAACTCTTGAGGTTCTCTAGGACATTCCTTTGTATCTTTCATGTAGATGAATGCATGAACTTAAGCCAGTCATGAATCATCCCATTGGAATACGTTTGGAAGCTTCTATCTTTATCATGTTCCTTGGCTGAATGGAATGGGGAGAATAGTCGGCCACCCCTTCATGTTCCCTAGGCCATTCTCGATGTCTTCTATGTAGATAAGTGCATTAACTTGTTAGTTCATGAATTATCTCCTTGGAAGCTCTTCTTCTAAATGATTCTTGTCATTGTCATCCGATCCTCTTTCACGGCCTAGTCACCTTATTACATGGCCTATTAATTATGTCATAAGGAAGCTAGTAGTTAAGCTAGGAAATTAAAGACAAGATAAAAGAAAATGGTCTTGGCCAATACCTACATAAAGGCCGAAATAAATATGTCTTCTTGCATCTTCAAGTGATGTCTTCAATTCCACTCCATATTCCATGCCATTTTAGGCATCTAGCTGTAGATTGATGGTTAGTCGTTGGCACCCTTGGTAAATCACTTAACGACTCAAGTTGTGTATGTAAGTTCACGGGGTTTCTTTCATCAATCTCCCCTTCTTTAAAAGAATTTGTCCTCAAATTCTCATCATCTAAGTGTGAGGACAAGTCTCCAATATGACATGTTGAACCTTCACCTTCATATGGTAGTTCTTTCTTGTAAGTGCCTTCCCGAAACCGAGCCAATACCTTGAAAGGACCACACTTCAAATAGTTTTCCCATTGGATCAAGGAGTCATAGGTAACAGAACTTGAAGAACAACCTCGTGTGATGGCACTACCTTTGTGACACATACTAGACATGATCTTATCGCTTTTGTATGGTTGCTTAATTTATAATAACTGATATTGACATAAGTCAATCGACAATCATTGTACTCACTTCATGTTTCTTGTTCATACGAGGCACAACCTTATAGAGACTATCTTAGTATGCCCTCATTACTAAATTGAGGTTCTTCATATCTCATGCTAACCCTTCGGGTTTTCAAATATTCAACTTCACTCATTGACAATTTACACATCTCTCTCTTGGACCAATGGTTAACATACTATATTTGGGGATCCTTCTCTCTCGTTGGGATCCAACCAAATTTCCTCAACTTTTGCAATTCTTTGCACTTTAGGTTAGTAACGGCTCATCTTTTGACTTACTTCCAAGCGATCTTCCTTACTAGAAAAACTGAACTACTTACATGAACGGGGAACTAAATTACTTACATGGACTGAATTACTGACATATTCTGTCTTAATGACTTAACTTTGCTCCTACTGCTAGTCTTAGGAAGACCCATTTTTTATAACTCCCATAGACTATTCTTCTGTAGTTTGCTCTCTAACTGCTTAGTTGATTGCTTCTTCCACTATCATTGTACTTCGAGTTTAACTTCAACTCGTTGGCTTCTAATACACATTCGATGTATTCAAACTATTACCCACTCACTAGTGTTAACCTGATTAAGGAAACCAAATCTTACCTCTACTAACTCTGCTGAAATTGCTAATTCATTATATCTACTCAAAACTTACTTACTATTCTTCTACTAACCACCTGCTAGCATCATGTTCTCTTGTCCTGCTCTGAATAACTAAAGTGAAACATAGGGTTATTTCTAACTTCCCTCATCATCCAATCCTATTCTATTGTTGCATATTATCTTTTCTGAACTATAAACATAGATGACACTTAGGGAAATTTTGTTTGTCTTAAACAAAAAAAAATGGAACAACTAACCCCAAACTTTCTATACACTTCAAAATCATATCAGACTATACATATCCGGGTAAACACCCAATCATATAACCTAAGAGGGAACTGCCACATCTTCTTATCTCATAGTAATATATGTTCCTTGTACTAACTTACTGACATAGTACATTCTAGTTCTGATCTAAATAAGCTTGAACAAATTAAAATTATTCCCAGAAATTCAATATCGTCTGCTCATGGTTTTCATGTCGTAAACAATCTCTTATTAGTCATGCATATGGGTCATACGTCAAAATATACATCTTTGAAAATTTGAGACATTCTACAATCACATGTGATTTGCCCATGGGCTATTTCCTGTTCAAATTCATAATGACCAATTTATGCCCGCTATAGCTAAATTCAAAACATATTACCCTATATGGTCTTAACTTTGAGTACTTGTGGCTGCATGACTCAAAAATCAAAATAAACTTATTATGTAAGGTATAGAACATACGTATACTACTATGCACAAACTTACCCTTCATATGTACTATCGCCTGATAAATTACTTGATGCGCCATTTGGCAAGTCTTGAGTCTTAATACAGACTTAAAACATGTGAATATTTTGCTATAGCAATCGTCACTTACACTTTCTTTTAGCTCACATAGGCCTCGATGTATACTCACAAGTCAAGTCACAAGAATCTGGATACACTGAAAATTAAAAATGTGATAACTACATAACTGAATACTAGTGTACTAAATAACTATAATCCTGCTAACTGAAACATTGTATAACTAGTAACTGAGGTTAACTGATAACCATAAATCATGATAGTTGCCTTTGTACTTTCAGATAAGGGTTATGATCTGGTCTATAGTAACTACGAATTTTGTCCCACTTTCAATATCATCTCAAGTCTCATCTGTAACCAACATGTACATCACAATTTATACGCCAATAGGTAATCATCCTCATTAGACCTTAAATTTCCTGCACGTCGCTTGCATAATTGATACTTTCAGAATTCGATAGAAAGAGAATGTTACTTATTGTTCTAGGCTTTTTGGCATGAGTTAGAAGAATTCTTGAAAGTACTGCTCTAATTGCACGATCTAGAGTATGAAAGAAGTTAGACAATCCTAAATGTCTAGGTGTTCGACCATTTATATGTGTGGCATGTACACACATATAAAAGTGACCCTACTGGACATCAACTCATACCATGGTATTTCAAAATCAGAGAAAACCAGCAACTATTATAGATATCGAAGAGTATCCAAATATCCTACAACCACAACCAAGGCAGAAATGAAAAACAAGCTACAAATATCCTACTTGTCCAAGCATTTACCAACCCAAGCAAAACAAACACAACAAGTTACCAAACATAAATACCCAAATATCCAACAAAAACCAAAAATTAGATTTTTTTTAAATAAAGCCCGACATAGGCTAGAAACTAGTACTAAAAAGGAGCTCAATATTGCCTCTTCAAACTTGCCACCTCACCACCTCCCTCGATGTTGTTGCTGTCCCATTTTCAACATCTTCAACCGGAAGTAGATCCTTGTGTTCCATCATATGGAACAGGCCTTTAATACCTCTCCACACTTTCACTAGCAGCTTGCCCCTAGAATGGCTCCTTTTATTCTCCTTATTGAAACTCATGTGGAGCTTACCATGAGCTTTGGCCATATACTTATACGTAGTCTCCAAGGTACCAACTGAAGTTCAGAGACCCTTTTTTATATTAAGGTATTATTTCATCTCCTCTTGGGAGAAGTAGTATGCAAGGTCACCCAAAGTACTAACCTCAGTGGGAGGCCTAAGAAGTCCGGCGATCAAAACTTGAATGCCCTGCAACTGAAAACTCATGGAACTAAAAGGCCACTGTGATTAAGAACCATCCTCAACTTTCCTCTTCTTCCTCTTAACCAAGGTACCCACTCCTGACACCTTCAGAGGGTGGAAGGCCCTCTCAGGATCAATCCAGTCATTAGTAGGATGATTCGACACTATCGCTTTCTGACATAGCTCTGTATTTAGTGATGGAAATATCATACTCGGCCCATCTTTGATCAGATAGTCCCTCCACTCTAGGATGATACATTCACTGGGATATCATCCAGTATGTAGGCAATCATTAGGGCGTAAATGTATGCGCAATTAGAAGTGTTACTCGAGGGACGTACCATGTGAGTTATGATATTCTGTCACATATTTTCCTCAGCAGTACAATAATTATTCTGAATTCATGTCTTTTTGTTGGCCCAAGTGACTTACTCATATCCTTCTCAACCCAAATCGGTACTATAGTGCCCTAAATTTTTATCTCAGGGTTAGGCTTTGTCAGCCTCACTTGCTTCAGGTTCGTATAGAACTCCCTCACCCAGTATTCATTGGCTTTGCAAGGAGTTGGGGCAATTCCAGCCTATTCCCATCAGACGGTCATGAAATTCAAAGATACGATCCACCACATTGGTCAAATCTATACCCTTTTTCGTTTAATAGATTTGTGTCTCTCAAGATGGTATAATAATGGTTCTCATTGTCCTTTGACATGAACCAGACAGTGTCATAGTCAATAGTGGACTCTTCATCGATAAGTCCATAGGCCTGGGCAAGATTCTCGTTCAAGTTCTGGTCTATTTTCAGTAAATTATACCTGCATTAATCAAATTTAAGTCAGTTCAGTAGAGGCATATGTATTATGTTATTACGTACATAATGAGCCAAAGAAACCAATAAAAATCAACCCGAGTCAACTGATGCAAAGTTACTATTTTAGTTATTCCTATTCTATTTTCGCTTCAGCGGAATAAGTGTCGTCGGAGCGAATTTGCTCTAGCGAGAAAGCGTCCGCTTCTGCGAAGAAATTTTTATCCCAGTATGTCCGCTTCAGCGAAGTAGTCTTGCGCCTCAGAAGACCAGCTTCAGCGGAAGTTGTCCACCGAAGTGAGGTCATCATTTCAATCGAACCCAATCAGAAATCCAAGAACTTTACCCTATTTTGACAAAAAAATTCCTCCATTTTGTTTCTTATGTGATCATGCATAATGTATAGGCCCCTCTTAAAATATTATTTCACCAGATCTATAGATCTACTCCCCCCCCCCCCACACACACACACAACACAACACCCACCATTTAAAATTTCAAAAAGTCTATGCAACTTCTCAACCCATAAACATGTTTCTACTTGATTTTATGATGCAAATCGTGCTTAGTGCAAGGATGTGAAACTTATTGGGTTATAGTGCTTGAGTTGTTGGGCTGGTTTGAGAACTTGTGCTCGTGCCTTTTGCACCGCCTTTCGTGTTGGGTCCGGTATGAGTTGGGAACTTGGAAAATAGTGGGTGTGGGGGAGTGGTTTTTTGAGAAAAAGAGTAAAATCATTAGGGAAAGGGTTTGTGATGAGTGTTTTAGCAGTGTGAGGTTTGGGGGAAAGGTATGTAAAGAGGGGGGAACGATTTACTTTTGTGACTCTTGAATTCTGCGATTTATGCCTCAGCATAGTATCTTCCACGCCAGTGTGTATGCGGGTGCGGGTTCTCTAGACGCCCTTGTAAGGTTTGCCTTTTCCCTAATTGACCACTTCGGCAGTATATCTTACGCGTGTGCAAGTTCGCTCATGTGCATGGAGCTTACACTGTTGCATGGTTCCCTTATTAAAATCTACCGCGTGTGCGATGTTTCCTGAGACTATCTTCCTCTTGATGAGTATTTTGTCCCATATGGTTTGAATGGAAATCTACCTTTCAGGTCTTATACAACTCTTGGGAAGCGTCAGGCTCCCGCCATTCTTTTATATTATGTGTTCCTTGCCAGAGATTAAATTATTAAGCCTATATGGATAGGCGATGTTGAAAATTCAGTAATACAGATGTTAAACGATGTGGTATGATGAACGATGGTGTGACTGATGACATGACGATATACTGCGAATCCTTCGAGCCAAAGTTCTCCGAATGAATAGTATTTTCTATAAAATTATGATTATAGTAAGTTGTTTGCCTTGACTAGTACGATTTGCTGATAACGAGAACTATGTTATAAATCATAGTTGGTGATGTGGAGTCCTGGTTATGTTGTGTGATGTTATTTCTGGTCATTACTATGCGTGATTTAGAAGAATCCCTTATGGTATCGAGTCCCGAGACCTTCATATTTTATAAACCACTTTTTGTTTATCCTCATTCGAGGATGAACGTTTGTTTAATTTGTGTCTGATGTAATGAGTCATTTGGTCATTATGAACGGTTCTTTTTATTTCCTATCATATCCCTCGTCTGGGCACTCGCCAATAATTATTACACGTGGAAATTGTAAGTAAAGTAACTCATACGATTTGGAAAGAAGATTAATTGATTTGAAAAATTACTGAGAGATCAGTGTCCGCTCCAGCGTGGTAGTGTATCCCCAACTGGGACGTGCCAATGGAAGGGTTAAGTCCATGTTTGTGAATTTTTTTTCGTTTTTGCGCTGAGGCGAGGTGTCAAGTGTATGTGCCTCAACGGTCCTATTTAATGCCAAAGCGTGTTTGCACCTGCGGATTCGGGTCCGTATGAGCAGAATCATTGTCTGTCCAATGAAATTAAATGCCCTAAAAATCCCCCACTTTCCAAAAACTCTTATCTCAAAGTGGGGACTGGTTTAGAGAGCATTTCCTGAAGTTTGTGTCTAGATTCTTCATGGAAGGTAACCCCTCACCCCTTTTTGATCTTATATCGTGCTTTTAGTCTTGGGGGTAGAATATAACCTTACGTAACATGAGTAGAAACTTCATGGTAGATTGAAAATAAATGAATCTTTATTAATGGGTGTAGAATGAATTAGTTAACCTTGATTTTCTGAACAAGTATTTGATTTTTATAAAATAACCATGTGGTGATGTTTAATTTGAACATGAAAACCCTATACTCATTGGGGAAAATCCTAGGGTTTGTAATTTGGGGCTTTTATTTAATTATGAAATTGAGGGTTCAATTAAGAATGCTTTTCTAATTAACTTAGGAATATAACTAGTAAGCATGTTTTGAAGCTTTTTGAGTAATAAAGTTTGGATTTTGACACAGTGGGCCCGGGTTGGATTTTAGGCATCTTTTATACGGTTAAGGACTAAGTCATTGTGTGTGCAATGATCTAATATTAATATATAGTACATGTGTGTTAGACTGCATTTACTATGAGGCATTCCGAAGAGTCAGGGCCCGTGTAGAGGGTTGACCATTTGTGGATTCTGCTCGGCTTTAAGGTAGGCTACGGTTTACTTTCACTAGACTCTAATAGAAATGCGTAATCAGTTATAAATATTGAGGGGTATTGGGCATTTTTATAGGTCCTACTCAAACGATTATGATGAACGTTTGAGTGGGTACTGGTGTTGAACTGTGATGATGGGTGATTTGGGAAATCAGCCTTAAACTGGTTCTGACTAATATTGATTGGGCTTGTCGCCATTATTTTGGCTCGTCACCATATTTTCTATTGTCGTGCTTATTCATCATACATTCTTGATATGATACCCAGATTTTACTTGGATAATGTGTTAATGAATTCTGAAAGTATGTGATATTCATCTCTTATACTTGGTCGCATCTTATACATTCTGATTTCTTGTCTTGTATTGTCATTGCATCCATACACTAATGGTTCTTATGATACTGATATGGGAGTGGTATGAAATTATTGTGGATCCAAGAGACTGAGAAGGTAAGAATACTTATGATATTGGCAACATTGATTGATGATGATACTACAGCCACAAAGCTGGGATCAGATGGAAAATTCCGAATGGTGATGATATGCAGGGGAACGGGTTGCATGCCTACAACTGTTATTACAGCCAAGAGCTGAGCTCCATGGATAAATTCAGGAGGAGTATATGGATTTCACCGGTCCCCCATGGATGTGCAATTCATAAAATTTGAATACATGTATACTAGAGGATAAAGGTACCTGGCATATGCATTGCATTCATATCATAGATACATCATTGCATTGCTTATCTGATGGTAAAATAAGTGTTGGATTGGTACTTGATGATTTGGTTGAGTGTGGTGCTGGAATGAATTGTTGGAGTGTTCTCATGGAATTTTACTGGTTGCTATAATTGACTTGTTCTGTCACGTGTTAGTCTTGAGTTTACAACTTGTGAGTCTACAAAATTATTGTTATTTTTTTCTTGTAATCTATGGTGTTTAATCATACTTTAGAGGTATTGAGCACGCAGATGTATCTTGATGGTTAAGTAATCCACTAGGTAATGGGTTAGGTGAGGGATTTTTGATATGGTTGTTGAGTCATTGTCGTCTGGTCTTGCTTGTGTATCTTATGTGTGTGTAACTTCTGTCTTGATAAATAAAGGTAAAGAAATGTGACTTACTTATAATGGGTGTTTGTATGTATTCGTATTTAGTTATACTTAAGTGTAGGGACTGGGAATAACAAGGTGTTAGAGGAGTATTTTCTATCCTTAGGGAGAAATGTGGAATGTCTAAGGTAACAGTTTAATGAACTAAGTATCAACTTAACGCGTGTTGTCAAACTGGATATGTAAGGTCAAACATGTTTTCTGGATTAATAGACTAATTGAGGAACTATGTGCCTGTTGTGATTTAGGAACTTCTATGTTAATGGAGTGGTTTCCTTGAACTTGTGTGAGTTAGGTGTTTATATGATTGGTCAGTCTTATGTGATTGTGAGTTCTACATGATTTAGTGAATCTTCACATGGATAAGGTGACTTGGCGGTTTTATGAGCTATATGTGAACAATATGACCTATTTGGCTTATTAAATTGTTAGTTTTAGGATTATATGGTGTCAACTTAATATTTATCTCTAATTGTGTATCTTCCATTGTTGTTGTCTTGTGATGTCTACGGGGGTACACTGTGTACAACAACCTCCCATTTTAATTCGGGGAAGTATTGTTCTGTTTTTCTTTCATCTATTGTATCTTAGAGTCCTTGTATAAGTCAAATCAGATTTTGAGAAAGGAGGTTGTTGTAAGGATCGGTTATTATAGATGTTTTAATGGAAACTGATATTTATTGTATTTTGTTCTCTTTCGCATTTTCTTAACCTTTTTAAAGTTGTTTTGGAATTGGTTCGCCTACCGGGGGATTATGTAGGTATCACTACGACGCCCGTGATTTGGGTCGTGACATCTTTAGAAGAAAAAGTAGAGACAAGCTGCAGTTTCTATCAGGTATATATTTATTTTCTTTGATTACTTCTTATAAGTATTACATGAAAATGTAAATGTATATTCTTGTTCATGCCAATTTTAAGCACCACTTTCTACTGTTAATATCCATCCAGACACTAGAATGGAGGCAAGCCACAGTTGAAATAGTTGTGTAATACTTATAAATACAATCAAACAGTTCAAGAGATCAAATTAAAATAATGTATCGTAGAGATGGATTGAGGATTTGAAGTTTATGGGAGCAATCTCAAATTAATATACTCTAATAACTGAGCTCAAATCCAAAAAATTATAGATATTAACTAAATTTCTTAGTTTATATATAGGGTATTGACAAAAATATTTGGATCCACTTCAATCGGTAAGTCCTACCCTGTATAAAAATATCATTTTATAATAAAGTATTCGGCAATAGATGAAAATTTTATATATTTGTAATATCCCTTAATTTCGGATGATGGTTTGAACAGCTAGACGTATTCAAGTAGATCTGAGGCCAAGAAAGTTTTTTGTTATATTGAGGTATGCACATCAAGAGCGTGGTATATAAAAGGATAAAGCCCCGAAATAATTTTGGACGTAACAAGTGTGATGACGGAAATCGAAAATAATATTTGGTGCGTGTATAAAGAGGCGATGGACTATTTCTATATCACATGACCATGATAATAGGTATACGAGGTATGTTAAAGATGATTAGTATTTAAGTGAATTAAGATCAAAAATTATTTTTATGTGTTATTTAAATTTTGAGGGTAGTGAAGGAAAAACAAAAAAAGAATTTACTAAACACAAAAATGAGAGCTTACCTATTAGTGGAAACACCCTTCCCACGTGTATGTATAATGTGAAATGAGGAAATGACTCACTCAAATTGTAAGGACACCTGCTGGTTATATATATATATGAGGTGTACAATTTATATATACTATGGAAGAGGAGTGAACCCTACTGTCCAAAGGGGTAAATTATCTTGATATATATGTATCACTTGGATTAAAAAGTTTCTCTTAGGAAAATGGAGGCAGCAACGATGTGAGCAGCAAACAACAATGTTTTTCTTGATCTTTTGCTACGAAAAGATTTTCTACTCGGTTCTCCTTTTTGCAATTCCCTAGTTCTCATCGTTCTCTCTCTCATGGTAGTAGTTATGTGTTTTACGAAATATTTTGGGTGGAATACACATGTTTTTTCTCATATAAAATTAAGGCATGGAGGGGTTTATTCCCGACCGTAGTAGGAGATTGGCACTAAACGTATGTTAAGGAAAATTCTTCTTTCTTTTGGCATGTTCTAAGTACGAAACGTAAATGTAATAATGTCCCATAAATAATTCTACTCCTAGTAGTTAAAAATGTTCCTGTTATTCATTCATATTGTCAAAGCATGTCTAAATATGTTCCTAAATCCTTATTGAGGTATATGGGAAAGATGTTAGTATTCATAATGTTAATCGGAGGTAAAGCGATATTACATCACTCCGACAAACTTATAGTGTCTTATTATCATATCATTCATGCATTACATTCATGTACATAGCTTAACCTCAAAAGGAGTTATATACTCTACTATATGTATGGATTATATATGTCTGGGGTATGAGAGAAGGGAAGGCGTTATATACGCACACCACCTGCAGCTGGTACAGATATACATGATGATGATTATGCCCACAGAGGCCGATATGATATGATGGGATGCCCACAGAGGCTTGATGGCGTTATATATGCATATGTGCATGACCGCATTGTGCATGGAATTTAGGCATATTATGGCCCTCAGAGGCATTCTACACATACATGATACTTATGCATATTATGGCCCTCAGAGGCGTTCTGCACAGACACGGTACTTAGGCATATTATGGCCCTCAGAGGCTTTCTCTATTGGTTAGTTGTTTCTTGAATCATGTTACTTTCAGGTCTCTACTATGCTATTTTTCATGCCTGACATACTCGGTACATCAGTCGTACTGACGTCCCTTTTGTCGGGGGATAATGTGTTTCATGCCCGCAGGCTCAGGTAGACATGGCGACGGTCCACACTAGTAGGTTGCTGGTTCAGCTAATATTTGAGCACTCTATTTATTTCAGAGTTGCAGTCTAGTCGTGGTACGATATTTTTTATATGCATAGGGGTATGGCGGGGCCCTGTCCCGACCTTATTGTAATATCTCATAATTTTGGGCGATGGTTTGAGCACCTAGATGTAGGCAAGTAGACCCGGGCCTCAGGAAATTTATGCTATATTTACGTATGTATTTAAAGAGCTTAGTATATAAAAGGATAAAACTCCGAAATAATTTTGGATAAAACAAGTGTGACGACGGGGATCAGAAATAAATTTGGCGTGCGCAGGAGGCGATGTACTGGTATAATATCGCAAAACAATTATGACATTTAGTATATGGATGTTTTATAAGTCATCAAGATTTAGGTGAATTGGAATCAAGAAATTAATTGTGTGTATAATTGACTAATTATGGGATTGATTAATCTTAATGGGAGACAACACCTAATGACTAATTACTACTAAAGAGGTATGTGGCATCACTTAATGCTCTCCACCGCCAACATAGCCAAGTGGGAGGCTGGTGTTAATTAATGCCATGCTAAGTGGGCTATATAGGGAATAAAATCGTGAGATGAAGAATTGAATAAGTTCTTAGGGAATTCATAAGCAATTTAAAGTTAGTGAATTAGGGTGAAGCATTTATGTTAGCAGAAACACGATCCATTCTTATCAACATCAACTGTTCTTTCCAAATTATTGGTTCTTCATTTTAGATTTTTATACCAAAAACGTCCCAGCAAAGTCAATACAGAATTATTGAAAGGACAATATTCAAGGTATGTTAAGGCAAATTATTCTTTCTTTTGGCATGTTCCATGTAACAAAATATAACTCTGATATTGTTCCATAAGTTATTCTACTCCTAGTAGTTAAGAATATTCATGTTATTGATTCATATGTTAAAAACATGTCTAAATATGTTCTTAAATCCTTATTGAGGTATATGTGAAAGATGTTGATATTCCCAGCGTTAGACAAAGGTAGAAGGATATTATGTCATCTGATAAGTTCAAAGAATGTTTTATGGTCATTCATGCATTTTCATTTGCATTATATTCATGTATTACCCTGGACTCGCATGTGTTATATACACTACTATATGATATCAATTATATATATATATGGGATGGGACAAAGGGAAAGGCGTTATATACGCGTCACCACCTGCAGCTGGTACAGATATCACGGAAAGAAAGATGCCATTGTGTGGCCAATATGATAATGAAATAATGCCCACAGAGGCTGTTATGGAAAGGAAGATGCCCTTGTGTGGTCAATATTTATATGTATACCTCATTTGCATTGTGCATAACATTTAGGCATATGTATGAGGGTCCTCAGAGGCATTTACTACTGGTCGGCTGTTTCTGTTTAAGTTATTTTTATATCCCTGTTATGATATTATTCATGTCTGACATACTCAGTACATTAGTCGTACTGACATCCCTTTTATCGGGGGATGCTGTGTTTCATGCTCGCAGGTTCACGGAGGCAAGGTGACGATCCACGTTAGTAGGTTGCGGACTTAGCGAATTTTGGAGCACTCCCCTTGTTTTGGAGTGTCGGTCTATTTCGGTATGGTATATGTTTTTTGTATGTCTATATGGATATGGCGAGGCCCTGTACCGACATTTTGTTGTTGTGTATTCTTTAGATGCTTGTAGGTAGATGTCCTATGTGTAGTAGTCATGTATGGCCTCATCGGCCTGGGATGTATATATATATATATATACATAAGTTGGTTTTCTGTTTAAGATTTCACATAATCCTTTTTCGGCTTAGTCCGCATTTAATTATGAATAGGTATTAACTGTATGATTGGTGATACCCGGCAGGTGGGGTCTGGGTGCTCGTTGCGGTCCACCGATTTGGGTTGTGACAATCTTGGTATCAGAGCATGTCTGTCCTAGGGAATCTACAAGTCGTGTCTAGTAGAGTCTTGTTTATGGGTGTGTTATGCACCATACTTATAAGCAGGAGGCTATCTGACATTTAGGGATGGTTTCCATTCTTTCATCTCATAAATCGTGCAGTAGAGCTGAGTTATAAGCATTTCATTACTAATCCGTCTCGTGTTTATGATTCCAACAATGCCTACAGCAAGGAAAAAGTTCAACAGTATGAGGGCGTTGGATACGACTGCAGGTGAAGGTACCAACCAATTTCCACCCGCTAGCGAGGGCCAGAGTGAGACCCATAGTGTGACTCTTTCGTATGATTCCCCCAGTTCACCACCATCGGAGGAGATTAGTGGAGCTGCAGTACCCCTAGTTCCTCCACTTAATACTCCAGATGTGGATCTTAATATGCAAAGTATTGTACAGTTATTGACGCGATTGGTAGCCGCTCAGGCCCAGCGTCAAGTTCCCAGCCCTTCGAATAGAGCTGCTAGTGCGAGTGCTCGAGATTTCATTAATCTAGACCCTCCGGTATTCATGGGATCAGACCTGAATGCGGACCCATAGAATTTCCTAGATCAGATACAGCCTACCTTGCGGGTATTGGATGCTACCGATACTGAGTCAGTAAAGTTTGCTTCTTAAAGACTGCGGGATATCGCGGTGACCTAGTATGAGATATGGGAGCAATCTAGGGGACCTCGTGCTCCACCAGCAGGATGGAGAGAGTTTTTAGAGGCCTTCTTACAACATTTTCTGCCAGTCGAGCTTCGGCGGGCCAAGCAGGACAGGTTCCTACGTCTTG
Source organism: Anisodus acutangulus (assembly GCA_029783415.1). Taxonomy (NCBI): domain Eukaryota; kingdom Viridiplantae; phylum Streptophyta; class Magnoliopsida; order Solanales; family Solanaceae; genus Anisodus; species Anisodus acutangulus. The sequence continues at coordinate 15,535,428 of CM056511.1, read as the reverse complement.
AGCAGGGCAATATGAGCGTTCGAGAATATAGCTTGCAGTTTAATTCATTGGCCAGATATGCTCCTATGATTATAGCGGAGATGAGTGACCGGGTACATAGGTTTGTTACCGGTTTAGGACTGCACTTGGTCAACGAGTGTACTACGGCTTCTCTGAATCTGAATATGGATATTCCTCACATTCAGGCTTATGCACAAAATTTGGAGAATCGTAAGAGGCAACAGCAGGTAGATCGAGAATGTGATAAGGGTCAGCATAAGAGGGCTCGATCTGTATGTGACGTAAGAGAGTTTAGAGGTGGGCCCAGGACACAGCTTTATAGACGCCCATCTTACCCAGTAGCTAGTGCATCATTACCATTTTCAGGGTCGAGGGCTGATCGGTATGTTCAATCGGGACCAGGTCAGAGTTCACGAGCATCAGGGTCATATTATAGGGAGGATTCTACTCAGATGAGGCCACCGTTGGCTCGATGTGAGCAGTGTGGTAAGACTCATACTGGGTCGTTCCAACAAGGAGCAAGGGTGTGTTATTCTTATGGTGAACGTGGTCGTATTAGGTGAGAATGTCCGATAGGAGGCGAAGGTATTAGAGCCCAGGCGGTCGGATATGTAACAACTTCATCATAGTCAGTACGCCCCTCAGGGAAAAGTCAGCAGACATTATCTGGTCGAGGCTGAGGTACGGACCAGAACCGCATTTATCCATTGATAGGGCGACAGGATCAGGAGTCCTCACCTAATGTTATTACAGGTATATTATCTGTCTTTTCACATAATGTGTATGCGTTGCTAGATCCAGGCTCCAATGCATCATATATCACCCCTTTTATTGCCTGTAAATTTGGTATGAAGTCTGAATTGATAAGAGATCCATTTGTGGTATCTACACCAGTTGGTGAATCGGTAGTTGCTAAACGGGTCTATAGAAATTGTGCAGTGTTAGTTTATAGTCATCAGACCCTAGCGGATTTGGTAGAACTAGAGATGGTTGATTTTGATATTATTATGGCCATGGATTGGCTGGCATCATGCTATGCTAATGTTGATTGCCAAAAAAAAATTGTTAAATTTCAGTTCCTAGGTGAGCCAGTCCTTAAGTGGAAGAGTAATACGGCGACGCCAATAGGTAGGTTTATTTCATACCTTAAGGCAAGGAAGATGATCTCCATAGGTTGCATATACTATCTTGCTCGGGCTAGAGATGTCGATGCCAAACCACCCACTTCTCAATCAATTTCGGTGGTTAATGAATTTCTTGATATATTTCTAGACGAACTTTCAGGCCTTCCTCCTAAAAGGGAAATTGAGTTCGGTATAGACGTTTTTCCAAACACTCAGCCGATATCTATTCCTCCTTATAGAATGGCTCCAGCTGAATTGAAAGAATTAAAGGAGCAATTAAAAGATCTGCTTGAGAAACGCTTTATTAGGCCTAGCATATCTCCTTGGGGTGCGTCGGTAATATTTGTATGAAAGAAAGATGGCTAATTACGGATGTGAATCGACTATCGGCAGCTGAATAATGTTACTATAAAGAACAAGTACCCTTTTCCCCGAATTGACGATTTGTTTGACCAGTTACAAGGTGCAAATTGTTTCTCAAAGATCGACATAAGATCATGGTACCATCAGCTAAGGGTTAAGGAGAAGGACATTCCTAAGACGGCTTTCAGGACAAGGTATGGGCACTTCGAGTTCTTAGTAATGTCATTTGGACTCACAAATGCTCCGGCAGCATTTATGGATCTAATGAACAGCGTGTTTTGCCCATTCCTGGATGTATTTGTGATAGTATTTATAGATGATATTCTGGTTTATTCCCACTCGGAAGCAGAGCATGTGGATCATTTGCGGATAGTACTACAGACACTCCGGGACCATAAGTTGTATGGAAAGCTCTCTAAGTGTTAATTTTGGTTGAATTCAGTGGCTTTCCTTGGTCATATAGTGTCAGACGAGGGTATAAGAGTTGACACTCAGAAGATTGAAGCGATGAAGAATTGGCCAAGGCCTACGACTCCATCGGAGATCCGCAGCTTTTTAGGCTTAGCCGGCTATTATAGAAGATTTGTAGAAGGATTTTCTACCATATCGGCACCACTAACGAAGTTAACACAAAAGGCTATAAAATTCTAGTGGTCCAATGCTTGTGAGCGGAGTTTTCAAGAGTTAAAGGATAGACTAACATCGGCACCAGTCCTTACTCTCCCAGAGGGTCCAGAAGGCTATGTTGTGTATTGTGATGCCTCGGGAGCAGGTTTAGGATGTGTGCTAATGCAACATGATAAAGTGATTGCCTATGATTCAAGGCAATTGAGGAAATATGAGAAGAACTATCTGACACACGATTTAGTGTTGGCCGCAGTAGTCTATGTACTGAAGATTTAGCTGCACTATTTATATGGTGTTAATGTAGACATTTTCACGGATCACAAGAGTCTGCAATACATATTCAAACAGAAGGAGTTGAATCTGAGGAAGAGAATATGGCTTGAATTATTGAAGGATTATGATGTGGACATCTTATATCATCCCGGTAAAGCTAATGTTGTAGTTGATGCGCTCAGTTGTAAGTCGATGGTTAGCTCGATTTCGGTACAGATCGAAAGGAAGGAGTTAATAAGAGAGCTCCATCAGTTAGCTAGTTTGGGAGTCCGACTAATGGATTCGGAGGATGGTGGTTTTGTGATTCGGAATATGTCAGAATCGTCTCTCATATTAGAAGTTAAGGAACGTCAGTAGGAAGACCCCAGTTTGAGAAAGATTGGAGAAGGCATTCAACAGAAGAAGACCACAACCTTTGAGATTGATGAACATGGAACTCTCAGGCACCAGGGTCGTCTATGTGTTCCAAATATAGCAGGATTATGAGATAGAATTATGATGGAGGTCCATTTCTCGCGATATTCTATTCACCCGAGATGTACTAAAATGTATCATTATCTCAGGAATATCTATTGGTGGAACTACATGAAGAGGATCGTGGCAGAATTTGTAGCTCAGTGTCCTAATTGTCAACAGGTAAAAATAGAGCACCAAAAGCCCGGTGGCTTGATGTAGAACATTGAGATTCCGATGTGGAAATGGGAAATGATTAATATGGATTTTGTTACGGGTTTACCTCGCTCTTATCGTAAGTTTGATTCTATTTGGGTAATTTTTTATAGACTGACCAAATCAGCTCATTTCTTGTCGGTGAAAACTACCTTCACAACCGAGGACTACGCGAAGTTGTATGTTAAAGAGATTGTTCGTCTCCATGGTGTGCCTATTTCTATTATATCAGACCGAGGTGCACAGTTTATAGCTAACTTCTGGAAGTCAATTCAAAAAGTTTTAGGCACTCAAGTTAATCTTAGTACAGCTTTCCATCCTCAGACAGACGGGTAGGCCGAGCGTACGATTCAGATGCTCGAGGACATGCTACGAGCTTGTGTATTGGACTTTAAGGGAAATTGATATGATCATTTACCCTTTATTGAGTTCGCATACAATAACAGTTATCACGCCATTATTAAAATAGTTCCTTATGAGGCCTTGTACGGACGAAAATGTAGATCTCCTATTGGATGGTTCGAGGTAGGCGAATCAGAGTTATTTGGACCTGACTTGGTACACCAAGCAATAGAAAAGGTAAAGCTTATCAAAGAACGGTTGTTAACAGCTCATAGTCGTCAAAAGTCATGCGCAGATGTGCGACGGTGAGACTTAGAGTTTCAGGTAGACAACTGGGTATTTTTGAATATTTCGCCGATGAAAGGTGTAATGAGATTCGGGAAGAAAGGAAAGCTTAGTCCAAGGTATATTGGGCCATATCGCATAATTCGACGAATTGGCCAGGTAGCGTACGAATTGGATTTACCTTCGGAGTTGGAGTGTGTTCATCCAATCTTCCATATTTCCATATTGAGAGCCTGTATGGGATATCCTTCTCGGATTGTACCAATTGAGGATGTGCAGATTACAGAGGATCTGTCATATGAAGAAATTCCTGTTGCTATCCTAGATCGACAAGTTCGCAAGCTGAGGACTAAGGAAGTAGCTTCTGTAAAAGTGTTGTGGTGAAATAGGAATGTGGAAGAGATGACATGGGAAGCTGAAGAGGAAATGACGCGCAAATATCCACACCGATTCCAGACTAATGTCGAGATTTCAAGAGAAGCCTAAGGTCAATTCCAATTCCTGTCATGATGTTTAATGATTGTGTATTCGGGCTACGTAACGGGGATTAGATATGTTACCCCAACATTCGAGGATGAATGTTTCTAAGGGGGAAAGATGTAACATCTCGTACTTTCGGGTTATGGTTTAAATCGCTAAGCATTTATAAAATCGCTAGGCATGTGTAAATAGACCCGAGCGTTGAGAAAATTTATGTTATATTTATTTATGCTAATAAAGAGATTAGTATATAAAATGATTAAAATCCCGAAATAATTTTGGACGTAACAAATGTGACGACGGGGAGCGGAAATAAATTTGGTGTATGCACAAAGAGGTTATAGACGAGTGTCATATTACAAATTATGATATTGAGTATATGGAGGTTTTATAAGTTATTAAGATTTAAGTGAATTGGGATCACGAAATTAATTATGTATGTGATTGATAAATTATATGGAGGCAGGTCACCATGTGGTGCAAGGTGGCGTGAAATGGAAATTCCACCGCCAGGGAATTGGCTGCAAAGAGGGGACACCATTATGTGAGCTAATGATGAGTGATCATTTTGGGGGAGTAATTTTTCGTGGCTTAAATTCTTAAGAGAAAAGGGAGCAATTCCAATTCTGATATATTGAAAACCAAGAGCACGTCCAGCAACCCCAACCCCTTGACATTTAGGAAATATTTGTTGTATTATTGAAACCAAAAACGTAATCAGCCATAATTTGTTTTGTCAATTGGAAAGGAGGGAAAAAATGTACGAAGAACTAGTGAAGCAGTTCTTAAATTTGGTTTAGAACAAGACGTCCCAGCAAGTAGTATTAAAAAGGGGCGGGTTCCGTTATTATCAAGGTATGTTAAGGTAAACTATTTCTTTTTTTGGCATGTCCCATGTAACGAAATAAAATCGTGATATGCTCCATAATTTATTATACTCCTTGTAGTTAAGAATATTCATGTTATTGATTCCTATGCTAAAAGCATGTCTAAATATGTTTCTAAGTCCTTATTGAGGCATACGAAAAATGTGTTGATATTCACAGTATTAGCCAAAGGTGCAAGGATATTATGTCATTCGGGGTATTTTATTGTCATTCATGCATTTTCACTTGCATTGCATTCATATATTAACCTGGACCACTGGTGCTATGCACACTACTATATGGTAAAATATTATATATGTAAGGGATGTGGGGAAAGGGAAAGGCGTTATATACGCACACCACCTGCAGCTAGTACAGACTATCACAAAAGAGCCCAAAGATACCAATACGATGTGATGATGTGATGATTTGATGTGATGCATGTATGGCTTATTGGGACGGGTTACACGATCCGCAACACTAACATATATTGGGACGGGTTGCACGATCCGCAACACTAACATATATTGGGACGGGTTGCACGATTCGCAACACTAACGTATATATGCCGCACTTGCATCATGCATATATTCGTTAACTATTACATGGTATGATGCCCACAGGGGTTGTCATGGTACGGATATTGCCCGATGAGACCAATAAATATGGACATTGCATTGTATATAACATGTAGGCAAGGGTATTAGGGTCCCCAGAGGCAGTTCCTGTTGGTCAGTTGTTTATGTTTCAGTTATTGGTATATTCTTGTTATGATGTTATTTATGCCTGACATACTCAGTACATCAGTCGTACTGACGTCCCTTTTGTCGGGAGATGCTGTGTTTCATGCCTGCAGATTCGCATAGGCAAGGCGACGGCCCACGTGATTAGGCTGCAGATTTCAGTGGATTTTTGGAAATACTCCTCTCTTTCCAGAGTGTCGGTCTGATTTTGGTATGATACAATTTTGCGTGTCTATATGGGTATGGCGGGCCCTTGTCCCTACCTGTTGATGTTGTATACTCTCTTAGAGGCTTGTAGACAGGTGTCCTGTGTGTAATAGTCTTGTATGGTCTTGTCGGTCTTGGTATATGTATATATATATATATATATATATATATATATATATATATATATAAGTTGGTTACCTGGTTGTTCATAATTTTCTTTCAGCTTAGTCCGTAATTAATTATGATTAGATGTTCATGGTAAGAATGGCGGTACCCTGCGGGTGGGATCCGGGTGCCCGTCGCGGCCCTACGGTTTGGGTCGTGACACCTTTGAGTACTTAGGTCGCAACGAAACCAATATTAAACTTACGAACTACTACTATTAGTGCCAGATCTTTGAGTGTTTTACTAACATAACATAGAGTAGATTATGTACATTTATATTCTTGAATCAGGAAAGCACTTACTACCACTTCCAAAACTGTCAGGTAGAATAACGGTTGCTTTCTATTAGGGCTTCGAAAGCCATAGTGGATTAGCTAAATAACTCTTTAGATCTTTCAGAGCTTGCTGAAATTTTGGAGTTCACTCAAAGCTGCTTCATTTCTTGAGTATCTAGAAGAACTTGTGACATATCTCTAAAGGCCTGGATATAAATTTTCCCAAAGTTGCTATTCAGACTGTCGACCTTTGCACTTCTGTTTTTCTTGTTAACAAATTTGGTATCCCCTTGATAGCTTTGATTAGATATAGGTTGACTTCAATCACTCTTTTGGAAACCATAAATCCCAAGAACTTAACTGAAGCTACTCCAAATGCATATTTCTCTGGGTTTAACATTATGTTGTCTTCTGGCGAATGGAAAATGTGTCCCTCAAATCGCTTAGATGATCTTCTAACCCATGAACTTTACTAGCATAGCATCAATATAAACCTTTTCTGATGTACTCCTTGAACATTCTGTTCACCAACCATTGATATGTGGCTCTAGCATTCTTAAGTACGAAGGGCATCATGATGTAGCAATAAGTCCCCTATTCTACGATGAAGGAAATCTTCTCCTGATCCTCCAGATCTATTCTAATTTGATTGTACCTAGAGTACGCATCTAAAAATCCTAACTCCTCATACTTGGCAGCTGTATCTATGAGTTGAGCAATATACGTCAAGGAAAAAGAATCCTTATGGCATGCATTATTTCAATCAGTGTAATCAATTCATACTCTCCACTTACCATTCTCCTTTCGAAACACCAATATGTTAGCTAGCCAGTCTGAGTACTTAACCTCTCAGACTGATCCAATTTAAGCAGTTTAGAAACTTCATCCTCGATAATTTTATTCCAGAAAGTCCCGTTATTCCTTTTTTCTGCTTGACCGGTGGATGTTTTGGATCAAAGCTATGTCTGTTGGTTATCACCTTTGGAGGAATACCTGTCATATTAACATGGTACCAGACAAAATAATTTGCATCAGCATGCATGTAAAAACTAAATGAGTTTAGCTTTGAGTTTTGGGCTGAGTTCGGACCTAGATAAACCTTTTTTTTTTAGGAAAGTTGATGAAAAGGATGACTGCCTCAACTTTTTGACGGTTGACTTAGTTTCATCTGGTTCTTCAGGGTTGTTGATCGTATCTGGAACTTCAGAGTTCTTGAGTTCTTCTTTGGCTGCCATTTCACCAACCAGATCAACCGCAAGGCCGAGAATATTTTTCCAACCATGGTTGTTTTTTTCTATTCAAGATCTCCTCCCTTGGCAAGGCCATTTGCTAGTGCCACTGAGTTCATCTATCGAGCTTCTCTTTGCTCTTCCTGTATCTCTCTTATTCCTCATTTGAATGGAAATTTCAGCACCTGGTGCAAAGTAGATGGTACTGCTTCCATATTGTGAATCAATGATCTTCCTATGATGATGATGTGGGCCATGCCTCCGACTATCACCTTAAATGGGGTTTCATTAATTACCCATTTTGCAAAAGTTGGCAAAGTTATTTCTCCATGGGAACATTGTGGCGCTGGAGTTGTTGAACCCAGAGAGTAACTGCGTTGTTGGAATTATCGTATTCGTCAACTGCATCTCCTCTACGATCTTAGTTGGATGATGTTACGGAGCTCCCTGGATCAATCAAAACACTTCTGATATCAGTATCTAAAACTCGTAAAGTAATTACCAGTCAATCATGATGTGGAAACATCAAGCCATCGACATTTCCATCATCTAAAGTGATGTTATCTTCGTTGAGTGCTTCCCTGCTCCTTTTTTCATGTGTGACTGACACCTTAATTTTCTTTACAGATGTGTATGTAATTTTGTTGTGGAGTTAAATAGGAAATCCTTGATATTTTGGAGTCTATTAGATTGAGAGAGCATATCCTATCCGGACACTGATGACTAACTGGACGGTTTGCGTAACATCCCGTAATTTCGGGCCATGGATTAAACATCTAGAAAATGTAAATGAAGAGCTTAATATATAATAGGATGCGGTTCCGAAACAATCTAGGATTTAACGAGTGTGACGATGAGGATTAATAATAATAGTTTTATGTCCCAAAAGAGGTTATGAACTAGTGGTATATCGCACGATTATGACATTGAGTATATGAAGATTTTATAAGTCATGGTAATTTAAGTGAATTGAGATCAAAAAATTAATTATGTGTATAATTGATTAATTATGAAATTGATTAATAATCTTAATGGGAGACAATATTAGGTGGGATATTACGTGCATCATGTAGAGGAAACTACCTAAATGACTAAGCCTAAAAGATGTTTAGGTGTCATAAGTAGTGATAATGCGTAAAAGGGGAGACCAAGAATAGCCACGGGTAAATGAGGAAGTGTACGTACATATGTCCTAATCATTACTTCAAAAAAAATGATGAGATATAGATAGGGGTAGCATATATAGATGTGACATAAAGCATTACAAGAAATCGTTTACATTTCAAAGACATACTAATGTCCATTTCGTTCCGGTACAAGAAATCTTTTATATTTCAAAGACATACCAATGTCCATTTCGTTCCCGTACAAGAAAAAGAAAGGTTGCTGGAACTCCTTTCAAAAATTGTTTGTAATTAATAATTGTAGTAACAATTATCCAATCTCCACCTCACCAACGTGATTAACTTTTAAGTAGAATCGAGGTATGTTAAGGCAAATTATTTTCTTCTTTTTGGCATGTTCTAAGTACGAAACATATCTGTATTATTGTTCCATAAATTATTCTACTCTTAGTAGTTAAGAATGTTTATGTTATTGATTCCTATGTTGAAAGCATGTCTAAATATGTTCCTAAATCCTTATTGAGATATCTGGAAAAGATGTTGGTATTCCCAATGTTAGCCGAAGGTACATGTTAATATTCTCAATGATAGCCGAAGGTACAAGGATATTATGTTATCCGATAAATTCAGAATGTTTAATTGTCATTCATGCATTTTCATTTGCATTATATTCATGTATTACCCTGGATCCACTTGTGTTACATACACTACTATATGGTATCAGTATATATATGTAGGGGATGGGGAAAAGGGAAAGGCGTTATATACGTGTCACCACCTGCAGCTAGTACAGATATCACGAAAAGGAAGATGCCTATGTGAGACCAGTATTGACGCCCTTGTGTGGCCAATATGATAATGAAATGATGCCCACAGAGGTTGTTATGGAAAGGAATATGCCATTGTGTAGCCAATATTTATATGTATACCGCATTTTCATTGTGCATAACATTTAGGCATATGTATTAGGGACCTCAGATGCATTTACTGATGGTTAGCCATTTTTGTCGGTTGTTTGTGTAGTCGGTTGTTTCTATCAGTTATCCTTGTCGACTGTTTCTGTTTCAGATTATTATATATCTCTGTGATGATATTTCTTATGCCTGACATACTCGGTACATCAGTTGTACTGACGTCCCTTTTTCGGGAGACGCTGCATTTCATGTCCGCAGGTTCACATAGACAGGGCGACGATCCACGTTAGTAGGTTGCTGACCCAACGGATTTTGGAGCACACCCCTTGTTTCGGAGTGTCGGTCTAATTTCGGTAGGTATATTTTTGCATTATATATGGGTATGGCGGGGCCCTGTCCCGACCTTTTGATGTTGCTACTCTTAGAGACTTGTAGACAGGTGTCCTGTGTGTAGTTGTCATGTATGGCCTCGTCGGCCTTTGTAGGTATATAGATAAGTTGGGGCTTCCCGGATTAAGATTTTATGTAGTCCTTTTTCGGCTAGTCCATATTTATTTGTAATTAGGTGTTGACTGTACGGTTAGTGGTACTCGACAGTTAAGGTCCGGGTGCCCGTCGCGGCTCTCCGATTTGGACCGTGACAGTTTGCTCCGGGTTGGCGCTATCTAGGCCCAGTATGGCGAATTTGGAATGAGCTTATGGTGAACCCAGAATGAGCTTTCGGGGTGGTTCTTTAGTCTTCGATCTAAGTGGACCTGGCTGACTTGGTACTAACTAGATGATGCTTGCCACATGTCAACTTCCATATCGGCCATGTATAATTTCTGTATTTTACCATACAAGTTACAGGAGTTAGATACTGGAATTGATGTTGAGCAATGAAAGACCAGTTAACTATCCTGTTGAGCCGCACGCTTTGTTCCGCCGATACCACTTACTCCTTTTGAAAACATAAAGAATTTTCTTTTTAGTTCGTCCATAATTTAATTTTAAACTTTATATTTTATGTTTAACTATATGACTTATAGCTATACAAATATTTTTTACTTATTTTAGATCATAAGATTCAAAAGTCTTCATTTATTTTTTAAACTCCGTACTCAGTTAAACTACATCACATAAATTAGAACGGAGGGAGTATCATATTGCATGTTTTGATATTTTAGATTGATAGTTGTAAAATATTTTAAAGTTATTCCCTGACTAATCAGTGAATCTTGTTTCTAGTTGCGTAAGATTTTTGTTCATTGGAGAAATTATGTTTTCACCGAAAGTGATATTGAAGATGATATGTGACATTGGTACATGTGAACAGTTGTGGGTTTAGGATTTGAACAGGTTCACTTACTGGGGTATGCTCACGAAGTACGGATCGTGATTCTCCAATTTGGGTAGTTTTAGTGTAAAATTAAATTAATAGTAGAAGGAAACATATTTGGCAGCTCGTGAAAACTAATTACAGTTGCTAGTCAAATGTATATATTTATACACAAATTACGTAAAAATTATATATATATATATATATAATATATATATTGACCGACTATTATTTCAATGGGCAGCAAGCTATACATCATAAAAAACCCTTTAACCAACACTAAAGTTAACCCACCCACACCAAACCCCAATGTCAAAACAAAAATACAAAGAAAGCAAACATTACTACCTAACCCTTGTTTATTCAAGCATACCCATGAGGCTATTCATCTACTAAAATCTGTAATATACAGTCTCAAGACCACAAATTCTACAGCATATAATGTACATCTTGATCTAGCACACACGATTTCAAATGTAAAAGAAAACAAACTAAGAGATACCACAAGACCCATGCAAGTGGCAAATTTAAAGTCTCTCTTGGCAAATTAAGAATGAATGCAAGTCACTTGGTGCAAGTGCATCTTGCATCAAATAACTTGCTTATTTCGAGAAGTAGTTTTTCGGAGAGAGGAGACGACGAGGAGAAAGCATGCCCATAAATCTCGGTGAGGCAATTGCATCCATAGTTCGATTGCTTGGAACACCAAACCCTTCTCTATCATCTCTTGGTATGTTGGCACCACTGAAGGTGCTACATCTTACTAGCTTTCCAAACCAATTAGACTTCTTCTTAGGGGACTTGTCATGCATTCCATTTATCTTTTCACACAAGTATTGCTTAACTGCATGTATCCCTTTTTCCACCACGTCCGGTGGGGGCGAAACGAGACCATTCCCTTCCACACTAAGCTTCTGGAGCTTCTTCAAGCATCCGATTGAATCCGGTAGCTCGGTAATCTTGTTGTAACTAACATCTAGTTCATGCAGGGAAATGAGAAACCCTACTGAATAGGGCAACGTTGCGAGGTACTGGAAGTTTTGGCTAACGTTGAGGATTTCAAGGTTGATTAGGTTCTCGAGATCATCAGGGAGAGCCCTCAGGCAGTTTAGCCTAGCATCTAACACGCGAAGGTTGGTCAAGTGGGAGGTAGAGTAAGGAAGGTGTGCTATTTTATTTGAATTTACACGGAGCTTCTTGAGATTTATGAGCTCAAATCCAATGGCGTCTGGCAAATGAGTAAGCATATTGAAGTTGGCTTTTAACTCTTCCAATGATCTGCAAGTAAGAAGAAAGTATTAGGTAACGAGTATAAATTATTTCTGTACAGTACTTATGTTCCGCATAATGTTATGAAAATATTAAACATTTCGTCCTAATTTATATGATACACTTTATTTTTTAGTCAGTCCATAAAAAATGATATCTTTCTATATTTAATAACTATTTAATTTTAAAATACTTAATTTATCCTTAATACTAAGATAATAATTTATAGTCACACAAATATCTAAAACCTATTTTAGATTATAAATTTCAAAAGTCTTCATTTATTTTTTAAACTACGTGCCTAATCAAACACTCATATAAATTGGGACGGAGGGATAGTATTAATTAGTGAAAATATTTAATTAGAAATATTTAGATGACTAACCTGCAATTCTCAATAGTTTTAGGGAGCGACAGAAGGAGATTTCCAGAAATATTGAGAACTTTAAGCTTTGATAAGCAACCTATAGAGTTTGGAATGGACTTGAGCTGATTTGAATGCATATCCAACTCCACCAAGTTAAGAAGTCTTGCTGTTAAAGACTCTGGTATAATCTGTCAAACATTCCACAAACCAACAATAAGTCACGCCCTATCACCATACTAATAAGTAAGAATATTATTTTAAGCTTAATTTTCTGATTGTTTATCTTTTGAAATTTAATAGAAACGTGAATAAAATAAATCCAAGTTAATAGTCCAAAAGTAAAAGGATATAGTATTGAATTTAATTAACTGGGATAGTTATCCAGTTTTTATATAGTCAAATCTCATTTTTTTAAAGGAAAAAATGTATTAAGAAATAAAAGAAACTAACTCAAGACTTTATTCTTACTATTCGGTCAAATGTGAAAGATGAAGGACAAAAGTATGAAGTTAGGAGCGTTAATTTGTATTTGGTTTGATATGTGAAATATATATTAATTTTTTAGAAAAAAAAATTGGAAGACATTTGTATTGATTGTTTTTCTGTGAAAATAGGATTTCGGGAAGAAAAATTCTTTTTAAGATCAAATGTGCTCAAAATGTTCAAATAAAAGGAAATTATTTTAAGAAACGATAGTACTCCCGCCGCCTCAGATTTAGTTGTCATGTTTTGCTTCTTGAGAGTCAATTTAACTAATCTTTAAAACTAAATTTAATATTTTATAATCAAAATTTATTTATTCAAAAATTATATGAAAAGTACTATAGTAGAAGTTGCAATTTTTCTCATCTCAATTTGATGAAAAAATATAATTTAAAATATTAATCAAAATTCACATAATTCGATTCTCGAGAAGCATAACATGAAAACTAATTGACGGCGGAAATAGTACATGACAACTTATATCTTTTAGATTTTGCTACATTTTAGTTGACTTTTGTTGTTCAAGTAAAACTAATTAACATAAGAGATATTAACTTATATAACGTTTAGTGGAATTGAAGGTTTATAAACCAAAAAACATAGATAAAAATTGTTAAAAGTTCTTATAACTTCAAATATCCTAAAACATTCTAAAGAAAAAAATTACCATAACCGTATACTCCCTTTGTTGTAAAAAGATAAAACCAGATAAAATCATCTAATTTTTAATTCCAATTTTTCAGTGAGTGACACAAATGATTATTCATGTTATAGAGATTTTTCACTATAAACTGGTCATGATAAGGATTTGAATTATCTATTTAAGTGTAAGAAGAAGTTAAATTGGATAATTTATGTTATGGAGTTTCCGTTCCGTGTTTAAAACGTTGTCAAACTCAAATAGCACGCAACTGAAGTTTTTTTTGGTCCACACTAAAGTTTTTAATAGACTAATTTACTTCTTTCACATAGAAATGAATGGAAGAAAAATGAATTTATTGAAGTTAGTCTTTATCTATTTATTAATTTATTTTCTTGAATTATTTTTCTCGCTCCCTTATTTCGTGATACCAAAACAGAAAAAACAACAACTAGGATTAGGAATATAGGATGGTTAAAAAGGTATATGATCTTTGATTCCTTAACTTCTTTTTCCTGGAATAGAAACTACATATTTCAAATATAGACAGGAGTCATATAAATCGGAATTGCTCATAACTATATCACATATCATAGTCAACGATAATAATTAATTGACTTTCCAATTAAGTTGTAATATAAATTAGACGAAACGTAATAACTATCCTTGTGTAAAAGAGAAGTAACGTAATAATAACTATTTTCTTTTCATAAAAATAGAAGAAATTAAACATAATTAAACACATGAAAAAACAAGGAACCAAAATCAACTAAAAATGGAAGCTACTGTATTTCGTATGATTGAAAAAAAATCGGATAATATTTTTCAGAATATAAGTCGTGACTACTTGTCAGAAAACAGTTTTAGAAAAATATTCTAAATATGGTCAAAATAGGGAAATGACTTCACTCGCCTTTGTGTAAAACTTTTTTTCCCACATTTATCTCAACTTCATATAAATATTTTAAGAGTTAATGGTCAAAAACACAATTCAACTATCATTTATTATAACACCCAGTAATTTCGAGCGATGGTTTAAACAGTGAGACGTATGCAAGTAAACCTGAGACCAAGAAAATTTTGTTATATTGAGGAATGCACATCAAACGCTTAGTATTGCGGTCCCGAAATAATTTAAAATTTTAAAAGTGTGACAACGATGACTAAAAATAATATTTTATGTGTACCGAAAGAGGCTACGGACTAGTGTTATATCAAATGATGATGATGATGGATATATGAAGTATGCTAAAATAATTACTATCTAAATGAATTAGAATCAAGAATTAATTAAGTGGTCAATTATTGTGAATTAATAGAAGTGGACATGTGTTGGAATTATCATGTCCACGTGGGACCACGGTAAGTAAAGGAAATATGACTAATGATATGCTGTAAATCTGGTGGGTGACACGTTTTGGGTATATAACTATTGCTAAGCAAAGAGTAGACATTTAGAGGTGGACCCCACTACCTACAAAGAGATATGTATAATAATATGTACAGCAACTAAAGATTTGGGTCTCACTTTATTTTTTCAAAGTGCAGCAATGATTTTATTGTGCTATTTCAAGATTAATTTTATTTTAGTTATTCCTCAAAGATTTAGAAGGGGCAAGTAAAGGTAGTGGATAGATACATGCAGCAAGAAAGCAACGTAATTTTCATCCTTTGGAGCAGCAACGTGATCCTATTTCACGGGATCAAAATATAATTTTTATCAAGATCAATATACGGGTTTCAATTTGGAGACCTCTTCAATCCCGTTGTTCCATTTACCGTGTTATTGAATTCGAGCTTCCTTCAAAGTAAACTAAGGTAAAACAAGAAGAGTTCTTGGCAAACAAGGTTAAGGTGCTAGACGGGCTACTGGAGCGGTGTTGTCGAACGAATTAGCAAGGTATGTTAAGGCAAATTCTTCTTTCTTTTGGGCATGTTCCATGTAACGAAACGTAACCTATGTTAAAAGCATGTCTAAATATGTTCCTAAATCCTTATTGAGGTATATGGAAAAGATGTTAATATTCTCAATGTTAGCCGAAGGTACAAGGATATTATGTTATCCGATAAGCGCATAATTTTTTATTGTCGTTCATGCATTTTATTCATGTATTACCCTGGACCATATATTGGGGATGGAAAACGGGATATGCAGACCACCTGATCAGCTAGGATATGGAAATGCAATGATGCCCACAGAGGCCGAAATGATATGCTGCCCACAGAGGTTGTTATGAAAAGGAAGATGCCTGATGAAGGGCCAATAAATATGTATGTATGTTATGGGAAGGAAGATGCCCAATGAGGCCAATATATTTATATGTATACCACATTGTGCATGACATATTAGGGCCATCGGAGGCATTCACTATTGTCAACTGTTACTATCGGTTGTTTCTGTCAGCTGTTACTATCGGTTTTTTTATCATTTGTTACTATCTGTTTACGCTTATTACTATCATTGTTTACATTATTGTTACTATCAGTTGTTGTTGTTTCCCGTTGTTATGTATCTCTGTTATGTTATTTCTTATGTCTGACATACTCAGTACATCAATCATACTGACGTCTCTTTTGTCGGAGGACGCTGTATTTCATGCCCGCAGGCTCAGGTAGACAGTGGGACGGTTCGCGCTAGTAGGTTGCTGGTTCAGCTGATGTTGGAGCAATCTACTTATTTCAGAGTTGCAGTCTGGTCGTGGTATAATATTCTGCATATGCATATGGGCATGGCAGGGCCTTGTCCCGTCCTTGTGATGTCATGTATTCTTTAGATGCTTGTAGACAGTTGTCATGTGTAAAGTAGTTGTGTATGGCCCTGTCAGCTGTGATGTATGTATCAGCCGAATATTTGGTAACAACCCTTGTGCGCATGATTGACTTCGGTGTGCTGGTAAGTATGTGAAGATTGGTGCTCGACATGTAAGGTCCGGGTTCCTGTCATGGCCTTCCGGTTTTGGTCGTGACAAACTTGGTATGAGAGCAGGTCTGTCCTAGGGAGTCTACAAGCCGTATCTAGTAGAGTCTTATTTATGGGTATGTAGAGTGTCACACTTATAAACATGAGGCTGCAAGGCATTTAGGGATGGTTTCCATTCTTTCATATAATAAATCGTGCAGTAGAGATGAGTCTTAAGAATTCGAGCTCATGCCTGTTACTGTTTCAGTAATGCCGGTTACCAAAAAGACTTCGATTAATTCATATTCGTAACCAGTAAGTGAGTGACTTCTACCAGACGATTGATATGCCATAGGGGCAGTATTATGTTAAATATTTTTGAGACTGTGAGGAATTGTCTCACTCATATACGAAAGAGATGCAAGCTAGGAGAGAAAAATATTTGTTGTGGGATACAAAAAAAAAAGGAAAAAAAGTAAAGTAAAGGAAGTACTAAGCACCTGAACGTAGAAGATTGTAAGGATTCTCTATGTAGACCTTATCGTGTTTATGATTAGTAGGGAGATTGAAGTTGGATTGACTGTAAATACGAGTAGTATTCTCTCTATTGAGACATAACCGTCATAGGATATGAGTAAGTTGCTTTCCTAGGTACCGGCGAATATAAGTAGTACCAGAGGAGTTGAGGGAAGCTCTCGTATCATCAGTCCTACCACTGACTCCGTCCGATTGGATGTAATGAGAGTGGTACAAGTATTGAATCAATTGATTGCCTCCCAGGAATGACTTCATCCTAGAGCACCCGACAGAGATAGGCCATTGAGGGGTTAGGGGGTTTATTAGTCAAGGATCGCCGATATTTAAAAGGGTCAAAGATGTCAATATCTCAAGGTCAAAGTTGTAAAGGTCGAGTGAGACTGCCTCGACTATCTTGTAGTCAGTGTGGTCGAGCGTATGTCGGATTATGCTGCAAAGGTACATGGGGTTGGTTTAAGGTGGCAGCCATGGCCACAACATTTCGAAGTATCCCAAGTTGATGCGCAAAGGTAAGGATAAAATGATTATGAGTTGTACAGATGAAACGCAGAAGACATCATTGAAAGGTTTAGTAGGTTATGAAAAGCTATACGTTTTACAGTGACTTTTGCTGATTAGAATGAGGGAATATGTAATGTACGTGCGACCTAAATTGTAATGTCTTACCTAGAACATATTAGAAATAGTCCCGGGGTATCATTAACGAGAACAGATTGCTACAATCGAATTGTCTGAAGAGTGAGCATCAGTAAATTTAAAAAGATCACGTAAAGTGACGTAACCAGAATAGTGAGCCCAAGTCATATATAAGAATCGAGTTATCCAGGGTAGTGGAAGGGGACATAAGTCTCTCGTCCGTGCGTCAAGGGCCAGACCGCGTATTATTGAGAATTACATGTATCAATGTTAGTAAGCTAAGATATGCTATAGGTATTGGATATGTAAGGTCTTCGGATTCATTGTGCAGGATGTTACAATTCTAAATAATCTCTGCATAACAATACGGGCAATTGAGGATGAAAATTATGAAACAATCAAAGAATGGTGGTAGGAAATACGAAAACAGTTACTAATGAATGGAATGGTATGATCAAGTATCGTGGCAGAAACATTTTTGTTCGTTTAATGACAAGTAGAAGGAAAGATTATGACAAGAAGGATAAAGGTGAATGATATTATAATTATGCATGTTTCATAAAGGTATGATTATTCCAGAACGGCGTAAGGATCAATGGTAGAGGAGGGACAGTAAGAACTCTTTGGCCAAATGTGGCGATTCTCTGGTATTCAGGAAGAGAGTATGAGAGGTACCTTGGAGATAAGAGATCTTCCCCAAGGCAACTTGAAATGGGAATGTAAAGGTCAGAAGAATGAGCACTCGATCTATGAGAGATCTAATAATGATAAGAGAATGAATCTTGACAAGTCATGGGATCATGTAACATCGTGAATTGGATCTAAAAATATAAAGCATCGGTTCCACAACCTATGCAGTCGTACCTCTCACACAGTATGTAAACGGAAGTAACAGTGAGTAAACCTCGAGATTAGCGCCTAAATAGGTGGAAAGGGGCCAAGGACGTCTATGGATATAAGGTAGACATTAAAGATATATGTCAAAGAGATAATGACATTATAATGGAAATAAAATGTTAGGAAAACACAGATGTCTATGAGCATTTTTTAACTGACCAAAGGTTCTACGAGATAGATAAAGTAATGGATTGCTTAACTAGATCAAGGAAATCTTTTCCCAAAGCACCATTGGCAGAAAGTCTCAGCCATGAGGCCAGTGAAGGAATTCAAATCTAAGTATAATGACCAGGTTTGGATATAGTAGGCTAACGTCAGGTAATGTAAATTCTTCAGAATCTTTCATGTACTGGATGATGGAATAAGTTAACAGCTCATCCTTTAAGGGATAGTAACGCCAATGATTGGAAACAAAAATAATGTTTGAGAATATGTATGTATACCCAAATATTTTAGTATTAAGACAGGTACGACAAGTAAGAAAATGAGTGAACAAGTGTCAAAAGAAGTAAAGGAAGGAAGTAGTTTATAATTATGAGTAGTGAGAAGGTACAGAAAAAAAAGATTCCTTTCAAACCATGAATGAGTGTTAACTATGATACTATAAATGAGATACTACAAATATAAGAGTTTCCAGCACACCAATTAGTAAAAAAAGCGGAGTTGACAATAGAATCATTCACCATAAGTGGCTTGACTAATGTGAGGACTAAGGAGAGAGGTTGACCTGAGGAAACGCATCAGTTAGCTAAGTGGGAGTGCGATCGGAGGATTCAGATAGTGATAGCCCTATGGCTTAGAATACAGCAAATTCATCCCTCATACTGGAAAAAAGAGGAACGTTATGATGAAAATCCCATTTTTAGGGAAGATTGGGAAGGATATCTAACAAAAGAGAACCGCAACCTTCGAGTATAATGGGAGAGGGACCCCAGGTAGAAGATCCATTTATGTATTCCCAATGTAGCAGAATTATGAGACAAGATTATGACGGAGGTCCATTGCTCACAATATTCCATCCACCCTGGATCTATGTATCATGATCTCAAAGGTATGTATTGGTGGAATGACACGAAGAGGAACATTGGGGAGTTTGTAGCTCGGTGTCCTAATTGTCAGCAAGTAAAAGCGGAGCACTGAAGCTCGACGGTTTGACTCAAAACACTTGAAATACCGATGTGGAAAGGGGAAATGATTAATGTGGATTTCATTATGGGTTTACCTCGCTCTTATCATAAGTTGGATTATATTTTGGTGATTGTTGCTAGACTGACCAAATCAGCTCATTTCCTAGCGGTCAAAACTACCTACACAACCGAGGACTATGTAATGTTATACGTTAAGGAGATTGTTCTTCTTCATGGTATGCCTATTTTTATTATATCTGACTGAGGTGCGAAGTTCACAGTTAATTTCTGGAGATTATTTCAAAAAGGGTTTGGGCACTCAAGTTAATCTTAGCATAACTTTCCGCCCTCAGACAGACGGGCAGGCCGAACGTACGATTCAAACGCTCGAGGACATGCTAAGAGCTTGTGTATTGGACTTTAAGGGAAGTTGTAATGATCATTTACCCCTTATTGAGTTTGAGTACAATAACAGTTATCATGCTAGCATTAAAATGGCTCCATATGAAGCTTTGTATTGATAAAAAGTAAATATCCTATCGAATGGTTCAAAATAGGCGAATCAGAATTATTTGGGTCTAACATAATGCACCAGGCCATAGAGAAAGTGAAGCTTACCCAAAAAATGGCTGTTAACCGCTCAGAGTCGTTAGAAGTCGTAAGATGTGTGATGATGGGATTTAGAGTTCCAAGTGGATAATTGAGTCTTCTTGATGATTTCTCCTATGAAGGGTATAATGATATTTGAAAAACAAAAGTGGGAAAGCTCAGCCCAAGGTACATTAGGCCATATCGCATAATATGACGAATCGATCAAGTGGCTTACGAATTGGACTTTCCTTCGAAATTAGAGTTTGTTCATCCGAATTTCCATGTTTCTATAGTAAGAGCATGTGTTGGGGATCCTTCCCATATTGTGTCAATTAACAATGTAAAGGTTACATAGGACTTATCATATGAAGAGATTCCTACTGCTATTTTAGATCGACAAGTCCACAAGTTGAGGACTAAAGAAGTTGCCTCCGTGAAAATTCTATGACGGAATAAGCATGAAGAAGAAGTGGCATGGGAGGTGGAAGAGGAGATGAAGCACAAATATCCTTACCTATTTCAAACCAACACCGAAGTTCCGACAGAAGCATAAGATAAGTTCTATTTCAGATTATTATAATTACTACTTGGTGGCCATGTGTGGTCTGGTATAATGATGTGTGTTATATTATATGGCCCCGTGAAAAGAGGGAGTTATGTTTTCAGGCTACGTGATGGGGATTAGATACGTCACCCCAACATTCGAGAATGAATGTTTCTAAGGGAAAAAGGATGCAACACCCCATAATTTCTGGAGATGGTTTGAACAGTGAGACGTATGCAAGTAAACCTGAGGCCGAGAAAATTTTGTTATATTGAGGTATGCACATCAGGAGCCTAGTATATACAAGGATGCGGTTCTGAAATAATTTAATATTTTAAAAGTGTGATAACGATGACTAGAAATAATATTTTATGTGTACCGAAAGAGGCTACGGACTAGTGTTATATCAAATGATGATGATGATGGATATATGAAGTGTGCTAAAATAATTATTATCTAAGTAAATTGGGATTAATAATTAATTAAGTGGGTCAATTATTGTGAATTAATAGAAGTGGACATGTGTTGGAATTACCATGTCCACGTGGGACCATGGTAAGTAAAGGAAATATGACTAATGATATTCTGTAAATCTGGTGGGTGACACGTTTTGAGTACATAACAATTGCTAAGCAAAGAGCCAAAGAGTAGACATTTAGAGGTGGACCCCATTACCCACTAAGAGATATATATAATAATATGTACAGCAACTAAAGATTTGGATCTCACTTTATTTTTTCAAAGTGCAGCAACGATTTTATTGTGCCATTTCAAGAATAATTTTATTTTAGTTATTCCTCAAAGATTTAGAAGGGGCAAGTAAAGGTAGTGGATAGATACATGCATCAAGAAAGAAACATAATTTTCATCCATTGGAGCAGAAACGTGATCCTATTTCACGGGATTAAAATATAATTTTTATCAAGATCAACATACAAGTTTTAATTTGGAGACCTCTTCAATCTCGTTGTTCCATTTACCGTGTTATTGAATTCGGGCTTCCTTCAAAGTAAAGTAAGGTAAAACAAGAAGAGTTCTTGGCAAATAAGGTTAAGATGCTAGACGGGCTACTTGAGCGGTGTTGTCGAACGAATTAGCAAGGTATGTTAAGGAAAATTCTCTTTTCTTATGGGCATGTTACATGTAACGAAACGTAACCGTAATATTTTTCTATAAATTATTCTACTCTTAGTAGTTAAGGATGTTCATGTTATTGATTCCTATGTTAAAAGCATGTCTAAATATGTTTCTAAATCCTTATTGCTTGATGAAGGGGCAATATATATGTATGTATGTTATGGGAAGGAAAATGCTCAATGAGGGCAATATATTTATATGTATACCACATTGTGCATGACATATTAGGACCATCGGAGGCATTCACTAATGTCAGCTATTACTATCAGTTGTTTAAATAAATTTGTTACTATCATTTATTTACACATTATTACTATCATTTGTTTACACATTGTTACTATCAATTGTTGATGTTTCAGGTTGTTATGTATCTCTGTTATGTTATTTCTTATGTCTGACATACTCAGTACATCAATCGTACTGACGTCCCTTTTGTCAGGGGATGCTGCGTTTCATGCCCGCAGGCTCAGGTAGACAGTGGGACGGTTCGCGCTAGTAGGTTGCTGGTTCAGATGATGTTGGAGCACTTTACTTGTTTCAGAGTTGTAGTTTGGTCGTGGTATAATATTCTGCATATGCATATGGGTATGGCGGGGCCCTGTCCCGTCCTTGTGATGTCTTGTACTCTTTAGAGGTTTGTAGACAGTTGTCCTGTGTATAGTAGTTGTGTATGGCCCTGTCGGCTGTGATGTATGTGTTAGCTAAATATCTTGTAACAACCCTTGTGGCCATGATTGACTTCGGTTAGCTGGTAAGAATGTGAAGATTGGTGCTCGGCAGGTAAGGTCCGGGTGCCCGTCATGTCCATCCGGTTTGTGTTGTGACATTTATTTTACAAGTTTCACATCTCAACTATCTGTTGTTCCCTTTTTTCTGCTTGAACTATCACCACTTATGTATTAATAGCTTGTTTGGATGGTTGTTACCTATTATATTGTATTGTATTGTTAGTTTAAATATAATGTTTGTTTTCATTGTTACCATCCAAACAAAGTGTTAACACACCTAGGTGATAGCTCAGGTAGGAAAAGTGAACAACATCGAAATGTGTTTTATTACATAGATGATGAACAACTAATATTTGAGTGTGAAACTCGCGAAAAAATAATAGTTAAGGTGTGTTTTTAACCATTATCTCATATTTTAACAAACACTTAAGATTATCAATCTTTGATAAATGATTCTTTCAAAAAACATTTTCACTTGATCACCAATCAAACATTAAAAATGTTCCTTCAAGAACAAAGTATTCATATTTATGATGACTTGTGTGGTACTAACCTGAAGATTATTGTTGGAGAGGTCTAATTTGGAGAAAGCTCCCAAATTGATAGTAGGATTGACAGGAAGAAAGTCCATAGACATGCCACTTAGATCCACAATTTTCAACCTCTCTTCTTCATCTTCTTCTACGATACAAATTGTTGTGGTTCTTCTTCTTGTTCTCCTACTCTTCCTCTCAAATGGTTGTTCTTCTTGTTGTTTTCCAACTAATTCCATTCTCATCATCATCTCTTGACTCTCATACAACATCTTGAAATTATCATTGAAATTCCAAACAGGGTGGAACCAATGACTTTCTATGTCTTATTCGTTTAACTACTCCTTGTATTGTTTATTGACAATTGAGGGAGTTGGGCCGTTAGTTGTGTGCGGTGACACAAACACTTATAGGAAGGGAAGGGAGGTGCCCAAGCACTGACCGCGGAGAAAAAATGGGGTGTTTTTTTATATGCCGTCTTTAGACGAGTGACTTGGATTTTAGTACTTGACACGATTTATTTTAGGAAAAGAATCACATGTCAGTTCTGTACTCCAGCCGTCTCCTATGCGATATTATTTTTCAATTTTACAAAAACAAATATGGCTCATGTGATAGGATATTTTTTATCATTGAATTTTATTTTTTATAAAAAGTATGACTGAGTTTCATTGAACATTAAAATTCTTAAATATTCATTCTAATTAAGGCAGGGGGTTAAAAAAAATAAGGGGTCATTTGGTAGCTATAGCTGATTTGGAGGTGACTTATGCATGTATCATGTATAAGTAATATATAATGGTTGGTAACTGGTTAAGATGTATGTTATTCATATATAAAATTAATACGGTATTTGGTTTGTAATTTAAAAATTCACATAACTAATACATTATAAGTTATGAGGAATCTATGTATTATTTTATGCTGGATTAATGGTGGAATAACTAATACATGAATAAATGAACTTTGCATAACCAATATCTATATAAATATATAATATATAGATTTCCTCAATTATAACTAATACATATATCACTAATGGATGAAAATCATTTATCCTCCCCAACTTTGTTTTAAAAATCAAACTCCCCCCTCAACTTTGAACAATAGACATTCTCCCCCTTTATCCTAATTGAATTTTTTAAATGCCTATTTTACCCTTACATTATCAGCCTTTATCTTTTATTTTATTTTAAAAAAATTATGATATATTTTTTTTAACTGATGTAACAAATTTTCTATGAAAACAATAAATATTTTATTATTGTCAGAAGAAAATAGAAAAGTGAAAAATATTGATTGAGTATATAAGTTAATAACGTTCTATAATTAAATAAATGGGAAAAATAAGAAAATTATTTTTATTAATAATAATCAGAACTCTAATATCTATTTATACAAGTGAAAATAACAGGTGAGAATAATTTTATAAATATATATCAATGAAAGTAATACAAAAGTAATTAATAGAAATAGAGGTATATTTTATGACAAATTCCTAAGAAATTATCTATTTATATTGTAATTAAATTTTAAATTAGAATTTAAAACCTATTCCATTATAAACAAACAAAACTGGTTTATCTATATAATAGAGAATAAGAGAGAATTGAAACATGTATCTATATACATATAACATAATTAATGCATGTAATATTAAAATAACTATCATAAAAAATAGTTAGATTTTATCACAAATTCATTAAAGGATTATTCTACATATAATGTTGACTTAAATAAAAAAAAATACCTAGGTTAAGAAAAATAAATATAATATATAATATAAAAAGATATTGCATAGATAGAGAATTAAAAATATCAAGGGTAAAATAGACATTGCATAGGATAGAGGGGAAATACTATTTTTTGTTCAAAGTTGAGGAGTGAGTTTGATTTTTAAGTGAGGGTAAATAGTAATATATTCATACCTTTAACCAGCTATGAGATGAGCTCTAAAGGTTTATGAATAAAACGTTTAAGAATTTAAGTGACCGAAAATAAATGCATTGTACTCAATTTCAAGGTGGTTACAATTAAGTGCTATTGTTGCTTGTTTTGGAATTTGTTAAGGAGACATGTTGGTTTGTGGATTTCTAAAGAACTTTCTCCTTTCGCTCTTTTAAATTGAGCTGTTGTTTGGTTTATCGGTTACATAAATTGTTGGGCAACTAAATAAAGAGTACATGCTTTGTGATGTGATGAATGATGATACAATGACCATCGAGTTGTGTAGTAGGCAGGGCCGGCTAAAGGCCGAAGTCACTAACGCAATGGCTTTGGGCTCCCAAATTTTTGGGGCCCATTTTTTTAAAAGTTTTATGGTTAATTTGTTTAAAATATTATTGTGACTTATAATATTTTTATTTAATTTCTAAATATATAAATTATTTTTATAAAAAACTCAAAGATTGTATATTCGAATTTACGGTAGATATAATAAAATTTGACTCTCAAAATCTAAATTGTGTCACATAAATTGAGATAGTAAGAGTACACAACCTTTATAAAAAAAAAATTAGTCATATGATTGATTAGCTATATTGTCAGTTGAATTTTTGTAGAATAAATTGATTTGAATAAATGGTTAATAACTTTGCACTGTTCTTGACGATTATAAAGAAGTAATTAATGACTTCACATCTAAAAAAAACTAAAAAAGTAAACTTTAAATAAAAATATATATATATATCACAATCTTTCTTTTATATAAAAAAAAATAGGGTCTTTCTCCGAAGTTTGAATTTAGACCCCAAACTTATTGGGACGGCCTTGATAGCAGGATGGTAAGAATATTTTTACCTTTTAAAGAGAGACTTCTAAGTTTGAACTTTAAAAATATCAGATTTAAATTAATTGACTTGGTGAATTTTAAATTCAGAATTTTACACGAATTTAATATTTTAAAATTTTAAATTACAATCATTTAGGTCACATGTTCAAGCCGTGGAAACAACCTCTTTTAGAAATGCAAGGTAATTTTACACGAATTTAATATTTGGAATAAGAAATGCAAGGTAAGATTGCGTACAATAAATCCTTGTAGTCCGACCCTTTTCCGGATTCCGCGCATAGCGGGAGCTTAGTGCACCGGGCTGTCATTTTTACACTTAATTCCAAATTACCAATTATAGCAAAATAATAGAAAAAGTAAGCAATTAGGTCCCAATCTTTCCTATTTTAGGCTCTGATCTTTCTCATTTCTCTCCCTCACTCTCTCTCTTTCTCACCAAACACACCCAAAATTTTAAACTCCAGTAAAAGCTCCATGGACATGCAGTTATCAAAAAGCTTCAAATTCAAAAATCGCGTTTTGTGAAATTATTTTTTGGATTGGGTGTTATTGCAGATGATTGAAATTATCCTTTGAAGTCTATATTTAAATTTTGAGGTAGCTTAATGAAGATGAGAGTTAATTTTTATTGGAAATTTAAATTGAAATTCGAAAAGGAAGAATAATAATAAATTGTATGTATTTGGTATCTCGATCGGTATATGTTTTTAAACTAGATTGTAAGTTTTTATCAAATTGTAAATATTTTATAAAAAAATTAATGTTTACTAAATTAAAAGGAAGTAATTTAATTATTCCCTTCAATCCTCACTAAGTGACTGTTAAAGGAGTAATTTAGACTTCATATTTTGTCCTTAATATTATAGAAAGTTTATAATCACAAATTTCAATAGTTTTTAATCACAGAAGTAGTATGCCATGTTTGTAATATTTTTTAAGAATTTTTTATTTTCCTTAATATTGTATGTATTATAACTTTGCCACATCAATCAAAATTGAGAGATTTAAAATTAATTTTCCGTCATACTTATCGCCATGTCAATACGAAATAAAGTTTTAAAAGCGTCAAAATTATCTGGGACTTTACATTCAACCTCAAAGTTTTTTTGTTATATAGTCAAACTACATTGCCCACAATTAGAACCTTTATAATGCAAATGGAATGTATATAAATGTATGCTATGATAAGGTTATTAAAAGATAGAATCGACCGTTATCTCTTAAAAAATATTTATTCTTTCTTTCAAATTATGTGAACCCTTTACTATTTGGTGAGTTTACGAGGTAGTTCTTTGACCTCGTATTCCTTACATTTTTTCTAAATTATTTGAGTTATAAATTATCATGACTTATATTAGTTTTAAAATAATTTTAATTATGTTAATTTTATTTTTATAAATTTGAAAAATTTATGTTAAAATTTAAAGTCAAAGCTAAAAAATTTGATCCTAATATTTCAAAAAATTCACATAAATTAAAACGGAGAGTATATATAATATGAGGAAAGAAGGTAAAACACACAATTGTAATAAAAATATAAAAAGACAAGGATGGGGTGGGGAGAAGATGGGAAAGGACAGTACGGATAAAGCCGTACCACTACAAGCAAAGAAGGATGACATTACTTTATATAAGTACAACAACAAAGGACGCCGTATTTGACATTAACTACTCACTTCAAGTCAAACCTCTCGTTTAAGGTGAGGAGCTTATCAGATGATAGAACTTGCCCTATATTTGACTTGGTAGAGAAAAAAATATTGCCAGTGAAATTCTCTAAAAAAGAGGTAAAGAATTATATCCTTCATGTGATTTATATTAAGCAATGATAGAAGAATAATACATGTTGGCCAATCAAAATAAATTATGATGATGCCCTCCCTTTTCTCTTCCTTCCGTGATGAATCAACTTCATAATCTCTCCGTCTCAAAAAAATTGTCTTAATTTAACTTGACATAAAAGTTAATAAATAAAAGAAACTTTTTAAAATATATAATCCAAAATAAATCTTAGATATTTATGTGATTGTATTATTATATCTAAATATAACAATATGCCAATCTTTTTTGAACAGGCTAATAAAAATCAATATTTTTTAGCAGAAGGAGTATTTGGTGTATTTGCCAACCCTATATCCCTCCCACTATATTATATAGAGAAAAATAATAAGTTAAATATTAGTATCTTGTTTTTGTTAAGGAGTGGGAAACGTTGTGGTTGAATACTATAATTAAGGATAAGAATGACCAATGTTGTTTCTTACTCTCAAATTAGATAAAATTCGGTAGTAAGACCCTACGCATTAGGGGTGTGCAGAAACTAATTTAACCGATAAGCCGAATTAATAAAAGCGTTATTGATTTATCAATATTGGATTATTGGGTTTACAATTTGTAAATAGTATTATAAATTTTTTTATTAGGTTATCGGTTCGATTTTCGATTTTAAAGATTTAGTTAATGGTTAAATCGATAACTCAATAAGCTTATATTAAAATTATCTTTTTGTCCCTAATTATATAATTGTCACACCCCAACCTAGGGAGGTGTGGCCGGCACCCGACGCCTTACTAGGCCCGAGCGAACCCAACCTTAACTTGAATAATCTATGTCTAGGAAGACAGGTTAGGCCAATAAGACCGATCTGTAAACTTATCATTTCAACATAGGTCGATAAGGCCATACGCTAAAGTATCTGCGAATAATAGCTAACTCAACTGAAACGAGATCATCTCGACATACATACATATCCCGATGGCCGACAAGACCTACATATGTCTCTTCAAACAGTAAAACCCAAAACATGATATATACAAGGGATGACAAGGCCGCCATGCTGACACTACTATAAACATAGGATGCGTCTACAAGTCTTTAAAGAGTGATAATTGTATCATCGCTGGGACAGGGCCCTGGCCTACCCATAGTCTGTACATACACAAAAATCTAGACCTAGTAACTCCGAATGACCTAGAGCTTACCACACAAGCGGGTACTCGACAAATCTACTGAGGAGATCATTTCTGCTGTCTATCAGGACCTGCAGGCATGAAATGCAACACCACAACAAATGGACGTCAGTACGAAATAATGTACCGAGTATGTAAGGTAACTGAAACTGAAGTATAAAACACACTTAATAAAAACTGAAGAGTCAACAAAAGTCTGGAGGCATACTTACCTGTTTTAGACTCCTACACTACACAAATCATAGAAAACTATCTAGCCTCATGTAAGGAAATTAAAAGGAAGTAAATAGCCCCGAAGGCAAATGCATAGATCCGAAGGAAATCAACATAACTATGTACGTTCTATTATCATACTTTTTATTGTCTTAACTATTTAGGTAACTATAAGCTCGTTGCCAACAATGGAGAGTCACTACAATAGGGTCATGGTAACCCAAGTACAATATCTACGAATAGCACATCTTTGTGCTACTGATCGAGAGTGCTTTAATGAGGAAATCATGTCAAAAATGGAAGGAAGGGATATCCTCACATACATTTGTCGCCTACTAAAAATCCAACGTTTTCAGCCATCCGTCACCTCAATCTGCACAACAATAATCACACTATAATTAATACTACGGAAGCTAGAAATTGATATTATCGAGCAACATGCTTGTCTACGACGATTTAGACAACACCTCCCCTATTTCTTTTACTTCCCTCAAACTCTAGCAACAAGATCAATAGGACCAGCACACAACCCACATATCTAAAAGATCTTTCAACCTTATACCCATCACAAAAATACCACAAAGTAGCCCAACTAGACATAACAACTCTACAACCATCTCTTAGGTGTTATCTTGCAATTTTCTCGACCATCAACCTAACTAAGACATAAATACACTTCAAATCTTTAGAGGAGAGGAGAAGTTTACCTGAAACAACAAGAACAACTCTCATAAAAATCTTTATTTATCTTGGATGAATCTCTAACACAACACCCATGTTACAGTTCACTTTTTTATACGGGTTAACGCATAAAGAGCTACTAAGAATTTGGATGGTGCTCTAAATGGATAATGTATTTTAAGAGTCGCCAGAAAATCAGTGTGAAAGGATTTATTCAAATTCCTTTAAAATATCCTATCTAAACTAGAGTCAATGTAAGAGTTCTGGTGATCCCCCAGGGAAGGTGTTAGCACCCCGGTATTAAGAATTCGTAGAATATGGTTGACCTACGGGTTCTATAGCATGCTTTCAAAAATGATGAAATTGCTTAAGGTTTAAAATTAGCAAAATAATTTGTCATTTGATGTATTAAAAAACTCAAGGTTTTATTTAAAATAAAGAATTAAAATCTTCAGCCAAAAATAGTATGCACGAGATGTTTTAATCAATTTAATTTTCGGACTAAGAACACTCAAATGCGAATTTGAGTAGAACTCCACATTTTAGTCCAGCTATATTGATTATTTTCACACTTGCAATTTTTGTTTAAAATCTTTTTATCTCAAGTTTCAAAAGTGGTATAGTTCCATTCGAAAATATAAGTATAATTTTTTAAAAAAGAGATAGTAAAATAGTTTTCTTCTTTATTCTTTAGCACACTACTTTTCCCAAGTCAATACCATATTCTAACTCTCCAAAACCTTCAAACTTAACTCTAAGTCCAAAACAGATTTTATTTGTCCAAAAATCCTAATCCTATTGGGCTTAGCCCGAACTATAATCTAAGCAAAATGTTCATTTTTTAGATCCAATTTTCTGGTAATTTATTGCCTTTGTGAAGTCACTCAGGCAAAAATATTTTGGTCCTTTAACATCAGCCCAATTTACGTTTTTCAAATTCAAGCCCAAAGTCATGTTTCAAAAACTCAAAACCAGTTTTCAATTGGTCCAAAATCCATCTTTTTGCTTTCAGTTTTCAACTAAAAACAACCCTTTATTGTATTAAAACAATCCAAATATTTTTTATTTCCAGATTTACCCAAAAAGGTTTTCAAATTATTTGGCGATCTAACTAAACGATCTACGTATCGTTTGCTTATCCTAGATTCCAACCATAAATAAGTTCCAATATTATCAAAAGTATTTTTCATTACACCCATATACATATATACAATATTATATAAAATGAAAATGAGATTGAGTTTAGGCTGGTGGGCCTACCGAAGCCCATCAGTTGGCTATTTTTATCCCAAGCTGGGCCTTCATGCAAATATTAGCTTACCTTGCTTATTCATCTTTGACCAAATATGCATGATTGGGCCTTAGCCCAATCGGATGAGCACGACTGGAAATCCAACTCACTGGAAACAGAAGTGATGGGCTCAGTAAGGGCCAATCTCGTGGCGATGTAATGAAGAACACACAAAAGGAAAAACAAAGAAACAAGTTAGACGTACCCCAAACATATCAAATTAATTACATACATGAAAATAAACAAACAAACAAACTCAAATGACTTATGTTTAATTCAAACAAAATTGAGCTTAGTCCAGGCTAAACAGTGGCACACAAAGAAAAGAAGAATATGCCAAACAATGGGCCAAGCCCAATACACAGTCGTAAAGGGGAAAAACAGGAGAAGCTATCGAAAATGTGCTAATCCAAATAGATACCCACGCATGAAAACCATGGACGATATACACACTTTGTATACTAGAAACATTAGCACATTTAAGACTGTATATAACTTGTATATCAATTGTATATCATGGCATTTTCCTAATAGAGCACACAACAATGAAGTTCTAAAATAAAAGTCTCAGTCACAACAATACATTATGGCAATATGACTCTACTTCCTGGTTAATTCTATCCCAATAAAACCACAAATCACAATTTTAAGAAGTAAGCATTGTCAATGCGGATTTTAAGTAAGGACAATATCATACAAACAAAGAGGGGAAAATCTAAAGCCAGAACCAATTTAGTGTCACACATGAGATGAGAAGATGAGCAGGACAATCAAGGCAGACCTGGACTAAGCCTAAATGAATACTGATTCCTTAACTTTTAACCAGGTTCAAACAACAAGATGGAGGCATGTGAGTACCCTTAGTGTGCTACTGGGACCATATTGAAGACTTATTATGCAAGTTCATTCAACATTTTCATAAGGAGGCAAGCATACAATTATAGTCTAGTTTATAATGCATAAGAATTCAAGGCAACATGGCTCACGACACATGGATTGATGATTCATCTAAGGCATGGTGATAGTTGAAACTGAATCAAGGCAATTAACTGTCATGACCCAAATTGCTGATCATGTGGGTACCTATCTTTTTTCCACCTGGTTGGCGAAACCTTCCCTTACAGATTCATCCAACAACATAAATAAATAATAAGAGTAATAGAAGTTTAAAAATATAGATATATGAAACTGCAGAATACAACACTACTCAAGGAATCTGGTCTAAATAGTATAAGAGCTTCTAAGTATACAACTGGAATAAAAGTCACAACCACAATCTGAGCATAACTTCTGTTTAGAATGAAAAGTAAACAAAAAAGTCTGGAGGAATTCCATGAGATCCTTAAAGGCTAATCGGACCTCGATCATGAACCTGTAACAACTCTACACCCAAAAAGGGTGTAGCATGAGTAGTATCCGTACAAACACTATGTACTGGTAGGTATCATAGGCTAACTACAGTTAGCTAACATATATAAAGGAAGAAATTGAAGAATAGACATGCTCACCATCACGTACATACACTATCACAATCCAAGAGTAAACAACCCAAGTATAGAGTATCCAGTCAGAATCCAAGGAATACGAGAATGAATTAATCACCAAGGACATCCACATAAGACTTGTAGTAATGTGAGTCACACTAGATCTTAATAGTCTATAGGCATAGCTTAGGCGGAATCTCTACTCCTCGAATCCATAGTGTCTAAGTAAGAGGCTAACAAGCATACATCATCTCAAATGAATCAATAACCAAGGAAGCAAGGCTGAAATACATCATGCAATACAATGAATACAACAACCAAAATCAAAGATATGAGTGGATGTAATATGAATGTATATGCGATGCAATGCACATGCCAACTGTCTCATACCGTACATACATGCTCTAGGAAGAAAATCTCTACGTTCCTACAGGCATGACCCATAGGAGACCCGCAAAGTCCATATACTAGTCACTCCGTATCACATAGCCTGGAGATGAATCTACCACCGACCACACTGCTAGCCATTCCGTACACAGCTCAGAGATGGCTACGCTATCAATATGTTACAAGAATCACTAATGTTATTTCTCACATATCACCATCACGCCAATCATAGGTAATATTGATGTATCATGGAATCACCATCACACCAATCACATATAATGTCAAAGTATCATGAAAATGAGGATGAATGCATGTATGAATGTCAAATTCAACACTAATTATGAGATGAATAAACATAACAGAATCCATAAATCAACTACCAATATGAACTTATTTCCAAATATGTACAATGCCACATCCGGAATAATTTATCTTCGGACCACATAGGTAACACCAATTATATATGCAAGAGAGGCCATACGAAAAATACACATAGCAATGTATCATAGAAATCCCCAATCGTGCCATACATGGACACACATCACAATGTCAGTATCAACTCAAGCCCTTTCCTCTATCCATGATAATACCAAGATAAGTATGAGACAACTATATCACAAGGACGATATGATAACTAAGTGTAATCCACTATCCAACACTAGGAAATAAACCAACAAATCACAAAGAGGCAACAAGCCCACAAATCAGTCAATAGTACCAAACCTAAGCAATCCATCCCAACTACATACCCGAAGGCGTACATGATTTCTCCTATAGTAACTAACTCTACATAGGCTTCGCTAATCGAAGTCTAACTAGAAGGTAAGCGTAACCTACCTGGAAGAACAAACAGGCGCCACAAACTATCCTACTCGAGCTTTCTTATTCCGAATTGTCTCAGAATAAGAAAAGTCTAACAATTGTGAATTTTACATTAAAACAAGATTTGAAAGATACCCATAAAAGTCTTCGAAGAATTTCGGGTAGAAAAGTTAGTTCAAAAACCCATTCCTAACCTCGAGGGTCAAAATAGTCATTTCATAGAAAAATCGGGTTCAATAAGGTCATAATATTATTCTAGGAAGTTATAAGAATCCAATGATGCCCATATTAATATACTTTAAATCTAAACCCAAAACGTTAGCCAAATTAAGATTCCAAGCCACGAAGGGCAAATTGGAAATTTAATGCAAAATCAGTTTACCCATTGCTTATGGAGTCTACATACAAAAAATGAGTGAAATCCATCCACCAATTCATGTTTAATAGAAGAAAAACCAATTTCAAGCCTAGGGTTTCAAAACTTCATTTTACCTCCCTTAATTCAACAATCTTAGCATGAAAAATCTTATTTAACGATGAAATAATCATGAAAATGTGTTGAATCTTACCCAATTGATATTTCTTGCAAAAGTC
Source organism: Anisodus acutangulus (assembly GCA_029783415.1). Lineage (NCBI taxonomy): Eukaryota > Viridiplantae > Streptophyta > Magnoliopsida > Solanales > Solanaceae > Anisodus > Anisodus acutangulus. The sequence continues at coordinate 15,500,804 of CM056511.1, read as the reverse complement.
TCTTCAAGTCTCCCAAAACCGAGCTCTTAATTGGAAAATTTGAGAATATTAAGTTAAATTCTGAAGTTGGGATTGTAAATTATGATTTTGAATAGGCCTTCTTTGCGATCGCGAGAAGGCCCAGCGAACGCGAGCCTACCCGGCCTAAGACCATCGTGGATGCGATAGGACAGTCATGAACACGATGAACAATCCTGACCCAACCCTTATCCTAACAAGCCTACGCGAACGCGAGCCTCACCTCGCGAACGCGACCCCACCTGGTCTCTCTACTTCGCGAATGCGAAGAAGGAAACCAGTTACCTGAAACACTAGAAAATTTAGTTTCCTCGAATTTCAACCAAACACTCGAAACTCACCCGACCCCCCCGGACATAAACCAAATATTCAACTTGACTATAAACGGTAGTACAAACCCGCACCCTCGGAATTCCCAAACGGGGCCATATTGACTAAATCAACCCCCAACGGCCAAAAATATGAAAACTAAACCAAAAGACAGAAATGCCCTTAAGTTCTCGAGAATTGAAGCCACTCTCCAGACTAAAATCACCTTCCGGACCTAATAGAATCATCATAATTCCGTTCCGGACATAACAATACAAAAGTCAACTATCAGTCAAACAATTTCCAACCAAAACAAACTTAGGGACTTCTAATCATCAATTACAACCAAAAACACAGATAAAAGGTTATCGGAGGGGCATTTTGGGAAAAGTAAGCGAAAGACCAGTAACGATGGAATGGATCATTACATTAGATACCAATTAAAAAATTATTCATCCTTGAATGAAGAAAGAGAGTACGAAAGCTGACAGTAACCAAGAAATCCTTAATATAATTGCACGGAACCCTCCACAACATGAAGTACATCAAATCACTAATCGTTCACCTTATCAGTCAAAACTCCCTCTAACTTGGTTAAAAGGCCCAATTTCCATATTTCCATGCATGAATTTCTCTCACCACTGATTCCCGAATATAAGACTACTTTTATGGGAATTATCTGATTCAATATAACCATACCTCTGAATGCAATCGATAGGTCGCACAAACATCCATAAAAACAACACATATCTTAGATATAGACGCAATCATAGCCCACTTTAAATCGATTTAATATTTTGATTCCACTAACCTTTCTTTCACCCTTGTACAACCATCCTTCGCACCACGATTTCGTAGAAACACATAAATACAAGCCCGAAACCATGACTTACTCTTGCCAGAAATACTTCTTACTTTATCATAGCAACTCTAAGAAATTCCATCAAACAGATATTATTCATAGCTGACTTTGCTAGTTCTAAGTCTTCTTAAACCTTCAAATCACAATACAGGAAGCATACCACTAAATACCTTGACGAGCCAAGTCCGTAGGACACCATCTGATCACTCTAAAGACCTCTCAAAACCATAGTACCTCCTTAAATCATTACCAAGTACCGACGTAATCCATTACATCTTTCCAAGTAGCTGCTCTCGGTAAAATATCATCAATCCACTCATAAACCCTGATAAATCTTAGTAAACGTATCATGCCTCAAATTTGAATGGAAACTCATCGAATCCGTGAAGCTGATTTACTGAGAACCCATAAGTCATCCTGGAAATATAAACATAGTCCATCAAGCTCTAATCGAACAATTCTGACCCATATTGAATGCAAAACCCATGAATACTACCAATAGTCACTCGAATTGACTCTAACTTTCCAAAACCAACCACAGTCCTACCACACATATGTGGTGGCCAATTCCAATATCTTCATCATGCGTAATCAATCATATTAGTCACCATCGACTCCCAAAGCTGAGTCATATCTAAGTTGTCAATTTAGTACCGACAAACTATACCTTATGATTGCAATCTTTATGTTTCTCAACTTGTACTCGAAATTCAAATCTGATACAACCACGAACCTTTCGACGCAAAACCTGTAGCCTCATATAATACCCTTTTAACCATGGAATCTCCCATTGTATCGCCTCATTATGCCCATAACAATTCCGAAAGTATCAAATCTTACAATTACCGCTCTAAATCTCACACAACTACTCCCAAGTCCTTCAAATCCAAAAGTGCTCACCAAGGATGTCCAGTAAATATTACTTGCAACATAATGCACTACTACAAATATGGTTTCATCTAGAAAATATAACTCTAGCCTTCACATAATAGGGATTTCCACAATTTCGTTCCCTTAAACCACACTATCTTATCCACTGAAGAGTGTTACAAAACTTCCCAATAATACACCACACAAGCCACTTTCGTAAGCCTTAACATGCCAGTTACCTGAAAATTGCTTCTCATTAGTCATTGATCATGAAACCCTACTGAACTTCATCATATCACTTAGTCCATTATATCCCTTAGTCCATTTCTATAGACTCCCTTCTTTAAGCATACTGAACAATCGCACCTCATCTGAAAAATGCAAGACAACAATACCACAACCCATAATGACCAAAGTAATCCAGAAGATGTACCTTTTTTTACCAATTTTTGATCCACTATACTTTTCTTGACTATTCAATTCCCCAATTCAAATCAAATCACAATCATTGTCACCGTCTAACCATTTCTCGAACCCACTCAACTCTAAAACAGAATACTTTCTAAATCTAGAATATCACATATAAAGTCCTACTAACATCCTCATGTATCTCTACCAAGGTACCTTTGCTTAAATTCCCTTAACTCAAATTCTGAAATGTTCTCTACAACTCAAATTAATTCAAACGTCATCATCGATTTGCCACTTCGAAGGTCCTAACTGTCTAACCAAAACACCTCTAACCATTTGCGCGATTATCCATTTCATCCGATCAACTCAACTGAATAGTACACCAGTAGTAGTAGGAAATAACCGAAACTTACAAGGCCCTCAACACTAATCCAATATTAGATGCAACACCCGATAGCTCATTGAGTACTAAAACTTCACACTTGTCCAACACTAGAGTTATTCTTACTCGTCAACCACGGGCTTCTATTGGATCACGACATAACCAAACATACCAACTCAATACTGAACTATTATATCTATTCTACCATGTATGACCGCAAGATAACTCTCAAATCAACTAGCTCTTGATCCCACGATATCCTTATCATTTCTCGAAACATGACAACCAAGCGAACATACCCCTTACTGAAGGACCACGACCACAACTACCTAATATCTTAAGTCCCCACTCATTACAAGTAACCTTGATTTCTGATGTAGAACTGATAACCACTTTCCTGGAAGAACCCACAAGCCACTACCATGTAGTCATGTTGAAGTCCAACTTAAATTTTCACGACCGAAGATGAAATCCACTCTCGCACAAATTGTAACCTTATCCTGTTTTCCTTCCTAATAATGGACTAGTCTATCCAAATCATCTTCCTTACGCCACCGTCCCACTAACACGAAAAGTACTTATACTAAAATACCCTAAGAAATCTTACTTCGTCACACGTTACCCATAAGTCGTCCTTCATGTCCTTATTCTCAACTGCTCTTCTTTATTACACACGGTCAATATACTTTTACCACATCCGATGATCCTTACCAAAAATACACTCGTCCCCGCATATCAACACCCAATACCCTGCCACTAATGAATCGTAGACCTGCCATTAGTACACCCGTGCCATGAAAACCATCATAATACCTTGATGATGTTGAAACCTTTCCCAAACCAATCATATCATCGAACAAATCCTTCTTATTAAGCCATAAATGCATTTTACCAATCCTGAGCAACCTAATACTGAAAACATAGAGATCATGTGACCAATTGTACTATCTTTTCCATTTCTCAAGAAACCCCGCACAATAAACGAGTCTAACCGCGATCCCACACAACTGAATGCTCAAGCCATAGCTAGGAACTTAACTTTGGTCGTGCGTCTGAATTAGGGTAACACATCTCCTACTATACCACAAAACATCATAGACAAACCGATTGCATAAGAATTCAAGAATGAGTTCCACATTCCTTGGGTAATTAAGACAAGGAAATTCAGATATCAATTGAAATAAACAAGATACCAATTTTAATGAAGTAGCATGAAAGGAATGAAAGAATTGGAAGTTTACTAAATGTCCTCTATCCTCTCACAGAAAAGTATAAAGCTCTTCATACCGTTCCACAAGACTATACTATACATGCTCTTGTACTTATAGATCGGGTAACCTAAGGCTCTGATACTAAATAGTCACGAGCCAAATCGCTGATCATGAGAGCACCTACCCTTTTTCCACCTGGTAGGCGAACCCGTCCCTTACAGATTCATCCTACAACATAAATAAATAATAAGAACAATAAAATTTTAAAAATATAGATATATGAAAATGCAGAATACAACACTACCTAAGGAATCTGGTCTGAATAGTATAAGAGCTTCTAAGTATACAACTGGAATAAAAGTTACAACCACAACCTGAATACAACTTCTGTTTAGAATGAAAAATAAACAAAAAAGTCTGGAGGAATTCCATGAGATCCTTAAAGGCTAATCGGACCTCACTCATGAACCTATAATAACTCGGCACCCAAAAAGGGTGTAGCAAGAGTAGTATTAGTACAAACACTATGTACTAGAAGGTATCATAGGCCGACAACAGTTAGGTAACATATATAAAGGAAGAAACTTAAGAATAGACATGCTCACAATCAAGAATAAACACTATCACAATCCAAGAGCAAACAACCCAAGTATAGAGTATCCAGTTAGAATCCAAGAATTACGGAATGAATTAATCACTAAGCACATCCACATAAGACTTGCAGTAATGTGAGTCACACTAGATCTCAGTAGTCTATAGTCATAGCCTAGGCAGAACCTCTAGTCCTTGAATCCATCAAGTGTCTAAGTAAGAGGCAAACAAGTATACAACATCTCAAATGAATCAACCAAGAATACAAGGCTGAAATACATCATGCAATACAATGAATATAACAACCAGAATCAAAGATATGAGTGGATGTAATATAAATGTATATGCGATGCAATGCAATGCAATGCACTAGCCAATTGTCTCATATCATACATATATGCTTCTGGAGGAATATCTCTACGTCCCGACAGTCACGACTCATGAGGGATCCGTAAAGTCCATGTACTAGCCATTTCGTATCACACAGCCTGTAGATGAATCTACCACCAACCACACCGCTAGCCATTCCTCACACTGTTCAGAGATGGCTACACAATAAATATATTACAAGAATCACTGATGTTTCTTTCTCACTTATCACCATCACGCCAATCATAGGTAACATTAATGTATCATGGAATCACCATGACACCAATCACATGTAATGTCAAAATATCATGGAAATGAGGATGAATACATGTATGATTGTCAAATTCAATGCTAATCATGAGATGAATAAACATAACAACATCGACAAATCAACTACCAATATAAACTTATTTCCAAAACTGTACAATGCCATGTGCGAAACAATTTCCCTTTAGACCACATAGGTAATTCCAATTATATATGCAAGAGAGGCCATATGAAAAATACACATAGTAATGTATCATAGAAATCACCAATCGTGCCGCACATGGACACATATCATAATGTCAGTATCAAGTCAAGTCCTTTTCTCTATCCATGATAATATCAAGATAAGTGAGAGACAACTATAGCACAAGGATGATATGGCAACTAAGTGCAATCCACTATCCAACACAAGGCAACAAACCAACAAATCACAAAGAGGCAACAAGCCCACAAATCAGTCAACAGTACCAAACCCAAGAACTCCATACCAACTTCATACCTGAAGGCGTACATGCTTTCTCTGACAGTAACTAACTCTACATATGCTTCACTAATCAAAGTCTAAGTAGAAGGTAAGCCATAACCTACTTGGAAGGCCGAATAGGCACTACGAACAATCCCACTGGACCTTTCTTCTTCCAAATTCTCTTAGAAAAAGCAAAGTCTAAAAATTATAATTTGTTTATTAAAACAAGATTTGCAAGATACCCATAAAACTCTTAGAAGAATTTCGGGTAGAAAAGTTAGTTTAAAAACTACATTCCTAACCTCGAGGGTCAAAATAGTCATTTCATAGGAAATTCAAGTTCAATAAGGTCATAATATTATTCTAGGAAGTCATACGAATCCAATGATACCCATATTAACAAACTTTAAATCTGAACCCAAAAAGTCACCCAAAATTGAATTCTGAGTCACAAAGGGCAAAATAGGAAATTTAGTGAAAAAATAGTTTACCCATTACTTATGGAGTCTACATACTAAAAATGAGTTAAATTTATCCACTAATTCATGTTTAATCGAATAAAAACTAATTTCAAGCCTACGATTTCAAATCTCCATTTTACTCCGTTAATTCAAGAATCTTAGCATGAAAAATCTTATTAAACGATTAAATAATCATGAAAAGGTATTTGGAATCTTACCCAATTGATACTTCTTGCGAAAGTCTCTTCAACTCTCCCAAAATCGAGCTCCTAATTAGAAAATATGAGAATATGAGAATATGAGGTCAAATCCCAAAGTTGGGATTTTAAGTTCTGATTCTGAACAGGCCTTCTTCGCGATCGCGAGAAGGCCCTGTGAATGCTAGCCTACCTGGCCCAAGACCATCGCGAACGCGACAAGACTGTCACGAATGCGATGAACAAGCCTAACCCAACCCAGATCCTGGAAAGCCTACGCGAATGCAAGCCTCACCTCGCAAATATGGCCCCACCTGGTCGCTCTACTTTGCGAACATAAAGAAGGAAACCAATTACCTGAAACACCAGAAAATCTAGTTTCCCTAGATTTCAACCAAACACTCGAAACTCACCCCGAACCCCCCGGGCACAAACCGAATATGCAACCTGACTATAAATGGTACTACACATTTCCCATGCCATCGGAATACCCAAACGGGGTCATATTGACCAAGTCAACCTCCAACGGCCAAAAACATAAGAACCAAACCAAAAGACAAAAATGCCCTCAAGTTCTCGGGAATCGAAGCGACCACACTCTCCAGACTAAAATCATCTTCCGAACCTAATCGAATCATCAGAATTCCGGTTTGGACACAATAACACAAAAGTCAACTATCAGTCAAATAGTTTCCAACCAAAACAAACTTAGGGACTTCTAATCCTCAATTACAACCAAAAACACAGATAATAGGTTAACAGAGGGGTATTTTAGGAAAAGTAAGAAAAAGACCAGTAACGAAGAAATGGATCGTTACATTAAAATTGAAAGAATAATCATGCATAAGCAAAAACAAGACCACATCATGACATATAGAAGACCAAGATACTCATTAATGAGAGCAGAGTGCCAGTCAGACAAACATAGGCTGCACACTCACCAAGTTGTTCATTTTCTAAACTGGACTAATCACATGCTCAAATAGATTTCAATTATGATAAAATTAGTGAGTCATGGTATTCAGGGTTATTTAGAGATTACTTGGGAACATGCTAGAGGAGGGGGGGGGGGAATACCACTAGAACATTTAAATATGGTCAATCAAGTTCTTGCTTAAGTGAGATAGTATAAAGTTTGGCTATCTACGTGAATTAGACTAACTGAACCAAACTCTTGACATACCAGATCATCTTTAATCTAGACACATGATAAATTGCACAATAAAGATCACACACAACATGTTACAATCAGATAGGATCTTAAGAACCAACATATCCATCATGCAAGTCTGCGCTATCCTTAACTATTCATTTTAACCCACATAAGCTCAAGTTAACATAATGTGACATCCAAATCACCTAAAACAGGCCATATGTTATTAAAACAAACTCCTAGGTTTTTTATTTTAGTCATGAAAACCAACCTAAGTAGGAGCTTATGCATCGAAGCTCAAACTAATTAATCTAAGCATATAGTGTTCAACAAGACATCAAAACAGTGCCACTTATGTTAAAAAGGCCTCAAGACATTAGTGGGAACACTAGATTAACTCAGTAGTGTACACCAAAGCCGACACATTCTTTTCTAAACATTGTACGCGCCTTATTTTGACCTGGCTCGGGTCAAAGCGGAGCTCGGACGTATGGGGTGATTCCTGGGTAAAGGATTGAGGAGTCGCCACCTAATTATTTTTTACGGTGAATTAGGACACCTAAATATTTAAACTAAGTGCTGCAATGTAACTCCAATTTTAAGGTCTGCGAAACTAGTGAGATTCTAGGTAAGGGTTCTTTATTATCCTAAAGGGAAGGGGTTAGGCATCCTTTAAGATCCGCTAACTTGCGGTTATCCGGTAAAACTCAGGTTAATTATTATTAGAAAAAATGCGTGTTTGAAGCATGAAGTTTAAAAGATGTTTGTTAATAATTAATAAAAAGGGGATGCATTTTAAAAGATAGATGAATGTAGAGATTTTTCAAATATGCATTTATATGATATCTAAAGAGAAATACATATAGAGTTGAAAAATATGTATTTGACAATTGATAGTAAAACAATTTATTTATAATGCCAAAGAAGTAAAATTTTGAGAAATCAATGAATTGTAAACTGACAAAAGATAAACTTATTCAGCATGATTAATAAAGCAAAATAAAAGATGACAAAAGTTATTTTAAAAATCTTGAATTCGCGTGACGAGCCTAAAATAAATAAACTAGCGAAGGATTTCTAAGTTTGCGAGCCTACAAATAAGCTAGCGACGGGTTTCAAATCTTAAACTAACCTATGAATAAATCCTAAGTTTGCCTATTCTAAGCATTTCAATAATTACATAAGTGCGATAAATAATATTACAATACAAAGCGAAATAAAAGCTGAATTAAAGAAAGAAATAACAATAAATAAACTCCGAGGAATATTTGTCGTTATTTACTTTAATCCCTGCAAGCTGTCAAGAACAAACGGTTAGAAACATTTAAATACAAATAACTTCATATCCGTATTCAAAACAGTGAATGTTTTGATCGCAGAGGGCTCAGACTTAAATTTTGAAAAGAACATTCCAATCACGTCGTGGCTGCAAACATATGACTAATGTAGTTTATTTTGATTGCCTCGCCTACTAAACGTGTCGGTCTCTCGGGTGAAATAGAAAAGATCACTATAATCACGTCGTGGCTGCGAATATATAACTTGTTGGTTATTTTAGTCACCTCGCCTACTAAACATGTTGATCTCGGATAAAAGGTTTAAGTCTTCATCCTTGCCCGAAGTTATATTTCCGCTTTTGCAACTGTAGGCCTCAAAATCGACGGATATTTTCATCGCCAGTGTAGTATCGTGTTCAAATCAAAAAAAATGAAACAAGAATAAGGCGAGCATAGCATGAAAAAGCAGGCGACGTAAAAACAAATTCGAAAATGACGCGGTGTCTAGTTTAAAACAGTAAAACAGTAGAACAAATATTTGAATGCTGAAACAGTGAACTGAAATAGAAAGCAATGTTTGAAAAATGCGAAGTAAACTGAGAACAAAGAAACGGAAAATGCGGCCTCGAATTCAATTTCGTCGGCCTTAATGCGATATTAATTAAAACAGTAAAACAGTGCCAAAGAAACGAGCAGTGAGCAGTTTAAAATATCCGACCCGAGTTTCTGAAATTCTGGAAATTCAAATCGGGTCGCCCCGACCCGGGTCAGTGATTCATACCCGAAATCAGATTTCAGTACCAGTTTCAGATAACCAACAACAAGAATATGAAATGCAAGAATTCTGAAAATGTTGCCAAAACCGGGTCGACCCGACCCGGGTCAGTGACCCGACCCGGATCAGCGATCCAAACTTGAAATCAGATTTCAGCACCAATTTCAGATAACCAAGAACAAGAATATGAAATGCAAGAATTCTGAAAATGTTGCCCAAACCGGGTCGACCCAGGCGGTCGACCGACCAATTGGAGTTTCAACCCTAATCAAACAATTTCGTCAATTTCAGATAACCAAAGATAACAACAAGAAGAATGTAGGAAAATTGGAAAAATCTAAGCAAGATTCGACCGACCGAAGTCGATGTTTCGACCCGAATTGTGTGTTCAACCCAAGTCAAATAATTTCATCAATTTCAGATAACCAATGATAACAAACAACAATGTAAGAAATTTGGAAAAATCTAAACCGGTCGACCGACCGGGTCGATGACCGACCGAAATCGTTGATCCGGACCAAATCTTACACCAAATTGAGATAACCAACATACATAAACATCAAATGCAAGAATTACGAAAATGTTACCCGAACAAGATCGACCGGTCGGGTCGACCCGACCCGAAATCAGTGAAAAAATCAGAGAAATCAAAGGGGATGACAAACCTTTTCGGACTTGATTCTTGGAACAACAACGAAGCCAAATGCTTTAAACTCAAGAACACAACAAAATATCTATGTATATATTGAATAATCTTCCGAAAATCCTTTTTTTTTTTCTCCGAAAATCTCCTCTTTGATGAAGAACAACATGGGGGTATTTATAGGTGGATTCCCCCCTAAAAAACGAGTTTGAATTCGAATTAAAGGTAAAGAAAAATCCGGATTTGAGGGGCATGGGTCGCGGGTTTTAGGGGTATGGGTCGAAGTGACGGGAGTTGGTGGTGGCAGGGGGTTGGTGTTGGTGTCGGGTGAGGTGATCGACGACGTGGGGTCGCCGGTATGAAAGTGTGGGGTCATGGTGAGAGAGAGAGGGTTTTTGATTTTGGGTTTTTTGGGGATTTTTGGGTTTTGGGTTTTTTTTGGGGAATTAAAAGGTTGAAGGGGTTAATGGGCGAATTGGTTTTGGGCGGTTGGTCGGGTTCACCAAGGTGGGCGGTTCGGTTGGGCTTGGGAATTGGGGATTTAATTGGGGAGTGGGCTTGTGGTGTTGGCCGATTTGGGTGTGGATTGTTGGATTGTGGGAATTGGGCTTGTCCGATTTTGGTGGTAAGGGAATTTAATTGTTTTGGGTTTGGGTATAAGGGAATTTAATTGGGGATTGGGCTTGGACGTTTGGGTAGAATTTGTATTGGGTTTGGGTATAAGGGAATTTAATTGGGGGAGTTTGGGCTTGTGAATTTTGTTTGGGTAGAATTTGTTTTGGGTTGGGAAATAAAAATGTTATGGATAAAAAAAATATAAAAGAGGGGTTTAATATTAAAAATAAATTTTTTGTAAAAGATGTGAATTATTTAAAATAACATAACGATGTGATAATAAAAATATAATATTTACGAAATGTTTAATGCTTAAAAAAGGAAATGCGATGCAATTTTGCGAGAATAAACTAACATAGAATTTTCGGATAAAACTTATGATTATTATAAAATGCAAATGATATAAAATATGCGAATAATAATAATAATACGAAGATACACACATATATGCCTATATTTTAAAATTATTTTAAAAGTGTCAAAATATTAAAAATTACGAATAAAATCATAAAAGATGGGACAAAATTGGGTGTCAACAGATGCCCCTCTTTGGACGGAGATGATGAAAGAGTTTTCGGCCAAAGAAGTTGACTGAGTAGCCAATTTTGTCCCGATCATCGGGACTGCATGGTAAGAAATAGAATCCCCGGGGGGAAATAAAGTTGCAAAAAGATGGTGCACATTCAAGAAACAATGCCCCAGTGTCGACCTAGGATGACACTGGTCGCAGATGTGAGAAACTAATGGGAAAGAGCGGATCGACGTTCGAAGTAGGTCGTTGACCAAATTGCCTCGGTTCGTCGTAAGAGATAGTCCCACGCTGTGATGAAGTTCCTGCAAACTAAAAACTCCTGCAAACTAAAGCTTAAGATATAATTAGTGTATAATCACGAGAAAATATTGTAGAGAAAATAACTTGGAAATACCCGCATTAGGAGGTGGGCGCTGGTGAAATTAAAAATACCCTCATTATAAGGTGGGCGCTGATCAAATTAAAATACCCGCATTATAAGGTGGGCGCTGAAATGACGTCGTTGTATTGGCGTGTTGTGCTGAAGACGTCGTTGTAATGCTGTTGACGTCGTTGTAAAAAAAAAGACGATTGTTGTCTTTGCATGTAACGCCGAGGGCGTTGTTGTAATCTTTGTTTTCTTTGTAAAAGATAATTGTTGTGTTGCATGTAACGCCGAGGGCGTTGTTGTAATCTTTGTTTTGCTGTAAAGATAATTGTTGTGTCAAGACGTCGTTGTAATCTTTGTTGGCGTCGTTGTAATACCGTAAAAATAAATGTTGTCTTTGAAGACGTCGTTGTAATCTTTGTTGACGTCGTTGTAATCAGTAAAAATAAATGTTGTGCGTAAGACGTCGTTGTAATCTTTGTTGACGCCGTTGTAATCTGTAAAAATAAGTGTTGTGCGTAAGACGCCGCTATGTAGGCGTGTTGTTGATGACGCCGTTGTATGGCGCGTTCTCGATGACATCATTGTAATGTTGTTGATGTCGTTGTAATGCTGTAAAAATAAATGTTGTGCAGAAGACGCCGTTGCGTAGGCGTGTTGTTGATGACGCCGTTGTATGGGCGCGCTGCTGATGACATCATTGTGATGTTGTTGATGTCGTTGTAATGCTGTAAAAGATAGTTGATTTGCAGAAGACGCCGTTGCATAGGCATGTTGTTCATGACACCGTTGTATGGGCGCGTTGCTGACGACATCATTGTAATGTTGTTGATGTCGTTGTTGTAAGAATGTAACGCTGGGGTCGTCGTTGTATCGACGTGTTGTGTTGAAGACGTCATTGTAATGTTGTTGACGTCGTTGTAAAGCTGTAAAAAATGATTGTCGTGCTGCCATAACGTCGATGACGTTTTTGAAATGTTGTCTTGTTGTAAGAGATGTAAGTGACGTCCTTGCCGTCAGTTCGCTGTAATAGGGTTCCACGTTGTGCTGAATCTTCTGCCGATCCAAACTCATGTGAATTGAAATGTCGTCCTGGCACGGGCGAAAATGTGATGCGACGTCTTTGCCGTCGGGTTTGCCTTGTTGTCGTTCTTTGTGATCCGAAATAACATCTTTGTGCAGACATAATAGTCGGGACCCTGTAGGTCAAGATGATGTCTTCGTATAAATGCCGAACAAGAACGTAATCCTTGTAGTGGGTTGTAGTGCCGAAATTCTTTAGGGGAATTGATCATAACTGATGTGGCTTCCCTGCTTTTTCAACCTGAAGAACCTGTACTCAAAGAAAATTTGTGAGTTTGGGGAGGGGCGGTTGATTCGCGTTGACTTTGTAGCTTTGGCTCTTGATGGCTGCATGTCCTGCTGATTCGGACCTGTAGCTCCTGTCTGGTTCCCAGTCTTGGCTAACCGTTAATGAAAACATTTTGTTGAAAATAAGTTGTTTATAAGAAAGTATGCTTATCATTAAAAAGTTCTTGTCGAACTCTAATGAAAAAAATATTTGTTGAAAATGATTTGCTTATAAGAAAGTATGCATATATGTAAAATATCTTGTCAAACTCTAATGAAAATATTTGGTGAAAATAAATTGCGTATAAGAAAGTAGGCATATATGTAAAAAATTATGTCGAACTCTAATGAAAGTATTTGTTGAAAATAAATTGCTTATAAGAAAGTAGGCATATAGGTAAAAAGTTCTGTCGAACTCTAATGGAAATATTTGTTAAAAATAAATTGCTTATAAGAAAGTATGCATATATGTAAATATCCGACGGGCCGTAGCATGCGGTGAAACAGAGCAAACGTCTTATCCAAAATCCTCTTAGGCTGAAGACTTAGTTTGCCGATGCTTTTCCATGTTTATCGGCGTCCTCTGGCAGTGATCCCTTAAAAATGCCCCAGTTTCCGATATGTGAGGATGATGATCTTTTAAACGGACAACCGAGTCTTGTCTGGGTTGCTTGCATGTCCTATCAGGGTGATCAGATGGGTGCATTTTGTCTTTTGTGAGATAAAGGAGAAAATATTTCCTAATGGTGGGACCGGTCGATTTAGGCCGCCACGTATCCCCATGAGGGAATCAGGCCATGTCGTAGTTCATTAGAAAGAAATGTGATTTGTAAGGATTTTCTAAAGGTGGGACCGAAGCCGATGTGGCCGCCTACGTATCCCGCCGAGGGAATCAGGTCATGACGTAGTTCAGGTAAGCAAAGGGGATTGTAAGGATTTTCTAAAGATGGGACCGAAGCCGGTGTGGCCGCCACGATCCCGCCGGAAGGAATCAGGTCATAACGTAGTTCAGGTCTAGCAAAAGATATAGCATTGCCCCAGTAGAAGTCCTGATCGTAGTATGGTAGTCCAAGAGTGCAAAGGGGGAACGTCCGTGCGAATGCTTGGAACTATCAACCATCTTTATGTTTCATCCAAATCGGCTTTGACTTATTCCAAAATGCCCCAATTCTTCCGCTTGGGAGTCTTCCTTATATTCTTCGAAGCCTTGCTTGTTTGGGACCTTGTTTGCTTGTTTCATTATATGTCACATACTGCCGACAAATTAGTTTGCATGATGAAAAAAGAAAAGAGAATTTTTGAACAAAACATATTTTATAATAGCAAAAGCAATGCAGATTTGTCATTTTAAGTTTTCAAAAGGTAGAGGTAAAACATATTAGATGCACATATGTGATTCAGGCCTCAATCTGAATCGCATTGTTTCATTAAATATTGATGCAGTTAACTAGTTTCCGGGAGTAACAAGGCCAGGGCACAGGTCTAATTTTTCCAAAACATCTACTTGCTCTGCATCCCAAATGGTTGAGTCTCTAGCGTAATCATTGAGAATCATACTGCATCATGCTTCTTCTTCAGTAATGAAAAGACTTTTGAATCCCTCAACGAGGTTGGCTGCATTGTCCTCCTTTGATTCCTGAGTGGCGCATGCTCTGACGAATGACTGACTCAGAGGTGGAACAAGCTTTGGCAAAAGAGCATCTCTCCTCCTTCGGAGATTGGTTGATAGGGCTTTTCCAAGAAAAGATGGTGACATGACCCGCGACTTTGGAGGAAGTACTTCTACTCCGAACGGTGCCCTTAACTGGACTGTAATCATAGGGGTGATAAAGGTCGATGATTCGACCTTTTCCTTTCTCTGGACTGGCACAATAGTCCCTTCCAAATTGTGGTCTTCATCAACAGTAATCATATTTACGTTGGCATCGTCATGATTTGGCAAAGGGTTATCATTTACATTAGAGGAAGGTCCTTTCAGTTGGATAACTCCTTCTTTGATTAATGCCTCAATTTTGTCTCTGAGGGCATAGCAATTTTCAGTGTCGTGCCCAGGGATTCCCGAGTGGTATGCACAATGCTTAGTTTCATCATACGACCTGGGAATAGGATTGGGGATATGCCCTGGGATGGGTTGGAGTATTCCTGCGGTTTTCAGTCTTTCATATAATTGGGCTCGAGGTTCGGCTAAAGGTGTATAGGTTTTGGCTGGCTTTCTTTCGTATTTTGCGCGGGGTCTGGGTGCGTTTGGTAGATAGACTCGTGGCTGAGGTAAGTATGCGGGCTGATATTGCGAGGGATTTGGATAGACAGGTGCTCGAGGCAGGCTATATATTGGCCGGGTATGGTAGACAGGGTAGGGACCAGGTGGGTATTGATAATAAGGCTGAGGGCTTTGTGTGCTTTGGCTATAGTAGGAGGGCTGATGATTTTGGGTGTTTTGATTATAGTAGGGAGGTTGGGATGACGGGCTTTGGTAGGTTGGCATTTGGTTGGACCTATGTTCCTGGACTGCCATGACAGGGGACGCTCCATCCCTCCTCTTCTTAATTGCTCCCCCGAATGAGTCTGACTGAATGGCCTTACTTGTCGCCTGCAATGCTGCTAAGTTTGCGATTCTCCCTGTTTTGATACCTTCTTCTATGAAATCTCCCATTCTGACCACTTCAGAGAAATTCCGTCCAATGACGCTTATCATTTTTTCGTAATAAGTTGCATCCTTCATAGATTGCACAAAGAGCGTGGTCATCTCACTTTCCGCCATTGGGGGCTGAACTTTTGCTGCTTCCGCCCTCCATCTCATGGCATATTCTCTGAAAGTCTCTGTAGATTTTTTCTCCAATTTCATTAAATAAAATCTATCCAAAACTGTGTCGGTGTTAAATCTGAACCTATCCACGAAATCCTGTGCTATTGTGCCCCAGTCATGCCATTTTCGCGGGTCCTGGCTTGTGTACCAGTCTAGTGCTTCTCCTGTCAAACTCCTTATGAACAACTTCATTATGATGGCCTGATTTTTACCTGCCCCAATCAGTTTGTCGCAGTACGATCTCAAATGAGAGTAAGGATTTCCTTTCCCATCAAACAAGTCAAATTTTGGCATTTTATATCCGACAGGCAATTCAATGTCGGGATGCATGCACAAATCTTCATACTCGAGTCCTTCATGCCCCTTGCTGATTTGGATATTCTTGAATGCTTCTTTCAGGCTATGAATCTCTCTCGCCACACTTTCACCGGTTCTGATCTTCACCTGCCTGTCCATTTCTTCACACTGGCCAATTTCCTGAAGAGTCATGTTTGGTACTGTGGTTGTAAAAGGTTGAGCTTCCGTTGCATATACTGGTGGCACGTGCTGTTCGTGGGGATCAGCGACGTGTGCTATCAATATGTGTTGGCCTGCTTGGTGATTTTGCATGGAAGAGGTGTTTTGGATGAGTGGGTTAATTTGGGTATGTGGAGTTGTAGGGTCATTTTGTAGCGGGCTTTGTTGTGGACTAGCTTGCGGGTTAGTGTGTTGTGGATCGGTTTTGCATAGTGGCGAATTATCGGGGAGGTTTTGGGGAAATGGCGGTTCAGGAAATGAGAAAATTTGTGGTGCAGTTGCATTCGTCCCTTGTTCAGGAGTGGGGTATTGGCGCTAATGGACAAAGTTGGTGAGATTTTGGAGCCGCTCTATCTCAGTCTGCATGGCTGCCATCTGTTGTAACAGTTGGGCGATGTATTTTTCTTGGACGATAGCATTTCTATTTTCAGAAGTCTCTGGTTCATCTCTGGAAAGAGTAATAAGTTCCAGGTCAGTCTGTTCGGATGCATCTGAATCAGTCATTTTGCTGAAGGATTGGGCCTTTGACCTCGTGAAGTAGGGATGGTCCGCCAGTTTTAGTCAACGCAAATCAACCTTTGGGAAAATAATCTAGACAAAATAAACCTTCTAAAAAAAATTAAAGAAAACCAAGTTAGTACAAGGCGAGTATTTATTGCTTTAAATAATATGCACATAGTGAAAAAGCAGGAGAAAACAACAAAATGATTGTAAGGCAATTAAATGCGCATCCTAATATGCATGGGGCCTCCCTTATGCCGGAGGTGGGCCTAAACGCCAGATATGCGGGATTACGACAGATTTGATCCAAGCTGCTAAACTGCAATGCTTTGTCGGAAATGAGACAAAATGAATGTACATTTTCCAATTTCAGCATGTCATGATTAGTCTTGGATTAGTCTATCCTTATCACGCTACACATAATATGATGATTGGTCGTTGGGTTGTGAGACCCGTAGACATCTTTGGCGGATTTCTTAATTGTGGAGTCGATACCAAGGATCGACCCACCTAAGGTGTATGTATGCATGACTTAAAATAAAGGGTGGTATAGCTCTATCTTAAATTTTCTAAGATTTGGCTGACTAGACTCAAGGTTCCCGAGCGGACTGCTCGAGTGAGAAGGCTACGCGGCCAACCGGATGGTCCGGACACTCCGCGCATACGCCAACTCTCCTAAAATTTGGTAGATTGAAAGAAAATTAGCGGTGGGCAAAACACACCTCGCGTGTAGTGTGTGATAGTGTCAATTTTCCAGAGTGGAAGAAATATGAGCGAAATGCCAATTTAAGATAAGCAGTAAAAAATATAGAAATTAAAGCAGTTATGCATACAAAAAATTTCGTAATGGAAACAAATCAAAGCATTACATCAAAAAGAGCGAAAGTAAAGCATAATTATAATTAACCTGAATTTTCTATGGTTAGGAACCTGAAAATTCCCCAGTGGAGTCGCCATGCTGTACGCGCCTTATTTTGACCTGGCTCGGGTCAAAGCGGAGCTCGGACGTATGGGGTGATTCCTGGGTAAAGGATTGAGGAGTCGCCACCTAATTATTTTTTACGGTGAATTAGGACACCTAAATATTTAAACTAAGTGCTGCAATGTAACTCCAATTTTAAGGTCTGCGAAACTAGTGAGATTCTAGGTAAGGGTTCTTTATTATCCTAAAGGGAAGGGGTTAGGCATCCTTTAAGATCCGCTAACTTGCGGTTATCCGGTAAAACTCAGGTTAATTATTATTAGAAAAAATGCGTGTTTGAAGCATGAAGTTTAAAAGATGTTTGTTAATAATTAATAAAAAGGGGATGCATTTTAAAAGATAGATGAATGTAGAGATTTTTCAAATATGCATTTATATGATATCTAAAGAGAAATATATATAGAGTTGAAAAATATGTATTTGACAATTGATAGTAAAACAATTTATTTATAATGCCAAAGAAGTAAAATTTTGAGAAATCAATGAATTGTAAACTGACAAAAGATAAACTTATTCAGCATGATTAATAAAGCAAAATAAAAGATGACAAAAGTTATTTTAAAAATCTTGAATTCGCGTGACGAGCCTAAAATAAATAAACTAGCGAAGGATTTCTAAGTTTGCGAGCCTACAAATAAGCTAGCGACGGGTTTCAAATCTTAAACTAACCTATGAATAAATCCTAAGTTTGCCTATTCTAAGCATTTCAATAATTACATAAGTGCGATAAATAATATTACAATACAAAGCGAAATAAAAGCTGAATTAAAGAAAGAAATAACAATAAATAAACTCCGAGGAATATTTGTCGTTATTTACTTTAATCCCTCCAAGTCACAAGAACAAACGGTTAGAAACATTTAAATACAAATAACTTCATATCCGTATTCAAAACAAAGTGAATGTTTTGATCGCGGAGGGCTCGAACTTAAATTTTGAAAAGAACATTCCAATCACGTCGTGGCTGCAAACATATGACTAATGTAGTTTATTTTGATTGCCTCGCCTACTAAACGTGTCGGTCTCTCGGGTGAAATAGAAAAGATCACTATAATCACGTCGTGGCTGCGAATATATAACTTGTTGGTTATTTTAGTCACCTCGCCTACTAAACATGTTGATCTCGGATAAAAGGTTTAAGTCTTCATCCTTGCCCAGAAGTTATATTTCCGTCTTTGCAACTGTGTAGGCCTCAAAATCGACGGATATTTTTCATCGGCCAGTGTAGTATCGTGTTCAAATCAGTAAAAAAATGAAACAAGAATGAGATGGCGATGAGAGCATGAAAACAGAGGCGTAAAAACAAATTGAAAATGACGCGGTGTCTAGTTTAAAACAGTAAAACAGTAGAACAAATATTTGAATGCTGAAACAGTGAACTGAAATAGAAAGCAATGTTTGAAAAATGCGAAGTAAACTGAGAACAAAGAAACGGAAAATGCGGCCTCGAATTCAATTTCGTCGGCCTTAATGCGATATTAATTAAAACAGTAAAACAGTGCCAAAGAAACGAGCAGTGAGCAGTTTAAAATATCCGACCCGAGTTTCTGAAATTCTGGAAATTCAAATCGGGTCGCCCCGACCCGGGTCAGTGATTCATACCCGAAATCAGATTTCAGTACCAGTTTCAGATAACCAACAACAAGAATATGAAATGCAAGAATTCTGAAAATGTTGCCAAAACCGGGTCGACCCGACCCGGATCAGCGATCCAAACTTGAAATCAGATTTCAGCACCAATTTCAGATAACCAAGAACAAGAATATGAAATGCAAGAATTCTGAAAATGTTGCCCAAACCGGGTCGACCCGACCGGTCGATGACCCGACCAATTGGAGTTTCAACCCTAATCAAACAATTTCACAATTTTAGATAACCAAAGATAACAACAAGAAGAATGTAGGAAAATTGGAAAAATCTAAACCGGTCGACTGACCGTCGATGACCCGACCAATTGTGTGTTCAACCCAAGTCAAATAATTTCATCAATTTCAGATAACCAATGATAACAAACAAGAATGTAAGAAATTTGGAAAAATCTAAACTGGTCGATCTGACCGGTCGATGACTGACCGAAATCGATGATCCGAACCAAATCTTACACCAAATTCGGATAACCAACATACATAAACATGAAATGCAAGAATTCTGAAAATGTTACCCGAACCGGTCGACCGGTCGGGTCGACCGACCAAATCGATGAAAAAATCAGAGAAATCAAAGGGGATGACAAACCTTTTCGGACTTGATTCTTGGAACAACAACGAAGCCAAATGCTTTAAACTCAAGAACACAACAAAATATCTATGTATATATTGAATAATCTTCCGAAAATCCTTTTTTTTTTTCTCCGAAAATCTCCTCTTTGATGAAGAACAACATGGGGGTATTTATAGGTGGATTCCCCCCTAAAAAACGAGTTTGAATTCGAATTAAAGGTAAAGAAAAATCCGGATTTGAGGGGCATGGGTCGCGGGTTTTAGGGGTATGGGTCGAAGTGACGGGAGTTGGTGGTGGCAGGGGGTTGATGTTGGTGTCGGGTGAGGTGACCGGCGACGTGGGGTCGCCGGTATGAAGTGTGGGGTCGCGGTGAGAGAGAGAGGGTTTTGATTTTGGGTTTTGGGGATTTTTCGGTTTGGGTTTTGTTGGGGGAATTAAAAGGTTGAAGGGGGTTAATGGGCGAATTGGTTTTGGGCCGGTTCGGGTCGGGTTCAGCTGAAGGTGGGCCGGTTCGGTTGGGCTTGGGAATTGGGGGATTTAATTGGGGAGTGGGCTTGTGGTGTTGGCCGATTTGGGCTGTGGATTGTTGGATTGTGGGAATTGGGCTTGTCCGATTTTGGTGGTAAGGGAATTTAATTGTTTTGGGTTTGGGTATAAGGGAATTTAATTGGGGATTGGGCTTGGACGTTTGGGTAGAATTTGTATTGGGTTTGGGTATAAGGGAATTTAATTGGGGGAGTTTGGGCTTGTGAATTTTGTTTGGGTAGAATTTGTTTTGGGTTGGGAAATAAAAATGTTATGGATAAAAAAAATATAAAAGAGGGGTTTAATATTAAAAATATATTTTTTGTAAAAGATGTGAATTATTTAAAATAACATAACGATGTGATAATAAAAATATAATATTTACGAAATGTTTAATGCTTAAAAAAGGAAATGCGATGCAATTTTGCGAGAATAAACTAACATAGAATTTTCGGATAAAACTTATGATTATTATAAAATGCAAATGATATAAAATATGCGAATAATAATAATAATACGAAGATACACACATATATGCCTATATTTTAAAATTATTTTAAAAGTGTCAAAATATTAAAAATTACGAATAAAATCATAAAAGATGGGACAAAATTGGGTGTCAACAAACATTTTTGTCAACTAATATGTTAGTTCTAAATGTTCACATTAACATAGAACATGCTGGGCTACCACAAGTTACCTCTTAAACTTGAAATTCCCACATAGGAAACCTTAACAATTCACACTTAATCAACTATTCCATACCTACTAAGATGAGCATTAGAATAGCTAAAACAACATACATGAGTTTCAACAGGTTTCCTAAACTAACATGGACGACCCTTTAAACTTAAACACACACACACACAACAACCAATCGTGATAAATGAGGCCACATGAATATTCTAAACTAAACCATGATCAACCTAGCTATGAATTTTATCACTAATTTGAAACTAGGAATGCAAATGGTCTTTTAAATTAAAAACATGATTTAAAATTGAGACTTAATTTCATTATTGTATTTAATTAAATAATTTCTCAAATTTGACAGAGCGGTACATTAATCCTTTAATTTTGAAAATTCTTTTGTGATAATTACAATTATAATTGTCAGTTAAAATTTTAAGATTATAATTAATTATCAAATTATGTGAAATTAGGATATAATATACAATATATATACCATGTGATATTTTATCAAATGAAATGACAAAATACTCCCAGAATAATTTTGTAAAATCCGATTCGCTTTGCGAAAAGTATATCAAATCATACAGATCACATAACACAAATTAAATAGAAAAACTTAAAAGGGAGTGAGTTTACCTTATGTGGAGGCAACCGAAAGGTCGAAAGAGAGCTCGTCTTCAACTCTAGGGACCTTAAACTCGCGAATCACACATAAAAATGAAAGTTTTAGAGCTGAAGGCTAATTTAAACTAATTCTGAGTTCCCTAAAATGGTTTGGATCCCAACTTAAGTCAAATTAGCCAATTTAAACTCAATTAGGCTTTCAATCAATGTGAATGCCTTGAAATCAAGTTTTTCGGACAATAAAAAACTGAGAATAGGGGTTTGTATTTATAGGGGAACAAAACCATAGCGGAGACCCATAAGATAGATGTGGGAATACTCCATTTGGAGTGAAAATTCCCCCCAAAAGGGTTCTCAACTAATGAGAACGTGGGGTTGAAATCGTAATGAGACATAGAGCATTAAATGCTAATAGGAAAGCAAATCAAGGAGGGGCGAACCTCACCTTGGGGGTATGGGTGGGTACGGTAGAATGTTGGAGGAGAGAGGTGAGGCATTTAATGCCTTTCTTCTCTTGTCGAAACAATAAAAAGAACATCAATGTACACCTCTATGGGATTGCCATTAATAGCAATGGCGCCATTGAGCTTTAGAAGAGAGAGAGAGAGAGAAAGAGAGAAATCTTAGGGTTCTTGCCTTCATTTTGTCTAACAGGGTTAGCCAACGGGCCGGGGTGGGTGGGTCAGGGCGGGATTAGCGGGATCGGGGCGGGGTGGGACTGGCGAGGCAGGACTGGCTGGATTCACCGATGTTCCATCTCGGTTCCGGTCCCGTCGAAAAAGGGTACCAGTCATAGCGGGCAGGGATCGGGTCGGGGGTGGGATTTTCCTTTTTTTTTTTGCACATAATTTTTAAAAATAACATAGATATAAACAACTCAATAATTGAATAATATAGTGTAATAAAAACATCCCAAGGCTGTTTTTGTGCCTCTTATATTATTTACTAGAAATATGATTTTTTTTGTAATACAAATACAATTGTCAAAATTGCAACTTTGTGTTGTTCAAAAGTTGCAAAAGACATAGTAAAATTACAATTAAAGAAATTACATTTTGAAAAAAATCTGTTCAATTTCTTTATAATTTCCTATGGTTCTTCGGTTGGAATTGGTATTTGTTGGTCAAACTGCTCCACATCGCTTCCACCACCTTCGGATAAGATGTCGTTGTAGTTTTCGTCTTCTTCTTCGTTAATCTCCGGTTGACCGCACCTTCTCCGCTCCGCTCGTATCGAATCTCTAAATAATACTGCAATCTCCAAGATGTCTCTGGCTAATGAGTGTCTGTGCTCTCCTATTTGATATCTGCCGGCAGAAAAAGCGCTTCCAGGCGCTGTTGATGACGCTTGAATGTTCAAAACATCTCGGTCCATCATTGAAAGTGTCGGAAAGGTCTTCTCATTCCCTCTCCAGTATTTCATCAAATCTTCACGTCCTTCTTCATTGGCAACTGCTTGGTACGGTGTACTACCCTGCAAAATAAAAATATCAAACTCGCTAATTTGGTTAGTAGTGTTACCACCGTACATTTTATTTCTGATGCTTTCAATACTAGCCACAGAAACAACATGTCTTTTATAAGGTTGTATCGAAGAAAAAGAAGGTATGGAAGCCAGTTGGGTGCTAGCACTTTCTTGTTGGTAATACTTATATACTTTTTTGCATTCGTCTTGTATGCTAGACAACACTTCTTCTTTAGTTAGTTCAATAGGTGGTGGGTCATTTGAATTTTTGGGAGTTGGAGGTGGTAGTACTAGTATACAATCATAAGTAGTTTCAATAAGTGATTTACATCCGTCTATTTTAATAATCGGATTTAATACAACACCAATAATATAAATAGTGGGAATAGGAATAAAATATTTTTTTTTATTTTGATAAATATTTTTCTAATGGCTGCCTTATAATCTGGTTTATCCATATATTCATTAAGTAATAACAATATTAGAGCTATATAAAACAACATAGTTGAAATAGTAGGATAATATATATCGAAAAATTCTTTTGTTACTTGAAAAAATTTCTCTAGAAATACAATAAGTTAGGAAATTTTTTCCCAATCGCTATCTACAACCATATCAGTTGGATTTTGATTATGGGCGTTAAAAATAAAGTTATAGGTCTTCTATAGTCATAAACAACAAGTAGTTGCTCGTACAAAGAATTTCACCTAGTGGGTACTTCTTCGGGAATTTTTCTATAAGGTAGTTGGCAATCGTGACAAGTTTTTTTATAATCTTTTTTTCATTGTATTCTATTATTTTTAAAAATAAAGTTTATAGCATATTGTATTTTACTAAGAATCTCTTCAAAAAGTGATAGACCATCATTTACAACTAAGTTATATATATGGCACACACATTTTATATGAAAATGATTTGAAAAAGATAGAGTTAAACTATTTTTTTAAATTGTAATAGCATAAATATTAGAAGAAGCATTATATAATGTAATAGTCATAATTTTATCAGTTATTCCGTAATAATCGCACACTTGATAAATATTTTCTGCAATAAAAGTACCAGTGTGCCTATCATTTATATATCTATACACTAAGATACGTTTTTGCAT
This sequence comes from Anisodus acutangulus, assembly GCA_029783415.1. Lineage (NCBI taxonomy): Eukaryota > Viridiplantae > Streptophyta > Magnoliopsida > Solanales > Solanaceae > Anisodus > Anisodus acutangulus. The sequence goes on along the minus strand of CM056511.1, from coordinate 15,476,239 downwards.
AGACCATTTATAATCTATCCAATGACAGGTTACCATTAAATAATCATGGCCGTTAGTACTACGACCTATATCCGAAGTGATAGCCACTTTACAATTAAAATGATATAATGAATAATGTAATTACTGTTGATATTCATGTGCAAATTTAAATACATCTCTCTTAACAGTTGATCTACGAAAAACTGGTAAAAGAAGGATTATACATTTCTCTAATGTAATGAATAAAACTAGGAGATGAAGGAAATGAAAAAGGCAAACCCTCTACAACAACTAATTTTACTATTGCTTCCCTATCTCTATGTTTAATGTAATTTTGGCTTTCAATTCCCCCGTCGTGGGGTTAATTTGACCCTGTACTTGGTCTGGGACAGTATGTGAACCTTGTTCCGATGGAGAGGGCGTTTCGGCACCAGATTTTCAGCCTTGTATTGGGCAAACCTAGCTGGGTGATCCCTTTCTATGTGTCTCATTAAACCCCCCATCCCACCCTGATCTTTTCCAATTTTAAATTTAAAAACATCTTTACAAATTTTACATCTAGATACTTGATTGTCTACGTCCCTATCAAAAAATTTCCATACATCTGATTTTAATGGTCGTTTTGCTGGACCTCATCTCATACTAGGGGGAATATGAGGCATTCCAGTTGGAGGTGCACTTGTGGGTGTGTTGTCATCTACATTAGTGGATGTGTCATCTAGATCATAAAGTCTTCTTGAGTTTCAGAAAATAGCTCCTCGTCTAAATGTAATAGTATTGCAGGAAAATGTTCAGTGTTAACAAAATCATCCTATGTAGGAATAGGATCCTGTCTAGGAATATGATGACTAGAAGAAGTACCCCGACCCTTGTTACCCCTACCAGAAGAAGCCTTACCCTTACCCTTAAACATACATGTAATTCCTTTCAAATTAATTATGCTAATAAATTATTAAAGATAATGAAATTAAGTGCACTAAATAAAATAAAGAAACAATAATAATTTAATGAAGGAACGAATGTACCAAATGCCGACGTAACGTCGACGTATAATCGAGAGGTTGAAAATTGAAACTTTTCTCGATGGAAGATCCACAAGCTAGTTGCCAACTTCACTCCCAAATGAATAAATAAAATTGAATATTTAGTAAACAATGTAGACTTGTAGAGAGATAGATTGAGAGATTAGAGAGATTTTAGGATGATTTGTGAGAAAGATGAAGAGAAAATGAGGTATTTATAGTTGGAAAATTGTGTTAAATTGTAAATATAACAACTTAGGGGTTAAAAATAAATATTAAGGGGATAGGGGGGTTGGGGGAGGGGGAGGCCAAAAATGGTCGTTGCACAACGGCTAAAATATAAAATGGTCGTTGGTGCAACAACTATTTTGTGCAAAGGGGAGGGATCGGGGCGGGATCGGGACAAGGGCAGGCTGGCGGGATTGGGGCGGGTCGGGTCCGAGCGGGACGAGACCATGTCCCGTCCCGGTTCCAGTCCCGATACCGTAATTTTTTTTTTTGCATATCGGATTCGGGCCAGGAACCGGGGCAGTGTCGGGCCCACTGGCCACCCATATCATAAGTACTTATTCCCTTCTCTTCCTTTACAAAGTGGAGTGGGCTGGGCCTAAGCTTGATTAGCTTTGGGCTCAGCCGAGAATTAAAGGGAAAAAAATGGGGGGGGGGGGGGGGGCAAATGTATTTTCTGAACTCATGGAAACATTTTGCATATGTGACCATGTTTTAAATTAAGAAAATAGCCGAGACAAATTAAGTATAGCCTAATTAAATTAAGAGCTTCAGTTTAAGCCTACATTTGACACTAATTGGAAATTAGGAATGCAAATGGTCTTTTAAATTAAAAACATGATTTAAAATTGAGACATAATTTTATTATTGTATTTAACTAAATAATTTCTCAAATTTGACGGAGTAGGACATTAATCCTTTAGTTTTAAAAATTCTTTTGAGACAACTACATTTAGAATTGTCGGTGAAAATTCCAAGATTATAATTAGTGATCAAATTATGTAAAATTAGGATATGATATATAATATATATACCAAGTGATAATTTTTCAAATTAAATGACAAAATACTCTCGGAATAATTTTGTAAAATTCTATTTGCTTTTGTGAAAAGTATATCTCACTCCATCTGTGACTCGGGAACTCTTAATAATTAAATAAAATTATTAGTGGGTAAAAATTAGGTGTCAGTAACCCACACCAAATAAGCACATCCTTTAGATTCACAAGACTTTACAGGGAGGATTATGGTAGTTTATCTTATGATTCACTCTAGGATCATTTTAGAACTCTTAAAAAGATTTGGATGGGTGAGGGATCTAGTTTGGTAAAAAAAATGAAGCTCCCACTACCTTAAATAAATGGATAAGGTTCCACTGTCTGGGAAATGCGCCTGGATATGCGACACAAACCCCATATGCGACCACAAATCCTCAGGTAGATCAAGGCAGAATTCTCCAAGGATTTCCTAAGTCCATAAGCACCCAAGGATGCGAGGCAGAATGCTTATGCGATGCATAATGCTCTCTTAACTTGACAACTTTGTTGAAACTGGATTACCTTCGATTCGATTAACCTTGAAACCCTTTGGTATACTCTTAATACTTGTTTAAGGCCTTACTTATCTTCATATGTATGTTATAACTTGTTCGGCTCTCATTAGTTTATTGATGATGCCATCGGTATGCCAAATACATAACAAATCGCTTTGTGACTCTAGAACTCTTGCGATCTCTCGAATGTTTTAACTCACATACCTCCTTCATAACCTTAAAAATGATCCTTAGCTTGAACTTGTGTAATCTAACTTACGACAGATCCAACATACAAAAGTACATGGGGTAACATCCACCCCTCCTTAGAAACATTCGTTCTCGAATGTTAACTTGTAAAGGTTTGTGAAATGTTTGCCAGAGTTCCTTCTGTAAACTAGACTAAAACCACTCTATATGCAACCAAAAAATATACTATTCATGCCATACATAGCTGATATATATAAATAACGACTCGTACGACCGCTAATCATAAGTATGGTAATCATAATTAAAACCCCTTTCAAGGTCTATAGATTGTGTTCGTGTCCGACTGCATGGTAAACATCATCTCATATAACATCTAAATTTGGCACCTTATATCGTAGTATATCTACCCTTCTCATAATGACTTTCTAATACCTTTTGTCTATAGATATCACCGACCCATGACTATTACGCTCGCTCCGATTCTCGCTCTTTTGGGTCAAGACAATTTAGTGTATTCTAATCCCGCTCTACATCTTTAAATTGGCCTCCTCTTGGCCATCTATCACATGATTTTTACTATCTCATTTTTCAAACTTACTATCGTATACTTTCTTATGAAGGGTTATCATTCTTCTTCGTAGGCTTACAATAGCCATCCCTTAATAAATCTACTATCCGTGAGCACCTGATTCTTTTCTAACTTATATCCTTCCTCATAAGTTTAAAGATTTATAAGTTTCTCTTGGGTTTGTTATTTTATCTAAACTTTCTATCTTTTAACGTTGTCTTTGTACAATTCACCTTAAGTATAACAGGCTAATTCCATTGACAACACAGTCTTTACCAATACTCCACATTAGTATAACAAAATGCTAGCCTATCCATATCATTAATGTACGATCTTGCTAGTCCCACCTAACATTAGCTGACTCGGCAATTGGTTTGAACATCATGAATGACTTAATTGGAAACTCAGGTACCCCCGCAACTAACATAGTAATATAAAAGGAGGTAAGTCCAAAGCTTGTCAAAGTATAAATACCATACGAACACAAACTCACTATACCTGTCATAATATCTGGGGAACACTCAGTGTCTTATTTTCCGACTAAAGAATAAATGCAGTTCTAACTACCACTTGAAATAGAAAGGTCCTAATGGAGTATACCCCTGTGACTGAGATGACTGAGTCTTGGATGGGCATTTGAACTGTCGTGGCCTGAAACCACCTTAGAACTCATCCTAAGGCCCAGTAAGTCTCGCTCTCTTATGTTGCTCTCTCTCAATTCACCCAGTAACCGATTATTGATGGCGACGCTCTTCCAAATTCTGAGCGAAGGCCTATATGCGAGAAATATCCATATTTTCATACATGATAGTTGTAGTACAAGCCTTAACGTAATTTGGTGCAAGACCTGCTATAAACCGATGAATGCTGGCCCGTATTGAGTCAACAAAAACTGGGACATATCTTGCCAAGGAATCAAATCGGAGGCTATACTCTCGATCGCTTATATCTCCCTACTGAAGAGGCAATAACTGGTCAACTCAAGCCTCTCGGATCTCCAATGGAATGTAATGATCTATAAAAGCATATGAAAATGCATCCTAAGTCGCTGGAGGTTCCTCATTCCCTCGAGATCGCTTCCATCCTTCATACCAAATAATGACTATATATCGTAACCTGAAATTTGCTAGCTCAACTTCCTTAGTCTTTGAGGCATGCATAACCCAGAAGACCCTATAATGCTGATTAATATAGTCCTAAGGGTCCTCATATCGATTTGTTCCTGTAAACTCTAGTGGACTCAAAGCTAGAAACTCTTGAACCCTTGAATATCCGAGCCCCTCGAAAGATCCTGCACTCACTATATCTTTGGGTTGGCGCTGAGCAGCTATTATCTGAGCCAATAGATGTACTGCACCCCTCAAGTCCTGATCTGATGTGACTAAAGGAAGAACTGGTTCCAACTCTACGAATCTCCCCATATGGAAGAGTCGAAGGTGTGAGGGTGTCTCATCATAGGCCTCAAACTGGGAACCTTGACTAGCCCTATGGCTAGCCAATGTCTTACGAGTAATTGGTATCTCTGATTACAACATTCAAATAGGGGGTTAGACTTGGATTCTTAGGGTTCAACTGTAAATTATTATTTAGATTTAAAGAAGGGTAACCAACTCCTAGATGTCCTGTAGCCTCTTATTTATATGTTGTGGTACACAACACATTTATAAAGAAGACTCTACCAGACATGGCTTGTAGAATCCCTAGGACACAACCTGCTCTGGTACAAAGTTTGTCACACCCCAATAAGGCCGATCTGTAAGCTTATCATTTTAACATAGGCCAAGAAGGCCATACGCTAAAGTATCTGCGAATAATAACCAACTCAACTGAAACAAGATCATCTCAACATACATACATAACTGGATGGCCGACAAGGCCTACATATGTCTTTGCAAATAGTAAAACCCAAAACAAGATGTATACAAGGGCCGACAAGGCCACCATGTTGACGCTACTACAAACATATGACGCGTTTACAAGCCTCTAAAGAGTGATAACTGTATTATAGCTGGGACAAGGCCCCGATCAACCCATAGTCTGTACATACAAAAAAATCTAGATCTGGTAACTCCAAATGACCTGGAGCTTACCACACAAGCTGGTACTCAGAAAATCTACTAAGGAGGTCCTTTCTACTTTCTATCATAACCTGCAATCATGCAATGCAGCGCCCCAACAAAGGGATATCAGTCCGAAATAATGTACCAAGTATGTAGGGTAACTAAAATAACTGAAACTGATGTATAAAACATTCTTAATATAAATTGAAGATTCAACGGAAGTCTGGAGGCATACTTACATGTCTCAGACTCCTAAACTACACAAATCATAGAAAACTATATAGCTTCATGTAAGGCAATTAAAAGGAAGTAAATAGCCCCAAAGGAAAATGCATAGCCCCAAAGGTAATTTGTATAGCCTTGAAGACAATCTGTATAGTCCTGTAGAAAATCTGTATAGCCCCGAAGGTAATTTGTACAACCCCAAAGGCAATTAACGCAAGTAAATAACCCCGACAGAAAATACATAGCCCTGAAGACAATCAACACAACTTTGTACGTTCTATTATCATACTTACTATTGTCTTAACTGTTTATCTAACTATAAGCTTGTCACGACCCATTTTAGGAATTGTGGTGGCACCTACACTTTTCTACCGGTAGGCGAACCACTCCTAATTCATTAACAAGATATAAGAAAGAAATGCGGAAATAACAAAATACTTAAATAACTGTTTGATCATAATATAAGATGCAGAAGGTAAGTCTGAAAATCATAAGTACAACCCCAAGAATCTAGTCAACAATAAAAGAACTTAAAAATGGATATATGTCTGAATAAAGGGAAACATAAGCCAGAAAACTAAACATCGTAGTCTAAGTGTCTGAATATTTGTCTTGGATAAATAAAAGACAAGGAAGAGATAGAAGCATCCAAGGCATGCCGGAAGGTAGCATCCTTATCCTGAATACTTATGATCAACCGACTCGGACTCAAACTCGAGGTCCCAAACTGGTAGTAGGATTTGTATCCACATCCAAAGAGAATGCAACAAGTGGAGTATGAGTACACAACATACTCCGTAGGAATCATAGGCCGACAATGATGGAAGATATGCAAAAAAAGATAAATATCAAGTTGACACCAAATAACACTATACTAAGCAGTTCAATAACCCAAATAAGTCATATTGTCCATATAATAGTTCACCGAATCAACAAATCCACTTGTTCATATGAGGTTTCATAATCATATAAGTTACCCAGTTCCAATATATTTCAATGACAACATCTCAAGTATCAAACGATCAATTAACAATCCTCATTTATCCAGGAAATCAACCAAGTCATAAACTACCAATCCAACTCTTAGTTCACCAACATATAATCAATGGAATGATGTATGTAAGATATGTATGCAATGCATATGCCAAGTACCTTTTCATCTCCAGTATACATGCGTTCAAATTCTATGAAGTGCACACCCATTGGGGACCCGCAAAGTCCATATACTACTCCAGCATTTATCAACGGAGCCCAGCTCTTGGCTGAATTACTATTACAGGCGTGCAACCTGTTCCCCCGCGTATCATCATCATCTTAATGTTGCTAATAATCTCATAAGTATTCGTACCTTCCCGATCTCTTAGGCTCATAGCATTTTCATGCCACTCTCATATCAATATCATCAGAACCATGAGTGTATGAATTCAAATGACAATACATGGCAAGATATCAATATGTATGAGATGCAACTAAGTATAAGAGATGAATATCACATGCTTTTAGGGATTCAATACACATAATGCAAGTACAATCAGGATATAATTAGAAGCATGTGTGATGAATAAACATAACAACAAAAAGTAAGGTAACGAGCCTACATAATGGCGACAACCCCAAACAACAACACTCAGAATTAACTTAAGGATGATTTCCCAAATCACCCATCATCACAGTTAAACACCGGTACCCACTCAAACGTTCATCACAACTACTTCAGTGGGACCCCAAACATGCCCAATACCCCTCAACATTTATAACTAATTACGTACTTCTATCGTAGTCTAGTAAAAGAAAAGTGTAGCCTACCTCAGGGCCGAGCAGGTGCCACATGCAATCAAGTTTCCACGCTGGCCTTGCCCTTCCAGAGTGCCTCATAGTAATCGTAGTCTAACACGCATAGATTATACGTTAAAAAAAGCTAATCCACAATACAAGGACTTAGTCCTTCAATCATACTAAGACACCCAAAACCAACCCAAGGCCCACGATATCAAAATCTAAACTTGATTATCCAAAATGCATAAACACATACTAGACAATCATATACTTAAGTTAATTAGAAACCTAAGCTCAATTGGACCCTCAATTGCTTGATTTTGGAAAAACCCCATATTATAAACCCTAGAATTTTCCCAAATTAAAAATGGTTTTCATAATCAAATTAAAGAGTAAAGCATGATCATCTATCATAACTCAATACTTAATTACAATAACAAGGTAAACTAATTCATATTACACCCTTAAATCAAAGGTTTAGCTCTCTTAATATACCATGGAAGCTTACAACCCTTCTTCCCCAATTAAAGTGTAGATTATGATTTAAAAGATAACAACAAATAAGAGGGATTGAAATTATACCTTAAAAGGTGAATCAAATGGAGTTCCTCAAGAATCTCCCCCAAAGTAGGCTCTAAATTTGAGATAAGGTATTTTGGGAAATAAATTGATTTTGTGGCATTTAAGAATCTGCCTAACACATCAATTTCGCACTAGTAGAATCGATCTCGCCGGGGAGGCCACGCCACAATGGAAAAATTCTACTGAGGCAGAACCATAAAAATCCCACATAGCCGCTGGTGTGAGAAAATCACCGCAGAGGCACCATAACTTCTACGAGGAAATCTCTGTAGTTGAGGAACCTCAAAATATCATAGGTCCCACATCTGCGAGCCAATCTCTGTAGAGGCTGGCCTGTAGAAGCGGATACCAGAGACCGACAGTGAAAAACTATGGAAATCCACACCCAATAACCCAAATTAGGAGTTCATAAAGAAATTAAGTCTATATACCACGTTCAAATTACATGCATTATTATTACTAATCTATAAAATTTGAAAAAATCAAAACACTCTCAAGACCTTCAGGATGCAAAGCAGACCTGCTACCCCAAGGTAAATGGTGCTACAAACTTTCTTACGTCCTCAGATTTTTCATTTAACCGAGCTTAGACATACATTTCTAAAGAATCACCCAAAGCAATCAAATATCTAAATTTCATAAATAATGCCACAAAATACATCTGATTGCGTTGGTAAGCGAACCAATGACTTGAATAAGTATTAAATGACTCTCCAGAACTACCAGAAGTGACATCACCTGGAAACGAACCCATATACTCGAAAGTCAACTTTGAGTCAAACCAATCAACTCTATGATTCCTATTTTGGGTTTTTTATCTGAAAATCACATAAATGAACCTCAGGCTCTGTCCTGCCCATCCCTTCACATGACAAACCCTACACAGAGTCAGCGGGAAGGGCAAAATAGTCAAATAAGGGTCTTTATCTAAAAATGACTGAATGGGTCATCACATTAGATACCAGTTAAACAAACATTCGTCCTCAAGTAGAGAGAAATGGAAAGGGGAAACATACCGGAGGTAGTAAAAAAGTCAGGGTATCTGCTCCACATATCGGACTCTGTCTCCCATGTCGCCTCCTAAACAAGACGATGCTTCCATTGTACCTTCAAAAAATATATCTCCTTAGACCTCAACTTCCTTACCTTCTTGTCAAAAATAACCACAGTCTCCTCCTCGAACTCTAAATTTTTATCAAGCAATACAGAGTTCCACTGGATAATATAGGAACCATCGGCATAGTACTTGTTCAATATAGACACATGGAAAATGGATGGACAACTGAAAGAGTTGGTGGTAGATCCAACTCATATGCCATCTCTCCAACCCTCTAAAGAATCTCGAAAGGACTAATATATCTCGAACTCAACTTTTCTCTCTTGTCGAATCTCATCACACCCTTCATGGGTGAGACCTTCAATAAAACCCTATTACCAACCATAAACTCTATGTCCCGAACCTTTCGGTATGCATACTCCTTCTACCTGCTCTGAGCTGCCAGAAGCTTGTCCTGAATTGACTTCACCTTCTCTAAATAGTCTCTCAACAGATGAGTACCCCAAGGCCAAACTTTGAACGCATCAAACCACCCAATGGGAGAACAATATATCCTACCATATAAAGCCTCGAACAATGCCATATCAATACTGGAGTGGTAGCTTTTGTTGTACACAAACTATGCCAAAGGTAAGAACTGGTCCCAATGACCACCAAAGTCAATCAAGTAGGCTCATAACATATCCTCCAAAACCTGAGTGGTTCGCTCGGACTGACCGTCCGTCTGAGGGTGAAATGCTATACTGAGATCCAAACGAGTATCCAACTCTTTTTGCAAAGTCTTCTAGAAATGCAAAGTAAACTAAGTACCTTGGTCTGAGATGATAGAAATAGATCATGAAGATGAACAATCTCATAAATATAAATCTTAACCAACTTCTCCGAATTGTCGTCTAGACATAAATGAAATGTGCGAACATGGTTAACCTATCAGTAATAACTCAAATAGCATTGAACTTGCCCAAGGTCTTGGGAAACCCAATAACAAAATCCTTGGAAATCCTCTCCCACTTCCACTCTGGAATGGGCATCATCTGAGACATACCAACGGGTCGCTAGTGCACATACTTGACTTGCTGACAATTTTGACACTGAGACACAAACTCCACAATTTCCATCTTCATCCTACCCTACCAATAGTGCTGCTTCAAGTCACAGTACATCTTAGTAGAACATAGATAAATTGAATATCCAGAGCTATGAGCCTCTTCCATAATCAACCTCATCAAATCACCAACACGAGGAACACACACTCTATCCTTGATCATCAACACCCCCTCACAATCAATCATAGCCTCATTGGATTCACCACTCATCACCTTATCTCTGATCTTGCACAACTTGTCATCATCATACTGGTGGGTCTAAATTTGCTCCAAAAGAGACGACCTCGCTTCCACACAAGCTAGAATGCTACCCGGATTCAAAATATCAAGCCTCACGAAATGGTTGGCTAAGGACTAGACCTCCAATGCCAAAGGATGCTCAGAAACAATCAAACAAGCTAAACTCCCCATATTGAATGCCTTTCTTCTCAAGGCATCCACCATCATATTTGCCTTGTCTGGATGGTACAAAATAGTCATGTCATAGTCTTTTAGCAACTCTATCCACCGACGCTACCTAGAATTCAAATCCCTCTAATTAAACATATGTTGAAGGTTGCGGTGATCAGTATACACCTCATAATGAACCCCATAAAGATAACGCCTCCAAATTATAAAAGCAAATACAACAATAGCCAATTCTAAGTCATAAACACAGTAATTCTTCTCGTGTACCTTTAATGGCCTCGATACATAAGCTATGACCTTACAGTACTACATCAAAACACAGCCCAACCCAATCCTTGAAACATCATAATATACAGTAAAGTCCATCCCCTCTATCAGAATGGATAAAATTATAGTTGTGGTCAAAAGAGACTTGAGCTTTTGAGAGCTCTCCTCACACTCGTCAAACCACTGGAACGATACCTCCTTTTAAGTCAAACGCATTAGATGAGAAGCAATAGAATAAAATCCCTTGATGAATCAACGATAGTAGCTAGAAAGACCCACAAAGCTCTGATCTCTATCATCGAAGTCGGTCTAGGACATTCCCTAACTGCCTCTATCTTCTTCAGATGAACCAAAATCCCATCCTTAGATACCACGTGTCCCAAAAATTCCACTTAATTTAGCCAAAACTCACACTTCGAGAACTTAACATACAACTTCTTCTCTTTCAAGATCCCAAGAACCACTCTCAGATGTTGCTCATCATCTTCCTAACACTTTGAATAGATCAAGATGACATCAATGAATACTATCACAAAATAATCCATGTACGGTTTGAATTTCCCATTCATTAACTCTATGAACGCTATAGGGACATTAGTAAGCCCAAAGGACATCACTAGGAACTCATAATGACCATAACGAGTCTAGAAAGCTGTCTTGAGAACATTTGCTGCCTGAATCTTCAACTGGTGATATCGAAACCTCAAGTCAATCTTTGAAAACACTGAAGCACCCTAAATCTAGTCGAACAGATCATCAATACGAGGTATCGAATACTTATTTGTAATGGTGAACTTTTTCAACAACCTATAATCAATGCACATACCCATGGTGCCATAATTCTTCTTCACGAACAAGTGAAGAGCACCCCATGGAGATACACTCAGTTGAATGAAGCCCATACTTAACAAATCCTGAAGCTACTCTTTTAAATCTCTCAGCTCCACTGGAGCCATAGGTACAGAGGAATTGAAATAGGTTGAGTACTCAGCTCGAGATCAATGCAGAAATAAATATCCATGTCTAGCGGCATACCCGGATAAATCCGATGAAAAGACCTTGACAAACTCACTAACTATCGGATCCGACCCAAGGGAATGAGTCTCTACACTCATATCCCAAATATGAGCAAGATACACCAAACAACCCTTGTCCACTAACATTCTAGCTTGGATTTAAAGAAATGATCTTCTCAGGAGCAGGGCTGGGAGCGTCCCTCCACTCTAACCTCAGAAGACCAAGCATAGATAAAGTGATTGTCTTGGAATGACAGTCTAATATCATATGGTATAGTGATAGACAATCCATCTCTAGAATAATATCAAAATCTACCATGTCTAAAATGACCAAATCTACCCACGTATCGTATCCCATAAAAATAACCAGACAAAGTCGATAAACTCTATCCACAATCATAGAATCATCAACTGGTGACACACATGAATATAGACCTCTAGCATATCACACCACATATCCAAAACAGCAAAAAAGTAGGCAGACACATATAAGAATGTAGACCCCAGATCAAATAGCATTGAAGCAGATCGATGATAAACTAAAATGATACCTGTGATAATCGAATCTAATGCCTCAGCCTTTTGCCTACCAGGGAAAGAATAGAAATGAGTGCATCTTCCATCGGACTGAGTATGTTGATGGCTGCCTTAGCCTAAACGAACCCCATCTCTCTCTGTCTGAGATTCACTATGACTAATCTGATGGCCACTACGTCTTGATTGGGAGCCTTCTCTACTAACCTGACCACCACCCCTAGATGGTTGTGCTAGGGTCCTGGGTGCACGAGATTTTCTCGATATAAATCTGGGGCAATCTCTCTTGAAATGCCCAATCTCACCACAGTCGTAACAAGTCCTATCCACTCAGAGCTAGTAAATAGAGATAGAAGAACCTGATTGACCCCAGAGTCAAAATACCAAGATTGAGAACTCCTTCAAGACTAGCCCCGACTATAACAACTTTTTCCCGTAGAGACACCATTTGTAATCTAAAAGGATGCCTGAACTTGTCGTCTCGATTGCTTAAATCTACTCTACTGTCCATAAACCCGAGAAGTAGACCCAATGAACTATCCATATCACCTCGCCTTCTTATCGGGCTCATATCTCAATAGCTTGCCCTAATAGACTCTACCATCCTCTCATGCTCGACCAACGACTCAAAAGAAGCCCAGAGGACACTAACTACAATGTAGTCAACTCAAAGGGAATACTCAAACCACTCAAAATACCTCTCACTCTTTCTTCTTTTGTAGGTAGCAATGGCGTTGCATAGTCCGATAAGATGTGGAAGCGAGTCTCATAATCTACAACAGTCGAACCCCGCTACTCTAACCTTTGGAATTCATCACGCTTTCTCGAACACAATTTAAAAGGCACATACCTCTCTAGAAAAACCCAAGAAAATCTAACCCAAGACAATGGAGGCGACCCCACCGGTCGTCAATCAACATAAGCTCTCCATCATTGTTTTGCATCTCCCATAAGCTAAAAGGCCTCAAAATAGACTCAGTGCAACTCAATGATACCCAAGGTATGTAGCCTCTCATGGCTTCTCATAATAAACTCATACACATCCTCCTCAGGATGACCATAAAATACGGGAGGATTCACATTGTAAAAGTGCTCCCAAATCTTCCACTCATCGTGGGTCATAATTGCCCCTACAATCGGCTGAGGACCAAACTATATATTGAAACCTCATCAATACGGGGCGCTGACATGGCAGTTGGCTGAACCTCGAGAGTATGACACTCGAGAGTCTATCCTACTCCCACTTAGGTGTGTGACCCACATAGAGTAGTCAGATTTACGCCTACCTTGGAAAACCTGTCAAGCACACTCAATAACCTGACCAAGGTATCCTATAGAATCGGAGTAGCTATAAATCCAGTCTTATCCTAGGCTGACCCATCTCCTCATCTAACTTATTACCTGAGGTTCAACATATGTCTCAGGGCAAACTGATGTAACACGAGCCTGGTTGGCTCTCTATGCTCTACCCCGAGTTGGTATAGCTCCTCGAGATCTACCTAGGCCCCAAACACATCCTCTACATATACTGCACACTGCAAGTGCAGGTGCCGGTGCCTCCTCTCTCTGTGCATGGGTACGAGTCCTCACTATCTATGAGAAAATAAGAAGCAAATGTTAGATACCAATTTGATTCAACTTATCATGAAAGGAATGAAGAAAGTGAAATTACCTAAATGTCCCATAGCCTCTCAAAGATAAGTACGGATGTCCCTGCACCGATCCATAAGACTCTACTAGACATTGCTCTTGTATTTAAGATCGTTTAACCTAAAGATTTGATACCATCTTTGTCACTGTTATGGTTCACTTTTACATGGAGGCATAAAATCTACTAAGAATATGTGATGGTGCTCTAAGTCAGATATTTAATTTTAGAGTGGCCACCTAATTTATAGGTAAATTAGGAAAACCAAGTTGAAAGGGTTTATTCAAAATGTTTGAAAAATCCTATCTAAACCAGAGTCGAGGTAAAGTTTCTGATGATCCCCCAGGAATGTATTAGACACCCGGTATTAAGGATCCATAGAATACTGTTGACCTTCAAGTTCTACAGCAGGCTTTAAATGATTTAAATTGCTCAAAATGTTTAAAATATGCAAAATACTTGTCATTCATTTATTCAAAACTCAAAGGTTTTTCTTTAAAAAAAAAGAGTTAGGCTTCCGTCAAAATAGTTTACACAGGGATAGTTTAGTCAACTTGTTTTCGCACTAAGAACACCCAAATGTTAATTTGAGTAGAACTCTACTATTTAGTCCAATAAAGTTGTCCAATGACACTTGCATCTTTTTTTTGAAAATCTTTTAAAATTGAGGAGGAATGTAATTCATTTGTAATGACAAGATTTTGGGTTTTTGAAAGTAGTAGAAGAAGAAACAAATATTTTTCTTTTTATTTTCATGCTATACCCAAAGATAATTCCATAGTCCAGAATGTCAAAACCCATTACCATAACTCAAGTCCAAAATAGTAACTTAAGTCCCGAAAACACTTAAGTTGGGCTCAGCCCACAAAATTAGTTTTTTAACAAGTGTTCATTTGGTCGAAAATCAGTTTCAACAGTCCATTTCTCATTTTACCAAATTAGACCCATTCTAGAGTATCGACAAACTATGTATCCAGAAGATAATAAGTTCAAAAAATTGAGAAGAAAGATATGGAAGAACCAAAAATCCATACAGATCTCCAAAAGAACATGTGAAGAAGTTACAACAGAGCAGGAACGACTTAAAGGAACTAGTCCTTAGAAGAACACCAGACACTGTCGAATGAAAGCTATTTCGTGTCAACTGGGAGAATTTAAACTATTGACTCATTCCTATTTGAAGAAAGGTTTGATTGCAAGTTATGGAAATATTACCATAAACTTAACACATGGATTTAGTGTTGGAGTAAAAAAAGGAGAAGTCGAAGCACAAACAAAGAAAGAAAGAGATCCATGCCAAACAAAGATTAGTTTTCGGACAATTAATAAAACCCATACCTAATAGATTCAAACAAGAGAAAGGCGGAAACTACTCATAAATAAATAACACCTCAAGAAGATTTGGATCTTAACAACAGTCATATCTAAAAGGACATCAAGAGTGAGTTAGAGTCAACACCTGAGTCTTTAGAGAGCCGACTACAAAGCAACAAAGAACTGCACTTATCAAAATTTATCCTACAATATTTCATTGTATTAGTTAGGTTCTAGTTGTGGTTCCAATTAATTACATTATTAGTTGATTGTAGTAGGTGTATGTTGTATTGTAAAGGGATTTCTTGACTATGTAGAGTCATTGAAGTGAGTGCTAGCAGTTTTAAACTATTGAGCATTAGAAAGATAGAAGCGAGATTGTTCAGAATAGTTCCTTAGGTGTTACAAGGGTTGTTATAAACCTTAAATTTGTGGATCTCAAGTTATAGTGTAAGTTTAGGAAAATTCCTACAGAGGTAAGTCATGATTTTTCCTCCCTTGAGCAAGGAGTGTTTGCACGCTAAAAAATCTTTTGCTGATATATTGTTCAACAATTTATCTTTTTGCATAGCTCCTTAAAGAACTTGGTTCTTTGAGTGCTTTGGTCATAGCTCAAAATAAAAATAGTATTAGAGCTAGATCTTTCTACAAATGCACCTTGAAAGATGGCCGCACCTGCTGGAGTACAAAAAGGAAAAAATCAACTACAAGACCACCATGCTTTAATGACAAATACTATTGCTGGAGGAAAGCAAAAATAGAAGACTTCATAACCAGAAAAAATCCAAAAATATTGGAAGTCATCATGAATGATTCCACAATCCTTATGACCATAAATGAAGAAGGGAAGAATGAGCCGGAAAATAAAGAAGAGTACACTGATAAGTATTTCAATGCCATTTTTTTTAATGAAACCACCTAAGAGGTGGGAATTTAATAACAAAAATGTATGTACAAAATCTAACTAAATAGTTAGCAAAATAAACAACAAAACCAACTGTAAAATAGATAAACAGTTATAGTAATTAATGAACATAAGGAGAACTAGAATTCATAGAAACTTGACTGTCTTCCATCTTTCACACCTCCAAGCTCTCTCCGGGTGGTATGGGTTCCAGTCTGTGAATTTTTTTCAATATTCTAGGTTTATAGTCTTCTTTCATGCCATATGCTACTACCACTGACTCATTAAGTAAGTAATCCTTATGCTATGTTCTGCAAATGCCTCAGGATCATGTCTAAGTAGTTAATGTCCTCCTAATAGGGAATGAGTATGAACCACACTGATACCACCCTATCAAGAGTAAATCACCTAGTTAGACAGTCCTGTTATCCAATTATAGCATGGAAATTCCTCATATGCATCCTTCCAATTCTGTTACTATCTCTATGGCCTTCTATCTCTAGTATATCTAATTCTCAGATTAGGAATTTGAGCTTTATCAATGTTGATAAGCTTTCTAACCATACTCGGTAAATTTTTTAAGTTGTGAAACTGATGTGTACCTGTAAAATGAAAGACATAGTTAGTTAAAAAATCTGCCACTGCATTGCCTTATCTGAATATGTATAGTATTTGTATTATGTGACCCCTCCTTAATCTGTTGATCTCCTTCACAATTAATTCAATGCGTCATGGTACCTCCCGACTTCTTATAAGGAACATTTTCATGGACAAAGAATCTATTTCCACCACCAATGGAACTAGATGATGTGTTGTGCAGTATTCAATACCATTCAACTATGGCCTCAACAATTAGGCTATTACCATATGCAATCTTCCTTCCTTCTACATATATAAGATCCCCACATTTATTCCTTACACAAAAGGAAACTGTACTTAGGCCTGGATATCCCCTTGATGCTCCATCACTATTACATTTATACCATCCTCTTGCTGGAAGCTCCCATTTCAAAGTGATGCACGTGTTACATAGCTGAAATCTCACAAACTAATCAACAATATCATGCCATTTATGTGATATTCTGCTAAGAAGGGAACTTCAATCTGCAAAACATGTGAATATTTAGTTGTATCTTATGTAACCCTTTGTGTAAAGTTAAAGATCCTATATGCAGTACTATATTCCTCCATTTCCAAATTTTCCACAATATCATAATTGGTACTGCCTTAAAAACCAATTTTAATTTGTAATGGCATGAGTTATTCCACCATATTTGCACTGCTTTCTTGACTTGATAACAATTCATAAATATACCTGCTGCATTGTTAAAACTCCATACTGACCTTGCAAACTCCCAGTAAGAAACAGATGATCAATTGTTCTTGTTGGAAAATAGTACAACAACAACATCTTGACAGCACATTAATTCCAATACTTGGCAAAATATCATCAACTGGTATTTTAAATTTCCACAACCATCATAGGAAGAAATTTATCTTGAATGACACTCCTTTCATCCATATCTGCTTATATATACTTCAGAGGATATTGTTCTTTGTCTCAATAGCTACCATGCACTAGACAGAAAAGTTACCAGAACATGTCATCATCCACCATGGTTTATCCCACATTGTCTCTACTTGTTTAATATCTAACTCAGAGATGACATGTGAAACAATGTCCTCTAGTAAATATTGTTCTAGCTTTGTCACGTCCCATTCATCGTCACCTAATAGATCTTTTACATCTTCCATCCTCTCATCAATAAGAAACTCTGGAGGTTATACGTAGTGTAAAGCTCTCAGTTTGTTCCAATTATCAAACCAAATGTTAGTTGTACCACTCTTTATTTCCCACCAAATTTCTTGCTCAATGCTATCCCTTCCCTTTAACACCTTCTTCAAGACCTGAGAATCACCTTTCTATTGAACATATTGAGGATATTGTTTCTTACAATACTTGTTCATAGGAACTTTGCCCATAAAGAATTGGTGGTCCTAAATCTCCAGCAAAGCTTTGCACCA
Source organism: Anisodus acutangulus (assembly GCA_029783415.1). NCBI lineage: Eukaryota > Viridiplantae > Streptophyta > Magnoliopsida > Solanales > Solanaceae > Anisodus > Anisodus acutangulus. Next base: position 15,457,999 of record CM056511.1, on the reverse strand, counting down.
AGCGCCTTTGAAATATCAAAAAGAGATTTGAATCCCAGACCACCCTGATCCTTGGGCAAGCACCTTTTTGACCATGCAGACCAATGCTTAGCCTTAATATCTTCATTGCCATACCAAAAGAATGTTGCAAATATCTGATGTATCTCCTTGATCACACATTTTGGAGGTTTTATAGTAGAAAATATGTGTATAGGAACACTTTGCAACACACTAGTTATCAATACTGCTTTCCCTCATGGTGATAAAAGTTTACCTTTCCAAGCCTATATTTTGTCCTTACACTTTTTAATTAGATCTGCATAATCTGTTTTTCTCTTTCTGGCATGTGAGATTGGACATCCCAGGAACATGAATGGAAAGGTTCCTCTTAAAAAACCAGTGATATCTTCCACCTGTTGAATCAAATTACTAGAAGTCTTAATATGTATTTCAATGTCATTCAAAACAATGCTAAGGCAAAAAATATTATTATCAGTGGAATTGGACCTGATGAATACAATAAAATATCCTCATGCAAAACTGCAAAAGAAGTGTGGGATACCCTCCAAACCATACATGAAGGAACATGCTAGGTCTTGAAATCCAAAATTGCCCTGCTAAATAGATAGTATTAACTCTTCATAATGAATAAAGGAGAATCTCTTCAAGAGATGTTCAACAGGTTCACATATATAGCTAATTAACTAATATCACTTGAAAAACTCGTTCCTCAGGAGAAAAGGATTGAAAAGCTCATAAATATTCTACCCCACTCCTAGGAAAGCAAGGTGAACGCAATAATGGAAGCAAGAGATCTGGAGACAATAATAATATAGGAACTCATGGTTAACCTATAAACCTATGAGATGAAGAAGATTCATAATGAAAAAGTTGTTTCTTCAAATAGAGAAGAAAACCTGGTTCCCAAGGCTACACAAGGAAAAGATCTAGATGAAAAAGAACTGGCTCTTCTAATAAAAAGGCTACAAAAGATGATCAAGTAGAGGAGGATGTTGAAAAAGGAGAATACCTTAAACCACTTAGTAGATGAAGGAGGTTTATAGAATAATGTCAGAAATAAATCAAGAAATAGCGATCAAGAAAAGGAAAGACCCCCTTGATAGTAACTCATGCAATAAAAAAGGCTCTAGAAGCAATGGGAAATCTTTTAGAAAGGAAGACCAGCCCATGATGATCAAACAAGAAGCCACCTCTGATTAAGAACTAGAAATAATGGCCCTTCTTGATTCAGACGATGATGAGAATGACACTGAGTCTCTAGTAAAAGAAAGAAATAGTGTATGGTATGCTGACAATTCCTGTTCCAGACACATGACAAGATACAAAGGGAATTTCCTTTCATAGGAACCCGCTTAGGAGGAAATGTAGGGTTCGACAATAGAAAGAAATGAGATATAATTGAGACTGGACAAATTGATAGATCCTATTCCCTTACAATTGAGAAGGTATGTTATGTCAATGAACTAAAACATAATTTGCTAAGTGTATCCCAGATGTGTGATAAAGGGAACCAAGTCCTTTTCACATCAGAAGACTGCTCAGTTATAATAAAAAAAATATGGAAGTTGGTTCTCAAAGGATGGAGACACAAGAGTGTACACATCAATTACTATAGGTCCACCAAGGCAACATGGAGGTTAGTATTAGTGCACATGAAACAATTTTACTACTATGACACAAAAGTATTGGGCATAAAATCTTCTCACTATTAAACAATATGATATCAAAGAAATTGAACCTTAGACTCCCAACCTCCACGTTTAGAGAAGACAAAGTATGTGATGTGTGTGCTAGAGGGAAACATGTAAAATCCTCCTTCAAGTAAAAAAGGATATTAAACACCACCAGATCACTAGAACTACTATATGTGGATCAATGTAGACCCATGAGAGTCCAAAGTAGAAGTGGAAAGAGATACTTGTTTGTGATAGTGGATGCGTACTCTAGACTTACCTGGATCATGTTCCTCTCATCCTAAGAATAAACTTGAAGTATTCACAATATTTTTATGGAATTTGTAGAGAAAATTAAATCTACAAGTAGTCAGCATCAGATCTGATCATGAAACTGAGTTTGAAAATACAAAGTTCCTTAAATATTGCACAACTAATGGAATTGTTCACAACTTTTCTGCACCTAGAACCCCTCAGTAGAATGGAGTAGTTGAAATAAAGTACAGAATATTGGAAGACATGGCGAGGATAATGCTAATAGATACTAATCATCCTAAATCCTTCTAGGCTGAAGTCGTAAACACCGCATGGTACATTATCAATTGGTGCATGATTAGGTCAATATTGGGGAGAAAACCTTATGAGATAATTAAGGAAAGAAAGTCAAACATCACTTATCTCAGAGCTTTTGGAAGAAAATATTATGTTCACAATAATGGAAAACAAGCTTCGAGAAAATTAATGCAAAAAGAGTTGAAGGAATCCTCCTTAGATACTCTTCACAAATCAAGGCGTACAAAGAATTTTATAGAAGGATAGGTCTTGTGGAGGAAGGCATCCATGCAATTTTTGATGAGTTAGATAAACTCAAAGGAATAGGTTCACAATATGATGAGGATGATGATGTAGAGATTAGGTTAATGAATAGGTATGGAGATCAAACCGCACATAAGACCCTCAAGAAAATTAATACATATGGAATTACTAACAAAGAACCTAGTTTTATGGAAGATGTATATCACGACCAAAAAACCAAAAGTCACGATGACACCAACTCTCATGAGTCGGTAAGCCGATCGTTACCCAAAAATAATAAAGAAAGTAAATGCAGAAAATAACTTTTAAGTCTTTAATAATACTCATAGAATAGCCAAAAGACTAAGTATGAATTCCGCCAAAATCGGGTGTCATAGTATAAGAACTAGCTAAAGATTAGTACATGTCTGGTAATAAATCCCGATAACACATAAACTGCCTGAATGAAAAAGGACAAAAAATAAAGGATAGAAAGGAAGATTTGAAGCCATGAATCTCTCTAGTGGTTCACCCTGAATCGTCAAAAGATGATCCTCAATGAGAAGAGTGTCTCACACCACTGGTACTAGGAACTGAACCTGCACATAAAAAGGGTGCGACAAGTGTAGCGTAAGTACGGAAAATCATGTGTACTCAGCAGCATTGTCGACTGACCCTAACCTAAATGGAGATGAGGGATGCTTTACAGAGTGCTACTACTACACAAATTTACAAATAATACATCATAATAACCATGTTGCAGGTATACTCATTTAAGGAGTTCAAGCCTAGGTTATAAGATGTAGTCCCTCAATCAAATTAAGTATTCAGATAATTAAGTCACAAGAGCGAAATTAACAATTTAAGCACCAATAAATAATATAATGAAATGATATGAAATGCAATAATTACTATGAAAAGTATCTCTTTCCCCATACCGGTACACACACATTTGAATATTAACGAATTGTGACCCATGGGGGAACCGAGAGCCATATACCACTCAAGCTCACACAATTCTACGTATAACCACATAACAGACTCACATAGTATCTGTTTCTAACCACACAACTCTTATGCTCGTCTATTGCTAGACAGGTTCATACAATATGTGCATGAATATGACATGGACAAGAACAAAAATCAAGTATATGCAATAAAGGTTCTAACTTTAGTCAATTATTCAATAAAGACTTGATATTTAGCTTATTTTCTAATTTTAAATAAGTATAAAGGGATGATGGGGACACACAATCACTTATCACACAGACATATAATAATATCATAGAAAGTAAGGGCTTCATACCCCCCAATCACGGATCAAAAGGATCGTACTATACTATCAGCTAGTGCCCAAAGCATGGCATTCGCTAAGTAATTTAAAGCACAAGTACCTATAGCATGTCACCGATACCCAATATGAGTGCTAATCACCTCACAATTATCGATACCTCCTTATTATTCCCATCAATCCTCCTTAATTACTTTATTAGACCAACCATAATGCTTAAGATAAGATACAAGATCTCAACTTGCTTATATTAGAAGCTCGAGAGTCACCATGAAGCTTTACCCTTTTGCAACGCCTTCGAAACGTGTCAATCTATTCAAATATAGATTATAAGTTAACACACAAATCTAATGATACCCATATATACTATATTAATCCTTCGAACCCTATAAGTCACCCAAAAATAGGATCCCGAGCCTCAAAGGGAAAAATAGAAAATTTATTCCAAAAGTACTTTACCCAATTTTAATGGAGCCTAGATATGAAATATCATCAAATTCTAACCTCAAAATCATGCTCATTTGAAGAAATCATTACTTTCTAGATAGGGTTTATTTCCACGAATTCTAAATCTAAAACATGGATTCTAAGATGGAAATCTCTACTAATTAATGAAATAAATGTAAAAAGAGAGTTAAAATCTTACCCACTAGATGAACCTTGCAAAGCCCCTCAAAAAATCTTGTCAATCCGAAGTCTAGGGCTTAAAATATGAAAATTAGGGTCTAAACACAAAATGGGTCATTTAATTCTGTCCAGCTACAGAACCTTCTACACGAACGCGACGGGTCATCGCAAACACGGGAACTTACCCAGCCCACCCACCATGAACACGACATGCTCATCGCGATCGCAATGAGTCTGCCCAACCCGACCCAGGGCCCCTCTCATTTACGCGAATGCGAGCCCATTCTCGTGAAGACAACCTTTTGGTTAACCTAAGCCTCGCGAATGCGACCCTTCTATGCGATCGCGTAGAATGAAACCAGAAAGCATTGTACTAAAAAATTTAGTTCTTCACATTTTCACCCTGAAACCCCGAGACTCATCCAGAACCCCCTAATGAATTCTGAACCTGATGCAATTGACGAAACCTTATAAAAAATACATAAATGTCGTTGATGTTGGCTTTAGTCAACTAGAGCTTAGTTCTTAACTTAAGTCTTTTTCAGTTTTCACAAACTTATTCGAAACTCACTTAAATCACTTAGGACCCATTCCAATAGTCCACCTATATCTCAAATCATGCTCCGCAGCTGATGGAATCATCGAAATTTGATACCAAACGCACTTACTCAAAAGTTAACTCCTAGTCAAACTTTTCAAACATGAAACTTTCAAAACTCAAAACTTAGATTTTCTTCCATTATTATCATCTAATTACCTCAGGAATCACATCATTCATCCATGTACATCAAAATCATCATAACAAGGCTAAGAGAAGCGTATTTACAAGAAAACAAGCAAAATAGTCAAAATAACCTAACAGTCATTACACTATATATGATGCACTCTCAACAAGGGAAACTGAGCAGGTAATCAATGTCAATGAACCTGATACCTCAAATACTCAAGAAGACATGCATAGTACACAACATGAAGGAGAATTGAACAAGAGAATTATAATGAGGAAGCAGGTTCTCCTGTCATTCATGGAAGCAATTAGAGGTATAAGAGAATACACCCAATTGAGAAAGTAACGACCTCCATGAATTATGTTGTTACAAGAAGGTCAACGGTTAGAAATCTATGTACCTTCAATACCTTTTTTCCAATGTATGAGCCAAAGAATGTCAGTAAGGCCCTTCTTGTTGCTGACTGGATCATAGCAATGCAAGAAGACCTTCATCAATTCAAAAGGAATAAGGTATGGCATCTAGAATCAAAGTCCAAAGATAGAACATTGATTGGGACTAAATGGATCTTTAGAAATAAATTAGATGATGAAGAAACAATCACATGAAATAAGGAAAAATTTGTGGTACAAGGATATAAATAAGAAAAAGGAATTGAATACGATAAAACTTTTACACCGGTGGATATGATGGAGGAAATATGCATGCTCATTGCTCTTTCCATGTACATTAAGTTCAAACAATATCATATGGATGTTAATAGTGTCTTCTTGAATAAAGCATTGCATAGATTGAAACATGTAGCAAGAACATAGTATGAAAGACTGTGAATTTTCCTTCTTGACAATGGATTCACAAGGAAAAATATTGACAACACATTGTTCCTATTAAAATAAAATTCAATCCTATTGATTGTTTAAGTATATGTGGATGATATTGTGTTTGATGCCACAGATGAATACATACATAATGAGTTTGCCAAGCTCATGGGAAGTGAATTTAAGATGAGCATGATGGGAGAATTAAATTTCTTCCTGCGATACAAGTAAAGAAAACCAAAGATAGGACAATGATTCATCACCAAAAGTACATTAAGGAATTACTAAAAAGGTTTGACATAGATAGCACAAAACTCATCGATACTCCTATAGCCACTGTCACTCTACTGAACAAATATGAAGTTTGTCCCTGGTAAAAAAAAACAAGTACAGGGAAATGATAAGATCTTTTCTATACTTAACTATGAGTAGGCCTAATATTGTGTTTAGTGTTGTACCTTGTGCCACATTTCAATCATGTCTAAAGAAATCTCACATAAAGGCTGTGAAAAGAATTCTAAGATATTTAAAAGGAACATAAGAACTAGTCCTCTAATATCTAAATAGAGGATCATATAAACTAACAAGGTATGTTGATGCCAACTATTCTAGATACTTAGAAGATGGAAAGTTATAGATTATCAATTCATATATAGAATTATCCTGCGATGTTAGTACTGAGATGTGTTCATGATTAAAGAACATGTTCCTTATGCTTATAAAAAAAGAAACGCTTTTTGAAAGGCATATACCAGAGAATGTTCTTGAAGAAGACATATGGACATGATTATCTTCTACCAACCTAGCGATCTATAGGGTTGCAAAGAGCAGAAGGTAAGTCCCTAAGCAAGATTAAGCAGGCCCACAAAACTTTCTTAGTCGAGCAACCTAGCCATCACTAGGATATAATGAATGTAAGGTTAAGACCATTATTCTAACTCAATGAGATTATAAACCTTTTTGTGTTCAAGGGTAAACTAATGCAAACTTACAAATCTTGTGCAGTGAGACTTAGTTGTACCGACACGTAGCTATAGTGTTGACCAATAATGGAGTTGGTTCTAGGGGATATTGTCAATATAGAAGCTGAGACGAACGAGAAAGATGTGATCAAGAGTTGCAGAATATTGAAGAATCTTATCAAGGACACAAGAAGACATATGAAGCTGCTATGCATTTGTCATCTGCAAAAATGGGAAATTGTTGAGATATTGTTGTCTTAATAATAGTTCAGAGCTTAAAATGAACCATGTATCAAGAGACAATCAAATAAAAGAAAGATGTTGAAACCAAAAGTTTATACAGTCTCTAAAGGAACAAGTAAAGCAGTCAGAATATAAGAGGAATTGCTCAAAAAAATTGGTCCTCAGAAGAACATTAGAGATTGTCGAAGGAAAGTTATTTCATGTCAACTGGGAGAATTGAAACTATTAACTCATTCCTATTTGATGAAAGGTTGGATTGTAAGTTATGGAAATACTACCATAAACTAAACACATGGAATTAACATTGGAGTAGAAAAAGGATAAGCCGATGCACAAAAAAGTAAAGAGGGAAATCCATGTCAAACCACGATTGGTTTTTAGGAAATTAATGAAACCAATACCTAATAGATTCGTACAAGAGGAAGGTGGAAATTATTCGTATATAAAAATGTCAATAATATTTGGAGCTTAACAAAAATTATATCCAAAGGGACATCAAGAGTTAATTGTGAATCAATGTCCGAGTCTTCGGAGAGCCAACTACACACCAACCAAAACCTGCACTTATAAATATTAATCCTTCAATTATTTCTTTGTAATAGTTAGGTTGTAATTCCACTTATTTATATTCTTAGTTCATTGTGGTATGTATATAGTATTGTAAAGGGCTTCCTTGACTAGGTAAAGTCATTGAAGTGAGAGCTAACATTTTGGAACTATTGAGGATTAAGAGGGTAGATGCGGGATTGTTTGGAACAGTTCCTTAGGTGTTACAAGGGTGGTTGTAAACTTTAAATTTATAGATCTCAAGTTATAGTGTAATTTGGTAAAATTCTTATACAGGTAGGTTGTGGTTTTTCCTTCCTTGAGAAAGGAGTGTTTGCACACAAAAAATCGCGTGTTGATTTATTATTCCGCAATTTATCTTATTGCATAGTTGCTCAAGAACCTGGTTATTTGAGTACTTAGGTCGTGGCCTAAAATAACAATATCCCCCAGGCTTGTTGGAACGTAAATATAGATACATTATTCTACTCTATATTCTCTTCCTTCAAAATTATGTTTTCCCCCTCTCAACCATCTTTGGTTGCTTCTTTCTTCATATCTACCATCGTTTATGGAAGTCAGTCTTATTTTATTACGTTCGTGATTGAGCAATTCTCTATTGTCAATCCATTTGGTCATCAACAACTAAGGAAACAAATTCCTTACCAAGATCATATCCCCTTGTAACAAAATCCTACAATGTTACTCCATGATCAATATCTTTCTTTTCTTTTTCAAAATTTCACTACATTATTACCCCCTAAATCACTGCTTGTGTTCTTTCTGTAAAAGATATTTTAGTTTCTTATCATATGTGTGACTTTAAGAGGCTTATAGTGGTTATCTTCTGAGGTAGGTAGAGGTGTTTACGAATCACTATATATGGACTTACAAAAATTGGAGGGAATCTATAATTTTGGGTATTTGGTTCAGGGCCAACGATGTATATATGATAACTCAAGTTGGTCTTTTTCAAGTAAGAGATTCTAATACTGACTTTGGTGGATTGGCAGTATAGATATATTTATGCAACTTTCTGCGGGAAGGAGGTGCATACCTGATAGTAATAAGAACCATGTTCTTTGACTAGTTTCCTCACTATATTTGTAGGATGATTTCAATTGATTATTCTATGAATGCATACCAGTTAAGGTATAAGAGTAAATTACACATTGTTCGACTTAGATATGTCTCAAGCATTCCCATTTCATAGCCAAAAATGTGGAGAAATTTGTTGTGCTCAATTATACTTCGAATTGTGCTCCTTTAAGTATCTCTTCGTAGGTCTGGTCTTCTTTTGCTTCTTCAAAACCCTTTTCTTCCTATTTAGAGATGAACTGTACCCCAATGACTCTTTCTTTGGCTGAGGTAACAGTTTCTCTGCTGCTATATTTCTTTATATGTTGTCCTGTAATATGCACTGCTTCATCATCATATAGAGAACCAGTTCTTTTATCTGATTTCTCTGGGTGTTTTTTATTACCATATGTCTCTGGGGGCATGCTTCCTATCTATTCTTCTATAGGTTTACCCTTCTTTTGACACATTTCAATGACCATATGGTTATTCCTTTTACGCTTTGTTTCCTCTTTACTTACAACAACAAGTTTCCTAGTGATGATACTTTGGATGACAAATCTTGGTTTCTTCTATGTGCTTTTTTATCTTTGTCAATATTGATCTTTTTCTTCTTGGGAGTGGATTTAGCACAAGTTCCAAACTCCATTTATACTAGGCATTTAGTTTGAGGAATTCTTCTTCTTATCTATGGCCATGTGTTTAGATCATCCACACATGTTCCTGATTCCCCTTACTTGGGCTTATTAATCCGGATTATGTCGTTGTTTTTAGGAACCTAGTGTTTCTTGGGTCCCTTTCTTCTGGGACGGAAGGTAATTTGAATACTCTTCAGTCAATATTGCACCTTTTGACGAGGAACTAGGTTCCATGTGTCTCTTATTATAAGGGTTTTGCTTACTCCTTTGTATTATGTTAACCTTTGTTAGGAATGAGTCTTGAGGGTGTTTGCAGTTGAGTTAGATGGAAACATACAAGTTCTTGTATTTTGAGCACTTGTTCCGATAGAAGTTTCTCTCTTCTTAGTTTATGAAGTTCAGTTCAAGGAAGCGAATGTCTCCATTGATTTTCCTTTTGTGTTTTGGAGGTTGTCATAGGCATCGATTATAACATAACCACCCTTTCCAGGTTTTATGTGGATTGATTTTGAATATCATCCTTAAACTTAGAGAAGTTTACCTCTTGGTCGTCATCCTCGGGGTCTAAGTCAAAGTTTGCCATTAGTGCTAATGTATCTTCGATATCTGACTCCGCTCTTGCCATTAGGTATCTATTTATATCTTTTGTCTCATAATCTTGATATTCACTCAAGGACTCTCCCATAGCAGTAATGTTTTTCTTACGATTTCATCAGCTTGTCTAGTGATCAACCTATTTCTAAGGACCTATTCCTTTTTTATTGTATCAGGCTCAATCCTTCTTCAATCATCTTCTTTCTATGGACGTTATCTAATGAAGTTTTCTAAACTCCCATAGCTGGAGGACCCGCACCCTTCTTCATTGCTTCTATCTGGTCATCTTGGTCTAGATGAGCCTCCCTCTTCTTCTGATCATTCTCTGGAATGTTTTGGTGAGCTATACCATTCATCATCAAGGTATTGGCTATGGGTAGCTGCAAATCTAGTTGAGAAAGTATTGTTCTGAGCCTGGAGCTTTCTCATCTCATGAGTTTTTAAATTTCCCATGAGCTATTCCATCGTCATTGTCTTGTGCCTCTAAAATATCACTGGCCTTGTTTTCCTAAGAGTAAGGATGTCAAGCAACTTTTCAATTATCCTTCCTTGAGGAATATCCATCAAATAAAATCTAGTTCATTGGTTAGATCTGTGAACCTATTGAGTATGTCTTGAAGGGATTCTCATTCTTTCATCTAGAACAACTCATATTTCTTATTTAATAGGGAAACCTTTGACTTCTTAACCTGACATATTACTTCATGGGTGGTTTATAAGGTATCCCACACTTGGTTGTGTAACTGGTGGCTCAACTTTATGGTCTAAGCATTTGAAGTTTTGATGATTTGACAAACAATTCACCCAAGACAATCAACTGGAGAAATAAGGAAGAAATTATTTGAAAAAACTAGACATCCAATCAGATTTCCAAAGAACTTAGGGAAAGCTTAGGTCCTCTTTCTTTGACGATTGGATGGATCAGATCTTTCTTTGTCCTTTCAAGCAAAGCCCAAGTGAACCTGTTTCCAACACCCGTTACACTCTTCTTGATTGGCTTGGTATTTCTCTTTCAAAGATCCTTTGAACATGTAATTCTGAGATGAGGAATCCTCCCAAATGATGTGCACAAGTGTCCCTCATCGGATTCTTCCTTAGCCATCCTATCATAGCCTAGACCATTGGTAATTTTATATATCTGACTAGTAAGATTATAGAGCAATTGAAACGACTGAGTCCAGTGATTAGCTATTTCTAGATCAGACTCATATTTTGTAAGCTTTAGGCTCATTTCTCTAGATGTCTTCCTTTTGAAATACAACTCTCTTCTCACCATTGTTTGGTGCTAGCCTTACTATATTCCTTTCTCAACAATAGAATTTCATATTGAAGTGTGCAGATATATGAACCAAGAAGAGCGGCATGTTCCTTCAAAAGATTGTTTTCTTATTCTGCCTTAATTTTTCTTATTTTAACCTCTACTAACTTTTCTTTATGAGTGTTAAGACACTGCATAACTCAACTCTTTTGGTGCTTATATTCTGATTATCATTGATTAGGGTGAACATCAAGGATATAAGTCTCTTATTTGAGAAAATATCCAATTTTTCCTTCGATTCAATGGCATTTACCTGTATGGCTCCTAAGATTCCTCGTTTTCACAGTCGGAGTTCCAGTCTTCAATGCCCACAAGCGCAAAATGATCATTATCATGATATGGTCCCTGCACAGCCACCAAAGCTTTAGGGGTATCCTTCTCCTTCTTTTATAGGATTGCTCTTTCTTCTTTTCCTTCTCTACTCTATTTTTCTTCCACTCAATTTCCCACAGTGGACAGTCTTTAATCACGTGATCCAATTTATCACATTTAAAGAATCCACCAAACATGGACTTGTCATAACTCCTTCCTTCTCAGATGAAGTACTGTTGCCATATTGTTTTTTTGTTTGAGGAACTTTCTAAAGTTTCTAGTTATCAAGGTCTTCTCCTCTTCATCTTCAATTTCATAAGACTTTAGTGCTATAGACCTTTTTGTGTTTACTTCCTGATTCCTGGAATTCTTCATATCCATTTCATATGTCTTCAGGTTGCCCACTAGTTCATCAAGGGACATACTTCCTATGTCCCTAGTCTCATGTATTGTAGTGACTTTCATCTTAGGTATTGGGAAGAGTGCACAAGATTTTGTCTACTAAATCCAGCAGAGATGACATTTCCAAGTGAGGTTAATTCATTGAGAATAGAGGTGTATCTAGTGAACATCTCAGCAATTGTCTCTCCTGTCTTCATCTTGAGGTTTTCACAGTCAGTGGAGAGCATGTCCTTTCTAAATTTACTTGCTTGGTTGGTTCCTTTATTGGCATTTTCAAGGTCTCAGATATGTTTGGCTGTGGTACATCCATAGAATCTGTTGTATTCATAAGGTCTAAGACCATAGATTAAAGTGTTCTTTGTCTTTGCATTTTTTTCAACAATCTTGTAGTCGCTTTCAACATATTCACCTTTTCATTCTTTACCTCTATTCCATGTTCTGCCTTCTTTGTGGGATATTTAGGTCCCTCTATGACCTTGTCACATAGCTCATAATCCTCAGCTTGCAGGTGATCCTCCATACGAGCCTTCCACCATTGATAATATTGGCCATTGAACAACAATGGCCTTTTAGATAATTAACCCTTAGAGTGTCATGTAGGTGGTGAAACATTTATCATGATCTCTTCTTAAGGTGTTAACCTTCTTGAAGAGAACCTGCTTTGATACCAATTATTAATTTTACACCCTAGTTGTTTAACCTACGCAACACCTAATTTTTGCCTATAGGATGAAACACGTTACTCTACCTGTTCTATGAATTATGATAGCAGAATAATAAAGAATAGTGAAGGAAAGGATACAACACTTTTACGTTGAAACCACCTGGCTCACAAGGGCAGTAAAAACCACGACCTACACCTCTATATGATTTATCCCCAACTCCACTACAACGGTGAGCCTATGCAAATTCAAGTTACAAACTCTTTAACCTAAGAACTATAAACTCTAATTCATGTCTCAATAATCTACCCAGACTAGTAAGAAATCTTCAACTTAACCTCTAACTTGAAGTTGAATTTGACAATGTTTTATTCCCATACAATATGTTTTCTATTAAAGCAAATAAGGTACAACTTACTAAATAGCTTAATACCAGATTATAGACTTAAGAACTGGAAAATAATATTCAGTAGAATAGCTCCTTTAATCTTCTTCGTTGTATTAGGATCGCAACTCTGTAACAAAAATCTCTCAATGATGCTTGGCATATTTGCTCAAGTTTCTGATTTTCTCTCTTTGTGAGTGCGTAATATTCTTCATGGTAAGATTTGGTATATATAGCAATTGTCTTCATAAATAGCGGCTGACCTAGCCCTACTTGATACAACATATCAAGGTAGAAAAGGATTTGAGATTGATTAGGATTCTTACACCTTCTCGCATATTTAGTTTCCTTGTTGGACTCTGAAATATCTTGATAAATATAATGCGAGATCCTGATATGTATAGCTTTCAATCCTACCGCTTTGCATGCCAAGTCTTTTCCATAAAGAGAATAAATCTTAATCATTACATGATTTGTTTGGAACATGTTATTGGACCTAGTTCAACCACCTGGTACTCCAACCTCTGAGTCTTTTGGTTGTTCTGAGCTGGAACATATTCAAATACTTGTTCCATCACTCTTCTCATATGCGCTGCAACTAGCTCTTGACCTGCTTTTGAGATATTGGATGGACCATGTTGACATATATGTTTCATTCATCATATGTTGCTCTATTTTTGTTTCTTTTCACCTGATTTTTGAGCTCGATTCATCCATTGATTTCTTTACTCCTGGAACATTCAACCACTGCATTCCTATCTCTTTAAGATAGAACAATTCCACACACCTGGTTCATTAACCCTTTAAGGTAGAACAGGTTTGCATGTTTCTACTATTCTTCATTGAGTTGCTCTCTCAGTTGAGTCATTTCTCCTTCCTTTGTATACGTCTGCACTTGTCTTTGTGAAATAACAAGTTCATGGGCCTGATCAATCATTTTATCACTAGCTCTGTTGTGGAAAGCCTTTTACCGAACTGTGACCTAATTATTATGATAACGACCTACAATCTTTTCATAATAGAACATGTCTTTAGACCCATTCTTTTTACCCTGTGCGTTCTTTCTCTTTCAAACATTCGGAGACATTCCCTATGTGGAACTTCTGTTTCTATTTCAGCCATCTGTCTAGCTTAGTTCACATTTCACATGTATCTAGACTTTGTTTATATACCTTGCATATTCATTTTGTCAATCATCAAAACTAATTCGCAAAACTCAGATGTGTTAATTCCAACATCATTCTTGTCCACACATTAGATATGACTTTATGGTTGTTTTCTTATCATTCACCCTCCTGCCTATCTCATTTTTATGTATTGGGTTTTCTATTGATGATAATTGGTAAATCAATTCCTGGTGCCCTTTTTCTCTCCTATTTTATTCTTTTCCCTTTTGTATATATATGTGGGAGTGGACATTTCACAATTCCCAACTCCTTTTCTTTCTGGCTCATCCTTAATCTTTCTTTGGGGATCTTATACATTTTGCCATAAATATTTATTTGCCTCCTTTTATGTGAATCAGGTTACCAGCAAGTACTTTTGGGAGAGATTACCTTTTCTTGGAGAAGTTTTGTGCTACATCTTGTTTGGGCCATGTGTGCATTGTGATTAACTAGGTTCCTTGATTTTGTCTCATCACCTTTTTTTGTGCTTTCTTTCTCAATTATTGCTTTAAGCATCTGGAGGTCTTGTCTATTGTCACTTAAAACTAGTTTTTGAGTGGTCTTCATATTTTCTTTACATGTATCTGGGAGTGAGATCTTTGTGTATTGATACACCCCATACTCCCTTTTGTAGGTTGTAGGTTAGAGAAGTGTTTTTATTTCAGCTTCAACATGTATTGTGGCCCTTACACATGTTTTGAGTTTTCTCATACCTTTGCCTTTCAGGGTTGTTTAGTGGTAAGTCTCAGGAACCCACATTGAGTCGGGTTCCCTTTCGTTGTCACCTTGTTCATAAAGAAGTGATGGACTTCTTTTCCCATTCTATGTTCATCTTTGTGCTATTCTCTTTGATCTGCCCACATCTTACCCTACAAGTCTCTTGTGTATGTCATAGAAATATTGCAGTAATAAAATTGTTGATTTAAAGGTTCCTCCTTGTTGTTTTCCTTGGCTTTCATATTTTCATTTGAATCTTCTTAATTTTCTATTCGTCTTTTCTGGGCATTCCTTAACCTGGTGGTTTTTGTTACCACATCTGAAGCAACCAACATCTTCTTTTGGGCAGTCTTTGATGATATGATTTATATTTCCATAACTGAATCAGCCTTATCTTTTGTTTTTGTTTGTTTGTTGAGTGGGCACATTCACATTTTTCTTGGCTCTTGAAGATCTGGAGGGGATAATTTGGGTCTCATGTTAGTCTTGATTGTTGGGTTGTAGGCGTAATACTTCAGACTTTCCACCCATCTTATTTGGTTCTTCTTTTCTTTCTCAAATCTTATATGATTTCGCTTGAGGATATTTTGCCCTTATATTGATTCATGTCTTTCAATGCAGAGATTTTCTAATGTGTCGAGGATAGTTTGTATCACGATTTCTAGTTTTCTTCTTGAGCACATATGGATTTCTTCACTTATCTATACAGAGAACTTTAAGATAATAACTTCATCTCCGTCATCCTCATCACCTTAATTACTCTCAGGTGACAGAGTAGAGTCGTTGGCCACGAATAGGAAATATTCTTGATCCTGTATTTACTGAATTTATATAGAGTCTTGGTCTTCGTCTATGCTGACCATTGATGCAAGATTTTCTGGATCTTCTGTTGGGGATTAATTTTGGATTTGAAGCATCTCTGAGGGTTTCTCTTATGAGTTATCACCTGACTTGTTATTTTTCCACCATCCACAATATTTGCAGCTGTAGTATGATGGTCCTGTGATTGATTGCCCTGTTTGTACTAATTAGGGAGTAACCATTTATTCAAGGTACTAATCTTTGTAGAAAGGTCTGGCTCTTATACCACTTGTTAGGATCGGGATAATCCTATGCACTTTAAGAATCAAATTCTTGAAGTCGTTTGCTTAAGAAGATATTGCAGCAGAATAAAATTATCACACAAACATTTTACGTGGAAAACTCCTTACTCAAGGGAGTCAAGAACCACGACCTATCTCCTATAGGATTTAACCAGAATATTCACTACAATTTGGAGAGATAATAGCTTTACAACTTCCTTGTCAAACCTAAAGAATATGTTCCTCGAACAATCCGTCTATGATAACCTAGTACCAAATTTTACCCACAACACCTATCACCAATACTTACAAAGACAAATATGTGAAACTATAATTAGAACCTAACTATTACAGCAAAAGAACTAGAAGGATAAAGCTTGATAAAGCTCGGGTTCTTCATTGATCAGTTGGCTCTTTCTGAATTGAAGGTGTTGACTGCGGTCACACTTGTTTCTCATTTGAATTTATAGTAGTAGTTGGATTTGTGGTTGAGTTCCAATGCTCCGTCGTGTTGTGTATATATAGTAGTTGGTTTCTACCTTTAGTTCTTCCCCACACTCCATTTATCCATGACCTCCACTATTTTCCATGAATGTTCATCAAAAGTAGGTTTCTGCCCTAGTTCCATGAAAAAATGACTTAATAAATTACGAAATTTTAGAAATTGTTTATGTTATATCATTGTGAATACCATGAACTCATTACGTAATCCACAAAACCTCATACCTCAATTTACATGAGTTTCAAATATGAACTATGAAATACATGTTGAACCATTATTGTTCCTAATTCACGGATTCTGGTTAATTCAATGATCATTAAACTCATGCTATGATTTACACAATAAACTATGATATGAACAATGTTATAAAAACCATGGGCTCATATGCCATCTTTATTCATGTTATGTTTTGGGAGTATTACTAATACAAATAAGGTTATCACCTAAAACTATGTATGTTAGTGTAGGATAAGGATCGTTCCATTGGTTTGGGTGATTCATTGATGTTACCCCATCGAGGGTTTATTTTATGAATATAGTCATGTCATGTATGATTCATACCTCCTCAAGGTATGAGATGACTTAGCTGATCGGGAAATCCAATAATAGATGCAACACCCAGTAGCTCCTTGTGCCCTAAAACTTCGCACTTGTCCAACGCTAGGGTCATTTATATTAGACGACCACCGGCTCCGAAAGGCCCACAACATAACCAAACTTACAAACTCAACACTGAACCCTTGTGTCTATTCTACCATGTATGACCGCAAAATAACATTCAAATCAACTAGCTCTTGATCCCACGATATTCTTATCATTTCTTCAAACATGACAACCCGGCGAACATACCCCTTACTGAAGGACCACGACCACAACTACCTAATATTTTAAGTCTCCGCTCGTCACAAGTAACCTTTCTTTCCGATCTAAAACTGATAACCAGTTTCCTAGAAAAACCCACAAACGCCACTATATAATCATGTTGAAGTCTGACTTAAATTTTCACGACCGAATACAAAATCCACTCTCGTACCAATTGCACCCTTATCCTGTCAACACGTCATATACCAATTTTCCCTTCCTAATAATGGAGATTAATATATCCAAATCCTCATCTTTACGCCTTCATCCCGTTAACACAAAAAACACTCTTACCAAAATACCCGAAGAAATCCTACTTCACTACACGTTTCCCACAAGTCGTCCTTCATGTCCTCATTCTCAACTTCTCTTCTTTATCACACGCGACCACTATACTTTTTCCATATCTGATGACCCTTACCGAACATACACTTGTCCCCGCATATCGACACCCAATACCTTGCCACTGATGAATTGTAGACCTATCATTAGTACAACTATGCCACGCAAACCATCATAATACCTTGGTGAAGTTGAAAATTTTCCCAAAACCAATCATATGATTCATACTGGTAAAGCCCTAAATGCACTTTTGCAACTTTGGATCAACCCCAACACTGAAATCATAAAGATCATTTGACCCTTTGTATCATCTCTCTCATTTCTCAAGGAAACCCCCAATATAAACGAGTCTAACCATGACCCCAAACAACTGAATCCTCAATCCATCACTATAAAATAAACTTGGTAATGCGTTTGAATCAGGACGACACATCTCATACCATACTAAGCCACATTGTAACAAACGCTCACATAAAAATTTAAGCATGAGTTCCCACCATCTGTGAGAGAGTGAGACAAGGAAATTCATATAACAATTTGAATGAAGTAGCACGAAAGGAATGAAAGAATTAGAAGGTTTCTAAATATCCTATAGCCTCTCACAATTAGGTACGAAGCTCATCGTACCGATCCGCAAGACTCTACCTGACATGCTCTTCTACTTACAGACCGGGTAATCTAGGGCTCTGATACCAACTTGTCATGATCCAATTAACTAATCGTGCGAGCACATACCCTATTCCTACCTGGTAGGCGAACCCATCCCTTACAGATTCATCCAACATAAATAAATGATAAGAGCAATAGAAGTCTAACAACACAAATATATGATAATGCGGAAAACACCAATTACTCAAGAAATCTGGTCTGAATAGTACAAGAGCTTTTAAGTATACAACTTGAATAAAAGTTACAACCACAATTTCTCAAACACAACCTCACCCACAATCAATTATGATAACCGTAAAAAACTAAAAGTCTCTCATTATGCGATTAAATTATTGAATGGATGGCTTCACATCAAAAAAATTGGCTTAGCAATTTTCTAAAGAAGTAGAACGAACATCTCGCACAAAATTTCCTTAACTCCAAATGTAATATCTTTACTTAACTCACTACAATTATCTACTATACAATCATTGGTTATGAGCATAGCTCCTTGCAGGGAGAGATACAAAGAAAACTTCTTACATCAGCAAATTTAACTTTTAGTCCACTAGAAATTGAAAAACACCGCCTATACACCATAACCTTAATGGAAACCTACACCTGGATCTTACAGCTCCAATTTGTTTTGATAACCCTTACAGCTCCAAATATTTACACCAGCATAAAAATGTTTGTACAATATGGAAATGAAACGGTGCTTCCGATGCTTTGGTTTAGTGGTAAAATCGTCGCACGTAATTTGGATTAGATACACATTCAAACTCTATCGTAGACAAAAGCTTGGTAATTACAAGGTATAGTGGTGAGTTGATTGTCTATCGAGTCTCGAACCGTGCGCCACTATCCTTCATGAATTTCTCAATTATCAATTTAGGAAATTGAACGTACCTAAATGACATTTAACTCTCACAAACTAATATCTCATAACTTGATATAAAAATTTGCATCCAAGATACATATAATCCCCACAACTCTAATGACTTCTTTTGGGGGGAATAACAGGAAACTCAATTATGATTATTTTTTGTATGAGGTCTTATTCAACACAAGGTACTCATTTTTTTGGTGCCTAAAGGAGTTTATTAAGATTTACATACAAAGATTTTTCATATTAGATGACAATCAGGAGAAATTTAGACGCATTGGCGGTGTAGAATTTGGGCTACCGGTTCAATGGAACCTGGTATTTTCATGGAAGATAGATACTCCTATATAAGAACCACAAATGTTTTATAAATATTAGATTTTGAACCCATAATTTCAAAGGTACTACCATTTAAGTGCTAAGAACTTTAAACGTTGAACAATCAAGTATACATCCTGGATTTGCCTATTTAATTAGTCGTTTATGATTTTAGCATCTTGCAGTATCCTTAAAGTATACAACAACAACATACAAAGTGTAATCCCAAAAGTGGGATTTGGGAAGGGTGGTGTTTACATAACCTTACCCTTAGCTTGAGCAGAGAGACTATGTTTGATAGACCCTCGGCTCAAATAAAATATATCAAAACAAGTATGAAAAGGAAATACAATAGAGAAGAATAGTAGCAACAACCGATAACTGAAGTCAACAGGTAATAATAAAATAAAATCAAAGAATAAAATAGTAGGAGAACGTATACCCAAAGGAAAGAACACAAAAGCCCGTGGAAATGACCATGTAAAATGAGAACCAAATTTAAAAATTCAGTGATATTTAGTGTTACACGAATAAGGTACCTTTCCCCGACATGAATTGCTGAACTTTCTCCATGCGCGCAAACCCCAGCTTATTCTACAAAGCAAAGGACAAAGTTAGTAGAATACAATTAGCTAAAAGATATTAAAAGAAAATCGGTACGTACAATCAATCAGAACTTGGAATTTTTCTCAGATGGTTAGTCAACTAATAGTTATTATCTCAAAAATTTACTTTCTTTCTTCAAGAAAATTGAAATAAAGAAGAAGGATGACTTTCTGAAATAATAATAATAACTACTGTCTTAGTTGACTGACCATATGAGCCATACTGCTTTATTGCCAAATTATGAGTAACTGAAAAAGTTGTTAAATGAAATAGAGAACTGGGAGGAAACAATTTGAACGCACCATTTTTACGATGTGATGGAAGAAACCTTAAATGTTCCTTATTTTCAAAGATGATGATGATGATAGTGGGTGTTTCGATTCCTCTATCTGCTGCGTATACAATTAATTTTTCTTTTTTCTTTTTCTGTTAGTTGGGGGCTGGAAATGCTTATAACTTGTGGAACAATCGGAGAAAGCCATAAATCATGGCGAGCGCATAGTATTCTTCAATAAGAAGGCGAAAGAATAGTTCCAGTTTGCTCCGCGGCTGCTTCCCACTTGTTTTCCCTTTTATTTCTGTTCTTCTCGTTCATCTCTTTTTTCTTATTTATTCCCCTCCCCCTCCTACTTTAATTTAATAGTTAAATTTGTCCTCTTAATTAAAATAAATCACGAAATATACCCCTACTTCCTCTAAAACATTTCAGTGGTCCCTAATGAGAATTTCTGTACTTATTTTCCAGTAACTGCGAATGGCTAGGTGTTGATTTGGTGAATTGGAGAGGTGTTACGGTTGTTTCTACTGCTGCATTATCGAAGATGAGATGAAGAGATAGAGAAAGAGATGAAATGGAGACTTCAATGCATTACAAGTGTTTGAGGGAATGTCTCATCTACTATTTTTGTTAAGTAAATAATATCTCTACAAGCATGTGTATTTATACACTTCTACAATTCTAGAACCATCTAATTATCTGATTTTGTTAACTACTCCTAACAATATAATTAACTCCATAACCAACTTTATAACTAACTATACCAACTAACTACCTCTTCAACCACCTTGATTCTCCTCAATTAGTTAAGGCACTAGAGTGCATTTTCTCAATACTTCAACACCCTCCCTCAAGCTAGAAGATATGAAGATGTTCTTCATTTCTAGCTTGAAGAGTAGAACATTATGTTGTTGTCCACTAAGAGCCTTTGTAAGTAAATCAGCTGGTTGTGACATAGATGGCAGAAAAAAAGTGTTGATCAATCCTGCTTGTATCTTTTCTCTAATGAAATGACAATTAATATCAATGTGCTTTGTTCTTTCATGGAACACTAGATTTGCTGCAATCTGAATGGCTGATTTGCTATCTGTGTGCACTAGTATTGGAGTTTGAATCTCCATACCAAGATCCTGAAGTAAACCTGTGATCCATACCACCTCTGCTACTGAGGCTGCCATAGCTCTATATTCTGCCTCTGCAGAACTCCTGGAAATAGTGTCCTGCTTCTTTGACTTCCATGAGATTAGTGATAAGCCATGCATTACCAAATAACCAGTGACAGACCTTCTAGTATTAACACAAGCCCTCCAATCTGCATCACAAAATACCTTGAGTTGAGGAGTACTTGCACTGGATATTAGAATTCCCATTCCTGGTGCCTGCTTGATATATCTAACAATTCTGAGACCAGCTTCCATGTGTGACTTCTTGGGTGCATGCATGAATTGACTCAGACAGTGCACAACAAATGTAATGTCCGGTCTAGTAGTTGTCAAATATAGTAGTCTTCCAATCAGCCTTCTGTAAACACTAGGATCTGACAGCTCAGAATCAGGATTTACTCCTGATAAAGGCCCTGAATGTGATGCATCATCCATGTGTCTGTCAAACTCACATGTTGTAAGCTTCTGATTCATATCCATAGGAGAAGGTGCAGGTTTTGCCCCTGCAAGCCCCATGTCTGATATCATCTCCAAAGCATACTTCCTTTGGTGCATAAGAATGCCCTGTGAGTTTCTGGCAAACTCAATTCCAAGAAAGTATCTGAGCTCCCCCTAATCCTTTATCTTGAAGGTAGATTGTAATGTCTCTTTTGTGGTTTGAATCATCACTGGATCATTTCCAGTTAACAATAAGTCATCAACATATATCAACATTATCACAATACTACTGTTTTCCTTCTTGGTGAAAAGAGAATAGTCTCTATGACTCTGCTGAAAACCAGAGGAGATAAGTGTTGTAGTCAACTTGATATTCTATTGTCTTGATGCATGTTTTAGCCCATAGAGAGATTTCAGCAATCTGCATACATGTCCATTCCTTTTCTTAACAGTGAATCTTTCTGGAACTTCCATGTATACTTCTTCATCTAAGTCTCCTTGTAAGAACGCATTGTATACATCCATCTGGTGTATTGTCCAGTGTTGTGCTGCTGCAATGGAAATCATAGTCCTTACTGTTGTCATTTTGACAACAGGTGAAAAGGTCTCTTGATAATCAAGTCCCTCCTTTTGATTGTATCCTTTTGCCACCAATCTGGCTTTAAATCTCTCCACTTCTCCTATTTCTTTGTACTTTATCTTTTATACCCATTTGCATCATATGGCTTTCTTTCCCTCTGGTGGAATGACCAGCTTCCAGGTTCCATTGTCCTCTAATGCTTTGATTTCTGCCTTCATTGCCTCAATCCATCTGGGATCCTTTGCTGCTGTAGAGTAGTTCTGTTGTTCTGTGTCAATAGAGACCTTGGCTACAAACTCCTGATACCCTGTTGAAAGACCAGCATAATCAATATTGTCAACTATAGAGTACAAGCAACTGGAAGAACCATGTGTAGTAATGTAGTCTTTGTGCCATATAGGTGGTTTGCTGCTCCTTGTGGATCTCCTGATTTTATGATCTGATCCTGTGGCTATATCAATACCTGGTGATGCTGAATTTATAATACCAATGCTATGATGCTGGACTGTATCAGGCATGTGTACATTCTGTATGTTGTCTTGTATGTGTGGTTCATCTTCATGTTGTCTGATATGTGTTTCTGAATTGTCAAGATCTTGTAGACACAATAAGTCTTCATATGAAGGAAATTCATGGGTCTTAATATGGTTAGTGCTTTCAGTTATGCCTCTTTTGAAAGGAAAATTTGTCTCCATGAATAACACATCCCTGCTCATGAATATTTTCCTGTTTTCCAAGTCATAAAGCTTGTGTCCTTTCTAAGCAGATCCATATCCGAAAATATGGATTTTACAGCCCTTGGACCAAATTTGTCATCCCTGTTATTTATAGTAGCAAAACATAGACAACCTAATACTCTTAAGTGATCAAGTTTTGGTACCTTGTTATATAACATTTCAAATGGAGATATGTTATGTATACCAGTGGAGGGGATTCTGTTGATAATATATACTGCATTTTCTACACATAATCCCCAGAACTTGTTTGGGAATCCTCCCTGGATTTTAATGGCTCTAGCAGTTTCTAAGATATGTCTATGTTTTCTCTCCACCACACCATTTTGTTGTGGTGTATATGGACAAGAACTTTCATGAATGATGCCATTTTTCAGAAATAGCTCACTGCAGTTTTGATTAAAAAATTCAGTTCCATTGTCTGATCTTACTCTCTGAATTTTAGCTCCAAATTGAGTGTTAACCTCAACAAGAAAATTTCTGATTAGTGTATAAACATCAGATTTCAGTCTCATAAAAAAAATCCAAGTCCATGTAGTGTGATCATCTACAATGGTTAGAAAATATCTCATTCCATTGTATGTTTCAGTTTTGTAAGGTCCCCATACATCCATATGTATTAGTTGAAAAGACTTTGATGCTCTACTAGTGCTAGAAATAAAAGGCAGTCTAGTTTGTCTAGCCAAAGGACATACTTCACATTTATTCAAGACAAAATCAATGTTATTTTTGAAACATGCAATTTTCTTCAGGACATTCATTGGCACATGACACAGTCTCTGATGCCAAATAACTGCATCAATATGTTGAGTTGCAGACATGCATTTACTCAACTCTCCATCTTTGTTCTGAGGATCCAGTGATAGTATGTATAATCCTCCCTCCTCATTACCAATCCCCCTCACCTTCCCAGATGAGAGATCTTGAAATACACAATATGTTGGGAAGAAGGTAACACTACAGTTCAGTTCTCTAGTCATTTTTGAAACAGACAACAAATTGAACTTGAAGGTTGGTACACATAAGACACTTCTAAGAACATCACCTCCTCCTAAGTGGTACTCCCCAACATGTGAGATTCTAGCTGAATCTCCTGTTGGCAGTTGCACTTTTCCTGTTCCTTCTGTCAACATATTATTATGTAAATACTTCTGGTCAACAATCATATGATTAGTTGCACATGTATCTACTATCCAGTGAACCAACTTCCCTGAATTAGTAATGTGCTTACCTGCCATGTTGGCATTGACATTATTAATATTTCTGTTCAATAGATCAATGAGTTGTTGATGTTGGCTAGGAGTAAACTGGCTGTGTGGTATCACTCCTTCAGCATTGTGTTTCTGGCTTGTGAAAGGATGTGCATGTTGCAGAAGCTTTGATGAATGATGGTGTGCTCCTTCTTGTCCAGTGTCCTCAGACAAGATATTCCCCCCTGTGACTGCATAAGCTTTCTTCCCTTTATTGGTAAAATTTTCTGGATATCCAATGAGCTTATAACAACCTTCTTGTACATGTCCTATTTTGTGACAATAATCACACTTCATTAGTTTGTAACATTTCAATCTTGTGTGTCCTTTAAGATGATAGTGGTCACAATATGCATTAGAATTGTATTGTTTCTTCTGTTTTTGAACTCCATTTCCACTTCTGAAATTCCCATTTCTAGATGTGAACATAGCAGATGATTCCACAGTCTCAAAGACCCTGCCAGTTCCTGCTACCATTCTCTGACTTTCTTCCTAATTTATTATAGCATACACTTGGTTTAATGAAGGTATTTGTTGTATTATAAGGATTTGACTCCTTATTGGACTGTAACTATCATCCAGCCCCATGAGAAATTGTAAGAGTCTTTGATACTGCAGATGATCCACAAAGTCCCTTGATTTGGGGCAACAAGATGGGATTGGTATGATGGAATCATATTCATCCCACATATCTTTGAGCCTGGAGTAATATGCTGACACAAATAGAGCCCCTTGCCTCATAGAGAATATTTCTTTCTGTAGTTGGAAGGCCCTAGAACTATTTATCTTGTCAAATATTTCTTGTAGTTCTTTTCATATGTTGCATGAATCAGAGTTATAAAGTATTCCAGTAAGTAAGATCTTACTTACATTCCCCATTAACCAAGACACTACAATTGCATTGCATCTGTCCCACAGATTAGCCAAATCTCCATAGAATGTTTCTCTTTTTACACTTCCATCAATAAATCCTACCTTAATCTTCCCTCAGAGTGCCAACTTCATAGCTCTACTCCACAATGTATAATTGTCCATTTCAGTGAGGATAATGCCCACAGACAGGGAACCAGGTGCATCAGAAGGAAAGAGATATAATGGATGATTGTGATCTATTTTGATCACTGTCGGAACTCCTTCTACTGTTCTACCTTCATTATTTTCCATTATTGCTAGTCTATATTTCAATTATGATTCACAATCCACAGAGTTTTATCTATGTAACTTGTGTGAAGTTGTGATAATATCAAACAACAGCAGCAAAAAAAAAATCAAACCTCAACGATCGATTGTTAGTGATCTGTTTTCCCAGATCTGCATTTATCTTCCTATTTTAATTTGCATGTATCTGCATCTCCATGATCATCAACAATAATACTTCTAGAAACTATTGCATGCATGAATCATTAAGTTCTGTATGCATAATTTTGATTCTGGAATTTCAGGGTTGCAGCAGTAGATGAAGCAGTAAGTATTTTCTGCAGATTGTTGTTCAATCGCATAACCAGTGGCTTTGATACCATGTTGATTTGGTGAATTGGAGAGGTGTTACGGTTGTTTCTACTGCTGCATTATCGAAGATGAGATGAAGAGATAGAACAAGAGATGAAATGGAGACTTCAATGCATTACAAGTGTTTGAGGGAATGTCTCCTCTACTATTTTTGTTAAGTAAATAATATCTCTACAAGCATGTGTATTTATACACTTCTATAATTCTAGAACCATCTAATTATCTGATTTTGTTAACTACTCCTAACAACATAATTAACTCCATAACCAACTTCGTAACTAACTATACCAACTAACTACCTCTTCAACCACCTTGATTCTCCTCAATTAGTTAAAGCACTAGAGTGCATTTTCTCAATACTTCAACACTAGGGTCAGCCTTGTCCTCCCTCTGGAGGTTGTAGATGATAATTAACAGAATACTAATTGGTCCTCATTTGGCATGTGTATGTACCTTAAATAAGTCAAAAAGTGTTGGTGGAAAATATGATACCAGATACAAACTTTAGGTATCAGAAATTTAAAATCTTAAGTAGAGATTTTACCATATTCATTATTTTGTTGGAGCTCATGGTAATCAGGGGACTAGGTAGGCGAAGATCTGTTTGGTTGAGGTGAAAGCCATTTTGTTAGAGAATAAAATTGAACTCGGTGCATGTTAAGTCCCTAGTGTTAAGTATTAACATAAGTCTAACTAGACTTCTGCATGAAGTGGGTCTAACTAGACCTCTGCATGAAGTGGGTTCAACCGATCTTGTATTTTCTGTTTGATTTATTAAGTTTTCAACCTATCTTGACAATGCAAATGTATAAACACACATTATAGCACATCTTTTTCAAAGTGGAAGCATACCCCTTTCAAAATTCTAATTACAGATAAGATTCATGCTTCTCAATTTGCAGAAAAGGATCGAATAGCATACTTTAGCCATTGTTTACATATTTTTTATTTTGATGCTGCAAAAGATATAAAGTTATACTTTAAGCTTTTCTCCACTAGTTTGTGGGAGTCCGAAACTTAAATGACACAAAAACTAAGCAATTCAACAATAATATCCCCCCCAAAAATTGTCACATTAATATTTTTTGCGCAGGAAATTACCGCGCAAAAGGACTTAACCGTAACGGCGGTGTTAAGTCCTTTTCCGCAGGAATTTCCTGCGCAATAGGTATTAACATAATGGGGCCACGGTTTCTTCCCCTATAGTCCCCCACTTCAATTTAAAAGTTTAAACCGCCATTAACCCAAAAAAAATGAGGTCCCACCTTCAAAATTTTTTGTTTTCATGTTAATTCTTAACCCGAAAGTCAATATTCTCGGTTTATTCAAGCCAAGGAACAAGCGAAAAGGGACCACTGCAGCGGACGATGATCCGCTGCAGTGAGCTTTTGGGTTTTCGCATGGGACCGCAGGCGGAGGCGATGACCGAGGACACGAGTCCGCTGTAGCGGGTCTCTGGCCGCTACAACGGACAATGGGATTTCCAGATTTCTTTTAAATGTCATAAAACCCTACACTTCCTCATTTCGAAAATAGTTCCCTAATGCACCATTAAGGCAATTTAAAGAAACTTTTGGTGGTTTCTTCTTGTAGTAAGCTCCCTTAGCCTTGTTTTACCTTTCTTTAACGTCTTTAATGTGATTTAATGATGGAAACAACCTAAAATCTAGTTGGGGAGGATGAGTTCAACCTAGTTAGGGTTTGTTTGATGATTAAACTTTAAAATGGAAATTGATTAATGGGTTTTACTATTCTATAATTGGGGTCCACTAATTAATAGTTGTTAGGCTTGAATTCTTCCCTTTTCATGATGAAATTGATTGTTGAAAAAACTAGGGTTCATACCCAAATTGGAGATTTTGCTTGTATGATGAAATTGACCTAATCTTGAGTTCTTTTAGCAAGGGATTAGTAATATTGAACTCCTAGAATCTGGAATTCCATGTTTCACCTCTGAATTGACCGTTTTACCCCTATAAGCCCATTTTCTCCTTTTCTCCCATAGTTGGGTTGGGTTTGAAGGATTAGTACGATGTTAGGGGTATTGTGAATTTCTTTTTCTAACTTAGACTTTGATAATATTAGAGTTCGAGTACGATCGTGATCCTCGGAAGGGTAAGGCTCATTTGTGATCGTGTGTGGCTTCTGCTTCGCATCCACGTAGGTTACGACTTACCTTCTGGTTAGACTTTGTTAGCGAAGCGTATGTGTAGTTAGATTATGTTGGAGAAAACATGTAAGCCTTCGGGTATGAAGTTTGGGATGGATTACTTAGATTTGTTACTATTGACGTGTTATTCCTTGTTGCCTCTTTGTGGTTACTAGACTTGTCCGTAATGACATATTGTAGTCATGATGTAGTTGTATCTCACTTATCTTGGCATGTTCATGAATAGAGAAAATGAGTTATTATGATACTGATATTATGATAAGTATCCTTGTGTGGCACGAGTAGGGATTGATATGTTGCACCTGATATTGTCATTGCATTGCATTCATCTTCATTTCAATGATATATTGATATGACTTGTGATTGGTGTGATGGTGATAATTGAGGAGGAAACACTTATGATTCATATGACATACTATATTACATAGCCATCTCTATGTTGTGTGATATGGAATGGCTAGCGGGGTGTTCGATGGAAGAATCACTATAGGCAATGTGATACGGAGTGACTGGTACATGGACGTCGTGAGCCCCCTATGGGTCATGACTGTCAGGACGATGATATATTCTTCCCGGAGAATGTATGTATGGATATTTCATGTGACCACTACATTGCATTGCATTATATATTTATTCATCATTCATTCACATATTTTGATTCGGACATGACTTTATATACTTGGTGGATTATTCTTGGATTGTGATATTACATGTACTTGATTGTGAGCATGTCTATATTTTAGCATCTTTCTTATAAATATGTTATCTAACTATTGTCGGCCTATGATATCTACTGGTATATAGTGTTTGTACTGATACAACCTTGATGCATTCTTTTGAGTGCAGAGTACATGACTAGCTCTACCTCTTCCCTTTGAGACTGATCCAAGGTTGCTACAAAGTCTTTTAGGGTAAGCATTGCCGATGGGTTCGCTGTCCGAAGACTCCTTCTTATCCACTTGTCTTACTTTGATTCTGAGACAGTATTTGATATTCTGAGACTTATGTACTATTCGGATTATGTTGGTGGTGGCTCTTGTGCTATTCAGACCATTGTTCCTTTGGGGGTTGTACTAGTATTTGTATCTTTCGCATTTTAATATTTATGACATGTGTTAGACTTTATATTATTTTGCTTATTTTACTTTAACTTTTGTTGGATTGTTGGTTAATGGAAGGGTTCTCCTACCGAGGTGGGAAATGGTAGATGCCCTCACGACTTAGTGTTTTGGCGTTGTGACAGTTATGATCCTCCCGCCCAAATTTACTGTTATAACCCTTATCCGAGCATTCACCGATGACATTACTAGTGGGAATCATGAGGCGAGTAACTTCCACGAATTGAAAGGAAGATTGATCGAAGAGAAGATGTTACACCCCGCAACTTCGCGTTTTATCATATCGTCAAGGGACATCGAATTCTCGGGAAGAGGTACGACCTTACGGAAGGATAATGATGGTTTACAACTTGTTTACAAAGGTACCGGAGTGTTCGGGAGTTAAACGGACCAAAAAAAGTATATTTCGACGAAAAAGGAAAAAATGGGAATTTGATGGGACAAATGATGGACCATAAAATACTTTGATGGACCGTCAATTTCCCAAGGTGAACCATCAACCTTCCTGGAAGAATGACGGACCGTCGAAAGTTTGACAGTTCGTTGAGTAAACCGTCAAAGTATGGCAGTGCAAAAATTTTGACGAGTTTATATTAGAAATTCCCAAATTAAAATTCATTTTCCTCCATACCAAACCCTAGAATTCTCTCCAAAGAATATCTATGATGTGATAACACCTCAAGATCAAGACAAGTTCGATTACGTAAGATTAACGCTATGAAGTTTGCAATTATCATAGAATTCATCTTCCTGTATTAAGTGAGATTTAAGAAAACCCATGTTGATCAAGTTGCTCACTGTTTTGAGGAAATTATGGAGTATTAAGGTAAATTCTATCCCCTTCTATTTATGATTATGATTAATTATTGATTTGGAGGAAGTTATGAAAACATATACATGATCAAAACTTCGTAAAGTTGTAAAATTTTCATAACATGAATTGATAGGTTGTTCTGTACTAAATATGAGTCGAATTGGATGATGGAATTACTTATGTATGTTATAAATTAATAAAATTTCGGTTTGAAGGATTGTGAAGTCAAATCACATAAGATTTTGCATATAAGTAAAGCTTAAGGAATCTTATATGCTAAAATTATCGAAGAACACCTAATGAGTTTCTATGGAAATTGTAGTTTAGATTGGAGCCGTGAGATTGGATTATAGGAGAATTCTTTGTAAAGGAATTAAGAATCCGAGGTATTTGAGGCTGTCGATAAGATACTTACATGAATCTTTCTATGGAATTTGGATTCAATATTGATTGATTTTTATGTGATATAGATAATCACCCATATGAAGTGTGAAGACTCGTAGGATGATTGTTGCATCAAGAACAAGGTATGTTAAGGCATACTCTTTTATTATTTTGGCATGATCTAGGAATAAGTATGACCATAATGACACCCGTTCAAAAAGGAATTCTACTCTTAAATTTAAAGCATGTCATTACTTCTTTACCATATTGTTACATTTCATAACTCTTTTATGCTTCTCCTGATCATTGATGACTCTCAGTCAGTTGATATGATATTCGAATTTTACTTGGGTTACTTGTTTTTGAATTCTGAAAGCATGTGTTATTCATCCCCTATACTTGGTTGCATCTCATACATCCTGATTGCTTGCCTAGTGTTGTCATTTGCATTCATACACTCATGGTTCTGATGATATTGATATAAGAGTGGTATGAAAATGATATGGGTCCAAGAAACTGAGAAGGAAAGGTACTTATGAGATTATTGGCAATATTAAGATAATGATAATATAATAGATGGCTTGAGTTACATGCCACAATGGATATGACGATATGTAGGGATCGGAGTTGCATGCCTGCAATATTACATTATTACAGCTAAGAGCTGGACTCCATGATCCGATTAGTTATTCCGGAGAAAAGGGGTATATGGGCTTCACGGATCCCCCATGGGTCACTTTTATATGGCAAACCCCTGTAAAGTGTGTATACCTGTTGATGGAAAGGTACCAGGCATATGCATTTCATTCATATCATACATACATCTCATTTCCTTGATTATCTGTTGTTTGGTAATGTGGATCGATTGTTTCTATTATTGAACTTATCCTGTGGATACCTAGATAATTGGATCTGTGAACACTTGGATAGATATTAAATTAGTTGTCATGTGTGGCTTGATTTATTATGCATGGGTTTGTGGTTATAATTTGTAAATATAAGTCTTTGATGTCTAATGCTACTTTGGCCTGGAGTGTCATTATAGCAGGACTATTGTCTAGGTACAAAGAAAATATGTGCATTGTGTCTTGTCCGATAATTGACCGTGTGATTGGGTACCGAGTCTAGTAAGGAACCTATAATAAGTGTTGCTATTGGGAAAGTAGATGTGGAAAAATCTATGTGTGTCAGACTGTAACAGCATAGAGACGTAACTAAATCTAAGACTAAGAAGTATAAAAGAGTTCATGTCATAATGGTTAGTTTAAGTGTAATGCTTTTGGAAGGCATTCTAAAGGGGTTGTTGTGATCTAAGTGTTGACTTGTTTATTGACGTGTTAAGGTTGGGTAAATGAGGTTAAGCTTGAATATGACTTGGACAAGAAAGTACTAGTTGGTGGGCACTATGATAGTAAGGTCATGTATATATGTACAACGTGACTTATATGGGCTATTGAACTGTCTAGTTTAGGCTTATCTAGTGTCAACTTGATATTTATCTCTATTAGATATCTTCTATCATTGTCGGCTATGCTTGCTGCATCTTTTCTGATGCAGATACATGTCCCTCTACTAGTTCACGAGCTCGAGTGTGAGTCTGGGCAGGTGGATTTCGGCGTTCCAGGGTGACAATTCTTCTTCCGGCATACCTCGGATACTTGTTCTCTTACTCTCTCCTTACTTTTGGATTCGAAAGATGTAGTTAGACATTTGATTATATTATTCAGTTTTGGCCTTGTTGCTTTCATTCAGACTTGTATTCCGCATTAGTGCTCTTGTATCACAGATCAGATTTTTGGGGTGTATTGATGTATTTTATTATATTTCTGCATTTCTTTCATATTATTTTATTTATATGGGAAGTGGTTCGCCTACTGGTGGGAATATGTTGGTAGCACCATGATTCTTGAAAAGGGGTTGTGACAAAGTTTGTATCGGAGCTTTAGGTTAAACGATCTTAAATACAAGACTTGCGGATTGGTGCGGAGACATCCGTACTTATATTCGTGAGGCTATGGGACATTTAGGAAACTCCACTTTCTTCATTCCTTTTGTGCTAAGTTAGATCAAATTGGTATCTGAACTTCTCCTTTCTATTCTATCACCGATGGTGGTAACACACCCTTTTAATTCGTGCGTGAGTGGTTTGATATGATGTCGTGCGGTAGGGTATGCGATGTGATACCATAATTCAGACGCGTGACCAAGTTCAGTCTTCAGTTATGATTTGAAGGTTCAGTTGTTTGGGGTTATGGTTGTTGCTTCTTAGTCGGCCATAGCATTGGAAAGTAGGAATGATAATTCAGAGATACAAGGAAAAAAATTTGGATGGATCAATCTCTGCTATATGAAGGGAAAAATTAATATCTGACGTGTTTATTGGGACAAGTTTTAAGGCGTACGAGGGTGGATGTCGTACATATCATAAAAGGTTAAATTGGCTTCGACTTGGTAGAATTGTGATAGCAAGGGTAGAATTAGTGGTTGTGAGTTCTTTTAGGGAATGATTATCTATTCGAGATTAGGTGGAAATGTTACTCGTGATAAGTGAAGCTTAATGGAATGAACCGTCACGTTTCTTTACCTAAGAGTGTGATCCTGGGTTCACTTGGAATTTCAAGGTTAGCAATGATAAAAGAGTGTTGAAACCAAGAAATGGTTGATTTGTGAGTTTTTTTTACAGTTGTTGAGTATCTAGTGAGTGTAAAAGTCATATATGCGTTGGTATATTAGACTCGTCGTAGGCTAATGTGAGCTAGTGATCGACTAATAGGAAGGAATTTAGCGTTGGATGAGTGTGAGGAATTTTTGGGTGTTGCACCTAGTTCTTGGTTAAGGTTTGTGGGCATGGTACATAAATGTTAATACTTGAAAAGTTCTATAATTATGGGTACAATGACCTTAGAGTTGACCGAAGGACAGGGAAAATTGCACGGTTAGTTGGATGTGTATGGTTCAACAAAATAAGACAAGAGTTAGTTCTTCACGAGTGAGCATCATTTAAGGACTATCGAATAAGGTGTTGGTCAATGGTGTCACACCCTAACCTTGGGGGTGTGGATGGTACCCAGTGCTCGAAGGCCTGAGCATACCACTGTAGTATCTGAACCCTGAAATAGGAAACTTGGGCCGACAAGGCCCTTAATTACCCATATATAACAAGACTGAAAGATAACCTGCATACAGAAGAGTCCCAACAGGATATATACATATGAACAGATAGTCAAGGACGACTAGGACATAATATGAGTACAATACAGATAGCCAAGGCCGAAAAGGCCATAATATGAGTATACTACTAACAAAAGGACCAACAAGGTCACGATATACCAATACCTACTATACACAGATCTGCAATCCTCTAAGAGTGACATATACACAACAATAGATTGGGACAGGACCTCGCCATACACAAAACAGCAGTAGCACATGCATCAATACCTAAGAATCCTATAAAATACAACTCTGAGAGAAAAGAGTGCGACAATCACAGCTGAGCAGATCACCTACTAAGGAGGAGCACCGCTCTGTCTATCTGTACCTACAGGCATAAACATAGTGCCTCAGAGAAGGGCATCAATACAAAATATGTACTGAATATGTAAGATAGGTAACATATGTAAACATGAGATATAACATGAGAGATATGAAGATAAGAGTCAAGCTGAAACTCATAATAGCCTCCGGGGGCCTACTCAGTCATAATCAGAAACATATGTATGCATGTCTATAAAAATTATGCCACTCTATGGAGTAAATCATATCATACTATATATATATCGTACTGAGCCTCGATGAGGACTCGGTCATTCCCGACCATAATATGGGACTCGGTAGTGTTTGATATCAAACCAACTGCAGCTGGGTGCGCATCTACGTGTCGTACCCGGCCGACTATATCGCGGATCGGTAAGAAAATAAATATATATATATAAGTACAATGCAAGACAGACTCTATCCGACACCACAAACAGAGCCAGAGTGACCTATTATCATTATCCTCCGACTATTATTATTGGCGTTACATTCAAGAATCTTGATATGAATATTTGGGGTTTACACATCCTGAGAGATTCTACGGACAAGGAAGTACTCAAGAGCTATGCTCCATTTGTCAAAGAAAACCTTTTGTTACTTCATTTTTCCAAAAGATTTCAATTTGAGGAAACTACGTATCAAGTCATGCCAAGAAAGAAGGTTTCCCTTACATACCTTATCCTTGAAGTCACAATCGCTTTACACGTCCTCGTACACCATACGGTAGTTATTTATAGCAAACAAAGGGTTGATATCAACACCGAATCCATATTCCATAATGAAACTTTGTTTAGGTATCTTAGCAATAATCTTAACACTAAGGGTTCTTAGATTCTTTACCCAAAAGGGTACTTGAGTAATTTGATCACACGATCTTTTGAAACATCTTTTCATAGCTTTATAATACCAACAATCAAATTACTTATCAATACCAACTCCTAATCAAAGCAAAATAGCCCCCAAAATCCTATCATCATGATTTCATATGGTTACAGGTTTCAATTATGAAAATCCTTTCCTAATTCACCTCGAATCATCGATTAATCACAATTATAGATAAAGGAGGATAAATCTTACCTTTACGCCTCAAAATCCTCGTAAGACAGTTGGCTATTTCATGTCCAATAATTTCCGAAATTGATTCCTTACGAAGAAGAGGATTTCTATGAAATCACGTGATTAATAACATTGATCTTATGTAATTCAGCTTAGATTTGATCTTGGAAGGTTGGGATATTTTATAAAGGATTGTTGGAGAGTTCTCAGTCTGGGTTTTGGGAAGAATGAGGATTAAATCAACCTGACCCGCTTTTAAACTTGGAAAAATTCTCCACCGCCATAATTCGACGGTGGGATTTATGGTACCATCAAATACTCGATGGTCCATCAATCTTCATGTCAAACTGCCAGGGTATTTTACAGCTTAGAGTGGGAAAATTGATTGTCCGTCAATCATTCAACAGTCTGTCAATCATTCGACAGTCAGTCAATCATTCGACGGTCTGTCAATCTTGACTGTCGATCTACCTTCAGATATCAGAAAATATCTGGGAACTTTGACGGTCAGGATTTTCACTTTGATGGTCCGTCAAATACTTTGATGGTCCGTCAATGCTGTCGTCAAAATGCCCAATCTTCTAATTTTATCAAAGCGTACTTTCTTCGATCCATTTGACTTTCCAATACTCCGGTACTTCCAGAAACAAGTCGTAAACCTCTATTACCTTTTCATAAGGTCGTACCTCTTCCTGGGACATCGATATTTATCAACAATATGATGGAATGCGAACTACAAGGTGTAACATCATTCTCCCCTTAGGAGATTTCAATTTGCTTTTACTACAGCAAACCTCCAGGCTTCTGATGCTCGATTTTAACTTGCTGATAATTTGGGCATTGAGCCACAAATGCTGTGATGTCTTTCTTTATATTATTCAACTAATAAACCTGTCGAAGGTCATGATACATTTTTTTCTCTCCCCGATGAATTGAACATCTGGACTGGTGGATTTCTTCCATAATTTGCTCGTAGAGTCCATTTGCATTTGGTACACATAGTCAACCCTGATATCTAAGGACTCAGTCTCCCATAAATTCAAATATTAGCTTCTTCTGTAGAGGAATTCCTTCTTTCATCCAGGATAACTTGAGGTCCTCAAATTGTCTCGCTTTCACCTCTACTATCAAAGATGATTTTGCAGTATTCTGCACTACCGCTCCTTCGTCATCCGCATCCAAGGGTCGCACATTTAAACTGGCTAAGAGATATAGTTCTTTGGTCATCTCTAGCTTATTAGCTTCAATACCATCAAAACATCCCATAGACTTATGGCTTACGGCATCAGCTACGACATTCGCCTTACCAGGGTGGTATAAAATATTGATGTCATAATCTTTTAATAATTCCAGCCACCCTCTTTGCCTTAAATTTAGTTCCTTCTGGCGAAATATATACTGTAGGCTCTTATGATCTGTGAATATGTCCACATGGACTCCATATAAATAATGATGCCATATCTTCAGGGAAAAGATTACCACTACTAACTCATGATCATGAGTCAGATAGTTTACCTCATGCTTTCTTAACTGCCTTGAAGCGTATGCTATTACTTTTCTATGCTACATCATAACACATGTTAGGCCAACTCTTGAGGCATCACAATAAACCTCATACCCTTCGGTATCTTTGAGAATAGCTAACATAGGTGCGGATGTTAACATGTCCTTCAATTCATGAAAACCACGCTCACACGCATCTGACCACTGAAACTTAGCTGTCTTGAAAGATAGTAAGATCGAACTCTTATGCGATCATTTTCCACTCCATCTCGTAAATGAGGGATACCACTGAGTTCTATATAACACATCTATCGTTTACTTAGGCCCCTTCTCGGAATCTCAATCGATCGTTAGAACAATGTTATGCTCTTGTCTATCCATCCTATTTATGGATACTCATTTGCTGAAGTTGAATTTAATGGAAACCTTTTTCTCATAAGAAGAGTCATGCTGAATACATCATCGAGGTTCACCTTTGTCTACATAATTTATTCTCTTTGCCAAGAACTTTTATTTCCTTTTAGAGGGCTCATAAGCCTTTATGCCATAACAGCTCATCTGAGGGGACATCTTTAGATACTCGTGAAAGAACTCCCCTAAATTATTATATTGAGAGTCCTTGTGACTTCACAATTAATGCTGCTTACTATTGTCGATCCTAAGTGATGGGCTTAACTTCTCCATCCTCTCCCTTAGTGTAACAACCTCAAAAAATTTACCCTGATTCCTCACATTCCCATACATCGATGGATTTTAACTTTTATTATTCTGGGATCAGTTGTATAACTAACCTTGCGCTCTCTTCTAGGATTAATTCATGGTCCTCACTCAACCATCACTATTATCAGTGAGTCATTCCTTTCTGTATGCGGACTAAATCTTTCGTTTGTTCTTAGTAGATATCTACAGGCATATGCTTTTAGCAATTTCGTAGTCGTATATTTCTGTGAGATCTTGGATATCCTTTATCATTTAACACCTACCCTCCTTACCATTACATCTCCATTTGTTCATCATGAGTATCATCCTTAACCATGGGCTTTTTTTTTACTTTCAGGATCTGTAACTCCTTGGCTCGATCACTTTACATTAGCCTTTCTCATCATTACTTCCTGCTTGAAATACAAGAACTATTACCATTCAACTTATCTTCTTCTAGGCTTAACATGCACCTTTTCTCAAGGTACCTCAACTTACCCATTTTCGATGAACCCCGAGTGGCTCCTCCTGAGCCTCCATCTATCTTTTTCATTGATTACTCTTCGCGCCTTCTTTCCTGAATCTCAGTCATTTAGCGATCATTGCCATTTATTTATCTCCATCTAAATGGGAGGTCACTACCATTCCGATATCAATATTAGTACGTATATATCCATTGTTATTTATGGCACTTCTTAGCAACTCCAGGTAACACAACCTTAATCGTTGCAAAACTTTTCGTTGTGGTCCTTACATTTTTTTGCTAAACTATTGCACAAGTCTTTGTTGGTTCTATCCTGTATCATCTCCCATGAGTCACTCTTCACGCACCTGGAATTTCTCCGTAGGTTATCAGGTCGTTAAATCGATATTTATCAAAATATGCGATCCTTTAACAACTTACAACTTTTTTTAAGCAATATCCCTTAATACGGTCACTAAATCGTTCGCATAGGTAAGGTGTCACATGTTCATGGACGACACGC
Source organism: Anisodus acutangulus (assembly GCA_029783415.1). Classification (NCBI taxonomy): domain Eukaryota; kingdom Viridiplantae; phylum Streptophyta; class Magnoliopsida; order Solanales; family Solanaceae; genus Anisodus; species Anisodus acutangulus. The sequence goes on along the minus strand of CM056511.1, from coordinate 15,419,582 downwards.
TTAATTTCATTATGAAAAATGTTAACCTTAGGGACTCATTTCCTGCTAACCTTCAAGTATTACCTTTCCTTACAGTTTATTCCTTTACTGCATACCTGTTATTTTGCCATTCTGCGATATCTTTTTATTATGTCATCTCGAGAGTCTTCAACTCTTATTCCATTCTACCGAAAGGATATAATCAACCTTAATGTTCCTTGATTTAATGGCTAAATCCTCTTGACAGTTTATCCCATCGATTTCTGGCTTATGCGATTCTCGTAGTAGATACTTGGTCTCAAAACACCTTCCTCTGGATGCCCCGAGTATCACTGCTTTATCACTTTCTATCTTTATTATCCACAGCTTGCCATCCTTCTATACTTTATTTCACGACTCTTAGTCATTTCATACATTTATTCTAGTGTTTTATTTACCTTTGCATCATTCTCTTGCTACCAATATCACCCTCTATACTTGTCAATACCCGCATAATATAACCTTTTCTATGTCTAACTTCCTCCTAGCCTCTACTTTCTAATAGGAGTCTCACTAAGGGAAACATTTATCTTTCACACAAAGGGATTCATGTCTGGCCTGCTAATCTTCAAATTCTTTCAAGGTCATACTTGGCTAACGATTCCCGGGTACATCATGTATATGTCCCCAAAAGGAAGGTATCACTACCTAACCATACTATTCTTCAGTACCGTTCATGTTGAAGATCGTGTTAAATCCTTGCTATATCATGAGGTCCCACTTCCTTTGAGATTACGTCCATTGATGTCAATAGATCAATAATATATATAGTTAGTTCCTTTGAGACTACGTCACTCCTATATTTTTAAAGTAGATGCTTTATCTTTCTGGGCTTACATCACTTCCTTCGTATATATAGGGAAGGCGTTCGCTCATACTTTGAAATATCAATATCATACTCTTACCTCTGGCATATCAATAATCTGATTAGAATCTTTCTTGGGCTAGATTTGAATATAGGTTAACCAAGGTCTTTCTGGTTTTTGTTAGAACTGAAACTAGGTAAAGCACAAGTTAGACTAGAATTTTCACAACTCAACTCTACCACACAATCTATGAGATAAAAGAACAGAAACTATCTTTAAATGCCCAACAGCCTCTCGCTTATAAGTGTGGTGCACAACATATCCATAAAAAAGACTCTGCTAGACACGGCTCACAAACTCCCTAGGGCTGACCTGCTCTAATACTAAGTTTGTCACACCCCAGCCTTGGGGAGATGGCCGGCACCCAGTGCCCAAAGGCCTGAGTATACCACTGTAGTATCTGAACCCTGAAATAGTAAACTTGGGCCGACAAGACCTCTAATTACCTATATATAACAAGACTGAAAGATAACCTGCATACAGAAGAGTCCCGACAGGATATACACATATGAACAGATAGACAAGGCCGACAAGGCGACAATATGAGTATACTACTAACAAAAGCACCAACAAGGTCACGACATACCAATACCTACTGTACATAGATCTGCAAGCCTCTAAGAATGACATATACACAACAACAGGTAGGGACAGGGCCTCGCCATACCCAAAACACCAGTAGCACATGCATCATTACCTAAAACTCCAGCAAAATGCAACTCCGAGCGAAATAAGTGCGACAATCACAGCTGAGCAGATCACCTACTATGGAGAAGCACTGCTATGTCTATCGATACCTGCTGGCATAAACTTAGTGCCCAGGAGAAGGGCATCACTACGAAAGATATATTGAATATGTAAGGTAGATAACATATGTAAATATGAGATATAATATGAGAGATATGGAGATAAGAATCAAGATGAAACTCATAATAGCCTCTAGGGGCCAACTATGTCATAATCAGAAATATATGTATGCATGTCTATAAAAATCATGCCACTCTGTGGGCAAAATCATATCAAATTGTATATATATTGTACATGAGCTTGATGAGTTCTCGGTCGTTCCCGACCCAAATGTAAAACTCGGTAATGTCTGATATCAAATGAACTGTAGTTGGGTGTGCATCTATGTGCTGTACCCAGCAGACTATATCGTGGCTAGGTAAGAAAATAAATATATATATATAAGTGCAATGCAAGACAAACTCTACCAGATACGACAAGCAGAGCCGGAGTGACCTATTATCGTTATCCTCCGACTATTGTTATTGGCGCTACATTCAAGAATCTAGATATGAATATTTGTGGCTTACACATCTTGAGAGATTCTACGGACAAGGAAGTACTCAAGAGCTATGATTGGTTTGTCAAAAAAAACATTTTATTACTTCATATGCGAAAAGATTAAAATTTGAGGAAACGACGTATCAAGTCATGCCAACAAAGAAGATTTTCCTTACATACCTTATCCTTGAAGTGAAAATCTCTTTACAAGTCCTCGTACACCTTATGATAGTTATCTATAACAAAAAAGGATTGATATCAACACCCAATCCATATTCCACAAAGAAACTTTGGTTAGGTATCTTAGTAACAATCTTAACACAAAGGATTCTTAGATTCTTTAACCGAAATGGTACATAGGTAATTTGATCACATGATCCTCCGAAACATCTTTTCATGTATTTACAGTACCAACAGTTAAATTAATTATCAATACCAACTCTTAATTCAAGCAAAACAACCCACAAATCCTATCATCATGATTTCATAGGGTTACATGTTTCAATTATAAAAATCATTTCACAATTTACCCCGAATCATCGATTAATCACAATTATAGATACAAGAGGTTAAATATTACCTTTTCACCTCAATATCCTCATAAGAGAGGGCTATTTCATCTCTAAGGGTTTCCGAAATCAATTCCTTCCGGAGAAGAAGATTTCTATGATAATAACGGGATTTATTGCATTGATCTTACGTAATTCGTCTTAGATTTGATTTTGCAAGGTTGGGATATTTTAGAAAGGATTGTTGGAGAGTTCTCAGTCTGGTTTTTGAGAATAATGACGATTAAATCGACTTGACCCACTTTTAAATCCGGAAAAATTCTACACCACCGTAATTCGATAGTGGGATTGACGGTACCGTCAAATACTCGACTATCCGTCAATCTTCCCGTCAAATTGCTATGGTATTTTACTGCTCAGAGTTGGAAAATTGATGGTCCGTCAACCATTCGATAGTCCGTCAACCATTCGATGGTCCATCAATCTTAACATTCAATCTGCCTCCAGATATCAGAAAATCTCAAGGAACTTTGACAGTCTGGATTTTGCACTTTGACGGTCCGTCAGTGCTGCCGTCAAAATGCCCAATCTTCTGATTTCATCAAAACATATGTTCTTCAATCCGTTTGACTTTCCAATACTCTGGTACTTCCATAAACAAGCTGTAAACCTCCATTACCCTTTCGTTAGGTCGTACCTCCTCCCGGGACATTGGTTTTTTTCAATGACATGACGAAGTGCGAACTACGGGGTGTAAAAAATGGGGTTATTTACGGTACATGATTGATGATGGTTTGACTAATATTAGTGGTGAATATCTTTTCAGATATCGATGATTGGGTTAGTGAACTTACGAACCAATATAGAAGAAGGATTATTTCGATTAGGGATTTTTGGCAAGGGTACTTTGTCGAAATGATACGAGAATGTTAGCAGGTTTGACTAGTGATCGGACATTAGTGGTGGTTATGATTTGAATGAAAGGTGTAAATTGAGAAATTAAGATAATTTGGAATGAGGAAGGTACCACTTCACTCATATATCTTTAAACGCCTTACTGATATTCCCGGTGAACCTAAATATTGGCATACTTAGTTTGAGTCATAACTGGATTCATCCTTGTTGTTAATTTACTAGAATTATTTTTTCTATCCGTTGTCCGACCCCTTAACTTAGAGATTACCGATTAAAATTTCCTTCATTGGTTCGTTGTCTTGGCGTACTTTATGGAAGTCGTAGTCTATATCTTTAGCTATGAAAGCTTAAATATTCTTTACCTATATGCCTATCATTTTTATTGGTATCCTTGTTTCTTGGAGGTCTCACTCTGATTCCTTTGTTGATCTTCTTACAATTACCGTATCCCCGTCGATCCTTTTGGGAAATGTATTTTCTTAACTTTGTTAAGTTATCATAATGCTTCTTTTTTTAGTTTACCAAGCGTCCGTTTATCATTTGTCGCTACGTCTCTGTTAATTATATCCTCATTGCTAATTATTTCCACTTAATGTCGAGGGCTCTGCTTCTTGTCTTCAATGAAGAAGGTATATCGCTTGCCTTTAATTGACAAATCTCATTCCGTTCAAAATTTACTCCAGAATAGTTTAATCCTTATGAAGTGATAAAGATTACTAATCAACATAAAATTTTCTGAGTTCTTTTTCTTCCTTTCACTGTCTTATGCGCATAACTTTAGGTAACTCATGCCTGGCAATTCATTTTCCTTATTATTCCTTTGGGGTCCCATCCTAGTTCTTTTGGGCTCGTAAATCCGCCTTATTCAGGTCATGATTATATGCTCTCGGAGTTCCTATATTACTTATGCTACAGAGTCTAAGAACGTTGGTTAGGTCCATAATCAATAAATGGTTAATCCTAAATCATTATACTTAGATCCTTGAACGTAATAGAATGTTCGCCTACTACCTTCAACTTCTAGTATCGATTTACGGTTCATAGAAATCTTGTATGACACAATCCTTATATCATTAATAACTGACTGTTCACAAACATGAACATAACTATTCTTAATAAAGTTATCAACATACCTGATTGATTGCATAATTCTAGGTAACATCGGAATCAACTAGTCTCTCTGACTCTACCTTGGGCATCTATACACTCTATGGCTTTGGCTCCCACACCAATAACATCTCTCAAGATCACATGGACATGGCCTGCAATGCACTTATCCACACTGATGGCACAACGACTGAAATCTCTCAGGACATTCCCTGGCCCTATGGCCTAAAGCTCTACATCCAGAACATAACTCAATGTCGGATAAACATACTCCATCGTGTCTTTCTCCGCATTGCTAGCAGCGTGGTCTACTACTCCCAACATCTTCTGGTACTTGACGAATTGCTATCCGGGAGCTTCGATCTGACGCCTCTCAATATCAATTCATCTGCATCTGCATCCATCCCAAATCTTCTGGTTTGTCTGCCAGTTAGTTCCTCCTTAATTCTACTCATTAGGGGCGAACCTTAGTTAATTTATGTCCACGATAATGGGCTCTTTTGTATCTCTAAAGGTCTATCCAGTGAGGGTATTTGAACATTACTCTGCTTTGGAACAATAACTGGGGGTGTTGTTGCATACACAGGATCACTCATACCCAACCAAATGGAAATGACCATTGCGCTGATGGCCTCTATATTGTACGGGCTTTCCTATGATTTAGCATTACCACTGGAAATAGTGGCACTCGAAAGGGTGATTCCCCTTGGATCTCATATGGGTCCTCTTCCATAGATGTATCCTCAGATGAATATTTCTCCATAAATAGTTCTTCGAACGGGTCTTCTTCTATTGACTAACTTACATTTATTTCTGGAGTTCTTATATTCCTCAGATTCATACTGGGGGGGTGACTAGTACCTTCTCTCATATTTCTAACCCACTTCTTGATATTAGAACTTTCTTTGGATCTCGACATTACTGAAATGAATGATTAAGATGAAAAGAGAGGAATTCAATTACGTATAACTTTGCTTCGAACCAACGATCTAGATTTTCAAGAAAAGTAACATCCTAAATGTCATGTAGCCTCCTGTTTATAAGTGTGGCACACAACACACCCATAAGCAAAACTCTACTAAACACAACTTATAGACACCCCTAGGACTGACCTGCTCTGTTACCACTTTGTCACACCCCACCCTTAGGGGGGGCCGGCACCCAGCGCCCTAAGACCCAAGCGTACCGATCCTGATACCTGGGAGATATGCATAACAACTCATAGGCTAACAAGGCCTATGATATATATTCCATTGAATGGGAACATAACTACCAGTACTCAGAAAAGGCCCAAACCATGCATATATAAACATAAGGCCGACATGTGCAGAACTAATCTATTGATGAGGTTGATGAGGCCACACATGACTATCACACATACACAACTCTCTATAAGCCTCTAAAGAGTATACTGACAACAACTGGTCGGGAAAGGGCCCTGCCATACCCAACTATGTACATATGTAAATTGTCATACCTATCAACTCTCTACATAGCTCCGAAGGAAAGGAGAGTGACACACTCCAGCTGAGTCAAGTCTTGTTATATGAAAAGCATATGTATCCTAACCTATACTTGCGGGCTTGAAACGCAATGTCCTCGGAGAGGGACATCAATATGAAAGATGTACTGAATATGTAAGGTAGATAACCAATATAATTAGAAGGTGAAACATATGAAATAAAAGTACAAAAGTCAACCTGAAGCTCATAACATACCTCGGAGGGCCTACATTACACAATCATGAATATGTATGCCTTTCTGTAAAAATCAAGCCGCTTAGTGGGGCCATATAAAGTAATATCCAGCCTCTATGTGGGGCAAATCATGTCATAATACATATATAACATACCCTACCTCGATGAGGATTTGGTCGTACCCGACCCAAATGTGGGACTCGGTAATATCAAACCAACTACAGCTGGGTGCACATCTATATGTCATGCCCGACCGACTATAGTGCAACTCAGTAAGAAAATAGCTACATATATATAAGTCCAATGCAAGACAAACTCTGAAGGGCCTTATGAAGCCAATTAGAGTGACCCAAGGTCATTATCCTCCAATTATCATTATATAATTGTGTCTGTGTTATCATCTATAATAATCCAATTACTATCAGGATATCCCATTAAATAGTCCAACCACAATAATTCAAGTACAATCAAGATATCATATTAGACACTCCAACCACAAGAATCCAAGTACAATTAGGATATCATATTCAACAGTCCAACAACAATAAGACAAGTACAATCAGGATATTATATCAAGCATGTGTCATGAATAAACATGACAATATTAAATATGGTGATGAGCCCAAATAATGGCGACAAGTCCACATAACACTAGTTGGAATCAGCTTAAGGTTGATTCTTCAAATCACCGATCAACACAACTCAACGCCGGTACCCACTAAACTGTTCATTACAACTGTCTGAGTGGGACCCCCAATACCCCTCAACATTTATAACTACTACGTACTTATATCGGAGTCTCAAAAAACTAAACCGTAGCCTACCTCAAAGTCGAGCAGGTGCACCAACAATCAATCCCCAGTGATAGCCTTGCCCTTTCTTCACTCCTCATGATAATCGAAGTCTATTCATGCATATACTACTCATTAATATATAAGACTTACATAAAAATAAGGTCATAATCATTAACAAAACAAGACCACCATATCGACCCCGAGCCCACTTCACCAAGACTCGTACTTTAATACCAAAAAACCATTATTACCTACTAGGTGATCATATCCTTAAATTAATTGGAAATCTATACAAATTTGAACCTTCAATCGAACAATAATCCAAAAGCCCCAATTTGAAATCCTAAAATTTCTTCCTTTTGAAATCAAGCTTCTATAATCAAATTAAGCCCAAAAACATGATAATCTAATATAATCCAATCTTAATTTATGATAATAACAACTTTTAATCCATAAACATTCATTAAAATCAACCACATAACTCTCTTATTCTCATGAACACATGAAATTCATTTTCCCCAACTTAAAAATATGTTAAACCACCATTAAAGAGCTTAGAAACATAACGTAATCCATAAAAAGGGAATAATCTATTACCTCAAGATTGAAATTGCTCCTAAGGCTCTGAAATTATTCCAAGGCGGCGCTGGTTTTAAGGGTTTCTATTTTGGGAATGAGAATTCTGACCTAGAGAAATTTAGAGGATACCTGAACAGTATTTATGTCCCAACGGAATTGACTCTACTGCAGCGGACCCACTGTGGCGGAAAAACCCCTCGCTGAGGTGGTGTCACTTGATATCTCACTCATTGACACGATGGACTCAACTCCACAGTGGCGAAAACCTACCATCTCCCAACTTCTGCCTCAGTGAGCCAACCTCTCACCGAAGCGGACATGCCGAAGCAGATACTGGTGCCACCGCGGCGGACACCAGGACCAGGAATAAGACAATCATCTAACACCTCTATCAAATACCTGAAACACTCCAGGGATCCCCCCGAATACAAACTAGACATACTCGTCTATGGTAAACAGTTCTACAAACTCGCTCATACCCTCGAATTTTACAAATAACTAAGCTAAGGCATACTTTTCTAAAGAATCGCCCGGAAAAACTAAATATTCAAATTTCATAAATAAGGCCACAAAACACATTTGATTGCTTCAGGAAGCAAACTAAAGACTCGACTAAGACATAAATGATCCTTTGGAACTTCCAGAAGTGACGGAACCTAGAAACGAACCTATCTAGCCAAAAGTCAACTTTGAGTCAAACTAACCAACTCTAAGTTTCTAGTTTTGTGTTTTGCATTCGAAACTCTTATAAATAGACCTCGGGATCTGTACCACCCGTCGCCACGCATCACAAATCGCACATAGAGTCTATGGGAATGGTAAAATAGTCAAGTAAGGGTATTTAGCTAAAACTGACCGGATAAGTCGTTACACAATAATTTCAATTCTCTCAGTTGGCATGAATTGTCTTTCCAACAGTTTCCAGTGTTCCTCTATAAGGACCAGTTCCTTTGAGTAGTTCTTCTCCTATTATGATTGTTTTACTAAATCCTTTGTAGATCTATTTGGACTTCTGGTTCTTCAATGCATTCTTTATAACTCACTTGTACTTTATTGTCTTTAGATACATAGTTTGCAATCATCAAAACATTATTTCAAGCTTAGCACTGTTATTGACACAACAATATTTCTGCACTACATACACAAACTTGTTTTTACCATCCACAATGTAAGTTTGATTATTTTTACATACAGTTTTCTATTTTCAACCTAACCTTTACAAGCCTAAGTCAATCTATTTTTGTGAATGCATGCTGGAATGCAAAGTAGTATTTCAACTATGCATATGAATGCATCTATAGTGACTGGAAAACTTGGCCATTACAAACCAAAATCGGGGGTGAAATATAGAGGAAAGACTAATATAACGCAAAAGGGACTTCAAGATATGAGTAGACATAAAATAATGAGGACAAGGTCCAAGGTTACTGAAATGAATCATTTGAGACATACAAGTTCATTAGCTGCCCAGTACATGAAAATGAAAAATGTGGATAATTTTGCTCGTTTTGTATATATGATGCAGTACTGACAATAGTGATTGTTATGCAGCTCTGACTGCACTTGTTTGGTGTCTGGGTTTTTGAATTACTTTGCAACTGTGATTGTAATTTGGTGACCGTTAATGGCAGTTGTTAACTCTAGTTTTGTTTATAGCTATTGCGAATATGCAATTGCCATGAGTTATGTCTGGTTGTAACTATGATTTTTTGATATATTATGCACCTAAGACTGCACTTGTTTGGTGCCTATTTCTGTTTATTTTGATCATAATAGGAAGTACAATACGCAACTTACCAAACAAAATGCAGTTATAATCAAACAAGATGTAACCAATTATAACAATAAAATACACCAATGAACTACATTACATTAATACTACTTCATACACGAAGCCAAGGTTCATTACAAAAGAGGCTACACCTAAATAAGTTCAAGACAAAAGTTTCTACATCTACATATCATCTAATAACATCAAGAGCCTGGGGCAACTTAATTGAACCTTTCTTAATAAAGATGACCCCAAACCAATAGCTAGAACACAACAACAAAACACAACAAAGAAGAGTACATTCTCCCTAGTCCTTCATTTAATCATGTTGCTCCTCCACTTCTTCTCTCTTGCTTTTATCTTATCAATCTCTCCTTCTAACTTCTCCCATTACATCTCTATACAATTATCATCTTGTTTGAATATTTAGGCTTGTCAACTTCTTCATAATCCTCCTCAAGCTCAACCAATTTCTCATCTTGATTGGATATGATGTAGGTTTCTCAACATATTGAGAAGATTCTATAAAACTTTCAAGCTCACCGATTTTCACAATCAATTTATGTATCCCAAATTTGGACCTCGGATCAATATTTTCTTTATCCCTCCACTAAAAGTCGCAAGATCTTGGGCCCTTCAATGATGAAAAATAATGAAGGAACTAGCTAGTGTTTAATTAATGAATACTACCAAAATAGAAAAGTTGTTTAATGAATCTTCTAATTACCCCATATTAACGATATGCCCAATATCTTCTATCGGGATTCCTTGGAGTCCTAGATGTTTTCAAATACACTATGAGTCCATGATTGCATCGAACTTTTTCCTTCAAAGCAAGATCATCCTCTTCCATACAAAACTTAGTCAAGTTAACTAAGAAATTTCATTTCAAGCGATTCCATATACTTCATACAACATGAACAAAATGATAATAGAAGAAAAAGGACTAGAAAACAAACCAATGCAATAGAGGAATGAGAATATTGACCCGGTCACAATTATCCGTTCAAAGGTTCGATTTAGGTTTGAACAACTAAAATTAGAGCAGGTCAATGAGAAGATTCAGGTAAAACCTATTGATTCTCTCCAAAATTTCATATCTAGAGCAAAATTGGGGCTGCTTGATTGAAGGTGAGGGAAAAGAAGAAATTGGACTTCTTATGTAAGAGGAGATGGGTCGGTGTGGTTTTTGGGTTGGCTGTATATTACCGGTTGTTTGTGATTTAAACGATTTTTTCTTAAAATAAACTTTTAATAGTTTAGATTAAGTGAATAACACGCTCAACAACGCGATCAATATGTGTGTATCCCTGGGAAAAGACGGGTTCAATATAATCACTAGAAAATTGTTTAAGGAATACATAATAGTTCGTAAAATTAAATTGCTAAAGTAAGTTACTTGGACAAGTGTGGGCGACTTTATGCATTTTCTCAATAAAGTAAGTCATGAAGGGAGTCATGCATGCATGCAAAATGTGATGTTACAGTAACATTTCATGTGGCATATCCCTTTTTGGTGGTTAGATAAATTTGAAGGATACAACTTTGGTCCTACAAAAAGCTAGAGTACAAGAAGCGTCATCGATCTTCGCAGTCCGCATGATAAGTGCGTTGTCTTCACCTTCAATACTTTGCCCCCCACCCCCACGCCCTCGCGCGTACTCTCTTTAAGTAGCTAGCTTTTCACTCCCGCGTCTCTCCCGCATCTGTGAGCTTTCCATCTTGCCAACTTAACAGTTCACTGCAACCAATAAAGGTATCAGTTTGCACTCTCATGCATATGCTTTATTTGTTTCCCATAAAAAAAAAAAGCAACTATATCCCTTCAGCCCTTCTTCCACTTTGATTTAGTCTTTGTATAAACTCTCACAATTACTGGAAGATATATACGTATATGCCAGTGAGTTATTTATATAAGAATCCATAATAGAAGGGTTCCACTGCTTGAACTATTTATACATAGTATATTTCCGCCTTGAAATTCATAATTTAAGTTTTGTGGGTTTAATATTGAAAGTTTTAACAATTGAATCCACTATATTTTTAAAATTATGGGTTCATATATATATATACAATAGTCTTTTTGCACGTGCGTTGCACGGTGTATTCCGTATTATCTTTTTACAGAATATATATCCAAAATAAGTATAAAGTTTGTATATGCTATGTATTTGAAAATAATTTGATTGAGTTATAAATTATTAATATACCAAAAGCTAGAATTGTTGCGTAATTTTACGTCTTTCTATGAATAAAATCAAACGGTTTACACTCTATCTAACGCTATCTCGATTTTCTTGTCATGACACTATCAATAATAATTTGGTATAACTCCTTTCAAATGTGATTGCTCCAATAAATGATGCTGAAAATAGCACTCGTTGACTATTATCTTTCTTATATCCTTTTGCCATAACAATATAAACTGCGATCCGACAAACTGTCTTCTCAATTTTTTTTTTTTTTGAAATATACCAACCTCGCCTTTTCTATTCTAATGTATATCAAGCACAAAATCTTCAGCTTCCTCATATATACTTATACTAATATTTATTCATACACTGATAAATATTAAAGTTCAAATCTCATTGGTGAATATAAGGAGTTTAATTGAATATTAATTGTTTTTTATCTACTGAATGAAAATTAGGTGCAAAAGTAAGACGAAATTGAGAGAAAATGTCCAAACATGTCCATGCACTACTCGTAAATGCTCAATATCATATTTTTTAATAAATCTTTGAGCTTGTTATTTTACTCGACTGACCATATCATATTAGTATTATCACAACGTGGATTTTTCCCGGATTAATTACTGAAAGGGACTTAGATACAATAAATAATTCAACGAAAAAATAATTATAAGATGAGAAAACAGATCACAGTGGAACTTAGATAAAGAAGAAACCATAGAAGGAATTGATACATTTATTAAAATGATGGACTTTAATGTTGTTCATCTACCTTTCTAAAATGGTCCAGGTATAGTGAAAATATATTACCACTATTTATAAAAAAGTATATTGTCTATAATGTAACTTTATCAGTGCCACAATCTCAAAGTAGTAGAATTGGACGCGCACATACCCGTTAGTAAATACATATGTGATCTCATCTTAATTTCTCAAACGTAAAATGATAACTAGAAGATGAAAAAAAATAGACAACATACTTCTTATATGAAAGCATCTTTCAGAAAAAAACTTGTACTCACAAAAAAGTGAAATAAAACTCCATTAACACTATATTTTATAACATATTTTGATTGGATTAAAAAAATAAAAAGAAAGATAAAATAACATAAGAAAAACATAAGTAAAGTAAAAACAGTAACAGTATAAAACATAAATAATTCATAATTATAGAGATGTGTAGGTTTTTTTTAGACCAAATCAAATTGAGTGGGGAAGACTTTATTACTCTTAAACACATCAACACCATGTTAAGCATTATTTGAGTATGATTTAAGAATTATTATATGTAAAAAGTAGGTGCTATGAATATCTAAAATACTAAGATAAATGTATTCCTTAATATTTGAAAGAATATAATTCCTTGATTATTTTCATCAATAATGAGGTATATATACAAATACACAATTTCTAAATATGGAAAATAACTCTACCTTTTCCTACTCTAATTCTAATTGAAAGACTGATATACACGGTCTTAATACCGTGTATATTATGGTCCGAATTTGTCTCCATAAATTGTACAATGATTCTATAATTTATGGAGACAAATTTGGACCATGATATACCGTGTATATCAGTCTTTCACACCCCCGCAATCATAGATGGTAGTTGTTGTACGCTGAGACTGTCTTTAAAATCTTCAAATAGAACCAAGGGAAGCCCCTTAGTAAAAATGTCTGCAATTTGGTATCGCGAAGGGACATGGAGGACGCGTACTTGTCCATGAGCTACCTTTTCTCGAACAAAGTGTATATCCATCTCGATATGTTTAGTGCTCTGATGTTGGACCGGATTTCTAGAGAGATAGACTGAACTAACATTATCACAGTAGACCAAGGTAGATTTTTTAATAGGAAAGTGTAGCTCTAATAGAAGATTACGCAGCCAACATGACTCAGACACCACATTGGCTAACCCTCGATACTCGGCATCCGCATTGGATAGCGATAAAGTAGCCTGGCATTTTTCCGACCAAGAGACAAAGTTATCCCCAAGAAACATATAATAACTAGATGTCGAACGTCTGGTATCGGGACATCCACCCCAATCAGTATCTATATATAAAATGAGAGTAGAGACGGAGGATGGATATAAATGCAATCCATAATCAAGTGTGCCCTGTATGTATCATATAATGCATTTGAGCGCATGCATGTGCTCAATCCGTGGATCATACATAAATAAACACACCTGATGTACTGCATAAGTAATATCTGGTCTTGTGAAAGTAAGATACTGAAGAGCCGCTGCAAGACTACGACAGTGGGTGGGATTCTCATATGGTGTGCAAGAAGTAGCACTCAGCTTCGGTTTGGTATCCACCGGAGTAGAAGATGACATGCTATCTCTATCAATGATCTCAGCGGCATACTTTTTCTGTGATAAAAATAGATCACCTGCATGACGAGTGACTGCGATACCCAAAAAATAACTCAAGTTCACCAAGTGTTTTATAGAAAATTCTGAACTGAGAAGGGTCATGATAGACTTGCGTAGATTATCAGAAGATGCAGTCAATATAATATCATCAACATATAACAAAATGTATGCTAGAGAAGCATTACGTCGATAGATGAACAGAGAATGATCAGACCTGTTGTGAGAAAATCCAATAGTAGACACATAATCTGCAAACCTCTCTTACTAAGCCTGTGGGGCCTGCTTAAGCCCATATAAGGACTTTTTGAGTAAACATACATGATTAGGATAATCGGGGTTTCTGAAACCCAAGGGTCGATGCATGTATACTGTCTCCTTGAGATGAACATGTAAGAAACACATTTTTCACATCCAATTGATGTATGTGCCATGTTTTCGATAGAGCTAGGCTGAGAATAGTGCGAATAGTAGCCGATTTAACCAGCGGACTAAATGTCTCTCCACAACCTACGTCAACTTATTGAGTCTCACCACCACCTACAAGACGGGTTTTATGTCTCTCAAAAGAACCGTCATAATTTTCTTTATGAGTAAAAATCCACATAAATCAAATAATATTGACACCAGGTGGACGGGGCACCAACTCCCATGTCTTATTCTCAATAAGAGCATTATATTCATCATCCATGGCCATTTTCCAATTTGGGTCATGAAGGGAAGACACTGGGTTACGTGGTAGGGGCGATTTATTGACATTAGAATTTATATTAAAATTACGTGGTAGGGGCGATTTAGTGACATTAAAATTTAGATTAAAATGTCATTTAGGTTTAAAAATACCATGTTGACTACGAGTAACAGGTCCTTGACTAAGAATAGAAGTGGACTGGACCTGTGACGATATCAGAATGTTGTTAGACAACACTGCCTGCTGGTCGTAACAATGGATCGACGGACAGAGGTACTGGGCCAGTAGGCAATGTTGGGCCAGCATGCAGTGGGCCTGCTGGCTGGGTCGATGGAACTGGAATTGGACACGGTGTTGGGCCAGTACCGAGAGTAGTTGAGCCAACAGGCAGTGGGCCTGCTGGCAGAGATGGGTTACGAAAATGTTAGGCCCACTATTGGACGATGTAAGGTGAGGGTCCATCATAAAAAAAATATACGAACTAGACACGGGATTATACAATTTAGCAAACGGAAATTGGGATTTATAAAAATAACATGGCGACTAATTATGATTTTATTAGAAGATAAATCAAAACATTTTTAACCACGATGATTAGACGGATAACCCAAAACACACAAGCGGTAGACCATGCTTGAAGTTTGTTAATTGTAGTGGACGGAATAAGTGGATAGCACAAACACCCAAACACTCGAATATGAGAATACGACTAGTCTTTATGAACAAGAATTTGTAGGGGAGATTTATATGCTAATATTTTGTTAGGGAGTATTATAAGGAGGTAGGAAGTCATTTGTAAAGTATGATGCCAAAAAGAAAGAGGTAATGAGGCATGGGCGAGCAAAGTACGGACAATGTTATTAATGGTACGAATTTTTATTTCGGCCTTCCCATTTTGTGAGGACGTATAAGGACAAGAAAACCAAAAAAATATGCCATTAGCGTCACAAAAGTCGCGGAACGGCCCATTATCATATTCCCTTCCATTATCACATTGAATGTTTTTATTTTTCCGTTCAAATTGGATACGGATTAATGCTCTAAATTTTAAGAATGTTGAAACACTTGAGACTTTTTAGACAAAGGAAAGGTCCACAAAAAATTAGAATAATCATCCAAGAATAAAATAAAATAACGATGGCCATAAAATATAAAATGGGAAATGTCCATAAATCACTATGAATAATGTCAAAAGGCATCAACGTACTAGAAGTAGAGGCTACAAAAGGTAATCTAACATGTTTCCCTAATGGACACGAAGGACAAATAGGAGCACTACTCGTACTCTTACAATTAATAAATTTATTACTACGAAGAGATGAAATAATAGACGACCCCGGATGACCTAAACTGGCATGCCACAAGGACGAAGCAAAAGCGGTAAATGTTTAAGGTGTGGCTGGACTCGTGGACATGGTGGTGGTGGTGATTGGATACAACTCTCCCCAACTATTACACCTCATTAGAGGTATCTCCATCTTTAAATCCTTCACAGAAAATCTAAAAGGGTCAAAGTTAACAGAAACCCAATTATCAGTTGTAAATTTTCGGACTGACACCAAAATTTTAATTAAGTGAAGGTCATGAAAGACATTTTTTAGGACGATATGTGGATGTGGGGAAGATAAATTTGTGTGACCATAACCACGAATTTGAATTGAATTTCCATTACCAATAATTATGGCTCGATTTTTGCTCATGTTGAAATAAGATGAGAGATTACCTTCTGCCGATATCATATGAGAAGTGGCTCCGGTGTTCATGTACCAATTTGTGTCCAGAGGATTTAATCCAAGTATGTGTATTATGGCTTCGATATCCGTAGGTATCGGAAATGTTGTTGGGCCCGCAGCCTCGACGGCCTGCTGAGGCCGAGGCCCAAGCAAGCTGTCTAATCCGAAACTGCTGAAACTGTTGCGAATTGGGCCTCTGTTGGCTGGCCCAATTCACTGGATATGCTACTGGAATGAGAAAGAGGTAGCTGGGACAATTGGGCCACTGCCAGGCCCACTGGGCAACGACATTGTTGGCCTACTGCCCTAGCTCAGCAACCTACGGTTTCCCTGCCGGCTGCCACCCGGACTCCTGCTACCTCCACTGTTACTACCGCCGCCTTTTCCGTCGAATTTCCAATTTTGACCCCATTTTCCACCCGCATTATTCCAATTGGAAGTGGAATTAGCCGAAGATGACGGAGAGTAGGAACTTGATGGCGAATTCGCCATCATGGCAGAATTTGCTCCATTTGCAGCCTTTTTAGCCAACCCTACCTCTTTAAGGGTGAGCATAGATCAGACTTGATAAAATGGAGGAAGTGGGTTTCTTTGATGAAGGAGGGTCCCAACACCATTATAGGCCTCGGATAGGCCTACAACCATTTGAAGGACAAAACGATCATTGGTGACTGGCGCACCAACGTTCTTGAGTTGATCCGTTAATTCCTTCAGCTTTTTACAGTAGGCTTAGACATTCGAAAAATCCTCCATATTGACATGGAAAAATTCCTGCTCAAGAGTGACAGCACGAGAATTTTTGTTATCTTGGAAAATATCATGCACCCTATTCCAAGTTTCCATCGCCGTAGTGTCTGGCTCAATAATCGTTTGCAAGAGGTTTGTAGAGTTAGTGGAATAAATCCACTGGAGAACGGTAGCATCAAGGGTTGTCCATAACACTGGGTCATCCTCCAGGGCAGGCACCTTCTCCGTGCCTGTGACCGAGGGGATGATGTGATGAAGCACTTGATGCAAGCGTGCGTGAACCTTAAACAGTTCCGCTCATGTCGCGTATTGTATATTTTTCATCTCAAGAACAATAGGGATGTAGTTCTTGATATTGAAGAATGTAAGGGAAGGATAAAACGTGTTCTTTGATGTGGACATAATGAAAGAACAATAGGTGAAATGGGGATTCGAAAAAGAAGTTTGGAAGGAAAAACAAGAAGAATTCTGATAAAGGAAATTTGGAACAGTGGTCGACGCCCTGATGAGTTCCGAGAAGAAGGGCTGCAGAAGTTATGTGGAGAAGGAAATTATGTGCCCTAGACTTTTGATACCATGAAATAATATAATCCCTTGATTATTTTCATTAATAAAGAGAGGTATATATACAAATACACAATTCCTAAATATGGAAAATAACTCTACCTTTTCCTACTCTAATTCTAATAGCTTTTCCTAATACAAGACTAATACCATAATTACAATTGTATAATAATTGTACAATTTATGGAGACAAATTCAGACCATGATATACACGGTATTAAGACCGTGTATATCGATCTTTCAATATTAATATCAGAACAAAATTAATGATCTAGCGCGTTTATCAAACTTAAACTTTTTTATCACCCTAATTATTAGTGAATATTATTTAAATAATTTTTACTAATATTCTTTACATGGTATCAGAGCCAGACCCATTTCAATTCTTTGTTCACCGATGTTGGGCCACCAAATTATATTGTCCACGCTCCAGTTAACGAGGTCTGTACGTGCGGGGGAATATTAAGAGTCGCACATCGAAAATAGAATGGGAACATGGACTCCTTCTATGGACTTGGACAATCCTCACCCTACAAGCTAGATTTTAGGGTTGAGTTAGGCCCAAGATCCATTCTTTACATGGTATCAGAAGCCAACAATCCTTTCCAACACAAAACCTAATTTTGGTCGTCCTTTCCTCCATTTTTCCGGCGTCGAACTGACCGTATACCGCCGGTATACCTTTAATATACACTAATATACAGCTTCCCATCCCTCTAATTCTGCTAACAGCCCCGTATACCACTGGTATACTGCTGATATACAGGCCTCCTTCCTTCTCTATCTCTCCAACAGGTCATATACAACCTACATACGCCGATATACACTATGTATACGACTGTTATACCCTACCTGCCTCTATATACTACCCGTATACAGCCTCCCTACGCTGTTATACACCTCATATATGGTTGTTTCTGCCTCATATACGCATGTGTCATCTTCCTATTAGTATGCGGATATCTTCACTAAAGGACTACCTAGAAAGCTATTCCTCGACTTCAGATCCAGAGTAAGCCTTCGACCTCCTCCCGCTCCGACTGAGGGGGATCTATTAGTGAATATTATTTAAATATTCACCATATCTCATGTACTTATTAGTGATGTATAAGTATGGTAGAAATAAGATCCCTATTGTATTAGAATTCCACATTGTACACACTATATATATTTGTATTAATGAGAAATCCCCGGAGAGATTAAAACAATCTTACACTACTTAATAGTAATGCACAATATCCTTTTGCAGTTGTAAATTAAATCCATTTCCACCGACTAAATTTTGTATGCACGGAGATATGTAGAAATGAAATCAAATCTTGAACACCTAATAAAAGAACAAAACATTTTGGGTCCATTGGTACTAATTTTTGTAAGTTTCTTATTTTCAAATCAAAGGATTCCTCTTGATTGAAGTGATTTTTGACCATACAAAAGGCAAGATATATAAATTTTACATCAATGAAGGATTACAGCAAAAAAAAAAAAATGCTATTCCATTCTTACATCTGAAATGTCCAAGGAAAGAGAATACTTACTTTTAGATGCACCATTTTTATACATGTCACTTGTCAGCCTGATGTATTTTTGCAATGTAAACATGGGCATTATATATGAAAGAAAGGGATGAAGAAGAAACCTCACACACGAATTGTTGTGTCTTTTAATATTCAACTGATGAACGTGTGTTTTGGGAGCTTTTTGTAAGGTTGGTTATTTGTTTTAATAAGTAGGTGTATTTAGGTTATCTAGAAGGGTATTTATATAATTTAACTTTTAAGTTAGGAATTTTATTTTTTTAATATATATATATATATATTATAATACATTTGTGCACCGCACGCCAAAGGTATTGGATTCAGATGAACCTGATACCAAAGGGCTACATCCGCCACTGATTCTCCGTTTCATTTTTTCTGACGATATTTAATTGTACACCCAATTTAAAAAATAAAAGAGACTTAATCAAATATGTGCAGCATACAAAGAGTATTGTTATAAATTAGTAATAGTGAGAGTTACATGTGTCTTTTTATTTTGAATTAACATTGTTGAGCATCCCAACAAGTCATGTCATTAGGGTTGAAACGAGAATACTAAAATTAAGTAATTTCTAAAAAGGATTAAAGTATCATTCTTGTTTTAACAGATTTAAAAAGAAAGATGTGTCACGTCAAATGAGACAAAAGGAGCCCAACTTATTAATTAATCCCACCATTCTAATTAATGTGAACCTATTCAAATGGATATAGAGTTCTGGGGAAAAAATATCTTAGGCATGACATAACATTTGTGTAGCTATAAAACTTCTTGTTAAAGGTAAAATATAAATTTAAATTACTCCTACCATCGCAATTTATGTGAATGTATTTGACTAAGCATAAACTTAAGAATGAAATAATGATTTTTGAAACTTATGATCTGAAACAAGTCATAAATATTTGTGTGACTACAAATGGATTTATTAAAGTAAAAATAGAAAGTGTGAAGTTAAATTGTGTACTAAATATAAAAAGTTGTCAGTTTTCTTAGGACTAACCGAAAAATATCACAATTATTTTTTTCCAAAGGTAGAAATATAATCATTCCTTTTAAACAGATTAAGAAGGAAATAAATTTGTACAATTAATTGGAAATGAGAAGAAATAGGAGGAGCTATTCAAATATTCTTCTTCTTTTGGAGGGAGTTATTTTATTGCAAGAAGGGCCGTACTGTCTATTCCTCGTGGGAAAATCTAAAAAGGTGGCAGTTCTAAGATGATGATGATTAAGGGAAAAATAATTTACACATGGATCCGTCTTGCATAGAATTCCGTTCAATTGAGTACCGTCAGTGAAAAGCTTCTCTCATAGTTGTGAGAGCCACGCTTAGGGAATATGGAATCCTATATTCTAAAGATTAGAAAAAAAAAAAAGATAGGATGCTCTCTGTCGGTTTGTCTCATTGGTAAAGAAGCTTCCAAAATCCCTACTTGGTTAGTTTGCTTCTCTTTTTTCTCAAATAAAAAAGAAAAGTTCAAAAAAGAATATATTCGATCTCAAGCCTTAACTTCTTTACTTTTCTACTTTGGTTTTCTTTGACTCAAGCCTCTTTTCTTTTGTTATGTAATCATGAGTTAGTCTATCATAAGCAGCAATTCAGTTCAAAATGAAAGACGGTTAACCTCGTGATCATTTTCAGGAAATTAAGTTCGCAAAAATCATTACTTGGGACCTAAAACTTTTTAAAAGTTAAAAGAGAAATAAAAAACTTAGGTGAACATAAAGTGGTATCCATGAGAACCGAAATTTTTCAAACGAGAAAAGTGATTATTAAAGAAGAATTGAAGGCTATTGAATGTACACATTTTGAAAATACGGAAATGCATTGGGGGAGGAATAACACACGTATGCAAAGGCAGATCTAGCTTTCAGTTGAAGTATGGAGGTTCACATGAAAATAGTAGTTTTCCGAATTTTATATCTATAAATATTTGATCATAAACTAAATTATTATTATATACGGAATTAAAAACACTATTGGAACTGATAATTTCAAATCTTGAATCCAACGTATAGGTCCTAGGATGTAATAACTACAAAGATACATTAGGAGAAATTATCGAGACGAGTGAACATAAAAAGATCGTTTACTTAGATAATTATTTGTTCTTTAGGTTTCCATTCAACAAATTCACCCAGTGGGTTTTCCCCCGTAAAATATGAAACGAATCCGAAGTTAATTAAGATACAACCGAAACAGTAACTCAGTCAAGTGCAGTCTAGTGCATTATGATATCCAACAAATTACATATATGTGTAGATTGTAAAAAACTGATGGTGCCCTTGAATATTGATAATTATCTTCTTCTTCTTTTCCCTTCTTGCAATTCAGAAGGGCAGGATGTCTCAATTAATTCTGATAAGGTAATAAGGTATGCCCATGTCGCATGATACGATAGGTAGCGGGTGCATGGGTCTTCAAAATATCACAGTAGTAAACTGAATCCATATTGATATGGTGGCCAACAGTTATAGTGCTTCCTAAGTATAAATAGTAATAGTAATACTACAATAATTACTTGAGAAATTAGAAAAGTTTCAAGTGTAAAAAATTGGCTAATTAGTTTTACCCGAAAACAGAGTTTCGTCCACCTTGGGCACTCAAACTTGAAATCTGGGGCGCCCTTCTTAGAGAGGGCCTCTCCAACTTTGCGTCAAATTTCTTTTCGTCTCGCAGAATTGGCTTTGACTCGTAAATGTCAGATACCGAATCAAGCTCGGGATTGCAACTACTCTCCATTGAAAGGGGTGCCATCTGAATAATGTGGTGGTCGTCTTCATTATTAGGACCTAAACCCGAGGCCCCTCCTGTTGCTCCACCTAATATTGAAAACATAATTAAACAAATCAATAGTGTGCTCTTTCTAATAACATAAATTTTGGGATCCTATTGAAAATATAACTATTAAGTAAACAAAACTGTGCTCTTGAACAATTTAAGTTTTTAGATGAGATGATCACACACTTCAACATGGTATCAGAACAAATAGAGGTTCTCGAATCGAACCTCACCGCCATCTATTATCAAAAAACATTTCTACATGCTTGACTCACGAAAAAAAATCAGACTAGCACGTTAGGGGCCTTGTTGAAAATATAATTAAGAAAATAAAAGTATGGTCTCTCTAACAGCTTAAGCTTTAATAATGAGATGGTCACAGCAAAAATTGAATACCTATTTCTTGGAGGCGGAAATCGTCGGACCACATCAAGGGGCTCTTTCCATTGCCATTACCCCCATTGCTATAAGGGCTAGGCCTCTTCCTTCCGAGAGACAAGTTATGATCAGTACTATCATTGCCTAGGTTCATGAATCCGTCGAAGGACGAGGACCTTTCCCCCATGCCGCTACTCTGTGCATGAAGCTCGAGTTGTTGCTCCTGCCCTCCACAAATGTTCAGGTCCTGAAATGACGAGAAACTAAGAGGAGGGGCTCCAAACTCTTTAAAGGCAGCTGAAATGTCCGGTATTAGTCCTCCCTGATTTCCAATGCCTTTAAAGGTTCTTGCTGGTAATGCCATATTTTCTTCGCCCCCCAATGTTTGACAAGCTTTCTCCAATATAGTCTGCATGTACTTTCCCTGTGCCTCAATCCTCAACTGAAGGTGTCTCTGTACCTGCACCATGCACCCGTAATATAATTTTCAGGTTAACCACTACATCATACCTCCATCCCAAATTATGTGACCGTGATCGGATTTCGAGAGTCAAACAAATTATTTATTGGCTGATTTTTCATATGTCTATTAAATATTTTGAATTATTAATTATTATAGTATATAGTAGTACTTTTCTTGCAGTTTACAAATATGTAAATTTTATTCAAAATTTAAAAAATTCCATGTCCAAATTTATGGTCAAAATTAAGAATTTTGAACTTGGAAAGCGAAAAGTATTACTCCCTCTGTCTCAATTTATGTGATACATTTTCCTTTTAGTTTATCCCAAAAAAGAATAATACACTTCTATATTTAGAAATAATATCACTTGAAATTTTCATCTTTTACCCTTAATGAAATAATTTACAATTACACAAAAATCTATGGCTTGTTTTAGATCATAAATTAAAAAAAATTATTACTTAAACTTCATACTTAGTCAAACTATATAAGATAATTTGAAAAGGAGGAAATACTACATAACATGATACAGAGGGAGTACAAACTAGTTGTAGGTGGCAACTTCTCTTGATTCTGTCTGACTGCAGATAGAGATGCATTGGGTTCAACTGAATTGAATAGATTTTACACAATACATAATTAAATATATAAAAATTTTGGTAAGTAAATAAACATCAGTATTGAATTCTTAACAAACACCAATTTTCAAAAGTGCAATATATTTAGTGATAATAATTTAAAGGTTGAACATGTTAAATATAAAATTCAAGATCCGCGTCTTGATATCCCCTAATATACTAGAGTATCATATGGCTCGGGAAAAAAAGGTAGAAATATATAATTACCTCCAGTTGTTCATGCAGCCTTCTCTGCACCTCCACTTGCATCCTAAATCCAAAAGAGATGTGAACGTTAATACTGCCACAATATTTTGTACCCAAGGATAAAATTAAACCAACTTTCCTATGATGACAATAACTTGTACTAAAGGAAGACAGGCCATGCAAAGACCCCGAGAATTAAGCAACTACTAAAAGAAAAAGAAAAAAAGAAGATCTCAGTATTGGTAAAAAAATTGGTACCTTTCATACTAGAGGATCATATTATAGTTTGATTCTCATCACACCCTTCCCTAAACTTTGGCCTCAAAAAGAATTTGAAACGGGAATGGAAAAGAAAGAGGACTATTGTAACACCCTCAGAAGAAACAATTCCTAATAATTAAAGTGAAAGCAAACTAAAGAAGCAAGGTGATTTACACTAAAGTTAAAACGAAAATTAAGAAAAAACATACTCATTCATATTACGGCCGATCATTCCAGATGAGGATGCCGAATTTCTTTGCAGTTCTAAACTGGTAGCTGCAGTGCAATAAAGGTTACTTGAAGATTTTAATATTGGCTAATATCAGGAAATAATCCATCTACAAGATCACAATTTAAGTTATTACTACTAGATAAACTTGAACAAGCATTAAGGGTGTGTTTGGTAGGAAGGAAAATTTTAATATTTTCCAATTTTTTTTACCAACCAAACAAGGAGAAAACATTTCCATACCAAACACACCCTAAGAAGATCTAATTTGTACCTCTGTCACTATCCTTCACGGAGTGATCATTGAATTCTTTGTGAGGCTGCTTTCCCAGTCTAAATTTCTAATTATATCAGAAGTCACAAAAACAAACAGATTAGGTCAAACATTAATTGCATGAATAATTCAAATAAACTTAAAACTAGATCTTGAATTGCACAAAACAAGAAGATAATTAAAACCTGAAGATGGCTTTTGAGATGGTAAAGGGTTAAGCCCTTAACACCCATAACCCTCATAATAGTCTTAGGTGTTGCCTCTGCACAAGAAAAACAAGGAATGTTGATTTAGAAACAAGAAAATAAAACATAAAGGTTCGAACTTATAATCAAGTTTAAATCTTGAATCAGCCTCTGTCCAGAACTGAAGGACGATGATAATATACAACTATATATATAGGGTTTATTAGAGTGTATAGAGAGAAACGTACTATCAGGTCCACCTAACTGAGTAACAGCATCAACGAAACGCTCGTGAAGCTCAACGGTCCAACGAAGACGAGGTTTAGGATCAGTAGTGAGGACGAGGCCTGAGTCTCCTTGAACACATATGGGTCTGTCATGAGAATTCATAGTCGAAGGTTTCTTCGCATGGAACATTCTCTCTTTTTTTAATTTCTTTCTCTCACAGCTGTTTTCTTCTTAATCGAATACTATGCCAAAGAGAGATTCAAGAACAAATGCGATACGCAAATATAATAGAAAGGGATAGGTTGGTTTTAATTGAAGAAGAGAACATGAACCTTTTCTCTTTCAAATAGTGGAAAAAAGTGCCTGCTGGGACAAGCTAAGCCAAAAAAAAAAAAAAAAAAAAACTCCGATTAAATAAAGATAAAATAAAGTCTATTGAGTAGTAAGTTTTGTATTATACTTAGTAGATTTATATCTAGTTAAAAAGGTTCCTCAGACCTCAATACTAACATGCAGCCCTCCTTTAATTTTCCAAAAGAAAGTTGCCCCTGCCGTAGATGTGGATGTGTATATCACTACTTAGTTAATTACCGTGTGAAGCTGTATTTTTGCTTTTGTAATCTTTATTAAACACAAGAGGGACTCGTATATTGTGAGGTAGTATAATTAATTAATACAACAGGAATTGAATTTATACTTTTTTAGTATTCTTTATTGAAGAGAAAAAGGGTTCTAATAACGTGACGTAGTATAAATTATTCAAAAAATCATAATCAACTTTTGCATTTCTATGGAATTGTAGTGCTATGACTAAACATATCATCAGTGAGTAAAACAGAATGTTACGTCGTTAGTTATTGTTACATAGGGAGTTGGAAGTGTCTGATCCTCCAGTTAGTTAAGTTAGTTTAGATTACAAATCAAGCACATCTAGATAACTTCAAAGGTCAAAAGTTTTATCGATCAAAAAATTATGAAAATATGAAATTTTTAGTGTTATCGCTAGACATCCATTACTATTGAAAACTAATTTATAAATTGAAGAAAACTTTTCGAAACAAAAATCAGATAGTCGACAGACATAACTATTGAAAACTAATTTATAAATTAATTGAAATGGTTTTTGACTGCGTAGCATCTGAAAATCCGTTATTTGAAGAGATTTTGCGTTTTTGACGGCGAAAACTGAAGATGAACTTATATTTTTAAATTAAAATATGTTATAATGGCCGTCAAAAACTTGTTTTTTATAAATTAAATTCAATTCTTTGGACAACATGTTCGCCGCAAATATTTCTTAAAATTTTACTAGATATATTATCATTTTCACTGAAAAAATGAATTTCTTATATGATCCAACTGATTATTAGCAAATAATTTCTGACAACTTGACCAGTTCATTTCTTTTTCTTTTTCTTTTTCTTTTTCTTTTTTATTTTTTCAATCCACAATATATGCACCCTTCGCACCAAAAAAAACCCTCTAAATTCTCTACTCTTCTGTAGAAATATAGAGAGACAGCATTGATTGGCAAGAGGCTAATGAAGGTAGAAAAGAGAGTTTTTTAGTTAGAGATAGGAATAAAGATTGTTGAAGAATGAAAAAAAAAATCCCTCATTGGTGATTAATGAGATGAGTGATCTCTTTATATGGACTTGAGCAATCCTTCATTCATAAGTTAGTTTTTGGGGTAGAGTTAGTTCCGTGATCCATTTCTTATCATGGTATCATAGCAGGACTCATATCACCCGATGTTGGGCCCCCAAATTAATTGTCCACACACCAGATGTACAGCCCTGGACGTGAGGTGTGAAGAATGAAAAAAAAATCCCTCATTGGTGGTAATGAGATGGTGGTCTCTTTATATGGACTTGGACAATCCTCTCTTCATAAACTAGCTTTTTATGAGGTTGAGTTAGGCCATGATCCATTTGTTATCAAAGATGCTGAAGAAAAAAAAAGAGAAGAGTGTTTTGTTGTTACAGAGAACAAGAACAAGCTAAGTCAAATCATGTACTAAATTAGGATGATTTAATAGGAAAACAAAACACAAATGATTGAGATAAAATTATTGTGGAACCAAAGTGTAATCGAGCACCTATGTGACAACTACGTACAGACATTGCGAATTACTGATGTAAACATTTTCTCCTCTTGTTTTTGGATTAAGAAGGTAATACCTTATCCGTCTTTTGAATGAGAAAATGGACGCTCGAAATTTTAATCAACGACAAAAAATTATCTACGTCATTCCATATATTATCAGAATATTAAAAATGACCTAAAATTATTATCGAGTTTTTTATATCAACAAGAAAAAAACTATAAGCACCCAATATATATAGAAATAAAAAAATTTCATTTAATTTGCCTAATATTTTGAGGTAAAGAAATAATAATTTATTCATCCTTTGCATGAAATAGAAAATTCAGTTAAATAAACATTAGCAGGTGGGTTTCAAAATTTTGAAATATCATATATTACGTAAAAACTATATTAACATTCAAAATTGCGACTACTTTTTATTTTCTGAATAAGTGAAACATTTTCAAAAATAATTATGGGGAAAGAACGTCTATGTCCCCTCAAACCAAATTAATTACCCGCTCATACCTCCATTACTTTTGTACCCCCAGAAAAAATTGAAACTACTTACCCGAGATGCCCCCCTCCCTCCCAATTACGATATCAACATGATATATAAATATACTGAGATGGTATTGAAAGTATATTTATGTCCTAGAGACAATTTGTATTAGGACAAATGTACTTTATACACATTCGTATTATTATTAATGAAGATTAATAATTTGGCATTTGCAATTATTGAATTATTAGTTGATTTTTATAATATTCTATAATATGCATTCATAGAGGTTACATTGCTATTAATAATGTGAGATATTAATATTATAACGCAACTCTTAAAATAACCTCGACTAATGATCATCAAGAATGGGATATCGATGTTATGTGATAAGTTGACATGTGGTCTGCATCACTTCCTTAGAGGATGTAGTATGTCTCACATGCTACGAGTAATGGCTACTCGTGATGGACACATGGATACTTTGGAAGTATTGGTATACCCTGCTGATATACTGTTTGTTATACATGTCTAAAGTATGATCAACATGTGGAAGATAGAAGTCCTTAGACTTGAGGTCAATACACACCTTGTCTACATAGTAATATACTTTGATCATGTCCTAAGCTCAAATGCCTTATAGGTTGAGATACGACTTGTATTGGGTACATTACGATGTGGATTAAAGGTGGTAGTTGAGCCAAGATTAGAATTCATTCCTCGAATGTATATTCGAGAGAACACTCAGCTTCTCATTAATATTGGGTTGACTAAGGCGTTGGACAACGCAATATACATAGTTAGAATATGGTCTAGTTGTCAACTAATATAGATGAGATACAATGATTAAGACATTTTGATAGACACTTGACAAATCCAAAGCTTGATCGGGTGTGTCGTGAATGAAAGAATTTTATCTTACCACATAGAGGTTAAGTTTACTGAATTCGTGTAAACGTACTTCACATATTGAGTTCATTTTGCGGCGCCGTCTAGGAGTTCCGCGTAGACCTTAATTTAATTAATGTCGATATGTGAAGGCATGTAGGGTCACACTATGTCGATTGTCTTTTCGATCTAAGGATGTATTGAGAGAGTATTAAATATTCAATTTAGAATCGAGATATTTAAATGAATGATGATTGTTTTAATTAAGTCAAAATTGGATTTTGAATTTAATTAAGAATGTGCTGAAATTTTTTGGGCCAAGCCTAAGGTCAAACCCTAAATAGGTTTGACCTAATTTTCACCTATAAATACAGACCTACACTTCATTATTCATTATACTTGATTTTCATATCATTATTATAAGTCTTAGAGACTCAGAATCAAAACACTCTCTCGAACCTCTGCCAAATTTCCTAGCTTTCCAAATGAGGAATACATTGAAGCTTGGAGCTTGCAATCGAAAGGGCATTCGTATGCGCAACCACAATTAATAAAGATTCCAGATATTGTAAACATGTAAGTACCATTCAAGTCTTATGTTTACAACATAAAATTATCCTATAGTCAAACAGTTCTACGTTTGTTGGGTTTGAAACAAGTTTTCAATATCCGCTGCGTACAACAACCCAACAAAAACCCTACAGGTATATCATGGATGATCATGTTCATTTATTCAAAAGAAACACATTTTTCTCCAAAAAAAACTCTATAAGACCATTGTCTTATATACATATACTGTGATGGTATTATGGAGGGCTGCTTCAATCCATGATACCATCGTGGTATATAAATATACTGAGATGGTATCATAAATGACTGTTTCAGTCCTTCTCTTTGTTCTCCATGATACCATTATGATATATAAATATATTACGATAGCATCACAAAGGAAGGGGTTTGGGCGAGGGGGAATGTCGGATAAATAACTTTGGGCGAGGGGATACGACGGGTAATTAATATAGAAGAGACATGGGGAGGGATAATTAGTTTATTTTTGGGGGTATTTCAGTTAGTTTCCCAATAATTAACCCTTAATTTATTTTTTCTACCATCAAACATATTCCCTGTTTTCGACATTTAAAAAAGCCGAAAAAATTGTTGGAAATTTTTTGTTGGCAGCTTATGACAGCTGAAAATGGTTTCCGTTAAGTGTTGCTATCACGAGAACTAGGAAGGTAGGTTTTGTGGCTCATTACAGTAGGTATATTTATCTATTTATAAAGTTTATTTTCTTCTATTCAAATTATAATTAATTATAAGAGGTAATTTCCTCACCGATTTTTTGCTGAAATTATGTTTTGTAATTTTGTATGGCTTTTTGACGATGGAAATATCATTCTTTTTCTTTTAGTGAGATTGGAATTTTAAGAAAGAGAAGTTGAATTAATCGCGCGGATTTTGCATTGGATTTTACCGAGGGTTGCCTATTGTACTCATACTATTTCAATTTATGTATTTTACTTTCATATTTTATTTGTTTAATAAAAGGAATATCACTTTCTACCTTTGGTAACTTTTCAATTTTAACATCCTGACATATTTAACACATTAAGATACATGTCATTTTTGTATATTATAGACCTCTTTAGTTTAAAACCACATAATTCAAAAGTTTCTTTTAGTTTCTTAAACTTAATGTCCAACTAAATTAAGACATTTAAAATGAATGATGTGTGTACTTTACAGCGTCATCCTAAACAAGCTAAAATATTTCTTTAAAACTTGTTTATGTATTTGATTAGTATTATTTATAAAGAATATATACATTATATAATTACAAGTTTGGTAGTTTAATATATTGCAATGTACAAATGTCATTATATCTGTATTATTGTTTTTTATTTATAACTATCTTATGAGTGAAGTTGAATATTGTGTTGCACATGTTAAGAAAGAAACTAAATTCATGACTGGAGAGGATTGCTAGCTACTCCTACTCGGAATTAGAATATTTCCATATATTATGTAAATATAATTATGGTAAGACTAGGATTCCTCTTTTGTATAGGCTTAGGATTCCTATTGTATAAGGGATGAATATTGTACTCTATATATACCTTGATATTAATGAAAGACTCCTCAAGGGAGATTAATATCATCTTACATGGTATCAAGAGCCAAATAAACAAAACCCTAAAAACCTTTCTCTTCCACAGCCGCCGGCTGCCTCTCCTACGCCGTGGCCCTCCCGGATTTTCTTCTTGTTTTTCGAGTTTTGTTCTTCCTTTCTTCTCTAAATGGCTATCCCTGATTCTTCCACACTTTCTGACGCCTCTACCTCCACAAATCCCACCACAAAGTCATCACCACCGTTTCATCCCGCCCTTACTGTTTCCAACATCAAGAACCATATTCCCATTATTCTTGATCAAGAAAACAACCAGTATTCTCCCTGGGTTGAACTTTTTCGCAATCATGCATGTCTCTATAACGTGCTTGACCATATTGATGACACTATTCCGCGCCCTATGGAGGTTGATGATTCTATCTGGCATCGTCTCGACGCCGGCGTCAAACAATGGATATATGGTAGTATCTCTCAGGATTTGCTCCTTACTATCATGAAATCTGACTCCACAGCCCTTGACTTGTGGAATCGTTTGGAGGAAATTTTTCAGGACAACAAGCACACTCGTGCCGTGTATTTGGAAGAACAGTTCAACAAAACACGTCTTGAAAACTTCTCCAATGTCTCTGAGTACTGCAAGCAACTTAAACTTCTAGCGGATCAACTCTCCAACATCGGCACGCCTGTCACTGACGATAAAATGGTGCTACAAATGATTTCTGGCCTTACTAAGGGCGAATATGATACTTTGGCCACCATTATTCAACAGACAGATCCGCTACCGAGTTTTAACAAAGCTCGCTCACAATTGTTGCTCGAAGAAACCCGTCGTGCTAAGCAGGATGAGCACGCCCAACAGGTGTTAGCTGCCGACACGCAACCCCAATATCAGACGCCACCAGACAACTCCCAACAGTGGCAGGGCCGCGGCGGCAAGGGTGGAAAAGGCCGCGGCGGTAGAGGAGGTCGTGGTCGTGGCAAGGGTCGCGGTCAACAGAACCAACAACAGCAACATCAACAGAGATCGCAGAACAACTGGGCCGCGGCCTCGCCAGCTGTTTGCCAACGCCGGCGCCCTGACAGGCGCGCCTCTGGCTCGTAGAGCCGGCCAAGTCTATTCCAGTACCAGCAGCCATACAATGCGATTCTTACCCGGTTTGTTAGGCCCTGCTCGGCCACAGCAGGCCCACTTCATGCAAGGTCAGGTCTCGCAGCCCTCCTCCGGCATGACACCCACTGAGTTGGGTCAGGCGTTCAGCACCCTCTCTATGCAACAGCCTGACAATACTTGGTACATGGACTCAGGCGCCACATCTCACGTCACCCAGTCTACAGGTACTATTCCTAACTGTTTTGTTTAAAGCATCCTCAATATGTTACAGTTAGTAGTGGACAACGCATTCCAGTTAAGGGTTATGGTACCTCATACACACAACCTTCTCATCCACCCTTCTCCCTCAAAAACACCCTATATGCCCCACACATGATTAAGAACCTCATATTTGTCCGCCAATTTACTCGTAATAATTCTGTCTCTGTGGATTTTGACCCTTTTGGTTTTACTGTAAAGGATCTTCATACGGGGACACCTCTTACGAGATGCAATAGCACGGGGGATCTCTATCCATTCACTTCCACCTCTGCTGCCAGATCTTGCTCTCCCGTCACTCTAGCGACTGTTTCTTCTTCAACCTGGCATAATAGGCTTGGTCATCCAGGAGTCCCAGTTTTTAATTTTCTTAGAGGCAACAATTTCATTGCTTGTAATGGAAAACTTGCCCAAAATTGTGTTTCTTGCTCTTTAGGCAAACATATTCATCTTCCGTTTAAATCATCTACTGGTGTTACATTTGCTCCTTTTGATATCATACATGCCGATTTATGGACATCTCCTATCCCTAGTTCTCTCGGTCATAAATACTATCTTGTGTTGCTTGATGATTTTTCACACTACGTTTGGTTATACCCTCTTAAATTTAAATCGGAAGCGTTTGTCAAATTTCTTGAGTTTCGCAATTTCATTCAAACACAATTTGGAAAAGGCATAAAATTATTTCAGTGCGATAATGGTCGTGAATTCAATAACTCTATGTTTCACCGCTTTTGTACCAATAATGGCATGGTCTTTCGCTTCTCCTGCCCTCACACCTCACCACAAAACGGTAAAGCTGAAAGAATCATCCGCACCATTAACAATATGATTCGCACCCTATTGATTCATGCCTCCCTCCCTCCACCCTTCTGGGTCTATGCTGCTAAAATGTCAGAATACACTCTAAATATTCTCCCTACTAGCACTCTTCACAATATGACCCCTACTGAAATCCTCTACCATAGAATCCCCTCTTATGATCATTTACGAATTTTTGGTTGTCTGTGCTATCCCAACCTTAGCTCCACCGCCCCTCACAAGCTCGCTCCTAGGTCCACTCCATGTGTCTTTCTAGGATTCTTGCCGAACCATAGGGGCTATCTATGCTATGACTTGTCGACTCGTCAGATCCACATATCTCATCACGTCATTCGACAAGACCACATTCCCGTTTTTGAATCTTCCAAAATTCCAAAAACAGGACTACTCATTTCTTGACGAGTCTGCCATCTCTCCCCTCATAATCGAACAACTCACATCCTCTGTTCTGTCGTCAGAACTGCGGCACCCAAACTTCAGAGAAGCCTGTCAACCTTCTAGCACCGCGAATCTCGATCCAGGAGCCGCGACACCTCCGACGGCTTCGCCCCCACCCTCTCCTTATCCGACTTTACCCCCCGTCTCAGACACCACTCTGCCACCCACTGTCCCTACCCATCCAATGGAAACTCGTTCAAAACATGGAATCTTCAAACCCAAAGTCCATTTCAACTTGTCTGCCCAAACCATCTCTCCACTTCCAAAGAACCCAAAATTGGCCGAACAAGACCCTAATTGGAATGCGGCTATGTATGAGGAATTCAATGCTTTAACTAAACAGCACACGTGGGATCTAGTACCTAGACCTGAGGGGGTGAATGTCATTCATTGTATGTGGCTATTTCGTCACAAATTTAGAGACAATGGAGATCTTGAGAGGTATAAGGCCCGTCTTATGGCTAATGGCACAAATCAGCAGGAGGGCATTGATTGTGGTGAGACCTTCAGCCCGGTTGTCAAACCGGCTACCATCTGCACAGTTTTGAGCATAGCCATGGGCAAACACTGGCCGATCCATCAGCTTGATGTGAAGAATACATTCTTACATGGGGATCTGAGAGAGACAGTCTACATGCATCAGCCACCAGGGTTCACCCATCCAGCAGTTCCTCACTATGTGTGCCGTCTCCGTAAGTCACTATATGGCCTGAAGCAGGCCCCCCGTGCGTGGTATGATCGCTTTGCCAGGTATATCTTGCAGATTGGGTTTGTATGTAGCAAGAGTGATACATCACTTTTCATTTTTCATCGAGGTAGTAGCACTGCTTACTTATTACTTTATGTGGATGATATTGTTCTTACTGTCTCCTCCGACGGATTGAAAAATGAGATTATTGCCTTGCTCAAGTCCGAATTTGCAATGACTGATTTGGGGAAGTTGAGTTACTTTTTGGGGATATCAGTGACCAGGTATGCCAATCATATGTTCTTGTGTCAGCGTAAGTATGCAGAAGAGATTGTGTACAGGGCTAAGATGACGAACTGCAAAGAGGTGCCTACTCCAGTTGATTCCAAATCTAAGCTCAGTGATATGGATGGTGCTCCAGTCTCTGATCCTACTCTGTATAGGAGCCTTGCAGGTGCACTTCAGTATCTCACATTCACAAGGCCAGACATAGCTTATGTTGTTCAGCAGGTGTGCTTATTCATGCATGCCCCTAGGGAGTCTCATTTCACTGCTCTTAAGTGTATCATTCGATACATTAAGGGCACTCTTGATTATGGTTTGCACCTATACCCCTCTGCACCAGACATGTTGCTTTCATATACGGATGCAGATTGGGCAGGGTGTCCGGACACGCGACGCTCCACCTCCGGCTTTTGTGTTTTCTTAGGGGATAATCTGATTTCTTGGTTTGCCAAGCGACAGGCTACCCTATCTCTCTCCAGTGCCGAGGCTGAGTACAGAGGCGTTGCAAATGTAGTAGCTGAGATTTGTTGGCTCAGAAATTTACTGTTAGAACTTCAGTGTCCTTTGCGTCAGGCATGTATTGTGTATTGTGACAACATCTCTGCCATCTATCTTTCTCATAATCCGGTTCAACATCAGCGAACCAAGCATATTGAGATAGACCTACACTTCGTTCGTGAGAAAGTTGCGTTAGGCCATGTCAGAGTGTTACATGGTCCATCATCCTATCAGTATGTAGACATATTTACCAAAGGACTTCCCAGACAGTTATTTCTTGACTTCAGAGCCAGTCTCAGCGTCCGACCTCCTCCCGCTCCGACTGAAGGGGTGTGTAAACGTGTAAATATATTCCCTACCCATAATTAGAATATTTCCATATATTGTGTAAATATAATTATGGTAAGACTAGGATTCCTCTTTTGTATAGGCTTAGGATTCCTATTTTATAAGGGATGAATATTGTACTCTATATATACCTTGATATTAATGAAAGAGGGAGATTAATATCATCTTACAGTATTAGTTGATAATTAAGGTGTAACTAACAGGAATTCTAAAGCGGTTACAGAAGGTGCAGCTTTTCTTACTAGGTTCTACTTCTTTTCTTTGTTTTCTTCCCCTATTTTTTTTCCCTTTTATATGTTTTGATGATCAAACCATATCCTTTTTTAACGTAGTAGTAGTAATGCTTTTTTTGGGAGTTTCAAACTCTACTCTCAGACGCTTTTGTGGAATAGAAGATTGTCGACTCATTCCCCTTTAAGTCTGTTTATTAACTTTGCATGCATGTTTATTCAAAGCACTAATTTAACTACTTGCCACCAACTTTTAATCATTGAACATTAATTTAAACCTCTTTAATTACTTTATATATCTACTCTACGTATAATCTATTTTACTAATACATACACCACTTATTTCTAGCCGACTAGCCCAGCTGAGTAAAATTAGGTATCTATACTAGAACTCCAATTACATGCCCCAATGATTCAGTGTGATCCTCTATATTTTGAGTTAATAAGTTTTCTTGAATTTCTAACAAGGAAATTACTTATAACCCATGAAAGGCAAACGTAAATTATAAATATAGTTGTAATTTTTTTGAATAGCTAGCGCTATATTATGCGATCACATATTTTTAATATAATATGTTTAAGTCTCACCGTAACTATTAATCATTAAACATTTACACTCAAGAAAAAAGAAACAAACTCTCATGCGAGAGCTTATGAATAATGTCATCATTATTTAATAGTTATTACAAATATTTTGCTAAAAATGCCTAGGCTGCTCTACATTTACATGAAGTGAATAATGCGAAAGTGGTAAAATACTAAAACAGGGAGAAATAAACTTGACGACCATGTAACAAATAAGAAAGAAAAATCAAAAGAAAACATAAATTAACTTGCTCTCTTTTTATCTCTATCGCTTTCACTTTCTCTTCCTCGTGGCCATGCAAATAAGTAAAATTAGAAAGATTATAAAATACTAAAGAAGGAAGGGCTCATCCTATACAACCCCACCTCCCAAAGGAATATATGCTTTCTTCTTTCACAATCAATTGAAAGATTCTATTCTTAAATCTCCTTCCTTCAACTTGATTTTTCCCCCTAATAAAGTACTCATACCATTATTACTATACCTAAATTGAATGTTATTCATTATTTACAACGTAAATTTATAAGTTGATTAAGGTTTACATTCTTTTGTAACTAGTGGAATTGATCAGTAAACTACTTTTCTTTGATTCCATTCCCAATATTACTTCTTGTACAGATCATATACACAACTACTGAATAAATGAGTAAAAGATTTAAATATTGAAAAGGAAAAGGGGGATGGATCGCTTTACACTTTCATTTTTATTTTGTTTGAAAAATAACCGGATGCTTCCATCGATCATTTAAAATTTTAATACACTTTCACTTAACTGTATTATTCTTGTTTTTTAAAAGAGAGGGAGAGAGGAAATTAATATCTAAAATACATGTATATTATATATCAAAAGCATTCAAAAGTTAAAATTCAACTTTTAGTGCTGCTTATAGTATGCGATTTCATTAGATTTTAATACCTAGTCTGCCTGGAAAACTTTAATTATATATATAGTAATAAAGAAGTATGAACGTCAATTGAAATAATGAGAAATTAAAGGATAAAGCGGCTTATTTGGATTGGATTTGGGTATGCTTGGTTCTTTGGGGTGGGGTTTGGACAAACTTTGTAGGTGCAATTTGTTTGCTTAGATTTCAAGCATCTTTATACTCCTTGAAGGAATTTATTCCCAAAAATGAATATATTCTTCCTTCTCCACAACCCCCCCTCTCCCCCCGGGTACCTTTATATGTTTGGAATTTGAGAAGGCTCTAGCTGCCTACTTACCTTTTTTTCCCCAATGCGACTCTTCTTAGGTTGAGAGGTTCTGGGTTCTTAACCACATATTACTATATCCACTAAATGAATAAATATTGTTGGTACTCTATTGTACTTTATAAAGCAGTACGGGAAGTAAATAACTATTACAAGTGTTCGAAAGGATAAATAAATGGTCAATCTTCAAAACTGCCGCAAGCTTGTTGTGTCTTGAATGTTGATAACCTTGCAAGGCCAATGTTGAGAACTGTCGCAAGCTTGTTGTGTCTTGAATCTTGATATCCTGAAATCAAGAAACAACTAAATCTGGATGGTTACAACGTTGTGTGTTGAGCCGAGGGATTGCCCTCTGTCCTTAAGACAAGATTGTCCCGTATATATGCTTTTACGTTAGCGGGCAATAGTCTCCCAAGATAAAACAACACTTTAATCTCAACGCTACAAAGCCAATAGGTTGAGCCTGCCGAATAAAACAAATATGAATCGACTTGCTGAAGATATGGAAAAGAAAGGAAGAGTTTTTATCTTCTCTTCTGTTTTGTCTCTGTGTACATAGTGTGTCTCTATAGTGTATATCTTGTGTATATGAGGGTCTTAACTCACTGTTTTTCATCACAGTTTTGCTCACTGTTTTGAGCTGTGTTTTGTGCTATTTTCTGGCTGTTTTGCTCATTGTTTTGTGCTGAATTTCAGTCACGTATGTGTGCTATATTGCAGTCACGAATTGAGCGAAAGGAGGCATCAATATATAGCATGGAGGAGGGCTGCCCAACAACCACAAACAAGGCTGTTAATAGCCATTAGTGAGGGTTGTTAATGGCCATTAGGAGGCAGATTAATGGGTGGTTTATGGGCTGTTCATGGCCATTGAAGAAGGGCTGATAATGGAGGAGTTAATCAGCCAAGTAATGGCTGATTAATGCCTCAAAAAATTCCAACGGTAGGCAGAAAGTTTTCTGCCTTTCGTCACCTCAAAATCAACTTTCCAAAAACCTTGGGGACCAAACTGTAAATATTAAGCAATTTGGGGGCTAAAAAGATAATATCAGAAAGTCCCTACAGCCCACAGCCCACGACCCGTGACCCGTGACCCGTGACCCTTGATCCGAGCCCGAGACCGGACCGGACGGGCGGCGGCGGCGGCGCGCGTGTGGGCTTAGCCTTGAACTCAAGCACATCTAGGTCCTCCCTCCTTTAAACACATGGGATATCCCTTGGGGTTCCAAACCCTTTACCACATTAGAGACTTATATAGAGAGCAATTCTTCCTATTCCCACCGATGTGGTAGATTTGTCCCACACCATATTTCCATGCCTCAAACACCTTACTTCGTGGACCAATATCTCTTTCATTTGTCAACGAAATTTGACGATTCTTGGCCCTACGGTCATCTACTCACTTCGTAGATCATGCATGTGTGAAGAGACAAAGTCTCCAATATGGGGAACACTAGTGTTTAATTCATCAAAGATGGGTGGACGCATCTCCCTGCCAAAGGCAAATTTCCAACAATCCCTTCTATGAAAGAGAGATTTTGGCGCACACACAAGGTGCCTACATTTCAGCATTCTTTCAGTGAAAAGATATTGCATCAGGAGAGGTAGCTTTCGCTTTGAACCTTCCCTAATTGAATACCATCAGACTTACTGCGCGGTGAACGTGATGTCTTGAACCGTCAGTGTTTAGTGTAAGCCAAGACAATGATAACAACATAATAACTCTTCTTATTCGTTTTCATTCTTACGTTTTTGTTCGTTGTGGCCGTGGACACACTTGGATTCTTAAGTGCGTTCATTTGAAGCGGCCATCCTCGCACTTAAATAGGTGATCTCCTACAAGGTATCCTGCTATACCCCACTTCACAAGTGTTAGGAATCATTAAAAGTTTCCCCAACCTTAACCTCAACCGTTTGAGGATCGTTTAAAGGTTTGGAAGCTTAACCTTTACCCACCATACATGCAGCACTTTAATGTGTATCGCGGGAACAACTTTGGATTCATGTTTCCGTACAGAAATCATCATCCGAAGTGCTTCTTGCTTCCACCGAAGCGCTCAACTAAACCTTTTGCCGCTTAGTTTTCCCATTGGACCAAATTCTTGGGATCTCCAATCAGTATGGTTGGGTTTCCACCGCAAAGGTTCGTATTGTTTGGGTTTTAAGCCTATTCCCCTAGACAGGCAGAACACTTGATCTCCGGGTAGTCCCTTAGTTAATAAATAAGAAAGTGACACCCGTGATGATCAACTGCCATACGGTCTTATATCTCCGACAGATCCTGACAGATATGTCCAGACGCCATCATCCGTGTCCTTCCTGAAGCCGACCGGCTAGCCACAGTGTATAACCGCTGAAGACACAGGTTTCTCCCAATAAGGGACGTCCTCTAATGAGTCATGAAGCTACTCAACTTATTTCATGCTTTGTATAAAGCGATAAACTCCGATTCCATGATGAATCGGTCAATTCAAGTTTGCTTAGAGGATTTTCCAAGACCCACCATACACATTTACTTGTGGCTTTGGTGTTCTTCATATCTGATGTCCACTTTGCATCACTGTGTTCTCCCAGAACCGTTGGACATCTAGAATACTATAATCCATAGATAAGCGAATAACTCAGATATCGTCATATCCGGCTTAACGTCTTCTATTGATCATGTATTAAGATCATCAGTGAACCTTAGTTCAACTGATCTGTTTGTAGGACGATACCAGGTCGGTTGTAGTGTGTACAATACATTAAACTACAAATGACTTGTGCATATCGCTCCTTGTCTATGGGTGCACCATGATTTTAATCAGTTCTATGATTCATATCCATTGGTGGCTTCAACGACATTGTCAACTATCGACCAGTCCGTTAGATGTCTTAGAAATCCAATTCCTAAGATGTCATATGTGATACCCATATCTTTCATATCGAGACTTTGTTTCAATATGACTTTTACTTTCAGACTGTTGATTCTCCAACTGTTGGCTTTCTAATTTCAGAGTCAATGTTTCTGTGGTCAGATTCATTATTTTTGTTTTATCTGAAACTTTCACGACCAAAATGAAAGTTTCAGGAAGAAGCCCAACAGTCCAGCAAACCAACTCTGATTCTCTTCTTCCAACTCTCCGATTGGGAAGGCTGTTTCAACATCCATGCCACGCAAGACTGCAATGGCCCATGATGTTAAGCTACTCCCAGGGGAGCACATGTACAAGTAGCCGAGGCTTTGAACTCGTCAGTAGATCCATCTACTTTATACTCACTTTTGAGTATCCTTTTTCACAACCCAAATGTTCTTTTTCCGGAGGAAGATCAACCATTACGCAAGTATGGTTCTATATGAGGGAATCTATTTCTCTCTTTGTAGCTTCTTTCCAAAGCAGCGCTTTTGGAGATGACAATTATTTGTTAATTGTCCATGGTTCATTCTCAACCATACAAGCTAGAAGGACTGGAACAAGTCTTTATCCCCTTCTTTGCTCCATCTCGGTTCAACATCTAGAATCCCTGAGTTCTGCAGATCTGAAATATTAAGTTCCGGATAGCGAACAACTTTCGAGTCCTGTAGATACGGAACGTCTAGTTTCGGATAGTCAGGCCCTCGCGGCTTCTTGTTAACCTTGAGCAATTACTCCTTTTTCCTTTTCAAGGAAAGTTATCTTCAAAGAATTCAGCATTCTTTGACGCCAAGAGGCGATAAGCACTACTGTTATTCGCAGATCTAGTGGATATGCAATCTACAGTCTTAGGTACAACTTGACCTATTTCGGTATTCCAACTTTTACCAAGCCACCCCACATAATTTGGGCGTACGACTTTGTGCTTGGCTAACACCGTTGGACTGAGGTGAGAAATGAACAGTCGTTTAACGAACGATGCTTCACATTCTCCCCCTCTATTGCTACGAATTCCTCAATCCGTAGGCTTAGTTGATTTTCAACTTCTGTTTTGTAGCGCTTATTCGCTTCAACAACTTCATCTTTGCTTTTCCACAAACAAAGGATACAATATGTTGTACCGTCATCAATGAAGGTCACAACGTACTTGTCTCCCCCCTCAATTTTGTATAAACTTCAAATCACCCATAAAGGTGTGACTAAGTTCTAGAGGAGCGGTGCTTCTTTCGCTATTCCTTTGACGGAATTTGGAAAGGTGATTTTGCCTCTTCTCCTACCTCACATTCATTTTGAGGGTTTATGTCGAAAGAAGGCAACAATCTCAACTTCGCTAGCTTTTGAATGTCTTTCTATTTAACGTGTCTTATTCCATGATGGCATAGATGCACGGATTACAAATATATCATTCATTTGGCTACAGACATACTGTACCATCCTTAGTTATTACGGACCTGTTGGAGTAGTCTCAAACCAGCTTGACCAACAGCGTCCCTTAAACCAAGTTTGGGACATGTATCACCTCATTTTAGAGTGATCCCATTCCCTGAAGTCTTATTGGGGACAACCTCTCCAACCCCTTCTACTTTTAGAGGTGGCGTTGCTTCACATGAACAACCTTTTGCCCGTGGTTAGGGCGTAATCAGATCATATTTGATCTGGATACTCTGGCCCACTCCAGTTGCTTTGGTAAACTGAGTGTCCAATTTCTTTTCTGCCTTTCTTTAGGCCTTCAGATCATTTAAGACCTGGAAACTCTGGCCCACCTTACTAGGTGTCCATTACTTTTCATATGAAATGAATTTTGGCCCCACTCCAAATCACCTATGAAGGATTTTCTGCCAAATAGTATAATATTTCAGGGACCAAAATGAAAGTTTCAGGAAGAAGCCCAACAGTCCAGTAAACCAACTCTGATTCTCTTCTAATATCAGAAACAACCCACAGCTCGAGACCGGACAGGGCGGACGGCGGCGGCGCGCATGTGGGCTTAGCCTTGAACCCAAACACGTCTAGGTCCTCCCTCCTTTAAACATATGGGATACCCCTTGGAGTCTCAAACCCTTTACCACATTAGAGACTTATATAGAGAGCAATTCTTCCTATTCCCACCGATGTGGTAGATTTGTACCACACCATATTTCCATGCCTCAAACACCTTACTTCGTGGACCAATATCTCTTTCATTTCTCAATGAAATTTGACGATTCTTGGCCCTAGTGTTTAATTCATCAAAGATGGGTGGACGCATCTCCCCGCCAAAGGCAAATTTCCAACAAATATTGCCTCCCAAAATGATCTTGAATCAGATTAGTAATAAGAATGTTTGAACTATTAAATTAATTTGTTATCAAGAATTGAATAGTGTAAAATAGGAATTAGATACTAGCAAGCGTCAAAAACACTGCCCAAGACTCTCTCTCCCCCTTATAACAATTTCCGACACTTAGGTTCATTTCCTCGTTTG
The DNA here is from genome assembly GCA_029783415.1 of Anisodus acutangulus. NCBI lineage: Eukaryota > Viridiplantae > Streptophyta > Magnoliopsida > Solanales > Solanaceae > Anisodus > Anisodus acutangulus. The sequence continues at coordinate 15,377,132 of CM056511.1, read as the reverse complement.
AAAATTGGGATAAGTGAGAAACCGCCAACATTCAAACTTACACACATTGCAGTGTACTTTAATTTCTAACAGTAGGTTATTTTTTTGTTATTTAGGTACTTAATTTGTTATGATCGGCACTCAATGTCTTAAAATGATCGAGCGAACTTGTTAATCTTTCCTTTCTATCTTAAGATGCAAGTCGAAGCATTTAAATAATAAAAATCATTCTTCATGTGTTTCGAAAACTTTTAATCTGAAAATATTTCACATGATTCAAATTTCAAAATCAAATATATGATAAGAATCATAGAAATTATTTGAACAAAAAGATCGTATATAGTGTACATAGTATATGTAATTTATTGTCTGGTTTGCCGAGAAGACTAGTAAAAGAAAGGATAAAAAATATTATATATTTCAGCAACTAAAATAGTTGGCGATGAACAAGTAATACGACTTTAAATTTGTTTATGACCTCTAGCGAACATGGCAGATTGATTGGGACAGATTATCTTGCAAATTCTCAAGTATAAGTAAATGCAATGCAAAAGATTGAAGCTAAGAAAAACTAATGAACTCCATCACTATTAAAAAAATGGCGAAAATCCACCGACAAAAACTGACCAGAAGAAATGACCAACGTTGGTCGGTTTTTTCCAATTTTGATTAATAATACCGACCGGGTAAGATCAGTTTTTTTAGCGCCAAAATTCAGGAAAGTGTACATCGACCTAGCTCGAGTGAAAAAAATACTGCAAAATTATTTCTACAAAAACCGACTGACTACACTCGATCGGTTGGTCTTTTTTAGATATTTTTTTAGAAAATACATGACCGACCGAATTCGGTCAGTTATTTTCAAGAAAAATGAACTTGAACAGTATAAATATAGAAAACAAAAGTTTTAAACCAACATGCACCAACGGTCTAGCGTTAAAATATTATCCTATCAAGGTAAAGACCGGGGGGTCAATCCCTAGATGGTGCATTTTTTATACTTGTGTAATTTAACAAACAGATTTTCCAATTTTTTTTTTTTTAAAAAGCGCAAGCGGAAATAATAAAATCAACACAAAAAATTTCATGTGAGAAACTCCTTGTTCAAGGGAGTCAAAAATCACAACCTATATTCCTATAGAATTTGCCCAAAATATTCACTATAACCAAGCAGATAACAACTTTACAAATTTCTTGTCAAATCTAAAGGATTTATTTCTTCAACAGTCCGTCTAAATAACTTAGTTATTTGGTGGTGATATGTAACTAACCAACAAACACCTATCACACAATCTATCACACAATACTTGCAAAGGTAAATAGACGAAAATCACAAAAGAGTAAATAGACGGAAATCACAAAAGAATCTAACAACAACTAGATGAATAACTCTCGATAAGCTCGGGTACTTTGTTGTTTAGATAGTTGGCTTTTCTTGAGATAAAGGTGTTGACTAGATCACACTTCTCTCTTCGTTGGAGTATTTGTGGTTGTGGCTTCCAAGCTCCAAAGCTTGATAGTCCCGTAGTATATATAGTAGTAGTCACCACCTTTAATGATAGAATATAAGAAGGTTTTTGTTTCATTAACTATACTAAAAAATTAACTCTTGTTTCACTTGGATCTTCCTTTCTTTTCATATTTGCGTGTCGACTTTCTGGTCCTACTACAATGCTAATTTTTATATTGGTCAACTTATTGCATATTGTAGAATATTATCATAACTGAAATAAATTCATCATTGAATATGAATCACTCAATATTTTTTCTTCTCCAATGTCGTCATGAAATAACATAAGTCTTCAGTTGCGTAAGGACCAGTTCTTTTGAGCAGTTCCACTAAATGTTGTGACTGCTTCACTGGGTCCTTTGGAGATCTAATTGGATATCTACATATTCAAATGAATTTCTCTTTATATATCTCTTTGATTGTGTTGGGTACATTATTTGTGAAATTATCAAATCTTTATTGTTAAGCCTAAGATTATTAAGCTAGCAGCTACTCAACAATTTCTTCCTTTTCTATGATGACAAACATATAGCAACTTCATATATATTTATGTGTATGTTGTCCAACATATTCATCTTCAAATATGGATCATCTTCTTTGTCCTTAAGCATTGTTCCTACGTTGGCAATATTCCTCTTAGAATCAGCTTCATGTTGTTCTAACACCACACCTTCATATTGATACAATTGAGACTCACTACACGAGATTATTAAGCTCGCTAAGTAGGTAAGACTAAGTAAGATCTTTTGTAAGGACTAACCATCCGTTCCTTGCAACCCTATCGACGACTAGGTTATAGGATTAGGCAAGTATAATGATTTGCTTAATCTACCCAGGACTTACCTTCAACTCATTGTATCTTGTTAGGTAGCTGGGTTTCATAGAACATGTAATGATGATATGTTGTCCCTTGATATATAAAGATCAAGTTCTTTCGCTCAAGACATATTATTTTCAACCTTATCTCTCCATAATTTTCCTTCATTCTAACTCCATATTTCTTCCTTCCTTATGACTTCTGGTCTAGTGCCTTCTGATAGGACTGTTCTTTTATATGTTGGAATCAGATTCTTTATAATGTGTATCTCCTATATGACAACTGAGTATATATGTATATTGCAGCTTTAAATAGTTAATGTTGGACCATCTTAATAGGATACGAGGTGACCATCATGAAATTGGAGGTTTCTTTTCGAATTTCAGATCCATAATATGTTTATGCGGATATTTAATGAGTGGTGAACATGGTTTAAGACAATTAGAAGCCCAAAAGAAGAAAGAAAACTCATTCTTTGTTAAATTAGGAGGCCCAAAGTTAAAAGCTATTTTTAGTATTTTACTTAGCTTAATGAACCCTAGTATAAATATGATATTAGGTCTTTATTTTGAAGGGGAGATTATGTTTGATGATGGGTATAGAATACTCTTTTGAGAGTTGGGGATTTGTCTCATACATCCTCTTGAACCTCTTTTAAATTACTACAAGTAGGTAATTCATGTATGAGTTCATATCTCTTCTTCCTTGAATTATATCTTGTATTTGAATGTTAATCTAATTAGTTCCTAGATTCTCTTCATTGTTTCTTTGAGTTAATTGATTGCATTTCAATTATAGATTAACCCTTTCTTTCTTTATATTCTAGAGTTAAGATTATTGATTGCAGTTACATATGTCTAGGTAATTAATTACTTCGGTGTGTGTTTACCTCAATAATTCTCTTACTCTTCCTATCCTTTTATTGCTTTCTATAATTGTTCTTGGTGTTCGTGTGGGGTTGAACAACCTTATTCAATCTCTTTGAATTCTCGAACCCATTTCACATTAAATTAGTATCAGAGCCCTGAAATAATTGAGTATTCTTTTATTCGATTGCTTCATTGATTTGAATCATCAAAAAAGGGAGAAAATATCAAAAATACCAAAACACAACTTTGCTGATTGAAAAGATGTGGCTGGAAATTTGAATTTGATTTGGTGCTTTATTGTTGACTGAAGCAAGAAAAGAAAGAGAAAATCTCAAAAACTCCATGACCACCATTAATGGAGCTTGAAGAAGAAACATGAAAAATGAGTTTGTCATAATTAATGATTGTTGACAAAATTATCAGAGTTTGGTGATAATGATATTGTGAAGATATGGTTAAAATATAGAGTCATTTGGTAAAGATTTGATGTGGTTTTGATAAAAATATTTGAGCCAAAAACTTGAAGAAGTTTGGAAGAAGAAGAAGAATGCAAAAAATTCAGAAATAAGCATAATTTTCAGAAATAACCAAAATCAACCACCTTAGTGTTAAACTAGTTTTTGAGTGCTTTTATTTTATTTTGCCACATTATTTCGTATTTTCTCTTTTGCTTCTTTGTTTTCTAATCCGTTAGTTTTATTTGTCCTTCTTTGTCATTGACATAAATTTCACTTCGAACCAATACTTGAATACTTGCTTGAAGTAGTTGAGATTGATGGTTCTTGAAAAGATTGTGGACATTCTTTGAGAGGTAAAAGGCAAATAGTTGTGTCACAACCCAAATCACGGATGTCGTGGTGACACCTACACAATTCGCCCGATATGTGAACCAATTTCCCAAAACAGCTTTTAAGAAAGGTTAAAAACAAAGCGAATATAATGAAATTACAATTGAAAAGAAATTCATTTAATCATAAGAAAAACGGGTTCATACAACAAACTTTCCTTCCCCAGAACCTGGTCTGACTTATACAAGGACTCTACAATACAATACCTGAATGCCGAATATAACAATACTGCTCGAATGAATGGAATAGTTTACATAAGATAGAAACCAAGGCCACTGAATAGGGTAGTCTACCTCAGGTTCCCGTGCTCCAAACTGCAACCTGATAGACCGAATACCTGCATCCAGTAAAGATGCAGCAAGTGTAGCATGAGTACACAATTTACTTATGTATACATCATAAGCCGACAACGATGGAAGTAACACAATTAGAGATAAATACCAACTTGACACCACATAATCCTATACCTAGTAATTCGATAAGCCAATAAATCATATTTTTATAGAGTAGATAAAAGAAATTACAATCAACCTAAACATATAACAGTTCACTAAAACATGTAGAATTCATAATACGCAAGTCTACTATTCCATAGTGGCACCAAACACGGCAGATTGTACAATTCATGTAACCAACACTCCTCAAGTAAGTCATCAAATACTCAATTTCATATACGATCATTTTTCCCAGAAATCCTCTCATCTTAAACCTATAATAGGTAATTGCCAGAACTCTTATTAGACCTTAACTCATCTGTTTGACAACACAAGTAAGTTGGACACACAGTTTAGTGTTCCATCTCCTTAGACCTCCCACAATATAATCATTAGTATAAGAACACCTTATTCACAATTATTACCACTAGACTTAACCGAAATATGGTCACTTCCATTTACAAACAAACACTCTTTTAGTACATTGGACTCTTACCATAATTATCAAGTAGTTACCTAACCCTTACATTTGCCGGCCAACATCAATAACACATTAGACATTCTTAAGTCATACACATAAAGCTGTATACACACCACCAATCCATCGAGAGCAAGAAAATTAGTCTATCATGTAAATCCACGTAATGAATCAAATCAATGTTCTCAATTATGACTAAATTATCCCTAGTACCGACCACCAAACAAAGTCACGTAAACACATCACAAGAATTAATGTATGGATGAATGTATGAATGAGGATGCAATGCACATGAAAGGTACCTTTTCATCATTCGGTATACACACTTCACAGGGGTATGACATATGAAAGTGATCTATAGAGGACCCGCGATGTCCATATACCCATCTGCTCTGAAATAACTCATCCGATCACGGAGTGCAGCTTTTGACTATCATAATATCATATTGTAGGCGTGCAACTCCGATCCCCATGTATCAATATCATCTCAGTGTTGCCATAATATCAACATGGTTCTTACCTTTCCCGGTCCAGTAGATCTACAGCATAATCATACCACGCCAATGTTAATATCATCAGAACCATGAGTGTATGAATGCAAATGACATATATAAGGCAAGATACCATGATACAATGAGATGCAACCAAATAAGAGATGAAATATCACATGCTTTCTAGAATTCAATATGCATACACAATCCAAGTACAGTCCAAGATATCATATCGAAAGCATGTTTGATGAGTAAACATATCTAGCAACTATGACGATAATCCCACATATGGAAATAAGCCCAAATAATCAGCAGTCGAAACCAACATAGGGCTGATTTCCCAAATCCTATCATCACAGTTCAACACCGGTACCCACTTAGACGTTTATCACAACTACCTGAGTGGGACCCCCAAACATGCCTAATACCCCTTAATATTTATAACTAATTACGCACTTCTATCGAAGTCTAAAAAACTAAACTGTAAACTACCTCAATGCTGAGTAAGAACCATGAACGGTCGATCCTCAAGCGTGTGTCTGACTCCTCAGGATATTCGTGGTGAACGCAATCTAACACGTAATTTCAATATATTAATATCAAGCAAGCATATACAAGGACCCAATTCTTAATCAGACGTAAAACACCCAACCTTCAACCCGGGCTCACGGTGCTAAAGTTCATCCTTTATTACCCTAAAATCTTCTAAAATAATTATTAGTCATAAGCCAAAATTAATTAGAAAAACAACTTCATTTAGACTTCTAATTACATAATTACATAAAACCCCAATTTGCAACCCTAGGTTCTTCCCATTTAAGAAAGGGTATTCCAAAACCAAATTAATGATTACCACAGTCATTTTATCCACACACTACTTATTTAGAAGAAATCATCTCTTACCCATTTCTTTTACATTAGGAACCCTTGATTCTACCATTGTCAACTATAAAAGAATCCTCCATTTTACTTCTGCCATTACATGATGTACCCAAAACACCATAAATATAGGATGACAACAAGAAAGATTACCTTCCGTGGAAGACTTTTAGGCAATATGGACATGGAGCCTCCTAAGTCAGCTCCCATTTCGAGGCCACACCTTTTGGGAAAGAAGGAGTTAATTTAGGGTTTTAAACAAGCTGCATGTCAATGCTTCAGCTATGGTGGACACGATTTCACTGGCGCGGACATACTGCAGCGGAGAAAGGGTTCACTTGGGAAAAGGTACTTGCACCTCTCCCAACGCTGGGGCGGAATGAGGCATTGCTGGAGAGGAAACTTCTTGTTCGCTGAGACAGAAATGACTTTTATAACAACTCTTCTCTTTGATCAATCTTCCTTTCAATCCGTGCAAGTTACTCGCCTCATGATTCCTACTAGCAATGTCATCGGTGAATACTCGGAGAAGGGCTATAATAGGAAATTTTGGCGGGAGGATCATAAGACCGAATGGGTCATTACATCAGATACCAATTAAATATTTATTCATCCTCGAACAGGAAACAACTGAGAGTGGTAGGTATAAAAGACCAGACTCGGGACCTGGTCCCTTGCGAGAGACTCTTATCAATTTCGCACAACACAGATAGGAATAATGTCATGCAACACATCTAAGGCACCACGATACCAGCTCGGGTCTATAGTTAGATCTTAATACCTACAATTGGGTTGGTCAATGGAAAACATTGATACTAATCATATTATAGGGAAATAGTTATTCGTTCGGAAGACTTCAACTTTAAGGATTTGTGATAACACATCATGCCATCAGTTACACTATTGCACATCACAACACATCATTATGATTGGTAATACTGAATGCGTAACATCGTCTGTCCATATAGGCTTGCTTAGTTACCATCAGATATGGAATACACGATGGGGAATAATAATGGGGGTCTGATGCTTCATAAATATTATATAAGGTCTGGGGGAGAGATTGCCACAAAAATAGATGGGACCAATTCTTACCAAGAAGAACATTTCTTCCGAAAATTGCACATGCTGCAAACTTAAATCGAGGGACTCTGCTACAACAGAAAATTTGTTTGCTGAAGCACTTCTGCTTCTATGAAAAAGGGTTCGCAGAAGCAAACAACTAGGAAAGAGGTAGGCCTCGCTGGAGAGGCACAATCACCCACCCCTGCGGACTCACTGGGGCGAAAATAGCGTTTGCCAAAGCAGAAATTGCAGAATTAGAAAAGCCCTACAAAATTGATTGGTCCCCCCACATTCTGCATTCTCCCACAACTCTCAACTTCTAAACCCACATATAGACCTCCATCTCCCCCACTACCCTATAGAAAACATACCCACAGACCCTACCTTCACAAAATTTCCCTCTCCCGATCACCCATAACTCCCTCATACCCACTGCCCCACTCCTCTTCCGAAATGTCGGAGCCAACCCAATTGTGGCACGCATACTGAGGCATCCAAAACTCTATCACAACTCGCACTACTCAAGTTCGCCCTTTGTTAAGTCTCCAAAACTTCACACTACTCACTACGGTTCATGTGATAGGGTAGAGGTATGGTAGTGGGTATATAATTTCATGAAATTAGTGGAAAATTTAAGGTGAGGGTTGTCACAAGAGTATATTCATAGATTGAGTAAAATAAGAGAGTAAAAGGGTTCTACAGTTGATGTACATACACTCACGAACTAAGGGGAGGAATTTTCCAACCAAAATTGGATAAAATCACTGAATGTTTCCGGTGGGGATGTCTAGGACGATGATCTCTCTCTGGTGGATGTCCTTTTATTGAATCAGAATCGCTAAGGCACAACAATGTTTCATCGAAGAGGGATGATTCGCGACACAGAGTTTTCACCGAAGCGAACACTTTTCTCGCTGGGGTGGATTCGCTCCAGCGGAAGGCCATTTCACTGAAGAAGAAATAACATCATAGCAGTGTTAAAATAATAGCTTTGCACTGACCCACTAGAGATGAATTTTATCGAATTCTTTGGCTCGTTAGACACGTAATATCATGGTAGATATACTTCCATCACTGAACTGACATAGACTTGATAATTGCAGGTGTATCGAGAGGAAACGAATCAAAATTCAAATGGAAAACTTTGCCTAACAATACGGACTTGTCGATGCAGAGACTACAGGTGACTACAATGCATTCTAGTTCATGTCTACAGACTGTCAGAACGACTATTTTGAAAATATGAGAAATAAGAAATTACTGAAAGAGAGGTATGGATTTGACTAGTGTGAAAGAGCTCCTTTTGGACTTTTACAATCAGTTGATATAAACAGGTTGGAAATACTTTGCCTCGGCTCCCTACAAGGCCAATGAAGATTACGTAAGAGAGTTCTATGCAAACTTGAAGAGGGCGAGGTTGTCATAGCCAGATCCGGTGATAGAAATTTAGGGAAAAATGGTACCTATCAGGGCCGAAGTAATTAATGACCTTTATGGGCTGTCGAACTATCCACCTAAGCTTATAAGAGACAAGGAGGATTGTGGAAATGAGGAGTGGTTGGTGTCACATCTAGTGGCTGAGGAGCACAGGAACAAGATCTCTTAGGCCAATAAGATATCGGGGATCAAACATATACTTCACTGCTAAGGCTAAAAGATGGTAAAGTATCATTGTCAGCCTGGTGCGACCCTCTAGTAACAAATCTGACTGCGCATACATTCTCACTCTCATGGTAGCTTGCATACTTAATGATGTCTATGTGAATGTGGGCCATCATATCATTTTAGAGTGGAAGGATTATTTGGCTATGGAAGGGTTAACTCTGGAATTTCCTTCTTTGATTGCTAAGTTGTGCCGGAAGGCGGGTGTGGCGCATAAGCCCAATAATGACTAGATAGATCATGAGGGGGTATTTCACCCTTTGAGAGTGTCAAGGGCAGGCACACTGGTGACGAGTATGAAGAGAATGGTAGATCTGAATTTAGGCATTGATGGTACTGATGATGGGTCGCAGTTGCAGTCGCAACCACATGTGACACTTGGTGCCATGGGTTCGTAGTTGCAGGAGATTAGGAACTTGTTTGTTGGGCTTTCTAGGCCTTCTGTCGGGGCTAGTTCTTTGGGTGCTTCCACCGACTACTTTTCTCATGAGGAGATGAAAGAGTATCTTGAGTCACAGAAGGCCCTACAGACTTTGGTTGGTAGATTGGAGACGGTATACAAGGGTTTGGCCAAGGACCATGGTGATCTCAGTGCGAAATTAAAAAGGAGAAAAAAAGGAACAAGTCCGGGGGCAAACTGCTCGTGAAGGTGTGGATGAGTATAAATGGGTTGTTCAAACACTTGGATTACAAGGATCCCCTTCCCGTGGAGGACGTGCATGACGATACAGATTACTCTTTTCTTCATAAGGCGGATGATAGCAATAGAAACACTGAGGGAGGTGGCGAGGCGACCAACCCAATGAGACAAGATTGAGCCCGTGCTTGGTATTTGTGGTTAGCCGGTATTGGGGTTTGTTTCAAATAATTTATTTTTCTGGTGTTTATTGGATGTTTTGGATTATTTGCTTTGGTTTTCTTACTTTATTTTCAGTTTCTTTGGTTTGATGGATATTTTGGTGATTTGGGATATTCGTAGCTAGTTTCTCGTCTTTGTTTGATTGACATTATCAGAAATTGGGCGTTTTGGCTATCTGAATTTTTCTTGCTGGTTTTGCTATGATTTTATTAGTCATGGTATATGTTTATCAATGCACAGGTGAATGATCTCAAAAATAGAGGTAGAACTTATTAGTTTCTGTCCAGTGATTCTGCTGGGGAGGAGATGGTATCCGTTGAGGCGGACTCGCCTTGGCGGGAAGTTCACGCAGGGGTGGATTTCAACAGAGTACATACTTTCGCTGTGGCAGAAGAGATTACGCGAGCGCGAGTTCACAAAGGTGGATGATACTTTACTTAGGCGGACTCAACGACACAACAGGATACTCGCTCTTACGGTCCATTATTCGCTAGTGCGGGCTCGCAGGCGCTGAAATTATTTCATTGGGGCGGAACCCCTGAACTAGAAAAAAATATTGGATTTAGAGCTGCCAAACTCAGCGTTAGCCTTTGGAATTAATTTCACATATGACCCACCCCCAAGGAGGGTCAGAATCAGATACCAAATGGAATCTACTAGATACCAATTTGAGTCAACCAGGTGTAGAATTTAAATGAGGAAACACGATAGGAGTGAAAGAATGAAATACTTCCTAAAAATGTTTCATAGCCTCTCCAGGATGGATACAAACATCATTGAACCAATCCACGAGACTCTACTACACACTGTCATTGTATTCGTGAGACTGGTGAACCTAGAGCTCTGATACCAACTTTGAAACAACTCAAATAACGTGTGTCATGGTGGCACCAACCCAATCCCTTCGATTGGCAAACCAATTTCCAAAAAAAGCTTTTAAGAAAGGTTAAAAACAAAGCGAATATAATAAAATTACAATTGAAAAGAAATTCATTTAATCATAAGAAAAACGGGTTCATACAACAAACTTTCCTTCTCCAGAACATGGTCTGACTTATACAAGGACTCTACAATACTATACCTGAATGCCGAATATAATAGTACTGCTCGAATGAATGGAATAATTTACATAAGATAGAAACCAAGGCCACTAAATAGGGTAGTCTACCTTAGGTTCCTGTGCTCCAAACTGCAACCTGATAGACCGAATACCTGCATCCAGTAAAGATGCAGAAAATGTAGCATGAGTACACAATATACTCCCGTATACATCATAGGCCGACAATGACGGAAGTAACACAATTAGAGATAAATACCAACTTGACACCACATAATCCTATAACTAGTAATTCGATAAGCCAATAAATCATATTTTTACAGAGTAGATAAAAGAAATTACAATCAACCTAAACATATAACAGTTCACTAAAACACGTAGGATTCATAATACGCAAGTCTAATATTCCATAGTGGCACCAAACAAATCAGATTGTACAATTGATGTAACTAACACTCCTCAATCAAGTCATCAAATACTCACTTTCATAGACGATCATTTTTCCTAGAAATCTTCTCATTTTACACCTATACTAGGTAATTGCCAAAACTCTTATTAGACCTTAATGCATCGATTTGACAACACATGTAAGTTAGACGCACGGTTTATTGTTCCATCTCCTTAGACCTCCCACAATATAACCATTAGTATAAGAGCATCTTATTCACAATTATTACCACTAGTCTTAACCTAAATGTGGTCACTTCCATTTACAAACAAACACTCTTTTAGTAAATTAGACTCTTAGCACAATTATAAAGTAGTTCCCTAACCATTACCTTTACCGGCCAACATCAATAACACATTAGACATCCTTAAGCCATACACACCATCAATATACAGAGAGAAAGCAAATTAGTCGATCATATAACTCCACATAATCAATCAAATCAATGTTCTCAATTATGACTAAATCATCCTTAGTACCGACCACCAAACCAAGTCTTGTAAACACATCACAAGAATTATTGTATGGATGAATGTATGAATAAAGATGCAATGCACATGCAAGGTACCTTTTCATTATCCGGTATACACACTTCAAAGGGGTATTCCATATGAAAGTGATCTATGGGGGACCATAAACACCATTATATAGGATGACAACCATAGAAGAAGAAGGATTACCTTCCATGGAAGACCTTTTGGCAAGATGGACAGAGAGGCTCCTGGGTCAGCTCCCATTTTGAGGCCACATCTTTTGGGAATGAAGGAATTAATTTAGTTCTTTTAAAAAAGTTTCCTGTCAGCGCTTTCGCCAGGGTAGACATAATTTTGTTGGTATGGACGCATTGTGGTAGAGAAAGGGTTCACTAGGGTGAAGGTACTTAACACCTCGCCTAGTGCCGGGGTGGAACGAAGGTCTAATGGAGCGGAAACTTCTTGTATGCTCGGGTGGACACGATTTCTCTGGGACAGAAATGGGGGGGGGGGGGGGGGGGTGGCCGGCACCCGACGCCCTAAGGCCTGAGGACCAACAAGGCCTCTGATATATATTCTATTGAATGGGAACATAACTACCGTACTAAGAAATTATGCATATATAAAATAACGCCGACATGTGCAGAACTAATCTACTAAAGAGGCCGATGAGGCCACACAGGACTATCACACATACACAACTGTATACAATCCTCGAATGAGTATACTGACAACAACTGGTCGAGATAGGGCCCCACCATACATAACTATGTACATATGCAAAACTGTATCAACTCTCTACACAGCTCTGGAGGAAAGGAGCATGACACACTCTAGCAGAGTCAAGTCCTATTATGTGGAAAACAACTGTATCCTAACCTATACTTGTGGGCATTAAATGCAGTGTCCTCAAAAAGGTACATCAGTACGAAAGACGTACTGAATATGTAAGGCAGACAACCAATATAATCAGAAGGTGCAACATATGGAATAAGAGTACATAAGTCAACCTGAAACTCATAACAAGCCACGGAGGGCCTACCTGACATAATCATGAATATATATGCATGCTTGTAAAAATCAAGCTGCTCACTGGGGCCATATAAAGTAATATCCAGCCTTTATGTGGGGAAAATTATGTCATAATACATATATATCATACCTGGCTTCTATGAGGACTCAGTCATACTCGGCCCAAATGTGGGACTCAGTAATATCATACCAATTGCGGTTGGGTGCACATCTACGTGTCGTACCGAATCGACTATAGCACGACTCCGTAAGAAAATAACTACATATATATAAGTATAATTTAAGACAGACTCTGAAGGGCCTTATAAAGCTAATTAAAGTGACCCAAGGTCATTATCCTCCGATTATCATTACATAACTGTGTATGTATTATTGACTGAGAGTCATCAATGATCAGGAGAAGCATAAATTTCAGAGATTATCAAATCGGGAAAATGCTTCATGATAGAACAACAAGAGTTATGAATTGTAACAATATGGTACGGAAGTATTCACATGATTTAAATTTAAGAGTAGAATCCCTTTTTGAAGGGGCGTCGTTATGGTCATACTTATTTGTAGATCATGCGAAAAGAATAAGAGAGTATGCCTTAACATACCTTTTTCGTTAATCCAATAATCATCCTACGAGTCTTCACACTTTATACATGTGATTATCTATATCACATAAAAAATGATATCAATATTGAATCCAAATTCCATAGAAAGATTCATGTAAGTATATTATCGACACCTTCGAATACCTCAGATTTTTAAATTCCTTTACAAAGAATTCTCCTATAATTCAATCTCACGGATCCAATCAAAACTACAATTTCCATAGAAACTCATTTAGGTGTTCTTTGACAATTTTAGCATATATGATTCCTTAAGCTTTACTTATATGCAAAATCTTATGTGATTCGACTTCACAATCCTTCAAACCGAAGTTTTCTTAATTCGTAACATACATAAGTAACTCCATCATCCAATTCAACTCATATTTAGTATAGAACAACCCATCAATTCATGTTATGAAGATTTTACAACATTGCAAAGTTTTGATCATGTATACTTTTTCATAACTTCCTCCAAATCAATAATTAATCATAATTATAAATAGAAGGGGATAGAATTTACCTTAATACTCCATAATTTCTTCAAAACAACGAGCAACTTGATCAACAAGGGTTTTCCCAAATCCCACTTTATACGAGAAGATGAATTCTATGATAATTACGAACTTCATAGCGTTAATCTGACGTAATAGAACTTGTCTTGATCTTGAGGTCTGATCACATTATTAAGAGTCTTTGGAGAGAATTCTAGGGTTTGGTATGGAGGAAAATGAATTTTGATTTGGAAATTTTTAATATAAACTCGTCAAAAATTCTGCACTGCCGTACTTTGATGGCACACTCGACGGACCATCAAACTTCTGATGATCCGTCATTCTTCTTGTCGATCACCAAGGAAGGTTGACGGCTCACGTTAGGATATTGATGGTCCATAAAAGTATTTTACGGTCCATCCTTTGTCCCATCAAATTCCCAATTTTCCCTTTTTTGTCAAAACATACTTTCTTCAATTCGTTTAACCCCTAAACACTCCGGTGCCTTTGTAAACAAGCTGTGAAACTTCATTATCCTTCCGTAAGGTTGTTCCTCTTCCAAGGACTTCGATATCCCTTGATGATATGGCAAAACACGAAGTTACGGGTGTAACATCCTTCCCCCTTAGGAACATTCGTCCGCGAATGTTGCTTGAAAATATTCTAACTCCTAAGATTTCCAAAAATTTTGGCAGAGTTTCCTTTGTAAACAGGACTATACAAAACCTGTCAAGCAGCCCAAAACATGTATCCAATACCACACAAGGCAACACAATATCAAAATAACATCAATCGGCCTCACATGACCGCTTATACTTATAGAAAAAAGGGTTCATCCATAACTTACCTTAACATCCTTTTGCCAATATCCGAGATGTGCCTGATACATTTATTCCAACACAAAAGATACATGACCCATCTTCGATAAACTGAATAAGAATAGGGGGTTATACCACATGAGTGCTGCTGGAAAATCTGAATCATTCTCGTACAAAAATCCTTAGGTTCCGTGACCTTTCTTGATAGAGTTCATGCGAATTAGGGACTATCTCACCCCGTCGTTGATTAAATTACACTACTATGAATAATTGGTATATTCTCAACCTTCACACAGTTGTACTTATTCTTTATACCATTATCCGACAGTTGCACTCTATCTAAATCGCTATATTATGACATTTGGGCCTTATTCTTCTCTTCCATAGTATCATGTTCATCTTATGATAATGTTTAGATGTCCGAGTTCATAGGTATGAATCACAAAATGATGATGAATACTTGTGGCATAATTATCGCCAAAGTCAAGGTCGTAGAAGTAGTGGAGTTATCTAAATCCATTTTTTCTCTATTTTTCTTCTTTCCTTCATGATAGGGTCTTTTTACGACACATACATTCTAAGAAACCTACTGGTCCAAAAATTCCTTTCGTCCATACATCTCTTCCCCACTCTTATTTGGCGTATTTCCTGAATAAATGTCTCCAACTGGGACTATGCCCTGTTTTCTGATTACTATCTTTTTCAACTGGGTTCGGATTATAACTTTGGATACTCTTAAACATAATATTTTTCCCTTATCTAGTTGAATCTTTCTTTCAACACCAAATTTCTTAATTTGTTTCCTCGTCGACTTAAGTATTCTTTCATAATTTATTTCTTCAAATATGATATCGTTACTTTTGGTTCATTTCCTTTTTGTGACATCGAAGAGTTCTACTCTTTTGCCATGTGTAATTATTTATTCACCGATCTAGAAGCATGTCTCTTACTAGTTATCAACTATTATTTCCAATTTCTTCCAAATTCTATATGTCCGCCCTCGGCCTAAGTCCAATAGT
This sequence comes from Anisodus acutangulus, assembly GCA_029783415.1. Lineage (NCBI taxonomy): Eukaryota > Viridiplantae > Streptophyta > Magnoliopsida > Solanales > Solanaceae > Anisodus > Anisodus acutangulus. The sequence goes on along the minus strand of CM056511.1, from coordinate 15,361,304 downwards.
CTGACCTGAAATCTTCATTGGTCATCTTAGGACAAGTCATATGAAAATTCTAAATACTCAGGGTTCTTTTAGACTGGTCCTTGGATTAATTTTGAAATAAACCTTTGATCAAACCTTGATTGTATAGCCATACTTAGTCATTACCGTGGAGAATTTATCATTAGTATTTTGATTACGTAATGGTCCTTAAAGATCTCCGGTTCACACAGTAATCCACACGTAATACCTCAACTTCAAAAGAAATTCTTCTTCAAATGCTTCTACTTGATATTCTTAATTCTCGGATCTGTGATGAGGTTCTCATTATGACCTCTACTCCATCTCACAATGTTTCTTAAAGGGGCTTCAGATAAGACGCTTTGTCTTGACGCTCTTCAATTCCAAATATAAGGAAGAATTTGTTTAACCATAACTTTAAGGGGGGTATCAACCGGTTTCTATTATGGTTGGCCATATGTTACTTCTTTGGATTATTCTTTTTTGTTATTTCTTTAGTGACTCTCGTTGTTCCACAGTATACGACCCTATGGTACATTACCTTCCTACTCTTTACATCCGATCCTCTTGCTTCTGACAGTATCTCGAGTTTGTATATTCATTGGGCGATGCTATGTATTTCGAGATAGACTCATTATTTACATAGTTATACCTCATATTTTCTCAAGTATACTCTCTCGATTTATATTGTTTCCTTTGGCGCACTGAGGCTCGCCCCAACGAAAACACCATACAATCAGAAATTTCATCCTTATACAATTTCAATCCGAAATTCGATAATCACCTAAGACCTTCCTAACCCAAACCAGATATGCACACATATGAAAAATCACACTACAGACTCACTCATGGTGTCAGAATTTCTATCAGAGTTCTAATTCTATGAGTCAAGTCTCAACAGACTAAATTAGTTTTCCAACCAATAGCCAAAAATGCTCTTGAGGGCTTTCGAAATCGAACCAACTATCCCACCAACTCATAAAAGACCCTCTGGACCTCACAAAATCGACGAAATTCTGAAAAAGGTCAATTCACACAAAAGTCAACTACTAGTCAATACTTTCATACCTTAAGGTTCTAATTTCTTAACTTCTACTAGAATCGTCTGATAACTTCAAAATTCGAGTTAACAGGATTAAATTAGTTAAAGTACAAGTAACAAGGGAATATATTATTACAATAACAATCGAACGGGTCATTACAAGTGGTGAGCGCATTTGAGTGTGGTTCTAAGAGGAAACAACCTTTGAGTGTAAGGACGAGTTGAATGACATCAACATGAGTGATACACTTGAGGGAGTGACTTGCGAGGTCCATTATTTTTACTAATCATTTTTTTGTCTTAATTATTTCTTACACAGATTCAAGGAGTTACAAGGGAGGTTTGGATGATTATGTAGAAAGAAGAAGTTCATCTTATAATTTTACTTCTAGTAGAAGTTATTGTGAAGTATTCCATGATTATTATAGTAATGCTTCCACAAGAAAAAAGAGCTTGAGCTTAAAGGAGGTTGAATAAATTTGAAGTCATTGTTGAGGGGTATGAGAGTGGTTTCACATTTAATTGCATATTAAATGTAGATAAATTATGTTATACCAATTTCATTGATCCATATTTGGTTGACTGGTTAGAGATACCTTTTCATACAAAAGGTTCACCATATAAATATGGTGGAAGGTTGATTGACAAAGATGTGAAGATCATTGTTTACCTTGGAAGCTATCAAGGGGGAATTTGGTGTGATGTCTACTCTTTGTCTACTTGTTCGGTATGTTTAGAAGCTCCTTGGTTCAAACCTAATAAATTTTGATTTGATAGAAATTTGTAAAAGTTTGTTGTTGTATATTGGATAGATCAAAATCATGTATTAACTCCTATGACCATTAATAAATCTTCAATAACAAATGAGGAAGTTAAGAAAGTGAAAGTGGAGACTACTAACTTGAAATTTGATGTACAAAGTCATTTCAACAATTCAAGTAGAGTATTTGGAACTTCAAGTGATGCTTCTTATGATGTCAACCATAAACTTGAAGTCAAGAGCCGTTTCTACAAGTCAAATAAAGTACTTGGAGCATATCCCATACCTAAAGAAGAGAAGTCACTTGGTACTTACTATAATGAGCATTCAAGTGGAGTGCAAGGTAACTTGGCTACACTTAATTTTACTTCTTGTGCTAGTAGCGATAAAAGTGTGCCTTATGATAAATCTTTGGGAGATAATTTTTTCTTAAATAATGTGAATGAAAATAATATTGGTTCTAGTGGTGATTCTTTTAAGGAGCTTACTCTCACTTCTACTTGTGAAATTGTGTCAGCTCTTGAGAAAAGTATCGAATTGTCTACTTGTGATAAAAGTGATACTTCTTGTGTTGAAAATGTTGTGGGATCTAGGATTGGTTCCTTTGATGAAGTTGTTGAAAATAGTACTTCTTTAGTGGAAAATGTAAATGATTAGGTTGTGCTTGTGAATGAAAAATTGCTAGTAAGGAGATCCTTATCTACTTGTTTGAATGAAGAAAAAGAATGTAAACAAAGGCATAATATTTTCTACACTAAATGTCTTATTTTGAAAAGGATATATACCTAACAATACACTGGACAACCCCGAAAGAAAGGACCATGGTAACCCTCAACTGAGACAGATCACCTACTGTGAGGTATTGTTTGAATCTCTATCTATACGTACAGGCATGAAATGCAGTGTCCCTAGAAAGAGACATCAGTACGAAAGATGTACTAAATATGTAAGACAGATAATATATAAATAAAGAATGAAATACAAAGGGAGAGTATAAAATCAACCTGAACTCATAAATAGCGTTTGAGGACATATACTGACAGAATCATGAATATGTATGCATGTCTATAAAAATCAAGCCACTTATCAGGGAAATATGTATACTCTATGGGGCAAATCATATCATATCATATCGTATCCGGCCTTGTAGAGGACTCGGTCGTACCTGACCCAGATATGGGATCGGTAATATAAAAAACAACTGTAGTGGTATGCACATATAAGTGTCGTACCCATGTGACTATAGTGCGGCTCATTAAGAAAATAGATACATATATATAAGTGCAATGCAACACTGACCTCAGAAAGACTAATAGAAGCAAGATAGGGTGACACAAGGTTTGCAATCCCTCCTTCAATCATTATGGACTCATTTATAACCAACATTAATAGCTGTCACGACCCCACCACGTAGGGGAACCACTTTCGAATCATTAACATGATATGAAATAAGTAAACCAGAAGATAATGAATTACTAGAAAAGTTGTCTCATACTATAAATGCGGAAAAAGTAATAAGTCTGAAGCATCAACAAATACCCCTAAGATTTAGTCTGTAGATACAACAACACTAACAATATTAATCAAGTCTGACAATTGGCATGCAACATCAATATGTTCATAGAGTCCATAATATCTCAAGTATCAAGTAGCAAGAATAATCCCTTTCAAGTTCACAATTCAATCAAGTTAATCAATGTCAAACCAAGTTACTCAATATCACCCAATGATAGTTTCCAAATCACCAATTATCAAAGATAAGCATGAGTATGTATGATATGAATGCAATGCATATGCATGGTACTTTTCTCAACCTGGTATATAGTACATCAAGGCTTTATTATGATCCGTACACCCATGGAGGACCCGCGAAGTCCATATACCACTCCTAGCTAGCCAGAATTTCACACAAGAATCTGACTAGAGCCCATGACTCATTTGTCAAGTCTCAACTATATTATAGGTATACAAATCCGCTCCCTACGTATAAATATCATCTCAAGTGCCATAATATCATATTAATCTCACCATTCCAGTCCGTTGGACCACAACATATCCATACAACTCTCACATCAAGTCACAGAACCATGAATGTATATTTGCAATGACAATACAAGACAAGATATCATGATATAATGAGATGCAATCAAGTAGAGACATGATATACATATGCTTTCAAAAATTCAACAACACATAAGCAAATCTGGTCAAATTAGTATATCAATCGAAAGCATGTGTGATGAGTAACCAGATAATAGCAAACATGGTGACAAGCCAGCATATGGCGACGTGCCCAAATAAATAATAGTCGGATTCAACACAAGGCTGGTTCCCCAAACCCCATCATCACAGTTCAACACCAGTACCCACTCAACTGTTCATCACAACCGACTGAATGGGACCCCTAAACACGCCCAAAACATTCACCATAGCGGATGTCACTTGATATATCATACTTTTCCATAGCGGACCCGACTCCGTTGTGGTAGAACTTCCCATTTCCTTATCTTCTACTTCAACAAGCCAACCTTCCACCTAGGTGGAGACCAAACACCAGTGAAATAAATCAACAAACTCCCATCCAACACTCAAAATAATTGTGAAATCTCCCAGGCACAAACCAAACATGCTCGTCTATGGTAAACAATGCTATGAACACGTTCGTACCCTCAGATTTTACAAATAACAGAGGCAAGGCATACTTTTCAAAAGAATCTCCCAAGACAAAACCAAAATCCAAACATTTCAAATAAGGCCACAAAATACATCTGATTACATTGGGAAGTGAACTAATGACTCGACTAAGTCGTAAATGACCTCTAAAACTACCGGAAGTGATGAAACCTGGAAATGAACTCATCTAGTCAAAAGTCAACTTTGAGTTAAACTAACCAACTTTAAGTTCCTAAACTTGGGCTTTTCAACCAAAACTCATATAAATAGACATCGGGATCTATGCCACACATCCTCACACATCAGCAACGCCACTTAAAGATCACAAGAAGGGTCAAACAAGTAAATAAGGGTCTTTAGCAAGAAATGACCAGGCATGTTATTACACTAACAATTAAAAATTCAAAACCAGTGACTTGGCAATTACTATCATGATGAGTGATACACAATCCCATCAAAAGAACAAATCGGATGATCTTAATAGAGTACAAGGAACGCTTTCGACGAATGATGTATGGAGATTGTAGAACCAAGTTTGAGAGTATGAATGCATGATATCAGTGGTCAAGAACAATTATTCTTATAATTTCCAAGAGTAGGAGTTTTCTTATGGAGCGCTCATATCGACAATGTTTAACTTCAGATCATGCCAATGATAGAAGAAAAGAGATAAGTCTTACATACCATGTTCATGACCAATACCAATCATATGGTGCCTTTATTGTCCTAAAACCTTCAACCTAAGAAATAAAGATAACCCATATCAATATCCAATCAACGGTCTTAAGATTTTGTTGATTCGATATTTCATCGAGCACTCGGTGTACATGTTTTCTTCCCTCTCGATATCATGATAACTGAAGCGATTCTCTCATCCTCTTTAATAAAAAAATATTACTAAGACTACGACAATCATACTTTATGAATTATAGCTACAGTCAACTCAAAACCCTCTTTAAAATCATCCAACAATCAACACCAAAGTTATCATGATCAACTATGGAGTTTGTCTCATTTTCTTTGTGGATTAGCTAAATTTCTGTAAACTATCCTCATCATTAGAACAAGATAATCTAGGAGAGGTTAGAGGATATGAAAGAGTAGAAATAACTCACCTTAAATAGCCAAGATTTCCTCTACACCGATTTTCCTTCCAAGCTCTTCAAAATCTCTAAGTTGTTTCTGAGTTGGAGACATTTGGGAGTGAAGGGGATCGAAATGGTAATGTTTGGAGCATGTGGCCGACCTTGGGCCTTAAATCACCTCACATATGCTGCCCCATATATAGAGCATATTCCCATATTCTGCATAATATTCCACCTCATACAGTGGAAGTGAGGTGTTGAAAATAGCCTTGATGTGCTGCCTCATTCGCGACGTGGAATGGGTTCCGTGGGGGCAAAACGCTTAGCGTATTATCCTATCTTCGTCAAACATCATCGAGATGTCATTCATTTGATCCTAATGAATTATAACAATCTATATACCTTATTAACATCTATTTATGTCATAAATAACCTTTGTAATGGGGCTCAGATTGTCAGAGTTTAAGTCAATTAACTATATTCTTAAATGTGTGCAAATCGACGGGTGTAGTTTGGAGTCTCTTAGCTATACTTCAAATCTTATCCCGAGGCCTTAATAAACCGCTTATAGCCATCATAACATCTTTTCATCTCACATTGGTTCGACACGACGTACACCACTTAAGGATTACATGCACGAAGGTATTCACGACTTTTAAACTCTTACGACCTCGGACATCAACTCGATCATTTCAAAATCTTCCTAAGGGAACCTTATTCCTTGTCTTAATATCTCTATCTTGAGGTATATTTTATGAATAAATTTATGGGATGTAACATATTTTTCATCTTAAAAACACCCGTCCTCGAATGTTGGGGTATTAGTACTCGAGTACAAAATATTTCATTTTTCCTGGAAACTTTGGCAAAGTTTCTTTTGTACATGGGGATATTTCATCCTGTTGCACGGTCCATTGCCTCATCGGGGTTACATACAAATAATAGTGATAAGTCATTGGTCCTATATGGATAAATATCCTATTTTACAATATCCTCAATAACTGTGATATATTCGGACCGTTAAACTTTGACATTTGATTTAGTTACTTCCTTTGTCTTGCGATGGAAACATGCCAACAAATAGTATTATAACTCAAGAGGTTCTACTTTCAATGATGATAGCTATGGGTCTCTTCTCGACAAGGGGTAGGTGGTAGATGAATAGAGTCGTGTGTTTCTTCTTAAAAGCGGTAAATATTTTGGAGCCTAAGTGGGGCTATATTGAACGAGTGTGTTACGATGTTCATTAATGATCGGGTTTTTTTGGAAATGATGAGGATCTTCCGAGTCCCTTTCTTCTTTTGTCTTTCCCTTACATTTCTCTTCGTAGATTCCCTTCTTACTTTGTTCATATCATCGTATAAATAGGCATGAATTTATGGAAAACTTGTTTGCCCTAGGATTTCCTTTATTCAACAAGTTCATTTCTAATTCTACATCCCTTTCTTTATGCCCACCCTTGAAGTGGATTTCCAATAAATGTCCTTAGTGTCAACGTGTAAAAAGGAGAGTCATTACATTCCTTTGCCAAGTTAGTCACGAATGTCCTAAACTAAGTTTTACTTCATTTCAAATTTCAGCCTACTCTTACCATTGATTCCTCTAAATCATCATGTTATTAACTTGAGCATTTTCTCAGATGCCGCTTTTTTGAGTTGTTTCCTTTTCGTCATTTAGGGAGAGTCTTGTTCATCTCTCGTACATGATGCCTCATGCATCGACTTGGTGATATTTCGCATAATAGTTGTTGTCCCTTAATAGATTATTCATAACTCCCCCAAAGTTCCATATATCCGTCCATCACCTATGTCCGGTAGTTCTAAACCTTAGTAGGAGTGGGGTTATTATGATGTCATCTAATGAGTTACTTACGCATTGATCCTTCCAATCAAGATAGGTTACTATAACGGTGAGGTGGTTCTTAATGATTTTTGTACCAACTAGTAGTCCTTAGTTAATTCTTCCAACTTCAAGCATGCGTCTTATGGGATGACAACCAACATAATTCTCATTTGTAACTCTATTCCATGTCGAAAAACCTATCAATGAACTCAAAACAAGGCTTTGTGTCTTGTTGTTCCTCAAGTTCCCAATGTAAGAAAGGGTTCATTTGCATTCTATTTCAGGAAATTATCATCTTTTGACTTTTAGTGTGGCTAGCTACACATTACCATCTTGAGGTGACTCTTTTCTTTGGTCCTTGTAATAACTCTTTGCCCAATGATACATGACCCTATCATTCATTATCTCTTTGTCTGTTATGTCAAAATGTCTTATTCTTTATAACATTTCAACTGATTATTCCATAGACGATGCTGTCAAATCTGACATGAGCTTATCAACCCTTAGTCATTTTCCATATTTGTTCAAGTATTTTTTGTTGTCTTCCATCATTTCCTCTCTGCTAGTCTTCCAGTCCCTTTTTGTTTATATTCTAGAAATGAGACATCCTTTTATGTTCAACAACTTTTTCTATACCATGCCTTATCTCTTAGGCGTCCACTGTCTTTACTTATATTATTTCTTCACCTTACTGGGATCAACATTTATGCCATACTAGGAGCGCAATACTCAACCCTAGTGACATCTTTAAATATTTCTTTCCACTGGTATGTCATATATGCTTACCTTTGACGTAATTGTATTATTCCTTAGTAGTGATCATGCTAAGGATCATCCTACCCTTTTCTTATCAATGGACTCATCTAAAGGGCACCGATCTGCCAAACTTACTACGACAGTTATACTAGAGTTGCACTATAATGACTCGTCTGGTCGATTTTACCTAAAGACCCTTAATTAACTATTTTACCCTTCCTGTGATCTTTAAGTGGGCTTGCTGATGTGCGAGGATGGGTGGCATATATCTCAAGGTCTATTTGTATGAGTTTTGGATGAAAAGCCCAAGTTTGGGAATTTAGAGTTGGTTAGTTCGACTCAAAGTTGACTATTGGATAGGTAAGTTCATTTTTGGGTTCCGTTGCTTTCGGAAGACCCGGAGGGTCATTATGACGTAGTCAAGTCATTACTTTTCTTTTCGAGGCAATCAAATGTATTATGTGGCCTTATTTATAAAGTTTGAATTTTTGGTTTGTCTCGGACGATTCTTTAAAAAAGTATGCCTTCGCTAGGTTATTTGTAAAATTTGAGGGTATGAACAAGTTTGTAGCACTGTTTACCATAGACGAGTATGTTTGTTTTGTTGCCGGGGGGTTCCATGAGTGTATCGGGTGTTCAATGGAGGTTTTTGGTTATTTTCCATCAGTTGATGTTTGATGTCCACCACAGCAGGACCAACATCTACTTCGATGGGTCCGCCTTGGTAAGGGGTTGACTTGACAAAGTGGAATATAGGAGTCAGGGAAAGGCCATTGCGGCAAAGTCGTGTCTGCCGCGACGAGGGGGTGAGTTGTCAAGTGACTCTTACCCCAGCGAGGTAGTTTCCACCATAGTGAGTCCGCTCCAACGGAGTCAATTCCATGAGGGCGGATCACTATTCAGGTGTTCTACATATATTTTTAGGTTAAATTTATTTTCCACAAATAATAAACCCTCGAAACCAGCGCCACATAAAGGTATTTTCAGAGCTTTAGGAGTATTTCCAACCTTAAGGTAGTAGATTATTTCTCTTGTATGGCTTAAGTTATGATTATGGGTTCTTTTAATGGTGGTTTAGCATATTATGTGAGTTGGGGAAGATGAGTTATGCATATTGAGATATTAAGAGAGTTATATGGTTAATTTTAATGATGATTTATGGATATATAGTGTTAATATCATGAATTAGGATTGGGTTATGTTATATTATCATCTAGCTTAATTTGATTATTGAAATTTGTTTTCAAAAGGGGGGAAAATCTAGGGTTTCAAATTGGGGCTTTTAGATTATTATTCAATTGGGGATTCAAATGTGTATAGTTTTTTAATTAATTTAAGGATATGATTACTTAGTATATAATAGAGGTTTTTGAGTATTAGAGTTCGAGTCTTGGTGACGTGGTCCCGTGATGGGTATTTAAAGTCTTGTTGTATTATGATTAGCTTTACATTAATGAATAATATATATGTGGATAGACTTCATCTATCACGAGGCACATCGGAAGGGCAAGGAAATCACCAAGGCTTGTCTTGCTAGCGCTCATGTTCGGCAATGAAGTAGGCTACAATTTAGCTTTTTAAGACTCTGATAGAAGTACATAGTAGTTATAAATATTTATGGGTATTGGGTGTGTTTGGGGGTCCCACTCAAATAGTTATGATGAATGTTTGAGTGAGTACCGGTGTTGAACTGTGATGATGGGTGATTCGGAAGATTAGCCTTATACTGATTCTGATTATTGTTATTTGGGCTTGTCACCATTATGTGGGCTCGTTGCCATATTTGATACTGTTTTAGTTATTCATCACACATGCCTAATATGATATCCTGACTGTACTAGGATTATTGTTGATGAACTTCTTTGATATGAAATCCTGTGTATTGGATGATACATGTGTTATTGAACTTTTGGAACCATGTGATATTTCATCTCCTTAATTGGTGGCATCTCATTATATCATGATATCTTCGCGGTATATGGAATTACGACATCGTACTTCGTGTGTGGAAGTTTTTCTGGCTAGGAGCGGTATATGGACTTCACAGGTCCCCATGCGTGTACGATTATAATTAATCCTTGACGTATTGTATACCAGATTGAGAAAGGTACCCTGCACATGCATTGTATTCATATCATTCATACATTTATACATTAATTATATGTGGTTTGGCAATGTTATATGGTTTGTTATTGGAACTTGGGTGAAACCCTAATTTACTTGGATTGAAATAATTGTATAAGACCAGAATGGTTGCTATGATTGAGCTTGACTCTGTGAAAACTCAGAAATAATGATTATGTTGATCTCTATGAACATTTGGATAAATAGTTGAGGTTGAATTGATTTGGTTGCCGTGTGTGGCATTTTTCTTCATGTATGGGTTTTTTTGGGTTTAATAATTGTAAGTCTATGTGTTTGATGCCAACTTCTGCTATGATCAGAAATGTCAATTATTCCATGACTATTGTCTATGTCCAGGGAATTATGTGCATTTGTGTGTTGTCTGGTAATTGATTGTGAGATTGAGTAACGAGTCTAGTAAGGAATCTGTGATAAGTGTTACTAGTGGAAAGGCAGATGTGGAATAATTTATGTGTGTCAGACCGTAACTGTATAGAGACTTAATTAAGCATAAATGCTAAGGTTAATAAAGAAGTCAATGTCATCATGTTTAGCATAGGTGTAACACTCTTGAAAGCGTTCTAAAATAGTTATTGTGATGTAAGTGTTGACTTGATTATTTAATGTGATAAGTTGAGTAAGTAGGGTTAGGCTTGAATATGACTTGGGAAAGAGAGTACTAGTCGGTAGGTACTATTATAGTAAGGTCCCTTTATACGTGAATGTATTAATTGTATTTAACTGTGATTCGAACCTTATGTGAACAATGTGACTTGATGAATTAGTGAATTGATATGTGTACAATGTGACTTATATGATTGATTAAACTATCTACTATACACTTTTCTGGTGTTAACTTGATATTTATCTTTATTATGTATCTTCGGTCATTGTCGGCGCCTATGATGTCTATGGGGGTATGTTGTTTACTCATTCTACACTTACTGCATCTTTTTTGATATAGATATAGGTACCTCTGCTAGTTTGAGATCTCGAGTTTGAGTCTAAGCAGGTTGACTTCCAGTATTCAGGGTGAGGGTACTATCTTTTGGCATATCGTGGATGCTTATTCTCTTACTCTATCTTTTATTCATATTTGAGAGACATATTCAGACTATGTGATCAGTTTTGTCCTACGTGCCCATTCTCAGTCTTATTTCATAATTGATAGTGCTCTTATATCTATAGACTAGATTTTGGGGGTATTTGTTGATGTTTCAGACTTACTTATTTCACATTTATAGTATGAGACAACTTATGTAGTATTTGTTATCTTAAGTTTTCACTTATGTTATTTCATGTTAGAGATATATAAGTGGTTCGCCTGTCGGTGAGATTGTGTATGTGCCACCATAATTCCTAAAAAGGGGTCGTGATAAAGTTGGTATCAGATCTTTAGGTTAAATGGTCTTAAATACAAGAGCAATGTCTAGTAGGGTCTTGCGAATTGGTGCGGAGAAATCCATACTTATCTTCGAGAGGCTATGGGACATTTAGGAAACTTTGCTTCCTTCATTCCTTTCATGCTAAGTTAAATCAAATTGGTATTTGAACTTCTTCTTCCTATTGTATCACCGCTGGTAGTAAAACTATTAAATTCATGCGTGAGTGGTTTGATATAATGTCGCATGGTAGAGTATGAGTTGTGTTAGCATGATTCAGACGCGTGGCCAGTTTCAGTCTTCAGCTATGATTTGAAGTTCAGTTGATTAGGGTTATGATTGAGATCTCTCAGTTCGGTGACATCCTTGGAAAGTAGGAATGATAATTCAGAGATGCAAGAAAAAGAAATTGGATGGATCAATCTCCGTTATATGACGGGAAAATTGGTATATGATGTGTTTTATTGGTATATGTTTCAAGGTGTACGGGGGTGGATGTCATATAGGTTATGAAATGTTGAGTTGGCTTTGATTTGAAAGTATTGTGATAGCATAGTAGAATTAGTAGTTGTGAGTTCCTTCAGGGAATGGTTTTCTATTCGATATCAAGTGGCACTGATACTTGTTATGAGTGAAGCTTAATGGAATAGACCATCGCGTTTCTTTACCGAAGATGGTGTTCTTGGGTCCACTTGGATTTTCGAGGTTAGTGATGATAGGGGAGTTGTTGAAACCAAGAGATTGTTGAATTCAGAGTTATTTCACAATGTTTAGTATCGAGTGAGTGAGTGTAAGAAGGACAATGACATTAGATGAGTGTGAGGTTCTATCGAGGAATTTTAGGGTGGTGCGCCTAGTTCTTCGTTAAGGTGTGTGGAAATGGTACATAAAGGTTAATACTTGAGAAATTCAATAGTTATTGGCATAATGACTTTGGAGGCGACCAAAGGACAGGGAAATTGCATGGCTAGTTGGATATGTTATGGATCGGCAAAATCAGGTAAAGATTGGGTTTTCACAGGCAAACATCGTGTAGACTCTCAAATAAGTTGTTGGTCAATGGGAATATTTATGGTAACAGGTTGACGATGGTTTGATCTAATTCTAGTTGTGAAAGGATTCGAGTATCGATAATTGGGTCGGTGAATGTATGGACTAGTATAGGAAGAGGATTATTGCGATCAAGAATTTTTGGCAAGGGTATTTCAATGAAACTATATGAGGACGTTAGCAGGAGTGTATGTTGGTAACTAGGGATCACTTTCGGATTAGGGATTGGCCTAATGATAGTTCGGGTTATCATTTGGATAATAAATCACTGTTGGTCAGAGTAACCCAAATGGGTTGATGTCTTTTCTAGTAGAGGAATATCATAAAGGATGGTACATGGAATGTGCCAGAATTTAGGGAGAAGTTTCCATGTTTAAAGGTTGAGTAATAATCGGTTGTTGATTGTGAACATGATTGGAATGAATGGTGAAAATGTAAGAAATTCAATAAATGTGTGGTTGATCTAATTTTTATTGAGTAAGGTGCATCTTCGAGATAGGAAAGGATTCTGATATGAAATAATGGAAATTCTTGGGTTAGATGTAGATTATGGTGGAATTATTTTTGCATCTTTCAGACCGGGTGAAATTATTTGATAAGGCTGGTAATTAGCAAGATAATATATATAAAGATTGATAAGGCGTCTAGAGTGTGGGCGAGTTTAGAGCACGTATAAGGGGATTTGATATATTTATAGTTCATGGGGTTCTATCAGACTTATGTATTGGGAGAAGTTGAAGAACTTGGAGATTATAATCAAGGGTATGGTTCGTCCGTGCTAAATTGATGACTTGGATAGAATCCAACTTGAAAGATATTGGTGACGACACGTGCTTGATTGTTCATGGGGAAAGGAATAGATCATGTCATGTTTATGAAAAGCTTACTGACTATTTTGGAATCCATTCGGGTGGCTAACGTTGATTTAGAAACTGAGTATTTTAATCTGGAAGAGATTTGTTCATTTAGGACCGGTGGCCTAAATTACACTGACTGGAGGACTTGTGGTATTCTAGTCAATCACTGACAAGGATTCGAGGGATTTCATTTTATAAGTGGAAGTATGATGGTGTTACCAACTCCCATCGAAATTACAAGTAAGATTGATGATAATTTTTAGATGACAGTGATTCATACAATTCTAATGGTTTTCACAGTTACTTGGTATGCATTGAGGAAGTACAATTGGTTATGGAAAGTCTTTAGAGGGATCAATCATTTTTCTACGAATTTGGCAGGGCAAAGTAATCAATAGGCATGCTTATAGTATGGCGGTTTGGAAATTCAAGGGAAATTAGACTTGTTATAGTATGGCGGTTTGGAAATTCAAGGGAAATTGGACTTGTGATGTGTGTTTATATGTTTTAAGAAATCTTGGTGCGAAAAACAACATTGATAGTTGAAAAGGGAAGCTAGTAGAACCAGACGATGATATCGATATAGGTTGGACTATGGTTGTGTCTATAACTAAGGGTTGATGGTGGTTCTTCTGATAATTCATGGATTCAATAAGACGCGGATAGTAGTATGGTTATGATCAAATTTAGGGAATTCAAGTGGAATCAGTATGTATATTTGAGAATCAATTGTGAAAGAAATTTCGGTTAAAGGAATAGAGATATGGGGTATTGAGGTAAGTTATAGTAGCTTCTACAGGTTGAATGAATATGTGGTGATATCGTCTCATTTCTGGCCTGTTAGGACTCTCACGAGGTTATGATGGGAATTCCTTGGTTACTCGTCAATTTCCATTCTTTCTTACTTCACTCCGAGGAGAAATGTTTGTTTAATTAGTATCTGATATAACGACCTATCTGGTCATTTTTACCTAAAGACCCTTAATTGACAATTTTACCCTTTCCATGATCTTTATGTTAGTTTTGTGATGCGCAGGGATGGGTGGCACGTATCTCGAGGACTATTTATATGAGTTTCGGATGAAAAGCCCAAGTCCGGAACTTAAAGTTAGTTAGTTTGACTCAAAGTTGACTTTTGGCTAGATGAGTTCATTTCCGAGTTCTGTCTCTTCTATTAGACCTGGAGGGTCATTTATGACTTAGCCGAGTCATTGGTTCTCTTCCTGAGGCAATCAAATATATTTTTTGGCCTTATTTGTAATATTTGGATTTTTAGTTTGTCTCAAATAATTCTTTGAAAAGTATTTTTTAGCTCAGTTATTTATCAAATCTGAGGGTATGAGCAAGTTCGTAGCACTGTTTACCATAGAAGAGCATGTTTTGTTTGTATCCGAAGGGTTCTTGGAGTGTTTCGGGTGTTCAACTAAGGTTTTAGGCTATTTTTCATCAGCTGATGTCTTGTGTACACTACGTTGGGACATGAATCCGCTCCAGCGGGTCCACCTTGATAAGTGGTTGGCTCACAGATACAGAGTATGAGAGTCGAGGAATGGCCATCGCAGCAGAGTCATGCCCACCGCGATGAGGGGTGAGCAGTCAAGTGACTCTCGCCCTAGAAAGATATTTTCCACCGTAGCGGAGTCGATTCCACTGGGGTGGATCACTGTTCAGGTGTCCTACATATATTTTTAGGTCAGATTTCTTTTCCTCAAATAATAAACCCTCGAAACCAATGCCGCATAAGGGTATTTTTAGAGCTTTATGAACATTTCCAACCTTGAGGTAATAGATTCTTTCTCTCTTATGGCTTATGTTATGATTATAAGTTCTTTTAATGGTGGTTTAGCATATTATGTGAGTTGGGGAAGATGAGTTAGGAATATTGAGAGATTAAGAGAGTTATATGGTTGGTTTTAATAAGGATTTATGGATCAAATAGTGTTAATATCATGAATTAGGATTGGGTAATATTAAATTATCATGTAGCTTAATTTGATTATAGAAGTTTGTTTTCAAAAAGGGAAAAAATCTGGGGTTTCAAATTGAGGCTTTTAGATTGTTGTTCAACAAGGGATTCAAATGCGTATAATTTTTCAATTAATTTAAAGATATGATTACTTAGTACGTAATATGGCTTTTTGAGTATTAATGTTTGAGTCTTGGTGACGTGGTCCCGTAATGGGTATTTAAAGTCTTATTTTGTTGTCATTTTATTTATATTAATGAATAATATGTACTTGGATACACTTTGATTGTCGCGAGACAAATTGGAAGGGCAAGACGATCACCGAGGCTTGATTTGTTAGCGCTCTTGTTCGGCAATGAGGTAGGCTACGATTTAGTTTTTTGAGACACCGATAGAAGTATGTAGTAGTTATAAATGTTGAGGGGTATTAGTCGTGTTTGGGGGTCCTACTCAAACAGTTGTGATGAACGTTTGAGTAAGTACCGGTGTTGAACTGTGATGATGGGTGATTTGGGGGATCAACATTATTCTGATTCTGACAGCTAATATTTGGGCTTGTCACCATTATGCGGGCTCATCACCATATTTGATATTGTTGTGTTTATTCATCACACATGCCTGATATGATATCCTAACTATACTAGAATTATTGTTGATGAACTATTTTGATATGAAATCCTGTGTATTATATGATACGTGTGTTATTTAACTTTTGGAAGCATGTGATATTTGATCTCCTTACTTGGTTGTATCTCATTATATCACGATATATTGCATTATATTCTCATTTGCATTCATACATTTATGGTTCTGTGATATTGGTATGAGAGTGATATGGATATGATGTGGGCCCAAGAGTCCAGAAAGGTAAGAACACTTATGAAATTATGGAAACATTGAGATGATGATAATATAGATGGCTTAGGTTGCACGTCACAACGGATATTGATATGCAGGGAACAAGGTTGCATGCTGGAAACATGATTGAGACTCGACAAATGAGTCATGGGCTCTAGATAGGTTCATGTGTGAAATTTTAGCTGGCAAGGAGTGGTATATGGACTTCGTGGGTCCCCCATGGGTGTACGATCATAATTAAACATTGACGTATTGTATACAAGGTTGAGAAATGTACCTTGCATATGCATTGAATTCATATCATTCAAACATCCATACATTGATTAATTGTGGTTTGGCAATGTGATATGGGTTATTATTGGAACTTGGGTGAAACCCTGATTTACTTGGATTGAAATGATTATATAGGACCGAAATGGTCGCTATGATTGAGCTTGACTCTGTGAATACTAAGAAATAATGATTATGATGGCCTTTATGAACACTTGGATAAATAGTTAAGGTTGTTGAATTGATTTGGTTGTTGTGTCTGGCTTGCTACTTCGTGTATGGGTTTTTGGGTTTAATAATTGTATGTCTAAGTGTTTGAGGCCAACTACCACTGTGATCAGAAACATCAGTTATGACATGACTATTGTCTAGGTCCAGGGATTTATGTGCATTTGTGTGTTGTCTGGTAATTTATTGTAAGATTGGGTAACAAGTCTAGTAAGGAAGTTGTGATAAGTGTCACTAGTGGAAAACCATATGTAGAATGATCTATGTGTGTCAGACCTTAACTGTATAGAGACTTAACTAAGCGTAAATGCTAAAGTTAATAAAGGAGTTAATATCATCATGTTTATCTTAGGTGTAACACTTTTGGAAGCGTTCTAAAATGGTTGTTGTGAGTGTTGACTTGTTTATATAATGTGATAAGTTGGGTAAGTGGGTTTAGGCTTGAATATGACTTGGACAAGAGAGTACTAGTTGGTGGGTACTATGATTGTAAGTTCCCTTTATATGTGAATGGATTGGTTATATTTGATTGTGATTGGAACCTTATGTGAACAATGTGACTTAATGAATAAGTTAATTGATATGTGTACAACGTGACTTATATGAGTGATTGAACTGTCTAGTATAGGCTTATCTGGTGTCAATATGATATTTATCTTCCATCGATGTAAGCCTATGATGTCTACGAGGGTATGTTTTGTACTCATTCTACACTTGCGGCATCTTTTCTGATGCAGATACAAGTCCCTCTGCCAGTTTGAGATCTCAAGTTTGAGTCCGAGTAGGTTGATTTCTAGTATTCAGGGTGAGGATTCTATCTTTCGGCATACCTTGGATTCTCATTCTCTTACTCTGTCTTTTATTCATTTTCAAGAAACAAATTTTAGACTATGTGATCAGTTCTGGCCTGCATGTCCATTCTCAGTCTTGTTTCATAATTGATAGTGCTCTTGTATCTAAAGACTAGATCTTTGGGGGTATTTGTTGATATTTCAGACTTGTTACTTATTCTGCATTTATAGTACAAGACAACTTATGTAGTATTTGTTACCTTCCACTTTCACTTATGTTATTTCATGTTAGATACAGTAAAGCGTCTATAAATTAATAACCTTGGGACCATGAAATTTTATTAATTTAGAGAGATATTAATATATCGATAAATTAATATTTTATTAATTAACAGAGAGACTTTTTAAATTCAGCAAATTTAGTACATACATATGTATTGAAAATAAATGAATTCATATATGTTTCATTGATTATATTCATACATCAACCAATTCTTTGTAACTAATTAAATATATTCATGTATAATATCAATTCATTGTATACAATTAACTATTATATTCATGGACGCATGTATCAATTCATTGGAATTACTTAAATAATATTTACATTAATTCGTTGCACTTAAATAACTATTATAGCCAATTAAATATATTCATGCATGATGAATGAAACATATACTATATAAATCTCAATATGGAAATAAAATAATTCATAACACCCAACCATGTCTTCTCATCTAAAAGGCATCGCAAAATCATCCATGAATGATCAAATGCGTAAAGCATTATGTGAGTATAAGAGAGACCATCCCACATGCACTCAAAAAGATTTACAAGAGTGGGTTGATGAAAAATATCATTTGAAAGTTAGTCAAGGTACAATATCAAACACTCTCAAGAGATCATCGGAGTACCTTTCAGCCAACTTTGAGAAGGGTGGGGATATTAAGCGACACAAATCGGCAAAATATCCAGATATGGAGAAGGTTCTTTATGAATGGTTTCTTCAGTACCAAGATCGAGTCAACATGACCGGAGAGCTTATTTTGGAGAAAGCAAAGGATAAAATGAAGCTTTTGCATCCTCAACACCCTCATGAACATCAATTTTCTCAAGGTTGGCTTGAAAAATTCAAGGTAAGACATGGTATTAAATCATTCCGTCGCTTTGGAGAAAGTGGTTCGGTTGACATGCAGGACATGGAAATGAAACTGGAGGCTATAAGGGAGAAAATAAACCAATTTCCCATTAAAGATGTTTTTAATTTGGATGAAACAGGTCTGTTTTACAGGTTACAAGCTGATCACTCTCTTGCAACCAAGCAACTTGAGGGAAGAAAGCAAGACAAAGAGAGGCTTACAATTGTTATTTGTTACAACGAGGATGGTTCGGAAAAAAATTCTTTATGGATTATTGGAAAATATGCAAAGCCACGTTGCTTCAAAAATATCAACATGAGCAGCATCAATTGTCATTATCGTGCCAACAAGAGGGCATGGATGACTAGTGTGCTTTTTGATGAATATGTTCGCTGGTTTGATCACAAAATGAATGGCAGAAGAATCTTGTTGATGGTTGACAATTGTCCAGCCCATCCAAAAAATATTGAAGGGTTACAGAATGTTGAGTTATTTTTTTTGCCACCTAACATGACATCAAAGATTCAACCATGTGATGCAGGAATAATTAGAGCTTTCAAGATGCACTATCGTAGGAGATTCTACAAAAATCTACTGGAAGGTCATGAGTTGGGGCTACCTAATCCTGAAAAGATTAATGTTTTAGATGCCATCAATTTTGCAGTCTCCGCTTGGACAACCAATGTTTCTCAAGTGTCAATAGCAAATTGCTTTCGGCACTGCAAAATCCGTTCAAATGAAGAAATCTTAAGTGAGATAAACTTTGAAGAAAGCCTACATGAGCTTGAGAATATGGTCAAGGATGTTGGTTATCGCAATGAAATGGACGTCAACAAATTGGTGGACTATCCGGGTGAAAATGATGAATGTTCAATGGTTCAAAGTTTAGAGGAAATTGTTGCTGATATTATTGAAGATCCTACTAATGATGAAGCTGAAGATGATTCAATACCGTTGGAACCAGTCACGAGAAATGAGGCTTTGAGCGCGACAACAACTCTTCAAAAATTTTTGTTGCAGCTAGAGAACTCGACACCGGAACTCTTGGCTGCAATTAAAAAAGTTAGGGATGAAATCCAATTAGACTTAAATTTTAAGAAAAATCAAGTAACAGTAGATTCATATTTTAGCAAATTACCATAATATTTATAATTGTAATATTTATGAATTTTTAATTTAGAGTTTTAATGAGACCTAATATTTATAAAGGGATTTTCCAAAAAATTATTATCTTATTATCTTATCGAATTTGATGATTTTTTACAAAGGCCCAAGTTGGGACCGGAAGATTTTACTATTTTAGAGAGTTTATTAATTTATAGAGTATTAATTTATAGAGGTTTTACTGTATATGGGAGTGATTCACCTACTGGTGGGATTGTGTAGGTGCCACCAAGATTCCTGAAAACGGGTCGTGACATGTACTTCTGCCTTTACTTCGCAATCCATGCTTCTTCACATTCGATACCCTTAGGTTTCATGATCATTAAATTACTCATCTTATAGAGTCCCTTGTTAGTTTTACAACCAAAAGTTTACCATTGTTCGCCTTGCTTCATTATTATTATTTCTTTACTCCCTTCTCTAACTTCTACCCTTAAACTCTGGAGATTTGTTTGCCTACTTTATTGTTTTGTCATATACCTACATCGGCCTTATTTGTAATTTATTCCTCTTACTTATCCTTCAATGTCTTGCTAGTATTTTTAGTGGAGTTTGGGTTTGACATCTTCAAATTTAAATCGTAGCCCAGTTTCAATTTACTATTGACTCAGCTTTCCCCCTTAATGGGTATTAGATTTCCTTTTGAAATGCCACTCGATCCTTTATCCTTTTTATTTCTAGCTTGAATTCCCTTTAAGGATCCTTTGACTTGATATACTCCTTGTATCTATCGCTCCCGAGCATCGGGGTTTTATTTTATTGGCTAGGGGATCTATGTACTATTTATTTTCCATGTCTTACATTCAAAGTGCTTGTATTGGCGAGGGTCCTCCCCTGATCTCGTTGTCGGTACTCTTCCAATTAAAATATTTCCACCCATATATCTTTACAGGGAATATCCTGTGAGCTCTGTACTTTGTCATAGCAGTCCGTTTGCACCTGCTAATGATTTGTCCCCCATTGTAGTCATTCTTTCATCCCATTATGACCTTTATCGTAGGTTGTCTTCAATCCGCTGTTCTTGCTAGCTTGACTTATAAATTTGCACCATAGTTTAGAAAGGTATGCCCTCTTTCTCTTAATAAAAAATTTCACCTTATTTGTTATTCTACGTAAACGATTTAGTCCTTGTGAAGAAGTTGGGGTTTTTAAGTTGGGCATGCCGTTTCACACCCCTTTCCTTTAATTATTCCCTGAAACATAGCTTTATGTACTTAATTCCGAAAATCCGTTCTCCTTATAAATCTTCGGTAGTTTCTCCTAATTTATTAGACCCACGATCACTATTTAATTCACACATTCATAATAAATTCTTATGTTCAAGAGACGTGAATCGGTAAGAGGCGAAAAACATTCTCAAAACGTTCTGAATTCTTCAGTTGATATCATTACATTCACGATTCTCGCTTATCGGAATTTTCTTATTCCATAAGAAATTCAGGAAATTGGCTTCGAAAGGGGTATCACTCTTGTAGAATATAAAACAAGCCCATTTCTACACATGTAGGAGATAGATAGATAAATAAGAAAATAAATAGCATAACTACACTCGCTTTCCCTCCTCGGGTAGCATCTGAACTCAAGGATACATCCTCACTGTCCTCTTTCCTCCTGTAGACCATCCCGGGACAGTCTCGTATCTCGTGTCCTTATTACTACACCAATAACAACCTCATATTCTCTTATGACATGGCCCAGCATATATCCGTCAACACATCTTATAACATGGCCTAGACGGCCCCACTCGGTTTGAACCATTCCTATTCTTATCTTGAGATATTGAGGGTTGTGAGCCCTGCCTCGGCCTTACCCAAGAACTCCGATCATATCCGGTCTGTCGCCAATATTTGTCATGATGATCATGCATCTAAAATCCTTCCTTATTCTGCCTTCCCAGATAGTCACCAACCACGCTAACTCTCTAAGTCATTTCCCTTACTCCAACTGGGTCAGTCCTACCAAACATTAACTGTTATTGGACAACGGGCTCCCTGGGCTGAGAACTCCTTAACTCTTCTAGGGGTCTATCACTGTCAATCATATCAGGGTGGTATCGTGCTAGAGAGGCAACCAACTAGGTAAATACTTGGACTACTCTCCTAACATTTTTGTCGGATGGTGCTGGGGTAATATCTGAATGTATATTTGTCGGTACATGTGTCTCCCTCGGTGCCCTTAATCGTATCTGGGTTGAAGATTGATGGGGGTAACCCGCTCGTATCCTATGATGAGTCAGTCTTTATAGAAGGTGTATCTCTTAAAGAGAACATCGCTGAAATCGTAAATACGACAAGATTAGGAATAGGATACTTACAGCTCAGCTCTATCGCACTATCTAGATCAAGAAAGAAGAAACCATCCTAAATGTCCTATTGCCTCCTTTTTATAAGTGTGGCACGCAACACACCCATAAGCAAGACTGTACTAGACACGGCTTATAGAAATCCCTAGGACAGACCTACTCTGATACAAAGTTTATCACACCCCAACTTTAGGAGGTGTGGCCGGCACCCGATGCCCTAAGGCCCGAGTGTACCAATCCTGATACCTGAAATACACTGACCAAAACATGGGTTGGCAAAGCCTCTAATGAATGACTATCTGGTCGAAAGACACAATCACCTGCACACAGAAAAGGCCCAACATACATATATATACAACAAGGCCTATATAAACACAATGGGTTTAATAAGAAGGTCGGCAAGGCCACACAAGACTATTATATAAAAGATGATTTCCTACAAGCCTCTAAAGAGTATACCATCAACATCTGGTCGGGACAGGGCCCCGCCATACCCAACTACGTACATATGTGTAACATTCATACCTAATAATACACTGAATAGCCCCAAAAGAAAGGAGCGTGACAACCCTCAGCTGAGTCAGGTCACCTACTGCGAGGTGTCGTATGAATCTCTATCTATACCTACGGGTGTTAAACATAGTATCCCCAGAAAGGGACATCAGTATGGAAGATGTACTGAATATGTAAGACAAATAACATATAAATAATTAATGAAACACGAAGGGAGAGTATAGAATCAATATGAACTCATAAATAGCCTCTGGGGACATATACTGACACAATCATGAATATGTATACATTTCTATAAAAATCAAGCCACTCATCGGGGCCATATGTATATTTTTATAGTATCAAGCCACTTTGTGGGGAAAATTATGTCATATCATATCGTATCTGGCCTCGTAGAGGACTCGATCGTACCCGACCCAGATATGGGACTTGGTAATATCGAAACCAGATGCAGTGGTGTGCGCATATAAGAACAGTACTCAGTCGCCTATAGCGCGGCTCGATAAGAAAATAGATACATATATATAAGTGTAATGTAATACTGACCTCAGAAAGACTAATGAAAGCCTGACGGGGTGACACATGATCGGTAATCCTTCCTTCAATAATTATGGACTCATTTATAACCAACATTACTAACCATCATGAATTCAAAACCAATGACTTGTTAATTACTATCATGATGAGTGATACATAATCCCATCAAGCGAAAGAGTCTGATGAACTTAATAGAGTACAAGGAACACTTTCGATCAATGATGTATAAAGATCATTGAACCAAGTTCGAGAGTATGATACATGTAATCAATGGTCAAGAACAATTATTCTTATACTTTCCAAGAGTAGGAGTTTTCTTATGGATCTTTCGTATTGATAATGTTTAACTTCGGATCATGCCAATGATACAAGAAAATAGATAACTCTTACATACCTTGTTGACAAACAATACCAATCCTATGGTTCCTCTCTTCTCCTACAATCGTCGACCTAAGAAAATAAGATAATCCATATCAATATCCAATCAATGGTCTTAAGATTTCATCGTTGAGACATTTCATCGAGCACTTGGTGTACATGCTTTATTCCCTCTTGATTTCATGATAACATAAGCTATTCTCTCATCCTTTTTAATAATACAATATTACCAATACTACAACAATCATACTTCATGAAATCAAGCTATAGTCAACTCAAAACCCTCATTAAAATCACCTAACAATCAACACCAAAGTTATCTTGATCAACTATGGAGTTTGTCTCCTTTTCTATATGGATTAGCTAAATTTCCGTAAGCTATCCTCATCATTAGAACAAGATAAGATAGGAGACGTTAGAGGACATAAAAAGGTAGAAATAACTCACCTTAAACAACCAAGAAGTCCTCTACACCGAGTTTCTTTCCAAGCTGTTCAAGATCTCCGAGTTGTTTTCGACAATCCAAAAGAGATTTCAAGATGATCCAATCTTATTGAGGGATAATTCACACCCCTACCTTTTGGAAGGGATCGAAATGGGGATGTTTTGAGCAAGTGGCTAACCTTGGGCCTTAAATAGCCATCTGAACTACCTCATATATGCTGCCCCATATGTTGGCGCATACGCCCATATGCTTCAGAGTATTCCACCGCATATGGTGGAAGTGAGGTGGTGAAAAAGAGTCCTTGATCCGCTGTCTCATCCACAATGCGGAATGGGTTCCATGGGGCGAAACGTTTTGCGTATTGTCCTATCTTCGTCAAACTTCGTCTAGATGTGATTCCTTTTATACTAATGACTTATAACCATCCATAGACCTTCTTAACATCCATTTATGTCATAAATGACCCTTGAAATGGGGCTTGGGTCGTCGGAGTTCAAGTCGATTATCTATATTCTTAAACGTGCGCAAAATGATGAGTGTAGTTCAGAGTCTCTTAGTTATACTTCTAATCTTGGCTCGAGGCCTTAACCTCTTATAGCCATCATAAAATCTTCTCATCTCACATTAGTTATACGTGACATATACTATGAAAGGATTACCGGCACGAAGGACTTCACGGCTCTTAAAATCTTACGACCTCCTCGGACATCAACTCGACCGTTTCAAAAATCTTCCTAAGGGAACCTTATTCCTCGTCTTAGGCTCCATATCTTGAGGTATACTTGATGAATAAATTTATGGGGTGTAACAGAAATCTTCAATCCTTAACAATAAATGAGGTATACTTCTTTTCTTTAGTCATCTAAGCTTATCTTATTTCCAGCCCTAATACATTATCTGGTCCTTATGAAGGTGTTGGGGCCACTGGTTCGGGCATAACATTTTGCACCCCTTCTCCTTCACTACCTCCTAAAATGAAGCTTCATGTGACTTGATTTCGGAAATCTCTTCCCTTATCCTTCTCTAGGGTCCCCTAATTACTTGGGCCCAGAGTTACTATTTAAATCACGCATTCAAAGAAAATTCTCATATTCAAAAAGACGTAAATTACTAACGGACAAGAAAGGTTCTCATGATGTTCCAAGCTTTCCCAACAATTCTCATTGTTTTATAATTTCGTTCGATCTTATGTCAGCTTGCCAATTTTCACCCAATGCCTGATATTTTCATACAATCATCCAACGATATGTTATCACAAACTGGGATGTTATCTAGTACAATCATTTGAAAACATGCCACATATTCTGGACCTAGGTTGGGTTAGGTGCTCCATATCCTTTCCATTTGCAATACGCATACGTAACTTTACTGTCCGTTGGACTAGAAGTTTTCTCTTTAGTTGATATTATTACATCCACGATACTTTTTTATTTGAATATCTTACCCCACGGGTAGTTCATAAAATCGACTCCCAAAATGCTATCATCCTTCTAGAGTATAAAATTGGTCCATGTTGTGCATGTAGAAGATTGGTAAATGAATAAGAAAATCAGTAGCATACCTGCACCCGTCTGCTCTCCTCGGGCAGCATCAAAACTCGAGGCTATATCCTCACTCTTTTTCTTTCTCCTATAGGCTAATATGGGATACTCTCATATCGTGTGTCCTCGATTAACGCACCAATAACAACCTCATGTTCTCTTATGACAAAGTCCAGCATGAATTTGTCTACAAATATTACAACATAGCCTATATTGCCCCACTCAATATGAACCACACCCATTCTGATCCTGAAATATCAAGGGTTGTGACCCCTGCTTCGGCCTTACCCGAGAAATCTGATTGGACTTAATCTGGCGTAAACATCTCTCACAGTGCCCCTAGTCATATCTGGGTCAGAGACTGATGGAAGGGTGGCCCTCTTGGAACCTATGATGGGTCAGTCTTAATAGAAGGTGTATCCCTTGAAGAGGGCATTGCTGAAATCATAAACACGACAAAGTTAGGTATAGGATGCTTACAACTTTGCTCTAGTGCACGCTCTAGATCAAGAAGGAAGAAAACCATCATAAATGCCCTGTAGCCTCCTGTTTATAAGTGTGGTTCTCAACACACCCATAAGCAAGACTCTATTAGACACGGCTTGTAGACATCCCTAGGACTGACCTTCTTTGATACCACATTTGTCACACCCCAACCTTGGAGAGAGTGGCCAGCACCCAGTGCCCAAAGGCCCGTGTGTACTAATCCTGATATATGTAACATACTCAATAATACATAGGCCGAAAAGGCCTCTGACGAGTGACTACATGATCAAAGACATAACAACTTGCATGTATAAAAGGCCCAAAGTACATATATACACAACATGGCCGATACAAACACAACGGTCTACTGGAAATGCCGACAAGGCCACAAAAAAACTACTATATACAAGACGAATGTCTACAAGCCTCTATGGAGTACATCAACAACACTTGGTTTGGATAGGGCCTCACTATACCCAACTATGTACATATATTCAACCATCAAACCTACCAGCTCACTAGATAACTCCATAAGAAAGGAGTGTGACAACCTTCAACTCAGTCGGGTCACCTACTGCGAGGTATCGTCTGAATCACTATTTGTACCTACTGGCATGAAACGCAGTGCCCCAATAGGGATAGTCACTATGGAAGATGTACAGAATATGTAATGCAGGTAAACGTAATTAAACATAATAACAAGAGTAAGGCAAGATAAAAAAACATCCTGGACCTCGGGAAGACACTATGGGCAAATGCAACGTAGAATATCACTGGAAGCTAGTTATGTGTGTGTATATATATATATCCACTATTTGGGGCGATGTCAATATCATGTCATACCTAGACTTACAGGCGACTCGATGTGGGTGTAACTGGCCTTAGTAGGACATGGTGTTATCATACTTGGCCTTAATAGGACTCACGATTGCCGTACCCTACTGGTGTACTATGTATATATAAATGTTACATCCAGCCGGCTATAGCATGGCTCGGTAAGAAAGTAGATACATATGTATAAGTTCAATGCAAGACAAAGCTCAAAAGACATCGTGAACAGAGTTAGAGTGACCTATGGTCGTTAACCTCCGACACTCATTATTGTTGATATGTTCATCAACACACATTCCATCACGAGTCAATAAATCAAGACATATGATTCAACCATCTTCTTCATTAGAATGAAAAACATAGACCTTTCTAGCTTTTACGAGTACAATACTTTTGGACGAAAATTGATTTACGTATGGGTCATGCCAAAAGAAGGATGAGCTAGCCTTACATCCTTATTGATGAATATATATAAGATCCATGAACTCTCACACATTCTAAGGTCGATGATCTACTTTATATGAAGAATTTATATCAATTCTGGGTTCTAATCTTATAAGAAAATTCATTTAGATATATTGTCGAGCAACTTGCGTGCGTAACTTGTGAAAACATGTATAGCATGAATTCCACATATATCCTTGCAAAAATCTTAACTATATCTTCTACTCATCACCATGATTCCATCCATAACTCCACAACTTCATATGGCATAATCAAATCATACATAACAGTCCACAATAACCAAGCTCATCTTCAAGGTCTACAACCACTTGTTTTTCAAGAATCCTTTAACAACCCTGTTTTTAATACTTGTATGATCCTAAGAATAAGATGTAGGAGATGAAACATACCTTAAACTACAAGAGGTATTTCAGTATCAAGCTTACATCACCACCAAGTATCCTCCAAGAATCACCACAACAATGTGAAAAATGCTTCCACGATAACCACGGGATTCCCTACGTCGGACCTGCGTAGTTGACCTTTGGATTTACTTTGTTTCACTTTAGATCTCGTGGAATTGTTTAGATAGAGTGTTGGAGCAAATTAGGGTTCTATAATAGAGAAAAATGAGGCTTTAGTCGAGTTCGGGTCCTACTTATAAGAAAAGAGAAAATTTGCACCAACGTGTCCTATGGAAGTTCCTGCGACTCGTAGGACTGTCATGCATCTCGTAGTACTACTATAGGATATGCCCTGAGACAAAAAAATCTCTGTCCATTCCTGAGGTAGCTCTGTGGGTCGCAAGCACCTTTAAGTTGGATAGTTTGACTCTAGATTGACTTTTGAGAAAAATGAGGCTTTAGTCGAGTTCGGGTCCTACTTATATGAGAAGAGAAAATTTGCACCAACCTGTCCTGTGGAAGTTCCTGCGACTTGTAGGACTGTCATTCATCTCGTAGTACTACTATAGGATGTGACCTGAGACAAAAAAAACTCTCTGTCCATTCCTGAGGTAGCTCTGTGGGTCGCAAGCACCTTTAAGTTGGATAGTTTGACTCTAGATTGACTTTTGAGTATATTGGTTCATTTTTGGGTTTCATAGCTTCCAGTAGTCGAGTCAGTAGTTCGCTTCCCGAGACAATCATATGTATTTTGTGACCTTGTTTGTTGGATACTTAGTTACTTTGGCGATTCCTTAGAAAAGTATATCGTAGCTCACAGAAAGTGTTTCGAATATTTGGTAGAAGTTTGAGTTGATTTAATTGTTGCTGGTGTTTGGAGTCAGGTGGAATGTCCAACCCTGCGGGTCCGCCGCTGTAAAGGTTGGCTCACAGAAATAGGATTGTGTGTTTGGTAAAATTCTCCTTCTGCATAGGTGTTTCACGCAAGGGCGCATACGCCTCTGTGGCGTTAGTTTACTTCTATGTAGAGGCGAGGTGTCAAGTGACATCACCTCAACGAGACCTTTTCCACCAGAGCAAGTCCGCGCCACCGGAGTCGATTCCGTTCTAGGAGAAATCACAATTTCAGAAAGTTTGATAAAAGACCTAGGTCGAAAACGCTTTTCCAAATACTTCATCTCAAACTGAGAGCCGACCTTGGGGGAGAATCTAGAGGAAATTCATTTGGGGATCATCTTGTAAGGTATAATTTCACCCTTTATGATTATTGTTTCCCTTTTATTTACTAGTTTGATCTTTAATTGGGGGAAATATGAGTTATAAGCTTTATGGTAGAATAAGAGGGAATGAATCATGAATTTAAGGGTGTAAAATGGATTAGTTAACTTTGATATTTTAAATAAGTCTTGATATATGATAGATAAACATGTTGTGGAGTCTAATTTGAATATAGAAACCCTTTTTTTATTTGGGAGAAATTCTAGGGTTTATAAATAGGGGCTTTTATAAATTGTCTAATTGAAGGTCCAAATGAGTATAGGTTTGTAATTAACTTAAGGATATGATTATCTAGTATGTGCTCTTGGTTTTTGGGTAATAAAGTTTGAGTCTTGGTGATGTGGGCCCGGGGTTGGATTTTGAAGTCTTGATTTATTTAAAGACTATGTTCTTATATTACGTGATATCTTATTATTAACATATAGTATTTGCATGTTAGACTATGATTACTTCGAGGCGCTTTGAAAGGGCCAGGCCGGCACTGAAGATGGATTGTTTGTGGCTCCCGCTCGGTAATGAGGTAGGTTACAATTTAGTTTTTCGAGACTCCGATAGAAGTATGTAGTAGTTATAAATGTTGAGGGGTATTGGGTGCGTTTGGGGTCCCACCTTAGCGAGTGTGATGAACACTTAGGTGGGTATTGGTGTTGAGATGTGTTGATGGGTGATTTGGAGAATCAGCCATAAGGTGATTCAAACTGCTGTTATGTGGGCTTGTCTGCATTATGTGGGCGTGTCTCCATACTTGTTATTGTTGTTCTTATTCATCACACATGCTTTGATATGATATCTTGATCATACATGGATTATATGTTATTGTATTTTTTGAAAGCATGTGATATTCATCTCTATATTTAGTTGCATCTCATGACATTGTGATTCTTGCCTGGTATTATCATTTGCATTTAACCACCTAAAACATAACTACAAGTAACTATTTATAACACGTGAAATTAGCAACCTCAAAAATAAGACAAACAACTTGTTCAACAGGTAAATTACACTGATGATGTAAAAACATCTTTATCCATCAGTGGGCGCAGATGCAACTTACTTGCTATGACTCTAAGAGAACCAAGAAATTTGACACAAAACATGAATATATAAATATAATTACTAAACTAGTAATCCAGAATCAAATAATATAGCACAAGAAACATACATTAATAAATCAACCAAGTTGCAATAATTGTCAAAGAAACCCAAAGGGTTCAATCTCCAAAAATTTGAGAAAATGTAAGAGTAACTGATTAAACATATATATATATATATATATATATATATATAAAAAGGGGGGTTTATTTCAATAGTTGTTTCGATAAAAGGGGGTGTGAGTATGGTTGTGTAGTCCTACTCGGTACTCCCTTCCCGTTGTAAATCTCTTTATGTTAGTTTCTTTAAATCAAATAGCTATCTCTGGTTTTTTTTTTTTTTTGCTCTTCGTCTTCTCTTCCCTGTCTAGTTGTAAAAAGGTCCATTTCTGGGGTTTTCTTATTATTTTAGCTTTTTCTTTTTGCTGAGTTAATTCTATTTTATTCAACTGATCTATTAAATTATCTATTTGTTTATTTGCTTGTTTTTCTTTATCTTTTTCTCGAGCTATATGATCTCTTTCCTGTGCTATTTGAAAAATGTGTTCACTTAATTTTTCTACTCTAGTTGTTATCGTATCTATTTTCTATGTAGATCTAGTATTAAGGTTGCTAATACTATATTCTGCTGTATTATTACTTGGTCTGCCTTTTGACTAGGTATATATTCTTTGTAATCAGCTGGTAAAGGAATAGATTTTTCTATTATCTTTGCAACTTGCTCTTGAGCACTTACTATTCTGCTCATGAAAGAATTGCTATTTTTAATTCCTTAACAGATTCTTCTAATTTTAATAATCTTTCTATAAGCTCTTTTTTAATTTATTTATTTTCTTGGCTGACTTTCAACTCAATATCTATTAGATTATCTTTTAGAACTTTTTCTACGTCCTGTTTTGTAGATAGTCTCTTGAAGTCACAAGTATTTACTAAATTATTTATATATTCTATATTTTGTTCTGATCTTTTAAAGATTCTTTCTTGCTTTTTAAGTATATCTTCTAATTTTTGTAAGTTGTTTGTATAACTATTATTACTTTCTTTTACTTTTTCACTTAAGTTTATTATTATGTCTACTATAGTATTTAACTGTTTTTCTTCGCTATGAAGCGTATGTTCTCCTATGCTAAAGTTACACTTAATAATACTTTGGTCTGGTAAAATTCTAAATTTCTTTTCTGGTAGTATCCTTAAGTCTAAGTAGTCTAGGTGCTTTAAATGAGCTATTTTTAACCTAAGGTGGTTATAATATTTTCTTTTATCTGGTAATCTATTCTATGTCTGTAGAATCTAATTGTACGTTCTATACCGTATAATTGCCACTTAATACTAGAAATTATTTCGTCTATATCTCCTAAGATTATTTTTTCTTGGATTACTCTAGATAGTACCGTATATTCTATAGTTAATAACTGAGGCTCTAAATCTTTTTCAAAATGATCTTGTAATAATTTAAGCTTTTGTACGGGTGATAAGAATTTAAATTCTAAAATTTCTATATATATATATATATATATAACTCATAATCCTCTTGGTGTCGAGTAAATTAAATGTGCTTTTGATGATCTGGGATAACGCATCAATTCTCTAGTTATGTTCCTTTCTTCAATTGAACTGAAGTCTCTCCCCTTCTCAAGGCTAATAATAGCTTTACGAACTGCAATTCAGGTTTTGCACCATTGAAACTGTGTATTACTACTTGTTTTAGATTGGGAAGTGGACGACCAAAGTTGTGTGGTTCCTCCAAATAATTCACAACATCTTCAGCAGAATCGCTGGTATCAATTCCCTAGAAAAGAAAGAAAAACAATATAACAACTCACTTTAGCTTGTGATATCACCATATATAATTTATTGTAAAAGATTCAAGTTATATCCACTTACAATATTGTAAAGAATTTTTACTAAATTTATAATATAAGGTAACATAGTTTATTTCCATGTTACATATCAATCCTACTTTTTATGAATGGATAATTGAAAGAAGAAGTTGAATGAAAAGCTTTTGATTCATCTATCATTGAAGGAAAACAACACTAACTAAGATAAAAGGGACAGACATATAAAAGAAATTAATTTATCATATGTAATATCTACCCATCCCAAAATTTCAATCAACCAACTCTTTGAGTACTAACCACTTGTAGTTATCTTTTAGCAAAGTTGAATGATATTTTGGTTTAAACAATATTTAGTAACTTTCTTTCATTCTTAGAAAAGTCGAATAATTTGTTTGTTATAAGATAGTATAGTAAATTTATGTAGTTCTTGAAAAAAGTTGAATTATTTTTATGTTACAAAAATATGTGCAATAACTTTATTGTAATAAAATAAAAGTTGAGTCACCATCTGTGAAACCAACAAAATTATCAAAATTTTAATAAGATTGACATTTTGCATTCATACTTTTAAAGATGTTATGGATTCAATGATAAAACATAAAGGTTAAATATACTACTTAAAATCCTAGTTTCGACAATGATAAAAAGCATTTATCAATACTATCAATGTAACCTCCCGTACTTTCGGGTCACGGTTTGAACCGCTAGGCGTATATAAAATCGCTAGGCGTATATAAATAGACCCGAGCATTGAGAAAATTTATGTAATATTTATGTATGCTAATAAAGAGATTAGTATATAAAAGAGATTAGACCCCGAAATAATTTTGAACGTAACAAGTATGACGACGGGGATCAAAAATTAATTCATGGATAAAGTAGAAGCACCTTGTTTTCCACGTGGTTGAAGTTAGCCCAAGGTAGCATTAAATTGTCAACAAATTAATGGATGAGTCAAAGGCACCTACTATGCATGATTGACACATGGCAAGAGAGAACGTCTCTAGTTGGCACAAACTGTTTATAGAATATAGGAAGAACCTTTGGAAATGAGAGTGCAACCACATTCATGTTATAATCTTTCTTTCAACTATTCAACTTTTCTTGAATTACACTTTCTACTCTCTTTGAACAAAAACAAAATAAATTGTTTGTGATAGATGTCTATACATGCTACCTTTTAGCTTAATGACAATTACTTCACATCACTGGCAAACACAATCCATAGTCTAAATCTATGAATGATGCGATAAGAGGAAAGAACTGAATAATTTAGTAATAGCATGAAATGTATCTGGGCCAAATAGGAAGCAAATTTCTTATCCATGCTAGAGAAAGTAGTTGATAGCATAAATGATAATTTTGTGGACACAAAATGACTAAGGTATGTTAAGACAAATTATTTCTTTTTTTGACATGTTCCACGTAATAAAATAAAACTGTGATATTGCTCCATAATTTATTCTACTCCTAGTAGTTAAGAATATTCATGTTATTGATTTATATGCTAAAAACATGTCTAAATATATTCATAAGTCCTTATTGAAACAAACGGAAAAAGGTGTTGACATTCACCGTGTTGGCCAAAGGGGCAAGGATATTATTGTCATCCGATAAATTCAGGAAATGTTTCCCTGATATTCATGCATTTTCATTTGCATTGCATTCACATATTACCTTGGACCCACTTGTGCTATGCACGCTACTATATGGTAAATATTATATATATAGGGGATATGGGGAAAGGAAAATGCGTTATATACGCACACCACCTGCAGCTGGTACAGATTATCACAAAAGAGCCCGAAGAGGCCAATATGATGTGGTGATGTGATGATGTGATGATGTGATGATGTGATGTGATGTCTGTATGGCTTATTTGGACGGGTTGCACAATCCTCAACACTAACATATATTAGGACGGGATGCACGATCCGCAACACTAACATATATATACCGCACTTGCATCATGCATATATTCGTTAACCATACATGGTATGATGCCCACAGAGGCTGTCATGGTAAGAAAATTGCCCGATGAGGCCAATGAATATGTACACTACATTGTGCATAACATGTAGGCAAGTGTATCAGGGCCCTCAGAGGCAGTTATTGTTGGTCAGTTGTTTATGTTTCAGTTATCGGTATATTTCTGTAATGATTTTATTTAAGCCTGACATACCCAGTACAACAGTCGTACTGACCTCCCTTTTATCGGGGGACGCTGCGTTTCAGGCCCGCGGGTTCGCATAGACAAGGCGACGGCCCACGAGAATATGTTGCAGATTTCAGCGGATTTTTGGAAGCATCCTCTCTTTCCGGAGTGTCGGTCTGATTTTGGTATGATACAATTTTTGCGTGTCTATATGGGTATGGTGGGGCCTTGTCCCGACCTGTTGATGTTGTGTACTCTCTTAGAGGCTTGTAGACAGGTGTCATGTGTGTAGTAGTCTTGTATGACCTTGTCGGCCTTGGTATATGTATATATATAAGATGGTTACCTAGTTTTTCATAATTCCCTTTCGGCTTAGTCTGTAATTAATTACGATCAGATGTTCATTGTAAGAATGGCGGTACCCGGCGGGTGGGATCCGAGTGCCCGTCGCGGCCCTACAGTTTGGGTCGTGACAATCAAGTCACTTAAAAGATAACTATATGTATCTACCCATAATAAACAAAAGTAGTGACATAAAAAGTAAAATAAAAAACCTGCTATAACAAATTAAATTATAATATACAAAGTCATTACAGTAATAGGTGCGTATGAGTCAATTCCATTATTAAATGAGACAGTCATAGATATATATTATGTAACAGAGAATTAATTTACATATCTTATCCAAATTTGAAGCGTCTCCAAATTGATAAAACACTGGATGAAGAGGAGCATAAGAGACCTCAGTCAAGTTATTAATTTCTACACTTAACATGATATGCCTTAAGTTGTTTCGTACAATTGGAGCTCTTCTTGGATCAACTGGATCTTCACCCAAAAACTATGAAGCAGGTTAGAAGAAAAAAATTAGTTAATGTCTTTGATAACAAAGTGTTGATAATCATTTTTTTGATTAACGTTACTCAAACGTTCTTAAAGCTATTTACAAAAAACATAAATCTATTAGTATTTTTACATAAAAATTGATGAATTACGAAATACAATAGACATATAATTATAAATTATGCTTTAGGAAGAATATTTGAAGATTATAAGAAAAATTATGAATAAATCGTAAAAGACTTGATCAATAAAAATACTTATACGGAATTGGGGTGACCAACTTACCACTTTTATACACTTTCCCTTATAAGCCAAAGAGGTGTTGGTAATCTAGTTTGACAAGCTTATTATAAGCTTAGCAAAACATCCTTTGTATACGAATGTTATCACTACACCATACTCTGTTTTCCATCTTGCGTGCCATTGTTTCGTTAATAGTCCATTAAACACACACATATGTGTATATATAATAGTCCACTTAGTCTTGTTAAATAAGGCAATGCCTTATGGCTCTCGGATTTGGCCATATTTATCTCTCGGATTTGCTGGCCAGATTTGGCTCTAATTCTTTTGGTAATTGTTAATATTAGACAAGGTAAGAATCTTGTGTATTAGGAAAATATATGTGTAATATATTGTAATATATAGGTTACCATAATTAGGAATATACACTACCATAATTGTAGAGTTACCATAATTGTAGAGTTAGAATTATGGTAGAAGAAGACTTTGTAACTTGTATATATATCTATTCAATCAATGAAAATAATCAAGGGGATTATTTCTTTCATGGTATCAAGAGACTAGGTCTAAACAAAAGTTTTTTTCTCTCAAACTTTTGCCTCCCTTTGGCCGAGACCCCCCCCCCCCTCCTCGGGTTTTTCTCTTCCAAAATTTTGTCTTCCGCTCTCAAAAACCTCTCTTAAATTTCCCCTCCTTCTTTGTTCTTTCAATATGTCTAAGAACAATTTTCACCCTGCCCTCACGGTTTCCAATATCAAGCTCAGTGTCCCTATTGTCCTTGAGATGGAAAACGTCAAATATGCAACGTGGGCGGAGTTGTTTAAAATTCACGTTATATCTTATCAAGTTCTTCATCACATCATTCCTCCCGCTAGACCTCTTCCTGCGGAGGATCCTGAGTTATGGATTACACTTGATGCTACCGTTCTTCGGTGGATATACACCACTATTTCGGTGGACCTTCTACAAACGATTATTGAGCCGGATACCACGGCTATGGCTGTATGGAATAGATTGCGTGACATATTCCAAGACAACCAACATTCACGTGTCGTCACACTCGAGCAGGAATTCTCTCTCGTTCGAATGGATGAATTTCTGAACGTTTCGGCATATTGCAAGAAACTAAAGGAGTTGGCGGATCAACTCCGTAATGTTGGCGCATCAGTAACAAATAATCGTCTAGTTCTACAGTTGGTTGCCGGTCTTTCGGAGGCTTATAATGGTGTTGGAACTCTCCTTCGCCAAAGCAACCCTCTTCCCGACTTCCATCAAGCCCGCTCTATGCTGACATTGGAAGAAGCCGGTTTGGCTAAAAAGGCGGCTACCGGAGCAAGCCCAGTTGTCATGGTGGCATCCTCTCCTAGTCCTTCGGGTTTTGTTAATAATTCGGGCCAAAACCATAATAATGGTGGCGGCAAAAATAATCGCAAGAATAATAACAAAAATCGCGGGGGCAAACGCGGCGGTTCTGGTGGAGGTTCCGGTAGTCAACAAGCAGGCGGTGGGTCCCAGCCAGGGTACAGTGGCCCACCACCGCCATGGGCCCAGCAATGGGGCCAATGGCAGTGGAACCCGTACCATCCAAAGAAGAAGCCGGCTGGCTGGCCACCACCCAGGCCCAATACCCAGAAGTGGCGCCCATCGCCAAGGCCCAAAGAATGTAGCAACAGCAGCTACGGCCCAGGTGCACCACGGACAGGAGTTCTTGGGCCCCGACCACCACAGGCCCATCATGCATCAGGCCCCACTCAGACTGATATCGAGGCCGCGATGAACACACTGGGGTTATCTCAACCGGACCCAAATTGGTATATGGACACCGGTGCCACCACTCACATGACTTCCGAATCAGGTACTCTCTCATCTTATTCCAATTTGAGCACCCCTCGGGGGATAATTATTGGTAATGGCAGTTCTATTCCAATTCTAGGGTATGGTCAGAAAACGTTGTCTCCCCCCAATCCACCACTCCTCTTGAAAAATACGTTACATGCTCCTAAATTGATTAAAAATTTAGTGTCTGTCCAAAAATTCACAAATGACAATTCTGTTTCCGTTGAATTTGATCCTTTCGATTTCTCTGTGAAGGATTTCAAGACGGGGAGTCATCTCATAAGGTGTGATAGTAGGGGGGATCTGTATCCTATCATGCCCGGTTTTAGTCCATCGAGTCCAGCCTTGCCGTCATCTTTTGCAACCATCTCTCTTTCCATGTGGCATGCTCATCTGGGTCATCCGGGATCTTCTATTTTATCAGTTTTAGATAAAAATAGCTTTATTTCTTGTAAGGGTACGAGTCGTACTCCACTTTGTCAGTCTTGTTCTTTAGGGAAAATTGTTAAGCTGTCATTTGTAGACTCCAATTCTCATACTTCAAAGCCATTTGAAATTATTCATAGCGATTTATGGACATCTCATGTTCTTAGTTCAATGGGTCATCGATATTATGTTCTCTTTTTAGATGATTATTCTATACTTTTGTGGACGTTTCAAATTGCGAATAAATCACAAATGTTTTCCGTCTTCATCAAATTTAGAGCGTTCATTCGTACTCAATTCGAAAGAGAAATAAAAAATATTCAATGTGATAATGGGAAAGAGTATGACAATAGGGAGTTTTGGGAGTTTTGGGAGTTTTGTGCTAATAATGGGATAAATTTTTGTTTTTCGTGTCCTCATACATCTTCAAAAAATGGGAAAGCCGAACGCAAAATTCGTTCCATAAATAACATTGTCCGAACTCTCTTAATTCATGCCTCCGTACCTCCATATTTTTGGCATCATGCTCTAAAAATGGCCACATATCTTCTTAACATAATTCCGTCTAAAGGTCTGACATATTCTTCCCCCCTCAAAATCCTATATAATAAGAACCCATCTTATTCTCATCTTCGGATTTTTGGGTGCTTGTGTTATCCGTTATTCCCATACACCACTATTAACAAACTTCAGGCTCGGTCTACCCCGTGTGTATTTTTGGGTTATCCGTCGAATCATCGTGGTTATAAGTATTTTGATTTATCCTCCAAGAAAATCATAATAAATCGCCATGTCATTTTTTATGAAACCCAATTCCCTTTTACGAAAGTTCATACTCCCGAGCCTAAGTCGTATAATTTTTTAGATGACCAAATATCCCCGTATATTATTCGGAATTTTTGGACCTCTCCGCACCTAAATCCTCCAAGCTGGCCCATCGCCCGCTGGACCCACAATCGCCTCTCCCAAGAATTCCAAAGAATCGAACTGGTCCACCGACGAGTCCAACAAGCAGCCGATTTGGGCCAAGAGCCCATTGCTCGCCGCCACCCGTCCCGAGCCCAGAAAATTCCCAAAATTCTCTCAATTCTTCCTCGAGTCATAGACCGGTCACTCGAAGTCAGCGGGGTATTTTTACACCTAAAAGACATTTTAATTTACATTCAGATGTCTCTAAATCCCCCTTGCCCCGCAATCCTGTGTCGTCTTTAAAAGACCCTAATTGAAAAATTGCTATGACTGATGAATATAATGCTTTTATTGCTAATAAGATGTGGGAGTTGGTGCCCCGTCCATATGGTATTAATGTTATCAGGTCTATGTGGATTTTTGCTCATAAGGAGAATTCAGATGGGTCATTTGCTCGACATAAGGCGCGACTTGTTGGTGATGGTAAGACTCAGCAGGTTGGAATTGATTGTGGTGAGACGTTTAGTCCGGTGGTCAAACCGGCTACCATTCGCACTGTGCTTAGCTTGGCTCTTTCAAAGACTTGGCCAATTCATCAGTTGGATGTCAAGAATGCTTTCCTACATGGTGACCTCAAGGAAACAGTCTATATGCATCAGCCGTTGGGTTTCAGGGATCCCAACCACCCTAATCATGTCTGTTTGTTAAAGAAATCATTGTATGGGCTTAAGCAGTCTCCAAGGGCCTGGTAGACGAGGTTTGCTGAATTTGTTTCAACTATTGGTTTCACTCACAGCAGGTCAGATAATTCCTTGTTCATCTACCGCAGTGGTTCGTCCTTGGCATACATCCTGTTGTACGTGGATGATATCATCTTGACTGCCTCTTCAGATGTCTTACGCCAGTCTATCATGACCATGCTCAGTTCTGAGTTTGCTATGAAAGACTTAGGGCCTTTGAGTTATTTTTTGGGAATTGCCGTCAAGCGTCATTCAGGTGGGTTGTTTCTGTCTCAACGGAAGTATGCTGCTGAGATCATCGAGAGGGTTGGGATGTCATCCTGTAAGTCCACCTCCACGCCAGTTGATGCAAACCCAAAACTAAGTGCCACAGCAGGTGCACCATACGAGGACCCGACCCGCTATCGTAGTCTTGCAGGGGCCCTCCAGTATCTTACCTTTACCAGACCGGATATTACTATGCGGTTCAGCAGGTGTGTTTATTCATGCATGATCCTAGAGTTGAGCATATGAATGCAATCAAACGCATCATTCGGTATATTCAGGGGACACTAGACTATGGGTTGCACTTGTATCCGTCATCTACATCCACACTTGTTTCCTACACGGATGCTGATTGGGGTGGTTGTCCCAACACCAGACGGTCGACTTCTGGCTACTGTATGTTCCTTGGCAACAACTTGGTCTCCTGGTCAGCAAAACGTCAGGCAACCCTATCACGCTCAAGTGCCGAGACAGAATATCGAGGGGTGGCGAATGTGGTCTCCGAATCATGTTGGCCACGTAATTTGCTTTTGGAGCTTCATTGTCCTATTCAGAAGGCAACCTTGGTATATTGCGATAACATTAGTGTCATCTACCTTTCAGGTAACCCAGTTCAACACCAACGTACTAAGCATATCGAAATGGACATTCACTTTGTCCGCGAAAAGGTTACAAAGGGTCAAGTTCGCGTATGTCATGTCCCGTCGCGTTATCAAATTGCAGACATCTTCACAAAGGGTCTACCAGCGGTTCTCTTTGAAGATTTTAGGGACAGTCTCAGCGTTCGAAGACCGTCCGCTATGACTGCGGGGGTGTGTTAAATAAGGCAATGTCTTATGGCTCTCGGATTTGGCCATATTTGTCTCTCAGATTTGCTGGCCAGATTTGTCTCTAATTCTTTTGGTAATTGTTAATATTAGACAAGGTAAGAATCTTGTATATTAGAAAAATATATGTGTAATATATTGTAATATATAGGTTACCATAATTAGGAATATACACTACCATAGTTGTAGAGTTACCATAATTGTAGAGTTAGAATTATGGTAGAAGAATGTTTTGTAACTTGTATATATATCTACTAAATCAATGAAAATAATCAAGGAGATTATTTCTTTCAAGTCTATCTTTACCTTCCACTCCAAGAGCATGACTTTTATTAAAATACATCATCGCTCAGCAAAATAATAAAACCTTAGTAACAGTACCTGTTAATTTCAAAAACAAAATAATTAAAAATACATATTCAAATTTGGTAAAGTTTACAAGTACCGCCCATGTTATTAAAATATAGTCACTCTCAATTTCATATTTTATAGGTACAACACTAGGACATTATTACGAAGTTTTATAGATTATTTGAAATTTCATAACAATAATAATTTTTTTTAACCGGAAAAGTGACTAGCTCCCGCCATTACTACATTCAAATTAGTGCATGCTTGATTTTAGGCTTCGTTTTATTTTATTTTTCATTTCTTTCATTTTTTCATGGCAAGGAATGTTTTACAACATTTAAAAAAAAAAAGCTTAAATAAAAAATTAAATTATAAATTAAATTTTCAAGTAAATAAATTCAAAAATATCAAAGGCAATTCTAAAATTTATTGTCAGCAT
The DNA here is from genome assembly GCA_029783415.1 of Anisodus acutangulus. Taxonomy (NCBI): domain Eukaryota; kingdom Viridiplantae; phylum Streptophyta; class Magnoliopsida; order Solanales; family Solanaceae; genus Anisodus; species Anisodus acutangulus. The sequence continues at coordinate 15,320,196 of CM056511.1, read as the reverse complement.
GTTTAGATAAAACATACACACAAGGGTAGAAATCAAGAAGAAGAAAAGGAAGGAAAATTAAAACAAAAATAAAAAAAACTAAGTTATAGACACCAACATTGAATTTATTCATCCGATCTCTTCGTGAAGGAAAAAGAATTGATCATTGATCACACACAAAAAAACGATAATAAAAATTCATGGAGAAAATATAAATATGTATATTCTGATTTTCACAATAGAACAGAAAATTATTGTAACAATAAATTAAACTGCATGTTATGAAATTTTGTAGTTTACCTGCAAAACAACTTGCCCTCTAATGAGAAACACTTTGAGAAACTATAGGTAAGTTGTATTGGCTCCTACAAGTCTATATATATAGTCTTAAAAGTAAGTTGAATTATATTCTCTATTTTTATTTACATAAAATTTTCTATTATAATTAGTATTCCCATCTTCATCAAATATTGGCAGGTGTTGTTTCCATATATTTTTCTATAATAAATAGTGTTCCATCTTCATCAAATATTGGCAAGTGTTATTACCATATATTTTTCCATAATAAATAGTATTTCATCTTATCAAATCAAGTGTTGTTTCTCTGGAGTTAAACTAAATAAAATTTAGTTAGTACTTTAAAGTTTATTCTGTTAACATTTTAATGTAGAAAACCTGAATCTTATAAAATGTTTTATAATATTTTTTGGACTAATATAGTCTAATTTAATTAAGAAAATTATCTAAATTTACTGGAAAATTACAAGTGCTTAACAAAAAGAAACAAAAGGGTTGTGAATATCAAAATGCTACATTGTTGGGCCAAAATTACAAGTGCTTAACAAAAAGAAACAAAAGGGTTGTGAATATCAAAATGCTACATTGTTGGGCCAAATGGTGTGTTACACCCTGCACTTTCATACGCTAATGATAGCACAGTTAGTCGACTTGAGCTTCAGTGACTCGAGATTCCTTCTGAGGGTCACGTATGACTTAGATGGACGTTAAGAACGTATAAGGAAGGTTGGAGGTCATTGGGATTGAAGAAACTATCCCCCAACAAAGTTCGATTAAGTTAGGGTGATACGCTAAGCATTTCGCGTTGCAGATGACATCTGCCCCGCAGATTGGGCTACAGTGTGAGGAAAATGTTGAGGGATTTTTCTGGAAGAAGATGTGGTCACATAGGCCCGTATATGGTCATACAACAACATACCCAATGAAATCCCACAGTATGGGGACTGGACAGGTTAGAGTGTACGCAGACCTTACCTCTACCTTGGTAGGCAGAGCAGTTGTTTCCGAAAGACCCTCGGCTCAAGATAGAGCATAAGCACAAGCAAAGCAACAACAAAAGCAAAGCAAGAGCAGAGCAAGAGAAACGGTCAGACCCGGTCAGAAAAAAATTTAAAGCAGTATGAAAATGCTGGTATCAAAAACGAATAAATCCTGATAGCACATTCCGAAAAAGTAAGAAATAACTAGCACATATAAATAAGCTAAACAAATGCCTCGCATCCTTGAGGCGATGGCCAACCAACTTTGTCTATTTAAGCGGTTGCTTGCTCTTTTAAGTCATTATTTGACCTAAATTTATCCCCAACACCTCTAAACTCTCCCTAGACATTCTTCAAAGGTACAAGAGTGATTATAAGGTAAATATACCATGTTACAACCTCAAGAGCTAGCCTAGATGGAATATGACACCTCTATCTTGTTGTAGAGTGATTAAGGTGGTTGTGAGTAAAGTGAAGCTTTTATAGTGAGTTGTTTCTACTGGTTGAGGTACGTAAATCACCATCTTGATTGTGCTTAAGGTGTTGTTCGAACTGTTTGGATAAAGAACTATGAACTAGACTTGAATTGATAGAAGGTGTACTTGTCTTGTTAGTTAGAGTGTTTTGAAGTCATATATATGAGTTAGTATTGATGGGAATCATGAGTAGCATGGTGATGATGTTACTAGTATGATTATATTTATTGACATATCAAGCTTGTTGAAGAAGAAGTTAAATAAAGAAAGAAGTAACTAGAAAGCATGTAGAAGTTGTCTTTCATGTTATTGGAAATATGAAATGTATTGGGAGTAAGTATTTGGTGTTGGGTGGTTAGAAATCATGAAAAATAAGTTACTTAGGATGTTATTGTTGTTATGGATGTTATTCTTGATGCGGAGGAGGTAAGGATACAGGGGAGATGTTGTTCAATTTGTCCTTGAACGTGCTTGTCGCTCGGTAGCTAGTTGGTATGTTCCTCCTTGTTAATATAAGTATTGTTTATTGTTGTAGACGGATTTTGAAGAGGCAAATTTTATCATCGTCATCGAAGATTCCACTTCAAGGTATGTTAAGGCTAAACACTTCGTTCTTTTTGCATTATTATTGAAATGACGACGTACAATGACACGTCCGCTAAAGGGAATTCTATTATGGTTTACGGAAGATATGCTTGTTTCATTACTCTTGAATGGTTCCATAATTCTTGGTTTCCCCTTGTTGGGAGTACTCTCCGTGCTTTATAATATCTCAGCTATATTGACATTTTTTAGTTCCTTGTGGGTTTCACGAAAGATTTAAATTATGTATACTATCTTGTTGAATCGTATGAGAGAATGAAATGGTATGTTATCTCCATGATGTCAGCCGGGGGTGGAACGACTCTACTCTTAGTTGATTAGGAGCTTTTGTTATGGTCTCATATGTTGTATGTATCTATGATAAAAGGTTCCTTTGGCTTCAAGATTAAGTGAGTGTTTGTTGATAATAGATCCAAAATGCTACTCGGGGGTTTAATGACCGTACGTCACCCCGATGAGTTCACGACGTCTCTTTATGACTACAATGAAAGTATGAGTCTTTGTGTGGATCTAATGACGACATATAAGCGAAGTAATAACGTTCTATACATAGGTACAATACCTATAAGAGCATGACTATGGTATTTCTATTTACCACCGGTTGGACAGTTATATATTATAATTTACCACCGATTAGGTAGAAATGTATTTACCACTGAGCCACTGCCAGTTGGACAGTTATGCATTTAACACCGGTTGGGCAGTTATATATTATCATTTACCACCAGTTGAGAAGGCACTATGTTCCACCGGGCTATGGTCGGTCGGGCAATTATGAATTTACCACCGGTTGGGCAGTTACCACTAATCAGTTGAGCGGTTAGAGTTACACCGTTGATATAATGGCATAGAATAAGGTTATAAGATAAGTATGATCGTTATGTATATTGTAGCTCTCATAAGCATTTCAGAGGTTCAGGTTGATTCGTATCCCTCTCTTTTATGATTACTTACTATTGTATTTTATTTACACCTTACATATTCAGTTGTCACGACCCAAAATTATATTTGTGTCAGGAGGGAACCTATCCTGAACACGTAGGCAAACCTCATCCATAATAGCTGAATTAAATGATAAACAATGCGAAAAAATAAAGGACAATTCAAAATACTTACAGAAAAAGCCTTAGAAAAATTCCCCAAAATCTGATTGTCATGAGTATAGAGCTACTAAAAAGATTACAAAGTCTGAAACCTATAGATCATACTGTCTAAAATGTAGGACAGAAAGTAAATAATAAACTGAAGGAGTTCCAGTGCTGGGAAAGTGTCTGCAGCTCACCCTGGTCTCCCGATAAGCTATCCAAATGTGTCGCGTCTATGCTCCACTCAAATTCAAATCAATACCTGCACATAGAGTGCAACAAGTGTAGAGTGAGTACGGGAAGCACATGTACCCAACAACATCATCGACCGACCCTAAATATAGTGGTGGCGAGGGTTGGTACTCCTAATACTTCTCTTCTTGCTTAGTTAGTTAAAATGTACAACTTATAAGTATCACCACCATTTAACTAAATATTTCCACAACCAACTGAGTCATAAAAATACATTGCTTTTCGAGGATCAAGCTAAAGTTCCCAACTATACCTCAATTATGATAAGTTTAGAAATAAGGTTCCAACATATACCCAAACATCAACTAACGCACATACGTTCATAAAGATTCAATATTTACACTATATAAGCAATATATTAATAAAGATTCAGTCTTTCTACCTTTTAGAATAAGTATCATCATAAAGGTTCTATCTTTCCATCATTTACATTAAGAAAACTCACGAGGATTCTATCTCTTACACTCGTTGCACTACCGAAGTCGTAAGGATTCCATCCTTCTTTCACTTTAAAACAAGTAAACCGTACAATCTCATATTTCCGTCTTACATCAAGACTAAGTTACAAAGATCCAGTATTTCTTTCCTCAAGTGTCACAAGATCATAAATCTACAACTTTACATCACCGAGTATACATAGCTTAAATTACACATCAAGAAGTATGAATGAAATGCAATGCAGATGATATATATGCAATGCAATGGTCATATGTACCCGGTATACACACCTGCAGCAGGTGTCTTGTGACCCATGAGGGACTGATGAGGTACATATACCCATTCGGAATTTCCCATCATATCCTAGCTTTGTGGATGTAATATCATCATCATTCAAAATTTCTCATCGAATCTCAGTTTTGTGGTTGTAGTATCATCATCAATCACTCTCGTACCATGTACCATACCCAGTAACCGACTTTCGAGCCCTTTTTATCAATATCTCAACAATTCAAATGCCAATAATAATATGAACGAATAATATACATATATGTACACCTTGCCAAATCATAATCAATACAAACAGCATTATCAAATCTTTTTCATGTATTTAGACGAGATATAGAGTGTTGAATGCATGACAAGTGGAATCACAATAAGCTATTAATCATGGCTACGAGCCTAAATAAGCAGCAAACATACCAACCTAAGTGGATTTATGCACCACTCTCATGACCCAAAGGATAAACACATAATCTCCATCATGTATATCATACTAAGTCATTTATTTACCCTTTAAGTACACGGGTACCTGTACAAGTGTTCATCACCTCACTAGTACAGGACCCCTAATTCCCCATTAATCTGTATAATTACTAAACCAATACATAAACATTATATTAAGGTCTAGTAAGTCTCAACTTTTCTTATTATGAAGTCTCATATCTCATGAAGGACTCCAAGCTCGATCCGCATGAAGATTAAGCCTCCCGTAAGCTCCATCATGTCCTAACTGACCAAACGAGTTCAATCAAGCCAAAATAGTAGTCTACGGAGTTAGATGAGTCCAACGATACCCATATTACTATACTTTATTTTAAAACCCAAAAAGTCACCCAACAATGAAATTCTGAGCCTCAAGCGAAAAATGGGAAATTTAGTCCAAAGTTAGTTTACCCAACCTCTTGGGAGTCTATATACCAAGAATTATGCAAATCTAATATCTTTAAGCATACCCAACAATCACACCTCGTCTGAAATAAGAAATATCACACACCACAACCCACAACGACTAAAGTAATCCCGAATATGTACCTTATTTTTACCGATTCTCGATCAACTATACTTCTTCTCAACTATTCCATTCCCTATTTTTGATCAAATCACAATCATCATCACCGTCTAACCTTTTCTCGAACCCACTCAACTCTAAAACTAAATACTTTCTAAATACAACGTATCACATACACAGTCCTCTTAACATCCTCATATATCTCCATCTAGGTGTCCTAGCTCAAATTCCCTTAACTCAAATTCTGAAATGTTTTTACAACTCAAATTAATTCAAACTTCATCATTGACTTACCACTTCGAACGTACTAATTATCAAACCAGAACACCTCTAATCATTCGTGCAATTATTCCTTTCGTCCGATCAACTCAACCGAGTAGTAAAACAGTAGTAACAGGAGTAAGTCGAAACTGACATAACATGCACAAGGCTCTCAACACTAATCCAATATTAGATCACAAGTCACAATATTAGTAGTATCTAAGATTCCCTCTTATTAATCCACTCTAGACCAATCATTCAAAAACGCCATGAGATTACCCATTTGATACATCACCAACCGTCAATCTATGCATCCTATCACATCTGTCATTTGAAATTCACTTCCCCTCAGTCGCCAATCATGAATCCCATGGAACATATGTCTTAACACTTAGTTAATTACCATAGACCAACTCCTCCAAGCGTACTAACAATTTTACCCCATTTGAAAGCCACGCCACCATAATTCACATCTGGCTCAATACTTTTCCATTGCTTTGAATCCAAATTCTCCCCTTTCTCAAAGAGATACCTTACTCGTTCCAAATTATCTTAATTTCTCGATTCACACCTTTCATTCAAATCATAACCACCACTAATGACCGACAACTGCTCAAACATACTAACATTCTCATATTATTTCATTGAAGTACCCTTGCGAAATATTCTTAACCGAAATAATCCTTCTTCTATATTGGTTCATACATTCACTAACTTGATCATCAATCTCTGAAAAGCTCTTCACCATTAGTACTAGTCAAATTGTCACTACTTCATTACAGAAAATAACCCCATCGAACAACAATCTATTTGATAGTCATTAAATGATGCTCACCTGCGAAGAACTAACCCTTACCTTATTTTGTCGAACCATATCCATCCAACCAACCGTGAAATTTTTCCCTGTCCTTCGGTCACTCTAAGTCATTATACCAGTAATTTAAGAATTTCTCAAGTAGTAACCTTTACATACTGTTTCCCACAAATCTCATCTAAAACTAGATGCAACACCCAGTAACGCTTCAAATATATACCATCACACTCATCCAGCGCAACAATTATCCCTATTTACTCGATCATTGGCTCCTATTAGCCTACGACGAGTCCAATATACCAATACATATACGACTTTCACACATACTCAATACTAAACTACTTCGAAACTGCCTACAAATCAACAATCTCTTTGTTTCAATAATCCCCAATCATCACTAGCCTCGAAAATCCCCAGAGAACCCACGACACACTTTTTAGGTGAAAGAACGCGACCGTCTATTCCACTAAGCTTCATTTATCATAAGAAACACTTCTACATGATTTCAATTAGAAAACCATTCCATGGACAATTCACAACTACTGATTTTACTCTACTCTCGCAATACTATCGAATTGAAGCAAACCCACACTTAACAGCCTATACGATATCCGCCCACGTACACCTTGCAACTTATCCCACAAACATGTCAGATACCAATTATTTCCTTCCTATACCAGAGATTGATCTATCTAAGTCCTCTTTCTTCTGCCTCCATCCCATTAACACAATAGCACTCTTACCAAAATACCCTAAGAAATCTTACTTCGCTACGCGTTTTCCACAAAGGTCTTCCTTCATGCCATTATTCTAAACTACCTAATGTATATAAGGAGGGGATTGTATGGTTAGGTTGGTCGAAGTTGGTTTGGGGCTGAACGGACACAAATATAAGAGTCAAATTGAGGTTGGTGGAATAGGACAGTTTCTAGACAATTTAGGTTTGTGGGAGGTGTACGGGTGCCCTTAGATAGTTTAGGGCAAAGGTGTTTGGAGATGATGAACTAGACACGTTGTAGGTTATATTGGTGGTCGGTATTTGGTGGTTAGATGGTGGTAAGGTGGAGGAAACTGGTCGGGATAGGAAGGTACGAAGGTTAAACCCGATGAGGATGGTGGAGTAGTTGGTTGGGTTCTCGGGTGTTTTTGAGGAGTTGGTTAACGAACGTTTTGGTGTAGGTTGGGGAAGTGTTGTAGTGTATTAGGGTGAAAGGGATTAGGCAGTTTGGACAATGATTGGGCATTAAATTAATAGAGAAGTTCGGGTGCGGGTAAGGTGATGTAGGCTGAGATGACCTTCTAATGTTGTTGTGACAAAGTAACCGGATAGAACCTTGGCTTGGGTATAGTTAGATCACAAATGTTTTAACTATACATACACCTAGGGTTTGGACCACAAAAAGATCGAGGGTTAGACCACAGAAGGACCAAGGTTTGAACCACAAAAGGACCAACTAAGATAACAACACAAAAGTTGAATAACTTAGCAAAGTTTGAAAAAACTCAAATATATTTCATAAAAATTCAATGTCTCCTTTCATCAACTGCATCCCCTATATATACTAGTTTTAAACCTTCTAGAAGAGGTAACAAGATAGACATAAAAGTGCATCTAGGCCGAACGGGAAAGGGGGAGAGGTTCAGCCGATTTTGGAGAAGGGAAAAGACCTAACTCTTCATGTTCTCTAGGCCACCCTTTTGTGTCATCCATGTAGATAAGTGCATGAACTAGCTAGTTCATGAATTACCTCCTTGGAGAACGTTAGAAGCTTCTACTTTTAGATGGTTCTCGACTCGACTTGGTAATCTTATCTTATTACATGGCATAGTAATTAAGCTACGAGGAGATATATTATTTAAGTTAGGAATTAAAACAAGCTAAAACGGTGGTCTCGGCCAAGACCTACATAAAAGCCAAAAAAATGTTTCCTTCTTTACTCTTGATGCAAGTAAGGAGGGGTAATTTTTGGTAAGTGGGTCGGATGTTGGTGATATTCGGATCGACCCAAAATTGGACACCAAATATGGGGTTCTCGATTTGGCCGGATAAGGTGGTGTTTGGTGGCTGTTTCGGGTAGTAGTTCTTGGAAAAAAACTTAGGAGTTTTGTGGAGTTGTTACGGGTGTGTTGAGGATTAGGATGATGTTCAGGACTTAGTGGTGTGGTGGTAGTACGGCCTAAAAACGCATCCGAAACAGTGAGGTTCTCAGTATGGTGGTTTAGGCGGACTATTTGTGGTTGGCGGGATCGGACGTGTAGTTATGGGTAGTTTTGGGTAGGGACCTTTATAGTGGAGGTTAGGGAAATGTTTGGAACGTGATGGTGAAAGGATTGAAGTGGTTTAGGATAAGGGATGAACACGGAATGCGAGGTGCAAGTCCGAGTACACACAAAGTGTTGGAGGTTTGATTTGATTAAGTGTTTGGTTCAGTTGTTATGGTTTAAATGAGGTACGATCGATATATCAAGGATATGGACACAGGGGTTTTACTGCCAGGGTCGACACCTAGATGAAGGTGACCAATTCAACAAGGTCTACTCCGAGGTTGCTAAGTACAAGCACATGAAAAAGTAAGTAAAGGTGGTCGAAAAACCTTAGAGATAGACCCAAGGCTTAGGCTAGGTTGGATCACACAAGTTCCAATGTTCGCTTGCAACCAAAGGGGTTACTTAAGCTTGGGTTTTGATTAGGTCACACATGTCCTAAGCAAGACTTACATCGAAGGAATGGTGGCTCATACAAGAATTGTGGCCCACACAAGAACTGATGGATGTAATCAACACAATTTATATTTCACTCAATATTCAACATGTCTATTTACAACATCCTAAGGGTCTTATTTATAGTAGCATAGGGACCTTTATAGAAGATAAACCAAAGGACACAAAACTACAAGCCAATCGGCTGAATGGGAACAAGGGAATGGGATCGGTTGTTTTGGGAACCAAGTTAGTTCTCAGCCATGGTGAGGCAATGGGAAATGGTTTGGTTTTTCTTAGAGACAATGGTGAACCCAAACTCCTTCACACTTATTTTATAGTAACCGAGTAGGAGGGGGGATGTGTTTGGCTTCTCAAGACTTCATCTCCTTGAAACTAGTTTGGAAGCTTCCATTCCTTGCACAATAGAGTGGTTCTAAGCCAACTCCTCCACTCCCCTAGGCCGAGCTTGACTTTCCTTATTTGGCTCTTGAATGGTCTTTTTGGAAGCTTCTTGTCCTTGCCACTTTGTCGGCCAAGTCATCACTTGTCCTCGCCATGGTGTGTTCTCGCCTTTGCCTGTGCCATCTTGGAATTCTTCATTCCTTACAAGTCATTAATTGTGTCCTAATGCAACTAGTACTTAGTCTATAATTTTAAAGACAATAAACTAAAAAAAAGGTCTCGGCTAAGACCAACACAAAAAGCCGAATAAAATATTATCCTTTTAATATAATCAAGTTATGGTTCCTAAACCACCCCATAGTCCATGCCATTCTCGGCCCTTAGCAGTGGGTCAATGGCCAATCTTTGACACCTTCAGTCCTTCGGTCAACCACTTTAATTGAGAAGCTAAGTTTGGACCCCTTCCTGCATCAGATCTTCAAGTCTTGTCTTCAACTCCACTACACATTAAGCATGTCACCATATGACGGTTGCCAATCTTTGGCACTCCTAGCAAATCACCTCGCAGCTCATGTTGGAAACTTAAGTTTATGGCCTTATTTTCATCATACTCCCCTTCTTTAACATAATGTGCCCTAAAATTCTCATCATCTATGTATGGTGATAAGTCTCCAACAATAAACATTGAACTAATACCTACATATTTGTCCAGAAGTTCTACTTTGTAGGCACTTTCCCCAAACCTGGCAAATATCTTGATAGGACCATCCGCCCTCGGCATTAGCTTGTTCTTTCTCATGTTGGAAAATCCTTCCTTCCTTAGGTGTAGCCAAACCAAATGATTCGAATACAAGACAAAAGGTTTCAGCCTCAAATAATGTTCCCATTGGACCAAGGATCTCACAATATAAAATTCCTTATCATAAGTAGAATAATTGAGTCGGGAACCACCCAATTTTTCACTAAAGAAAGCAATGGATCATTTGTCATGAATCAAGACGATACCAACACCAATTCCACTAGCATCACATTCAATTTCAAATAGCTTCTCAAGGTTTGTAATAGCTAGAGTCGGTGCTTCACATAACCTTCCCTTCAAGGTTTCCAAAGCTCTTTGTGCTCCTTGGGACCATTTAAACTCACCATTTTTCATTAGTTCAGTGATAGGGGCAGCAAGGGTACTAAAATCTCGAATGAAACGATGATAAAAAGAAGCCAAACCATGAAAACTTCTTACCTCACTTACATTTGTAGGCTCGAGCCAACTCCAGATAGCTTCCACCTTGGATGGATCCACATGAATGCCCTCGGATGATACTATGTATCCTAAGAATGGGATACTAGTAATCATAAAATCACACTTCTCTAACTTTCCATACAACTTTACATCTCTTAACTTCTCAAATAAAACTTCTAAATGCGACAAGTGAGATTCCCTATCTTGACTATAAATTAAGATATCATCTAAGTAAACCACAACAAATTTACCCATGAATGGTCATAGTACCTCGTGCATGAGACTCATGAAAGAGCTTGGAGCATTACACAATCCAAATGGCAGCAGAAGCCATTCGTACAAACCATACTTAGTCTTGAAAGTCGTCTTCCATTCATCTCCCTCTGGTATCCTTATTTGATGGTAGCCACTCCTCAAATATATCTTGGAGAATAACTTGGCCCCACTCAATTCATCTAAAATATTATCCAATCTCGGCATAGGAAACATGTACTTCATAGTGATGTTATTGACCGCTCGACTATCAATACATATACACCAAGTCCCATCTTTCTTTGGCACCAACAAGGCGAGTACCGCACAAGGACTAAGGCTCTCTCGGACAAAGCCTTGGTCTAGTTATTCTTGCACTTGTGTTTGCAACTCCTTAGCCTCTTCTAGGTTGCATCTATAGGCTGGACGATTAGGTAATGAACTTCCTGGAATAAAATCAATAGCATGTTCAATACCTCTGATTGGTGGTAATTCAAGTGCAAGATCATCCAAAAATACATCTTCAAATTTCTTCAAGAGTTCCTTCAAGTCGGCATCTTCAACCGCATCTCCCACAACACTCTTTTTATCCTTGCACAACAATGCATATATAGGACTCCCCTTCTTCAACTCATCTTCTATCTCTGATGCATTAAGCAAGAGGGCCTCAGACTTTTCCTTGCGGTTCTTGGCATTTTGGATCTTCATTTTCTTTACCTCACTAGGTGACAATGGTATCAACTAGACCTTTTCTCCATCATGTTGCGCGTTCCTATCAAATTTTCATGGCCGACCCAATAAAATATGACAAGCATCCATAGGTAGGATGTCACACCATAGCTCATCTTCATACTTACCAACCTGAAAACTAATAAGATCGTATTTCATTACCTTTAGCCCTTTGTATTTGTTGAACCATTGGAGAGCATATGATTTAAGATGGTTGCGGGTAGGCAACTTCAATTTGTCTACCATTTCCACGGAGGCCGCATTGGTACAGCTTCCTCCATCAATATATATATTATATACCTTGTCATTTACCTTACATCGAGTGTAAAATAGTTGCTCTCTTTGTGTCTCCTCCTGTTCTTCAAGTTGAACACTCAACACACATCGAAGTACTAAACTTTCATCCTCTTCTGCAAAATCAACATCTTTCTATAGGACCTCATTGACTTTGGGTTCCTCAATAACAAAGGAATCCCCACAATCTTGATACTATTTTATAGTCATTACCCGAGGGTTAGGACATTCATTTGCAAAGTGCCCTAATCCTTGACATTTAAAACACCTTTTTCTACTTCTATCTACCCCATTTGTAACCTCTACTTTCTTTTCTTTATCTTTCTATTCACTTTCTTGGCTATACAATGGGTTAGTAAAAGAGGTACCGCCATTTTCTTTAACATTAGTGGGATTTACATAGGATTTTGGGGTACCGTTCTTTTGTTGTTTTTCAAACTTGAGTGCTAAGTGACACACATCTTCAAAAGTGTTGTATGTTGCAACTTCGACCTTCTCTTGAATCGCCACGTTCAAGCCTCCAATTAATCGTGCAATCCTTTAAGCCTCCTTTTCTTCTAAGTCACAAAGCATACTCCTTTGGCAAGAACTTCTTCTTCAAATGTTTCTTTAGTTTGTCCCAAGATTCAATCGTGGTTTTCCATTCCTCCTCCGGCTTGTTTTGAGGTTTTCCTACCACACAGAAGCGAATTATTTCAACTTCAATGTAGCAACCTTAAAAAACTTGTGGTCAACATATTGCTTGTATTTGAAAAGCCTCTTAATGGCCCTTAACCATTCAAGAAACTCTTCTGGGTCCATATTTTCTTAAAAGGTTAGAAGATCAAACTGTATACTTCGGTCATCTTCCCTTCATGTCTCGGGTTATCTTGGACATCTTCTCTTTCATGCCTCGGGTTGTTTTGTGCAACCTCCTCCCGCACTCGGCATCATTAATCACAGCACGCTCCGCAAACTCTCTTCTTAAGATTTGCGTTTGTGCCACAATAAGGTAACTTATGGTCCTCCGAAGTTCTTCATTTATTTTAGCCATGGCGTCAAGGCGTGGGATGGGAAAGTCTTGCACTGATACCAAACTGATGTATATAAGGAAGGGATTGTATGATTAGGTTGGTCGGAGATGGTTTGGGGCAGGACAGACACAAATATGGGAGTCAAATGATGGTTGGTGGAATAAGACTATTTCCGGATAGTTTAGGTTTGTGGGAGGAGTACGGGTGCCCTTAGGTGGTTTGGGGACAATACGTTTGGAGAGGATGAAATAGACACGTTGTAGGTTATGTTGGTGGTCGGTATTTGGGTGGTAGTAAGGTAGTGGAAACTAGTCAGGATAGTAAGGTACGAAGGTTAAACCCGGTGAGGATAGTGGAGTAGTTGGTTGGGTTCTTGGATGTTTTTGGGAGGAGTTGGTTAACAACCCTTTTGGTGTAGGTTGGGGAAGTGTTATAGTGTATTGGGGCGAAAAGGATTAGTCAGTTTGGACAATGATTGGGCACGAAATTGATAGATAAGTTTGGGTGCGGGTAAGGTGATGTAGGCCGAGATGACCTTCTAATGTGTTTGTGACAAAGTAACCAGATAGAACGGTGGCTTAGGTATAGTTAGATCACAAAAGTTCTAACTAGACTTACACCTAGGGTTTGGAACGCAAAAGATCCAGGGGATGGACTATTAAAGGACCGAGGGTTGGACCACAAAAGGAATAAGGTTTGGACCACAAAAGGACCAACTAAGATAACAACACAAAAGTTAAATAACTACATCAACTACATCTCTATTTATACTAGTTCTAAACCTTCTAGAAAAGGTAACAATATAGACATAAAAATGCATCTAGTCCGAATGGGAAAGAGGGAGAGGTTCGGGCGATTTGGGAGAAGGGAAAAGACCCAACTCTCCATGTTCTCTAGGCCACCCTTTTGTGTCATCCATGTAGATAAGTGCATGAACTAGCTAGTTCATGAATTACCTATTTGGGAAACGTTGGAAGCTTCTAGATGGTTCTCGGCTTGGTCATCTTATCTTATTACATGGCATAGTAAATAAGCTATGAGGTGATCTAGTAATTAAAACAAGCTAAAAAGGTGGTCTCGGCAAAGACCTACATAAAAGCCAGAAAAAAATGTTTCCTTCTTGGATCATCAAGTCTTGTATTCAACTTCATTCCACACTCCACAACACATTAAGTATGTCACCATAGGACGGTTGGAAATCTTTGGCACTCCTAGCAAATCATCTCGTGGCTCATGTTCGAAACTTAAGTTTACGACCTTCTTTTCATCACTACCCTTCTTTATTACACGCGGTCATTATGCTTTTGCCAAATCCGAGCAACCCAATGCTGAAAACATGGAAATCATGTGATCCAATGTACCATCTTTCCCATTTCTCGATAAAACTCCTCTTCGATGTCCTATAGCCTCCCAATTATAAGTGTGACGCGCACGACACCCATAAGTAGGACTCTACTAGACATTGCTCTTGTACTTATAAACTGGGTAACCTAGTACTCTGATACCAACTTGTCATGACCCAAATTACTAAGTCATATGGGCACCTACCTTTCCCCACCTCGGTAGTTGAACCCTTCCCTTAATCAATAAGTCAATAAAATAAAGTAAATAAAGTGAAATAAATAGAAGTCTAGTTCATATCATAAATATCAAGTGCGAGATACAACAACTACCCAAGGGATCTGATCTGAATAGTACAAGAGCTTCTAAGTATACAACTAGAATAAAAGATATAACCACAACCTGAATACAAGAGCTTCTAAGTCAATTGTCATTATTCTTTCAATTGTCATTATTCTTTCATTTTCGATGATATGTGAGATGTCAAGAGAGATATGAATGCAATACAAGTCATAAACACATCAAATACGGTGACAATCCCACAACTCAGTCAATAGTACCAACCTAATAAATCCATACCAACTTCGTACCCGAATACGTACATGCTTTCTACAATAGTATCTAACTATACATACATTTTGCTAATCGAAGTCTAACCAGAAGGTAAGTTGTAACCTACCTGGAGTGCCGAGCGGGAGTTGCACAATCACACTTGTGACTTGCCCTTTTGTGGATAATGATCGTACTAGAAGTATAGTATTATCGAAGTCTATGTTAGAATAAGGAATTCACAACACCCATATCATTACCCTAGTTCTTTGGATCCAAATGGAGTAGTAAGGAGGGGCAAACATGCATTATAGGGCTAAAACAATCATTTTAAATGTGAACTATGGAATTTAACATACTAGGAGTCAAATCCTACTAACCAATTGCTAAATCAACTCACCATTAGGATAATTTCATCTTATAAGCAAAACCCCCAAATTTGTGTATGAACCCTAGTTTCCAACATTCAAATTTATTAACATAAATGGAAAATTCAAGCTTAACAATTACTCATTAGTGAACCACAATCTTAGAATAGGAAAACCCATCAATCAATTTCTATTTTCAGCTTAAACATCCAACAAACCCTAACTAGGTTGAACTATTCTTCCCCAATTAGATTTCTAGGTTATTTCCATGATTCAATCAACTTAAGGAAACTAAATAAAGATAATGCAAGATTAAGAAGGCTTACCACAAGAAGGAATCACCTAAAATTTCTTGGAATCTACCTAGGAGTTTTTTGGAAGAGTATTTTCGAAATGAGGGTGTGTAGGGTTTTATGACACTTAAAATGAATTTGGAAATCCCGTTGTCCACTGCAGTGGACCCACGCCAGTGGCCAAAGCCCGCAACTGTGGTCCCAAGCAAAAATTCAATACACTTGCTGCAGTGGTCGCTATCCACTGCATTGGACTTTTTCCACAGGGATGCACTAAGGCCCGCTCCATTGAGTACACCAGAAACTAGAAATTTTCAACTTATGCAAATTCAACCCGAAATCTGACAATCACCCGAGACCTCCCTAACAAAAAAATGATATGTATACATATGTAGAAATATGCTACGTACTCACTCGTGGCCTCAGAATTTCCATCGAAGTTGTGATTCTACGATTCAACCCTCCACGGACTAAACTAATTTTCAAACCAATAGCCAAAAATACTCACGAGGGCCTCCGGAACAAAACCAACTATCCCACCAAGTCATAAATGATCCTTTGGACCTCACAAAATCGATTGAATTCCGATAAATGTCTATTCACACAAAAGTCAACTTTCGATCAATTCTTTTATATTTTAAGGTTTTAATTTCACAACTTCTACTAGAATATTCCAAAAGTTCCGGGAATCGAGTCTAAAATGTCCAAAATACATCTAATGACGGAGAAAGTCATTACAGTTTAGATGTGTATCAAAATTTGTGAGTCGTAGCAACTTGAATCATCAAATTCCAATGTCATATAAAGGAGTTATGGTCATTTTAGCGCAGACAATTGATGTTGATTTATGGTGTGTTGTGGTCGCAAATGTGACATTCTGGTTTCAAATGCTAAAAATCTGGTCGCAAACGCAAAACATTGGTCGCAAATGTGAAGTCCACTGTGTATAAAAGTTTAGACTTTTTTTATCTGATATTTTCATCATATCTGAAGTTTTTGAGCTCCATTTAAGGTGATTTTGGCAGAATGTTTCTCATCTCAATGAGTGGATAAGTATCTAACCTTTATTTTGATGTTTCCCCATGACAATTTCCATTGGTTATCATTTTTATCTGAGTTTCGGTTGTATAGGTTGAGGTTTTGAGCTCTTATAATGACTCGTTCGTTTTAGGCCTATTATTTTATCTTGACAAAATTACACCTTCCGTAGACTCTTTTTAGTATTTGTGACTCGTGCGGATATGTAGCATGGTTCCAGAGGTGAGTTAGATAGGTCTTGGGAAGCAAAATCTAAATTAGAAGTTTTGAAACAAAAGTTAGGGAGCAAAGATTACAGAAAATACTAAAAAGGTTGGTCATGGTTGGAACTCCTATTCTAATTATAGTGGAGCACCTAATGGGAGAATATGGTTGCTATGGAAGAGTTGTATGAATATTACAATTCATGAGGTTAAGGGGCAGTTTATTCATTGCCTGGTAGAGGACCTTGGAACTCAAGTACAAGTTTATTTTACAGCGTATGCTAAGAATAAATACCAACATAGAAAAGTGATATAGAGTGAGTTATCTTAGATTACTCTACAGATGCAGCTTCCATGGATCATGTGTGGTGATTTCAATATTGTACTCAGTTCTCAGGATTGAATTGGACCCCTACTACTCAAGCAGAAATTCAAGGTTTTCAAATAAATTGACTCTCAGCAACTCACCCCTATTAGATCTAAGGGGTGGCACTTTACATGGTGCAATAAGAAAAGTGGTGATGATAAGGTAAACATCAAGATTGATTGGGCTCTTGGGAATTTTCAACGGTTACAACACTTTGGACATGTGGAGGCTAATCTCTCGAACCAATTTGGGTCTGATCACTCTCATGTATTAGTAAATTGCTCTCAGCACATGATACGATATCGGATGGCTCAAATACTCAACTTTCATTGAGGTCTTTTACTAGAAGCCAAACCAAGGACTTACAAGCTTTACAAGCCAAGTTCATGGAGAATGAGGCTTGAAGACAACAATTGGAGAGGCTTCAAGCTTTGGAAAATAGCATAGAGAAATAGTAAAGGAGTCCAAGGCCCATAACTTGCCTTTTTAAATAAGTCCAAATGTTGATGTGTGGCAACAATTCCAAGCTTGGATAGCTAAAAGTCAAATATGGCTATTAGTTAAATAAATGCGGTTATGCATGTAAAGGAAAAAACTATATAAGCTTGGCTTAGCCTACTTCATACTTAGTTTTTGTTGAATGAAGAAAGTCATTTGAGAGTAGTTCTCTTTATATGGAGTTAGGTTTAGCTAGTGTTAGGTTAGTGGGTGGATTCCCTTCATCTCTTAACTTAGAACCCTCTTGGATAATCTTGGATTAGATTTCCATGTATGAGTTTAAGTTTTTTTTCTCCCTTGGATTAATTCATCTTTGATTGCTGATTAGTCATAATTGTTAGTTGAATTGATCCCTTCTTTCTTGTATTCTCATCCCTATTTCTTCTATCCCATCGCTTGATTTCTCCCTATCGTAATTTCCATGTTTTTGTTAATTGAATCCGCTTATCCCGAGTTGATTCTTATCATTTGGTATCAGAGATTAAGCTAAAGTATTATATCTATAATTCTTAATCCTAGGTTTTTCTATTTTGACAATCTCAAAAAAATCATAAATTCAAAATTCCCAACAAATCCAAAAATTTGTTGTTGTTTTGTTGTATTTGAGGTCAAATTCGAGTTCCTTGATATAAAAAAATCCATAGATTTGAAACTCCGTGGCATTTAGAGTTGTATTGAAGATTCTACCATTGAAGGACATTGTGGGTTTTGGTGAATGAAGGTGATATTGGTTTCAAAAGTTGGTGAGTTTTATTCTACTCGTCAAGAGGAGCTTGAATTTAAATTTTGGTGAAATTTGGAGTTGGTTTGAGGTCATTTGGATAAGTATTGAAGGATCTACCATTGGAGGACCTTCATACTTTCAAGAACACAAAGTGGGTTTAGTGACTTGGGATTCAATCAAAGCTAATTTGAATTGGGGTTTGTTCTCCTACTTAAGGGGAGCATAGATCCAAAATTTGGGAGGAAAAGAAGTTGGATTTCAGATAGTTGGGCATTTGAAGTGTTTTTGGTGTTCTTAGTATCTTCATATCTTCATAGTGGAGAAGACACCAAAAAAGAGTCTATAATCCAAAATGTTCAAGTCAAAAGGGTGAAAAGTGTTTGTGGGCCCAAGCATGTCTCCAAATATCAGAAGGAAAAAATATGCCCAAATTTATTTAAAAAATGTTTTTTGAAGTGCCACATCATCAGGTGCCACAAACGAGTGCAAACACGAGTGTTGGTCAAGAACTTTTATTACTAACCTTGTTTGCTCATTTTGTAGGTACAAGAGGAAACTTCATTTGCCACCCATGCATTCTAATCCCGAGGCAAATCCAAATATGCTATATTCCAACGTGGAGTGGCCAACATTGTATCCAAAATCCAGTGAAGAAGATTACTTTGATAGGAACACAGGTTAAATGAGATCTTTGAATGTTACAACTACTTGGAAGAGGAGAAAGTAGAGCTAGTTTCTAGCACCCTTAAAGGGATTCTTATAAAGCATTGGGAGCATGAGAATGTAAACGGGAACCCAATTGAGACTTGGAGTGCCTTGAAGAAATTTTGGAGGTGTCACTTTTTCAATCCATATGGAAAGAAGGAGAGAACCAAGCATATGTCAAAAAGGCAAGAATCAATACAAGAAGATAAGACCACCCCAAGTGAATCCAATTGGAAGTTAGAAGTGAAGGGTTCACCCAATCCTTGTTAAGAAATTTTTGGCAATTGTTCCAACTCCCATGAAATTGCGAGAGAGAAGATTAAGATGAGTAATGGAGAGAAAAGTGACAACTTTAGAGTAGGAAAAAGAGAGGTTGTGATGAGTGATGTGAGAGGGTTGTCACAACTTTATCCTAACTCATGTAACTTTTATTTTTTCTCTAGTTGTCTTGATGATTGTGCATGTATTCTTGGAAGCAGACCAAATGTTGAACCTCAAATCTTGAAGAAACATGAGCTAGTTGAAGGCTTCTCAAATGAGACAATATGCTCCGAAATTGAAAACCAAGGTAAAGAAGACGCTTCATGTGAACTTCAAGGTAAAATAGATAAACTCAACACTCCAAATATTGTGAATAAGCATGTTGACTTGAGTGTGAGTGATAGCTTGTCCTTATGTGAGCTTAATGAATCTTTACCATGTGATGAGGTTGACAATATCTTTTATGTGAGTGTTCCAACACTAGTTGATCCTTCTGATGACCAAATTGACTCTTCTTGCAAGATAAATGTGTGTCCACCTAGTGTTGACACTTGTGATAATAATATTAGTGTATTGTGATGTGATATTATTGCTCATACACTAGTTAATCCTATTGATGACCGCATTGACTCTTATTGCAAGATCAATTTGAGTCCAACTAGTGTGGCTACTTGTATTGGTCAACTTGTTTATAATGATAGTCCACTAATTGAGAAATTTTGTGATGTGCTTAAAGAATCTCAAATTGGTGATGATCTTGAATTAGTTGATAATGTGAAAGATTATGACACACCACCCTTATTTGATACATATGAAGAGGAGTCCCTTGATCTTACCTTGTTGACATTTGATATGACTCAAGGTTATGATAGTGTTGTGTTTCATGTAGGTAGTTATGAAAAGGAAATTTCTTTGAAAAATGTGTTTGTCTTTATGATAGTGAAATTACATGTTTTGAATCCTCATCCTTTATTGATTGTTCTCCCTTTAAAGATAATCTTATTCGATGATGACATGACTATTGAAATTGAAGTACATAGTGGTATGTGTTGTAATGCTACAGCCACCCTTGGAGGCTACAATGTGTTTAATAACCCACTATGCGAATATGATCCCCTTCCCAATGAAGAAACTTCCTTCTTGAGGGATCGTGAGTTGATGCTTAGTCATGATGACAAGCATAGGATGGGTGATGGTGTTGAATCCCTCCCTAATGATGGGAAGTCTTTCTTGAGGGTTTGTGACCCACTTGATGGACCTACGTCGCATTTGAAAAAGGCTTCTGTAAGTGAAGAATGCTCTTTAAAGAAGGGAAGCAACATGAAAAAAAGGAGCATACACTTTATAGGAACTATGGTAGATCTTCTAACCTAAAAGGTGAGGAGATGCTACTCAAAGCTTGGCATAGGATCGATGAGCTTAAAGGTAAAACTCTCTCTTGATGAATTTGGTTACATAATTGACTTGTTTGTGAAGTTTTGTCAAAAGAGAAATCATGAAGAGGAGGATCATTGGAAGGTACCTCATAGAACAACAAATTCATATAAAGTTACATCTTGTACTTCCTTCAAGTACGGTATGTATTCATGGCTCATGTTTATTCTTGGGCTTTCTAAAGCCATGGAGGTAACTTCTTTATATGATGAGTATGGTGGTAGCACTTCTATCCATTCATGTGATTGTTTTCTAGTGTTATTATTTGATTGCTTGTTGTGCTTGCATGGGGAATGTGAGCAAAATAGTGGGGGGATACCTTTGTATTTGACCCTGGTGTTGACTTGGTAGTGGATCCTTTTTTAAGGTGGGTTAGTGCAATGAATAGTACCTTAAATTGGGTTGGTCTTGTGTGTGCTTTTGCACTTAGACATGGGGGTTACCACTTGTTTCTTGACATAATGGGAGATATGTGCTTCTTAAATGCTAGGGCCAATGAGAACTTGGATTTTTGTTTTTCCTAAATACATTGGGTCCTTTGATTTACCATTTTGTCAAATTGTCTTGAATAGCCAAGTCTCTTGGGTATTATTTGGATAGATATTATTTCTAGATCCTTATGACGCCTGGTTATATCATAAGAGTGAGCCATTTAGTATGTTGGTTGCATGCTATGCTTACTTTAGGTATTATCATTTGCCTTATGATGATTACCTTATTTGTTTTGTGAGAGGGCATGTACTCATTCTCTTCTATATCTTGCAAGGTATGGATTCAAGGATGAATCCTTTCCAAGAATGGGAGGATGATACAATATCGGATGGCTCAAATACTCAACTTTTGTCGAGGTCTCTTACTAGAAGCCAAACCAAGGACTCACAAGCTTTACAAGCCAAGTTCATGGATAATGAAGCTACGGAAGCACTTGAATAAAACCATTGCAGAGGCTTCAAGCTATGGAGGAGAGGCTTCAAGCTTTGGAATATAGCATGAAGGGAGAGTACAAGATCCCAAGATTCCAAGGCCCAAATCTTGCCTTTTTAAAAAAGCTCAAACGTTGATGTGTGGTTACAATTCCAAGCTTGGGTAGTTATAAGCCAAATGTCGCTATTAGTTAAATAAATGTGGTTATGCATGTAAAGAAAAAAACTATATAATCTTGCCTTAGCCTATTTCATACTTAGTTTTTTTTTTATGAATGAAGAAACTCATTTGAGAGTAATTCTCCTTGTATGGAGTTAGGTTTAGCTAGTGTTAGGTTAGTGGGTGGATTCCCTTAATTTATTAACTTAATACCCTCTTGGATAATCTTGGATTAGATTTTCATGTATGAGTTTAAGTTTCTCTTCTCCCTAGGATTAATTCATCATTTATTGTTGAGTAGTCATAATTGTTAGTTGTATTGATCCCTTCTTTCTTCTATTCTCATCCCTATTTCTTCTATCTCATCTCTTAATTTCTCCTTATCTTAATTTTCGTGTTTTTGTTAATTGAACACGCTTATCCCGAGTCGATTCGTATCAGCACATTAACTTGCATCCCAGACCATTTATATTAATGTCATGGATCACCTTGGATTCAAGCTACACTTTAGAAAGTTTGGCAATATGGGGATACTAATCATAGTATGGATGGTATTTGGAGGAAACTCAAAGAGCTGAAGATACAACTCAAAGATATCAATGCATATATGGCTTCCCAAGCAAAAATTGAGTCTGGCAAGAGAGAAGTTTGACATCATTCAAGGACAACTTCAAGGAAGCTTATTATGTCCAGAATTGATAGAGGATGAGAAGCAAATCCTAATTGAGATTGGGAAATGGAGTGATGTTGAGGAACATGTGCTTTAATAGAAGGCAAGAGCTACTTGGATTGAATGTGGCGACTCTAATTCTTCATATTTTCATGGACAATGGAAGATGAGAACTAGTCACAATGCTATAACCTCAATATATACTAATGTTGGCATTAAACTCACTAACCCTGTTCAAATTGAGGAGGAATTTATTTCTGTATTCAGTAGTCTAATGGGTGACTATGCTAGTGAATTGCCTTGTCTAAATACAGATATTGTTAAGTCTGGTGCTTGTCTCACAGTGCAGAAACAAAGAGCACTAATTTAGAAAGTGACAGATGAGGAGATCCTTGCTGTTATTCAGCATATGCCAAAGGATAAAGCTCCAGGTGTAGATGGCTTTCCCATTGAGTTTTCATAAAATAATTGGGACGTAGTGGAGGATGATATTATGGTAGCAGTTTTTTCATAGATGCATTATGTTACCTCAGATCAATACCACTGCAATTACTCTTATCCCCAAGGTATCATCCCCTACCAAAGATAAAGATTATATGCCTATTGCATGTTGTACCATATTGTACAAGATCATTTTCTAAGGTCTTGACAAGGAGAATCAAAACTGTTATTGCTAGTTTGACTAGTTACTCACAGTCTGCTTTTGTAGAAGGTAGAAATATTATTGACAATATCCTTTTTAGTCACAAAATTCTTAAATTCTATACAAGAAAGTGGATATCTCCTAGATGTGTCCTCAAAGTTGGCTTGAGGAAGGCATATGATAGTTTGGAAAGGGGCTTCCTGCACAAGTTATTGATTGACATGGGGTTTCCTGCCAAGTTTATTAATTGGATTATGGAGTGTGTCTCTAGTGTCTATTACTCCTTAATTCTAATTGGTGGTTTGACTTCTCCCTTTCATGCTAAAAGAGGAATAAGGCAAGGAAACCCTATGTCTCCTTACTTGTTTGTGCTTACAATGGAATATTGGAGAAGAGAATAGAGTTAGTTGGAGTTCAATGGGGATTTCAATTATCATCCAACATACAGAAGCTGAAAAGCATCCACATTTGCTTTGCAGATGATCTTCTTATGTATTGTACGGTTGATCTTAATTCCATACACCTAATGAATGCTGTTTTCCTGAGATTCTCTAGAGATTTTGGGTTGCAGGCCAATGTTGACAAGAGGTATATTTACATTGTTGGGTTGCTGATCATACAAGGCAAGAAATACTAGATGAGCTTGGTTTCACAGCAGGTGTACTTCCTTTTAGATACTTGGAGTACCATTGTCCTCTAAAAAACTAAGTTCCAATCAGTACTTGCCTCTGATTGAGAAGGTCACTGCAAGGGTGACTTGTTGGTCTGCAAAAATATTATCATATGCAGGCATGTTGCAGCTAATTAAGTTAGTGCTATTTGGTGTTCAACCTTACTGGGCACAAAGTTTCTTAATTCCAAAGAAAATGATGAAAGCTATTGAACAATTCTGTAGAACTTTCCTATGTACTGGAGTTGTTACTGTGTCTAAGAAGGCATGTGTGTTTACCATATGCAGTAGGGGACTCAATATAATCAAACTGTCTTTGGAGTAGAGCTGATATTCTAAAATAGTTGTGGAATGTTGCAAAGGAGAAGGACTGCTTATGGATCCATTGGATTCACAGCTACTATATAAGAAATAACAGTCTTGAGTCAATACCCAAGACAACATCTTGGGTGGTGAGTAAAATACTGGATTCAATGGACTTGGTCTTGTAGGGGGAATCAAATGGAAATTTGTCTTCAGCATTGGCTTTAGCTTAACAAGGCCAATTGTTTTCTATCAGAAAGATGTATTTGACCCTGCTACCTCAGTACCCTAAGGTTGAATGGAAGAGCAGTGTTCTACAATCTAGGGTGCATCCTAGATATAAGTTTATACTATGGCTTGCTCTGCATCAAAGGTTGGCAACTGTGGATAGGTTATTGAAATTCGGCATCCAAGTTCCACCTGACTGTTCTTTCTGTGGACAGACCAGGGAAACATTCACACATTTGATTTTGAGTGCCAGAAAACTCACAATTTATAGCATAGGATGTGTGTGTGGATAGGAATCAGAGGACCATCCAAGACTAGAGATCAGAGGTTAATTGGGCTTGCAGTTTAGCAAATAAGAAAGCTAGTTTGGCTGAAATTTCCAGTTGTGCTTTTTCTATGATTGTTCATGCTATTTGGAGGGAAAAACAGGATAAAGTTTTAACAGGGTGAATTAGTTGTTGGGCAGGTGCTGAAGGAGATTGTTCTGGATTTACATATCAGAGGCCAAGCAAATGCTAGATGGAAGGCTGCTTTGAGGATGTTGAATACTTTTCCTTAGTGATATGCTGCATTATTTTTCCTTTTGTAATGAAATGTGTAATCCTAATCTACTAGATATGATATTAGTGATAGCCAGCTTGGTGGAGTAGATTAGAGAGTAGAATTTTATTGAGGAAAACAGTAGTCCTAGGCTGCTTCTATGTGTATGTAACACTTATGGTAATTAATGATAAATATTGTTTAAACCAAAAAAAGGTCGTTACACCTCCGACTATCCTTATGCAGATAAAATATCATTTATACTCTTTTATGTGAATCAATAAGAATGATAAAACATACTATTGATTTAACCTTCAGGAAGACAACAATAGACCTTGTTACATTAAGTTAGGAATGATTCTGTAGAATGCGGAAGGTAATCTCAACAATGAATAGGTAAGTACAATAACCGATTGCCGGGACAAAACACAAGTACATTCTTAACGACTAAGAGTAGAATCTTTATTGAAAAGCATTTCGTAAGTGTCGTTCCTATATTGATCATTCCAAAAGAAAGGAGAGTAATCCTTACATACCTTGCCACCTTAGCTTTAAGAATCCAAAGAGTCCTCGTACGCTCTACGAATAATTATCTACATAATATAGATGATTTGGATCAAGATTGAGTCAATAAACTAATAATTGAATCATTGCGATATTTCGTCGAACACTTGGAGCGCATTTAGCTTCATCTTGCTCTTTAATGGCAATACAAAACATATATAACACTACTAGTTCCTTTTCCTTCCTCACACCATACTTAACATTATAAACAACTACAAGTCACAATATTTAGCTATGGAACACCTTAAGAATCATTTTAAATCAGCCCAACAATCACCTATAACAAGACTGCATCTCAAACAATATCTCTAGTGTCTATCTTGTGGTTTTCCACTTCTACAACTTAACCAAGATAATATTTAACTCAAGAACAAGAAACGGAACACTTTACTTACCTTATACAGTAAATTTCAAGTTGAAATCCAAGATTGGCTCAGCTCACACTACTCCTCAACTCTACAACAACACCATCGGGCCCTTCTTCTTTACTTTCTCAATGTTTGATGTTGTATTTAAGTAAAACTACTTTAGATTTGTGTTGGGACCTTGGAGAAATATTAGAGGGTCTTTAGGGAAGCTTAGGGACAAAACTTGGTCGAAAAATGGACTGGAATAAGCCCTCCGTCAAATTTAAAACAATGTAAGGTCGGCCACCGCCTACATATACGCTTGCCAAGCACGATCCGTACATATGGTCATACAATATGTATGGTCCGTACATATGGGCGTACATCCCAAATAGAAAATTAAAAATTCCTCCATCCTTGATATGGTCCCAAAAGCCTAAATGTACGGTTCGTACCTCAATGTACGGTTCGTACATCCCAACCGTACAATTGAAATTTTGTCAAAATTTCACAAAACATATCATCTTTGATTCATTTAACTTCCATGCTTCCGGACACTTTTATAAACATGTCTTGAATCATCATTACCCTTCTGTAAAGTCTTGTACCTTCTCGAGCTACTAACATTAATCGGCGAAACATCTTGATGTAAAACTATGAGGTGTAACACTTGTTATACATATGTTGGTTAGATATCTATTGCTACAAGTTATTCTATTCAGATTTCTATTGTGTTTGTCATTATGAAGCCTTGTCGGCCTAGATGGTTAACGTTCAGGTTATGATACACAGGTGGTACACTCACGCCATTCAGGCACTGAGTGTCGTCCACATACCCAGAAGTTGGGGTGTGACAGTGAGGGTACCTTGCAAGTGTGCTCTCAGGCAATCTTTGTAATCCTCATCACATCCAGGATGAAATCTATCCACGGCGATGGTAACAGGTCCTCATATCAGGTGTTTGTTCCATTCTCAGATGTATTTGTTACGACCCCAACTGGAGAGTCATGACGGGCACCCAGACCTTACCTGCCGAGTACCACTAATCATATAGTCAACATCTAATTATAATTAAACACGGGCCACAAGGGTCGTCACTTAGTACCCTGCTGACATATAGAAATTATAAACTAGAGAGAAGCCATGTAAAATCTTACCAACAGAAGGACTCAACCCATGCATATATACATACTAAGGCCGACAAGGCCATACCTTACTGCTATACATACGACACTCTATACAAGCCTCTAAAGAGTACACAATATCATAAGGTCGGGACAGGGCCCCGCCATACCCACATGTATATGCAAAAATATCATACCGAGATTAGAATGACACTACGAAACAAGGGGAGTGCTCCAATATCCGCTGAGTCAGCAACCTATTAATGCAGATCGTCGCCTTGCCTACATGAACCTACGGGCATGAAACGCAGCATCCTCCGACAAAAGGGATGTCAGTACGACCGATGTACCGAGTATGTAAGACATGAAAAAATAGCATACCAAAGACATAAAAGTAAATTGAGACAAGAAACAGCCAACCAGTAGTGAATGCCTCTGAGGGACATAATATGCCTAAATGATATGCACAATGCGATCATACATATATATATGTGTATATAACGCCGTCTCCCATCATATCATTTCGGCCTCTGTGGGCATAATCATCATCATATACCAGTTGATCAGGTAGTGTGCGTATATAACGTCGTATCCATTTTCTCATCCCCTACATATATATAATGCATTCCATATAGTAATGTATATAACACATGTGGGGTCCAGGGTAATACATGAATATAATACATGAATGATAATAAAATATTCTGAGTTTATTAGAGTGACATAATACCATTTCACCTCCGATTAACATTATGAATACTAACATCTTTTCCATATACCTCAATAAGGATTTAGGAACATATTTAGACATGTTTTGGACATAGGAATGAATAACATGAACATTCTTAACTACTAAGAGTAGAATCATTTATGGGACAATATTATGTTTAAGTTTCGTACTTAGAATATGCCAAAAGAAGAAAATAATTTTCCTTAACATACCTTCATCGATTCGTTGATAATACAATCCAAGTAGTCCGTACAACACCTAACCTTAAACATGAATGAACCAGCTCGAAAAATGGAATTCATTATGACTTTGGGACCGTGTTTTTCTTGTTGTTGCTAACACCCGTTAATTGCAAATGAACATTACTATGGTGCTGCCTATAATTTCCATGAACTGCTACCAATTTACTGCTCACGTTTTGCTAACATTTAGTTGCCTATATTAACTAACGAAGGGTGTTGTGCCTATGTATATTAAAAAAGTGAAATATGTTGTTACATACAAAGATAATCGGAGGAATCTATATACTAGACCATGATTTTCCCCATCCCCTATTAATTACCCCATGTTGCTTGTTAACCTCACAACCGACCACCTAATTGGTTATATTACCTTAGTCACTTAGGTGATTCATTTAAATGCTACACGTAAATATTCCCACTTAATCTTGTCCCTCACTATAATTTATCAATTAACCAATCATTGTTGTCCCACCTGGTAAGTCCTAAATTAGTTTGGGACTGAATCATTTTATATACTAAGCTATTTATTTGCATACGTGAGCATGGCATAAATTCTCCAAATCTCGGGTCTACTTGCATACGTCTAGATGCTCAAACCATCACCCGAAAGTACGGGTGTTACAGTATTCCCTTGCATCTCAGATTTTGTCTTCTTCATAGTAAATCACATACCAACACATGTTTCCTACTTGGGGTATCTCCTACTTTCTCTCGAAATGTCTCAAGACCCGGCTGGTTCATAAGGGTGAATCTCTCGAATACCCATGAGTGGTAAGAATTGACATTTTATGCCTCTGACTACGACCCATTTCGAAATGAAATATGAGAACATCCATTGTATTCTCTCTTCTTTGAGACTAAAAAGATGATGTACCACTCTTTCTTGGTTCGATGTCCAAAATCTGACTGATGGTATTTAAGGTCATCATTTATATGTTGGTTGGACATGAAAGGAAGCCCTTCGAATATCTGTAAGTGTTGAGGATCCACGAATATAACAACAAGTTGCACCCCTGGAAATACCTAAGTTTATTTCAGCATCAACCTAGGGATCGGTACATATCGGCAAAGATGATAGGGACTAGGTCGAAGTATTTGGTTTCTTCATTTGTGGTTAGTCCATAGAAAATAGAATGAGTGACTGAGATGACTCGGGTGTCAATGGCAAGATGTATGTTTTGAAGAAATAACATGAGTCCCAACAAGTAAATAGCGAAGGCTAGGGGTCAGGTGGCTTCCCAGTCTTTGTAGGTTTTGAATTCTAGGGAGTACTCTACGAATCCTTTGGCTCCAAAAAGGCGGTACAATTCTCAGAACGCCACTGTTGGTCAAAAAATCCATTGGTCATGGGCTAGGGAGAGCATTTTCATGATTTCAGACGGAGTGGGTTTGTTTGGAACTAGAAGGTTGTGATCTAGATTTTTCCTTCTCCTTATGCAAGTTCTGTTATATATATGCAGTCTCGAATCTCTTCCAGGGTCGAGGTCATTTCTATCTCCCTATATCTGATTATCATTTTATCGTTGTCCCAATACTCGATGAGTACCTCGATTAATACTTTACAACCCTTCATAAACATTAGGGAGGAAAAATGTCTTAAACAACTAGTGACCTTTTTCTATTGCTTGGCATCTAACCCGACCCATCATATCTTCAACATCTTTGGTGCCTTGAGGACCATATCAAACCAGAGCTTGGTAGATATATATAGAGAAGAGCACAATTAATTTCCCCCTGGTAGATAATGTATTAACACATATGTCACAATCATGTTCTCAATTAGCAAATTGTTGGACGCGGTTTGGTCAGGTCGTAGACCGTATAGACACGAATGTTAGTCTTCAAATGGGCTTAAATACTTCTGAAATATTCAAGCCCTCCTGGGTATGCATGCGCTAAATAATTAGAATTTGGCTTCCTGCTCTACCCTAAGTTGACTAAAGTAGGATTTCGAATGACTTAAGACCAGAGTGGACTGCTCGGGGTGAACTATTGGAAGACAATGAACCAACTACATCTTCAACAGGTTCAAAAGAAGTATTTTGGTTCTTTACTGGAGGGCGATTGTAAAACTGCATAATTATCTTTTTGCAGTGATGCGAGTGTGTGTGCATTCCATTTGGCAGAAGTATGATATGCATGCCATGACGATTATATAAAATAATTAAACACTTAGGCAAATAATTTAAGCAAATTCACATTATTGAAACCTTATGGTTAGAACCTATTTGAAATTTCCCCAGCAGAGTTCCCATCTATTACGGTTCACTTTTACGCGAGGCATAAAAGCTACTTCATAACTTGTGAACTCTTTTGATTTATTATTATTTAGAGTCGCCACCTAATTTATTAAGGGAAATTAGAAAAACCAAATTTAAAGGGTTTGCCAAACAAGATGTAAATCTTTTTTTTTTAAAATAACCAGAGTTCAGGTAAGGATTCAAGCTATCCCTTGGAGAAAGTGTTAGGCACCCCGGTATTAAAAATCCGCAGAATGCGATTAACCTTCGGGTCTCTCAGTGTTATTTTTTCTTTATTTGCCAAAAATGTGTTTAAAGATGTGCATAAAATCATGGTAATCATAAAGTAAAAAATCCTTTCCAAAAGAGTTAAATCTTTTGCAAAATACGGATAAGGTTTCAACTTTCAAGTGGCTTATTTTACTTTTCGGACTGAAAACACACTTAAGGTTTCTCCTAAGTAGAGTTCGACTTGATTCGGTCCAAAGTGTTATATTCAATTTGGTCTTTATAAATTTTGAAAAATTTGACTATACATGCCTTTAAAACTCACAAAAAACCTTTGACAAAACCTCCAATTTTTTATTTTAAAAATGAAATTTTTACCTTTGAAGGTCAACCACTTTCCTTATCCTGAATCACCTCTTCCCAAACTTGCAATAGAATAGATTTCCTCTTATTTGTTTAACATAAAACGGGCTAAGTCCCAACAAATGACTTTTCTTCATCTTTTGTCCATTTTTTGCAAACCTTTTCCAAACCCATTTTTTCCCTTGAAATAAATGTTCTTTCAATTTCTCTCGTGTCCAAAATTCTTAAGTTGGCAAACCATTTCAAAAAGGAAGAATACCAGTTTTTGCAATTTATTTTCCTTCAAGTCTGTTTTGACTTGGTCAAGAAGCATTTCCTTTATTATTTTTTCTTTGTCGGGGCTGAAGTTAACATAAAATGGTTCATATTCGTTCAGACGATATCAACATCGTCTGCCTTATTTCATATAAGCTCTCATAAGGGTCTCAATAATATATACATGTTTTAGTTACATAAAATAACAAAATACAAGAATTTAAAATAAAGTAAAGTTAGGCTGATGGCATACCGAGCCCATCAGTTAAATATATGCCATCATTTTCACTTATTATTGGGCCTTCTATATGCGGTCCGACTCGAATTTATGCATTTATTGGGATTCAGGCCCAACGGAAGCGGCTGGAGTGAGGGATAGGCCCACTTGATCCCATGAAGGTGGATTTCATGTAAAGGAGAGGGGAAAAGAAAAATACGGGTTAGATCATATCTACACTTAACCAACTAGGCAAAAGTAAAACAATATAAAAACTGATGTGCTATTTACTCAATTATATTTAAAAGATGGACAAACAGCAGTGGACAGCCCAAACTAGAGTGAGAACAGTCATATGAGCCCAAAACAGAAAATAGGAAAACTGAGCGAGCCTAAACATCATATGAATGGAACGAATAAGCCGTAGACTTTAAGCCCAATAACAAGATACACAAGTAAGACGGGCCCAGTTTTAAGTGATCTCTAAGAGGAGCCAAAAATAAACATAGGACAAATCAAACTCGGCCCAACAGTGCAAATACATGAGTAAATAGGCCCAATTAAGCTACCTTCTATGAAGGGCCAAGAAATGTAACAGAGGACAATAAAAAACTCAGCCCAACAGTGGTCTGGACTACCAGGTATATCATGGTCTTAGGTATACATGATATACACTTTTATATATATCAAGTATATACAGGAGCTTGTGTACCTTGTATCATGCCAAATCAGTACATAATAAGAAGAAGAGGAGTATGAATAGGCAACCTTATATAGACATAGGGTTTTGAAGAAAAAACAAGGGCAATGGATTTTGATTTTTGACTAAGAGTGGCCAGTGGGCCGGGCTCGGGTCTGGCGGGCCGGGTCTGGCGGGCCGGGTCTGGCGGGGTCGGGGTCGGGTCTGGCGGGCTCTGGCGGGCTCTGGCGGGATCGGGTCTGGCGGGCTCTGGCGGGGTCGGGTCTGGCGGGACTGGAGCAAGTCCCGTCCCGATCCCGATCCCGTCGGTATCGGGTCGGGGCGGGCTCGGGTCGGGGTTGGGCTCGGGGCGGGATACGGCGGATTTCCTTTTTTTTTTTTTTAAATAACATATGTATAAAAAAAAACTCAATAAACAAAACAAGATAGTGTAATAAAAACATCCGAATGCTGTTTTTGTGCCTCTTATATTATTTAATAGACATATGATTTTTTTGTAATACAAATACAATTGTCTAAAATCTAAATTGCAACTTTGTGGTGTTGTCCAAAAGTTGCAAATTACATAATAAAATTACAATTAAAAAAATTACATTCTCAAAAAAACCTGTTCTAATTGCTTGATGATTTCATGTGGTTCTTCGGTTGGAATTGGTATTTGTTGGTCAAATTGATCCACGTCGCTTTCACTACCTTCGGTTAAGATTTCGTTGTAGTTTTCATCATCTTCTTCGTTGATCTCCGGTTGACCGCACCTTCTCCGCTCCGCTCGTATCCAATCTCACGAATAATACCTGCAATTTGAATCTCCCGGCTAATGAGTGTCTGTGGTCTCCTATTTGATATCTGCCTGCAGAAAAAGTGCTTTCAGACGCAGTTGACGACGCTTGAATGTTCAAAAAATCTCGAGCCATCAATGAAAGTGTCGGAAAGGTCTTCTCATTCTCCCTCCAGTATTTCTGTAAGTCTTCATGTCCATCTTCATTGATAACTTCTTGATACGGTACAGAACCCTGCAAAACAAAAATATCCAACTCTCTAATTTGGTTAGTAGTAGAGGTACGACCGCACATTCTATTTCTGAGGCTTTCAATACTAGCCGCAGAAACATCATGTCTTTTGTGAGGTTGTGTTGAAGATGAAGAAGATGGTATGGAAGCTGGTAAGTTACTAGCATTTTCTTGTTGATAAAATCTATATATATTTTTGCATTGGTGTTCTACGCTAGACAACACTTCTTCTTTAGTTTTTTCAATAGGTGGTGGGTGATTTAAATTTTTGGGACTTGGAGGTGGTAGTACTTCTATACAATCGTAAATAGTTTCAATTAGTGATTTAGTACCGTCTATTTTAATAGTAGAATTTAATACATAACCAATAATATAAATAGAGGGAATAGGAATAAAATATTTTTTTATTTTGAGAAACATTTTTTTAATAGCTGCCTTATAAGCTGTTTTTTCCATATATTCACTAAGTAATAAAAATATTAGAGTTATATAAAATAACATAGTTGAAATAGTAGGATAATATATACCGAAAAATTCTTTTGTTGCTTGAAAAAATTTCTCTAAAAATACAATAAGTTCGAAAAAAATTTCTCAATCACTATCTAAAATCATATCAGCTGGCTTTTTATTATGAGAGTTAAAAAATAAAGTTATAGGTAATTTATAGTCATAAGCAACAAGTAGTTGCTCGTATAAAGAATTTCACCTAGTGGATACTTCTTGTGGAATTTTTCTATAAGGTAGTCCACAATCATGACAAATTTTTTTATATTCTTTTCTACGTTGTACTTTATTACTTTTAAAAATAAAGTTTATAGCAAATTGTATTTTACTAAGAATGTCTTCAAAAAGTGATAGACCATCCTTTACAATTAAGTTATATATATGGCACGCGCATTTTATATGAAAATGGTCTGGAAAAGATGGAGTTAAACTATTTTTTAAAATTGTAATTGCGTAATTGTTATTAGAAGCGTTATCTAATGTAATAGTCATAATTTTATCGGTAATTCCGTAATAATCGCACACTTGATAAATATTTTCTGCAATAAAAGTACCAGTGTGCCTATCATCTATATATCTATACGCTAAAATACGTTTTTGCATAGACCATTTATAATCTATCAAATGACAAGTTACAGTTAAATAATCATGGCCGTTAGTACTACGACCTATATCAGACGTGATAGATACTTTGCCATTAAAATGATATAATGAAAAACGTAACTATTGTTGATATTCATGCGCGAATTTAAATACACCTCTCTTAATAGTTGATCTAGGAAAACCGTTAAAAGCAGGATTATATATATCTCTAATGTAATGAATAAAACCGGGAGATGAAGGAAATGAAAAAGGCAAACCCTCCACAGCAACTAATTTTGATATTGCTTCCCTATCTCTATGTTTATTGTATTTAGAGCCTACAATTCCCCCCCTCATAGGGTTAATTTGACCACAATACTTGGTCCGACAAAGATCGGTATGTGAACCTTGTCCTGATGGAGCGGGCGTTTGCGCACCCGGTTTTGAAGCCTGGTATTGGGAATACCAAGCTGGATGAGCACTTACTACGTGTCTAATTAAACCCCCCCCCCCATCCCACCATGACCTTTTCCAGTTTTAAATTTTAAAACATTTTTACAAATTTTACATATGGCTACTTGATTCTCTACGTCCCTATCAAAAAATGTCCATGCATCTGATTTTAATGGTCGTTTTGCTGGACCTCGTCTCATACTAGGGGGAATATGATGTATTTTAATTGAAAGTGCACTAGTGGGTGTGTTGTCATCAACATTAGTGGGTATATCATCTAGATCATCGTCTAAATTAAAGTCTTCTTGAGTTCCAGAAAATAGCTCCTGGTCTAAATCTAATGGTATTGTAGAAAAATGTTGAGTATCAACAAAATCATCTTGTGTAGGAATAAGCTGACTAGAAGAAGTACCCTTGCCCTGATTGCTCCTACTAGAAGAAGCACACCTTACCCTTACCCTTAAACATACCTTTTAATCCTTCCATTTTAATTATGATAATAAATAATTAAAGACAATAAAACTAAGTGCGCTAAATAAAATAAACAGACAATAATAATTTAATGAAGGAACGAATGTACCAAATGCCGACGTAACGTCGACGTGTAATCGAGAGGTTGAAAATTGAAACTTTGCTCGATGGAAGATCCTCAAGCTAGTTGCCAACTTCACTCCCAATTCCCAAATGAATTAATAAAATTGAATATTTAGCAAACAATGTAGACTTGTAGAGAGATATATTGAGAAATTAGAGAGATTGTAGGAAGATTTGTGAGAAAGATGAAGAGAAAATGAGTTATTTATAGTTGGAAAATTGGGTTAAAGTGTAAATATAATAATTTATGGGTTAAAAATAAATATTAAGGGGTAGGGGGGTTGGGGGAGGGGGGCCTAAAATGGCCGTTGGCCAACGACGATAATAAAAAATGGCCGTTGGCCAACGGCCATAATAAAAAATGGCCGTTGGTGCAACGATATTTTTGCAAAGGGGGGAAAAGGGCGGGGTCGGGGTCGGGCTCGGGACGGGGTCGGGGCGGGGTCGGGTCAAGCGGGCCTGGGGCGGGCTCGGGTCTCGCGGGACGAGACATCGTCCCGTCCCGAGTTCGAGTCCCGCCCCCGTTATTATTATTTTTTTTTGGCGGGTCGGGGCGGGCTCGGGTCGGGGTCGGGCCGTCCCGGCCCACTGGCCAACCTTGACACACCAAATACACAGATATACAAATAAGTATAAACTCCTCACACCTAATTTTCAATCAGTTTCAAATAGACATACAGAGGCAGATTTATGCATGGGAAAACATGTAAAATATTAGGGATCTTGCTCATGTCAAGTCATGGGTCTCTAGATGAATCAAATAAGAAGGTCAAAATCTCCCGAACGCAGACGGTACACATGTATCACATGATCAGTCCATAGAAATTAAATGAAAAGAGAGTTGTTCATACTCATAGGATATGCAGAGTCTACACCAGTGTCTCCTAATCAAAGCTAAACATAGGCTTCACAGATTTAAACCAGAATGAAAGTGAGGAGGCAATACATGGATCTCTCAACTTATTCTCATCAAACAAGGCACAAGAGTGCAGACCAAAGAAAGGTACTCATGGTTCATGCTCATCAAGAACAAACAACAACACTGCTATCATACCCAACTAAATGCAAGGAGAGAACCTATGCTACTTGCTATGCCTTTTGAACAGGCCAACAAACAGATGCAGCTATTTAGAATCATCCATAAATATAGACTCAATGATACCAAAAATAACATATGGACACACAACAACCAACTTACATATGCTTTCCAAATTCTTTAAGTCTGACAAAGGTCTCCTATGTTTCTATGTCATCCTACCAGTGTCACTTAATATTTCGACATATTTATCTCGTTGCTTAATCATTTAGACAATCAATCAGATCTCAGTTTCTTCATTAACTTAGGATTTAGAAGCCTTAATCCTTTTTACTCAGCCTTCTAAGCAGTTAACCAAATTCATATTCTTTACAGATGGTCTAGCCAACATCACATAGCAGTCCAACAATACAAAGACTGAATGGTCACCTAAAGTTCAAAGCAAAGCCTACAGCATATGCATAGTCAGGCAAAACTATCAAATGGTTATACAAACTATCAGCACTTCCTTAATCATGATTACTAGGCAGCTTAGCCAAACTGAAGAAATAAGCTAAAACATATTTAGTACTCAAATTTAAACAACATACTACAGCATATGAAAGTTCTATTTTCCTATAGAAAAAGTAACATAGTAGTAAACAACGAATGTTATCCTACTAACTGGCAATAATTCGAAACTATCAAATTGGATTTTGGTAGTAAACAACGAATGTTATCCTACTCTCTCTCTCTCTTATCTTCTCTTAACCAAACGCCGCCGCTACAAGCTCCTCCTCGCTGGAAAGTCATCTCCAGCAACCACCGCAACCACACCACTACACAACCTCTTCACAACCTCTCCCTCCTCGCCGCTCTCCGTCGGAGCACCACCGCCACCTCACTGCTTCGCCACCACCAAGAACCCCGAGTAAACTCCGGTAGAAACACCACCACCATTAACACCACGACCAGAGCACCTCATTCCATCTCCCTTTGTTGCTCCACCATAACACCGACACTGCCCCCTCTGTGTTCTTGTTCGCCATTGCCGACACTTCGTCGGCCAATACTTATGTATTTCTCTATAAATATTTTGCTATTTTTCAGGTACCTGACTGTTTGGTGAAAATCCCGGTGAAAAGTACCTCCGGTGAACAGTGATTTTCACCGGCAAACAGGTTCGATTAAACTGGAGTTGGTACCTCCGGTTGACGTATCTATTGCTTTGTCCTTATCCTTGTTAAATTTAATCGCTTCACTGTATTGATTCATGACTTTACTGCTTGCATCTACCTTTATTGTATTTATTTATAGCATTCTTGGCGTAGTGATTTTACTTGCCTTTAGATTTTTGTTAACTTGTGTTTTCGCTTTGATCACTTCCTGTGTTTAGGGTAAACGTTTGAGTACTTTATTATTTTATATTTTCTTTAGTGGCTTTGGTAACTATTGGTAGACTAGGATCATATTCTCGGTCGGGGATAGGGGCGAGGGTTAGAGGGGGTAAGTGGGGTAAGGCAGATGCTTGACTGAAAATAGGATCTTGGAACATTGGGACCTTAACGGGGAAGTCCATAGAGCTAGTTAAGATTCTTAAGAAGAGAAGGATTAATATAGCTTGTGTCCAGGAGACTAAATGGGTAGGACCTAAGGCTAAGGATGTCGACGGGTATAAGTTATGGTTCTCGGGTAGCTCGAGGTATAGAAATAGGGTAGGCATTTTAGTAGACAGCGAGCTAAGGGATCAGGTGATAGAGGTTAAGAGGGTCAATGACAGGATGATGGCGATTAAGTTGGTAGTTGGAGGGTTTACTATGAACATTATTAGTGCTTATACACCTCAGGCGGGCTTGGACGAGGAGGAGAAAAGACGTTTTTGGGAGGATTTGTATGAGGTGGTGGGTGGTATACCACCCACTGAGAAGTTATTTGTAGGAGAGAACTTCAATAGACATATTGGGTCAGTTTCGGGGGGTTATGACGACGTGCATAGACGCTTTGGGTTCGGGGATAGAAACGGGGGATGCGTCTCACCTTTGGAATTCGCTAGAGCTTGTGGGATGGTGATAGCCAATTCGAGGTTCCTAAAGAAGGAGGAACACTTAGTTAATCCCTACAGCACCACCAAACATTGATGAAAGTGTTAGATGGAGCACATGTCCCTACATGCACAAGTAATGAAAATCTGGCAACCATAGTGGTGCATGTCATAGGGAATCACCAAATCTCTTTTGCCGAGAAAAATTACCAAAAGAGGAAGTGATGCACAACAAAGCACTTCATGTGACGGTGAAATATAAAGATAAGATCGTAGCCCATGTGCTAATTGATAATGGTCTGGGACGCAATATGTGTCAAAACTCCATTGTTACCCAGTTAGGTTACGACATAGGGTATCTATGTCAAAGCCGTATGAATGTGAGAGATTTCAATGGGGCCCAATGAAATACCAATGGACAAGTAGATCTGTTTATCTAGATAGGGCCTAGTGAGTTTATCATAGAGTTCCAAGTCATGGAAATAACCACCAGCTATAATCTGATATTGTGAAGAACATGGA
Source organism: Anisodus acutangulus (assembly GCA_029783415.1). Taxonomy (NCBI): domain Eukaryota; kingdom Viridiplantae; phylum Streptophyta; class Magnoliopsida; order Solanales; family Solanaceae; genus Anisodus; species Anisodus acutangulus. The sequence continues at coordinate 15,281,441 of CM056511.1, read as the reverse complement.
TCCATATGACTAGAATAGTGCCATCCTCTCAGCAACAATCACTAAAGTTTGCATGGAAATAGCATGAGATCATAATCCATTGAGAAGGTAGCATCTACAGCTATCCTGATCACTACATTTTGGTAATTGAGGAAACCTTAAAAAGTAGACACTTCCATGTTGCTAATGCGGAAACCACTGCACAAGCCCCAATTCCAACCGTGTACAAGATAATTGTTGTCACCATCATGCTTCAGAGTGTATTTGAGTTGGGACCAAGCTTAGGAAAGAATTTTAACAGCATAGTAGAGCCCATCCCAACCCCTTAGAACAACTTCTATTTTGGTTTTGGATACATCCCCAGTGATAAGGAGACCTCCGGAGGTAGCCGAAATAAGAAGACCCATCCAAGCTTGTGCAATTATGAGTCTATACCAGTTATTTCCATTCAGAATGGCATAGTCTGATGAAGATGGTCTAGAAGAATGGATGGGAGGGTTATTCCAAGAATAAGGTTTTGTTATGTTATTATAGGAATGCACTAAGGTTTCCCACCATCTGTGAAGCTGATCCGAGCAAATAACTATCAACCTTGACCTCTAGCCTGCTTTTGGTTTTTCAAGTGCCACAGTAGAGAAGGTGAATTTAGAATTTTCAAAATTGGTGTGGATTGGACAAGGCCCGATGACCCACAATCTACTTTTTAAATTGCCTTATTATGTTTTCAAAAAAGAAATGACTCAATGTTGATCTGAGTCAGAACCACAGTTTGCACTTCCTTTAATGAACTTAATGAAGACTTTGGCCTAGCTGAAAAATGGACTTATTACTAATTTAGAGAGTTCGTAATGAGATAAATCAGCTTAAGGTTGATATTCATGAGCTACATACAAGAGAAAGGACTACACTTGAGATTCCTATTCTAGTGTAGAATGTGGACATGTCTTATCTAGTACCCACTATGAGTATATTGGATGAGGACCCTCCACCTCGAGGCAAAGGCAAGGGAAATCATGGTGAGATGGGTACTGATGAGGAGGACCCAAATGAGTTCACTAGTAAGCGCTAGGTTGAGGTCGCACTGTGAGTTATTGAAGAGGAGAAGACACATGTGAAGATAGCTCTACGACTCTCTCTAGTCGACAATCACACACGCCAACCTGTCTATCTACACTTGTGGGAATGAATATAACGCACAAAAAAGGGCATCAGTATGAAATATATACCGAGTATGTGAGGCGATAAGCATAAGGAATGTATAACATGAGAAAAGGGTACAACGACAACTTGTAACTCAGACTAAGGCTATTGTGGGCATCCAAAGAATACACTATGACTGTAAATGCATGATCGTAAAATCATTCCTCACTATGGAGGCATATATCATATTATATAATAGTAAATCCCTCTATGGGGTTAGATCATTATAACTTCCTGGCCATATAGGACGCGGTAAACATCTGCCCAACTGATTAGTGGTATGCACAACTATATGTCTACCTGGATGTCTATGACACGGGGCGGTAATGAATGAAACACAAATAGGTGCACATCTACATGCCTGCCAGACCGACTATAACGCAGTGCGGTAATAAATATATATATATATATATATATATATATATATATATATATATGTGTGTGTGTGTGTGTGTGTGTGTATGCAATGCAAGACCGGCCTTAGAAGGGATATCATAGAAACAGTCAGAGTGACCAATCATCGTTATCCTATGACTATCATTATTGTCGCTACGTTCTTTATCTTTCAAATCAAGAGACAACAACTATAGAGAACATGATAAGCACTTGGTTTATATTACACATGTGATAGGGCTTAGCTCAAGAGAATGTAATACGATCAACTCAAGTTTACCGAAAGGCAATTCAATTGATAACCATAAGAGATAGAAAACATGGTAAGTACTTTTGTCCAGGTCATCTATAAGGTAAGGATGTGCTTAACCATTATGAAACATAATCTACATAAGTTTAACAAAGAGTTCTTCAACAAAATCTCATTGGAATTCTAGTCATGCCACGATGAGAAGAGAAAGCCCTACATACCTTGTTGATAAAGTTGATTAAGTTTCGGGGAGCTTCGCACATAGTATGAACAATTATCTACATTAAACGAGGGATTTGTATCAATATCAAGTGCAAATCTTATAAGAGATATCATTTAGGAAGTTAGTCAAAAAACTTGTGTGTGTGAAGTTCTTAGAGTTACACTATCATGGATCCTTATTCAAATTAACCCAATCATCAACTCTAATTCATTTCCTCAACTTCACAACCTTACCAATATGATTCAATATCAATATTTACTCTTAATATCGTCCAACAATACCAAACAACAAGCTTAACATAACTATATATCACAAAAGGTGTTTCTCCAAGACAATGTTCACTAAACTCCCAATATTTCCAAGTTACTTCCACCAATAAATCAAGCCAAGTTAGGGAAAGCTAAAGAACTAGTACAACTTTTCATCCTCAGACTGACGGCCAGTTCGAGCGGACTATTCAAGTTCTCGAGGATATATTGCGAGCCTGCGTGATTGACTTTAGTGGTCATTTGGATAAGTTTCTATCCTTGGGGGAGTTTTCTTACAACAACAATTACCATTCGAGTATTGAGATGGCACCATTTGAGGCTTTCTATGGTAGGAGGTGTCACTCACCAGTTGGATGGTTTGATGCTTTTGAGGTTCGACCTTGGGGTACCAATTAAAATAATGTTTGTCCTCAAATAGAGAGAATTGTATAGGGAAACATATCAAAAATAGTGAATAAGCTCGGATATATGCTCCTCATATCAGACTCGGTCTCCCAAGTCGCCTCTTCGACAGGACGATGCCTCCGCTGAACCTTCACAAAAGTTATCTCCTTCGACCTCAACTTCCTCACCTGCCTGTCCAAATAGCCACAGGATCCTCCTCGAACTCTAAATTCTGATCAAGCAATACTGAGTCCCACTAGATAATGTAAGAACCATCGGCATGGTACTTCTTCAGCATGGATAGATGGAAAACACTATCGCTTGTCAGTACTGCTATTAGAGCATCTGCTAGTAGAACACATGAGGAGGTATCCCATCCTAGCCACACATTCCTACCTGTGAATCCAACCATCATTACAGAGACTCCGTTCACCACCACGGTGAATCTGCTATTAAGTCCAAGGCTACAGTTCCCACATCGAAGGCGTTGACACCTCTGACTGATCAGTGTGCCTAGTGCATATCAAGGAGATCCTACCCTCTATATTTCCTAATTTTAAGGCATTGGGACAACGCATGATTTTAAGTTAGGGGTGTGCTAGCTTTTTTTTATTGTATATATGTGTTAGTTGTACTCCCTTTAGATTTTCCTAGCCATGATTCTTTTCCCGAAGGTGTTTAATTTCATTTGAACCTCAAATGTTTAGGTTGTTGTTTAGATCAAATAGAGTAATTTTAACTTATGTGGTAGTGGTTTGAGTAACTTACGACGTGTATGATGTTTTGAAATTTAAATGAACCCCTTCAAAAAAAAATTTTGTACTCAAAATGTGTTGGTGAATTGACATGTATAACTCTTATTATGACATGATGAATATTGGGATATTTTTTGCTTTGAGTGCTTGTTTTGGAGTCAACTCAAAATGAAATGACCAGTCTGTATGTCGATGTTTTGTGAGTTGTCAGTGTTATGTTCATGTGTTGTACTTGTAATCTAGATTTTTCCTAGTTTGTTATTTCATGTTCCTAAGGATGTATTGGTTGTAGAAAAGATCTTAGGCTTTCTTTGGAATGATTGTTGAAGCCCTGTAGCCTTTTATAATCCTACACGTGTACAAATATGTTCCCTAGTCTCTCATTTTGAGACTTTAAACCTTTTTCTTGGATAGACGCTAATGAACCTCTACCCTTTGTTTGAAATGTTCCCATGCTTGTACCATTTTCCTCTTTGACACTTGTAGTGGTTAAAAAGAGGCTTAAAGACTAAGTTGGGTGAAATGCAATGTATGTGGAAATTGAGGCCTAAAGCCTAAACTAGGGGTGGAGATGAGTTTCCTAGGTCATGATCCGGTGTGGTTGATGTGAATAGTAATAAAACAAATTTGTATAAATTCAGCTAGAAAATGTTGCACAAAACAATGAGTGAACTAATAAGTTTAATAGACCACACCAGGGTTGTAAGAACAAAAAGAAGAAAGGAAAAAGAAGAAAGAAATTGGGTTGATTGTAATGTAGTGTTCAAGAAGGGTATAGTCACTTTAGTCCAAATATCTATTCTACCTGTCCTAAGCCTACTTCACAGGCCGCAAAAAGTCCTATTGTGATCGCATTGAACCGCCCAAAGTTAATGGAATTGAAAATAAGGGGAAGCTAATGACATTTGCATTTGTGGCATGTGAACTTCTTTGTGAGTGTGCATGTTTCCTTCTCTTTCATCTTGTGTCCTTTTTTATGTAAATATTTGTGTTTGGGACTTTCTTTGATCGTGGTGAGGGCATATGAGTTGAGAAATTTATTAAACTGGATTGAATTCCCGAACTACCACTCTCTTGCATGTCATTCATACCAATAACATTGATGTCATTTTTTGAGGATTCATTGTGAATTGCAACCATTATGTCATGTCTTGTTTGAAAATATGGAAGAGGAGGGTATTGTCTTTGTTATAAGTACATGCTTGTAGTTACTTTCCAATACCATCGTAGATAATTTTACTTTGTAATATCTAAGCGTTCGTGGTAACAATATATGTTGTTTTGATTGCTTGAGGACAAGCAAAGACTTTAAGTTGGGGTGTTAATTTGTCATGGAATAATGGCACGTTTGATATCTTTTATGTTGAGTATTGAGTGTTTTAGGCATTTTTCGTGTGGTTTCTTATGTTATTTCTTGTTTTATAGGTGTATGATGATAAAATGGCAAAAATAAGGAAAGTCGGATGAAAAGGCCAAAATTTTGAAGTTCAGTGATTTAGCCGTGAGGAGAAGAATTACGGACCATAAACATAGAGATGGACCATAATTCTTACCATAAAGCTTAACAAAAACAAGCTTCAAATTGAAGAGATATTACAGAAAGAAATCTGGACCATAGAACCTTTCTATGGACTGTAAAACTCTACCGTAAAGCTTAAGAGAAACATGAGTCAGCTAATTCAAGAATTACGGACCGTATATCTGTCGCGACCCAAACCGGATGGTCATGACGGGCACCCGGACCTTACTCCCCGAGTACCACTAATAATATATTTAGCATATAAACGTAATTTCGCATGGCCCATGAGGACGCCACGAGATACCCTGCTGACATATAAAAATAGTAAATTGGAAAAGAGCTATGTAAAACCTGCAACCAGAAGGACCCAACCTATATACATATGCCTACCAAGGCCAACCATGCCATACATGACTACTATACACATGACATTTGTCTACAAGCCTCTAAAGAGTACGTGACATCACAAGATCGGGACAGGGCCCTGCCATACCCCAACGCAAAACCAAAATATTGTATCATGACTAGACTGCAACTCTGGAACAAATAGAGTGCTCCAATATCAGCTGGACCAGTAACCTACTAGTGCGGACCGTCACCTTGTCTACCTGAGCCTGCGGGCATGTAACGCAGCGTTCCCCGACAAAAGGGACGTCAGTACGACTGATGTACCGAGTATGTCAGGCATGAAAAATATCATAATAGAGACTTGAAAGTAACATGAGACAAGAAACAACCGACCAGTAGAGAATTTCTCTGAGGGCCATAACATACATAAGTATTATGTCTGTACAGAATGCCTCTGAGGGAAATAATATGCCTAAATGACATGCACAATGCAGTCATACATATACATATGCGTGTATAATGCCATCAAGCCTCTATGGGCATCCCATCATATCATATCGGCCTCTGTGGGCATAATCATTATCGTGTATATCTGTACCAGCTGCAGGTGGTGTGCGTATATAACGACTTCCCTTTCCCCATACCCCATACATATATAATGCATACATATAGTAGAGTATATAACTCCTTTGAGGTCAAGGTATGTACATGAATATAATGCATGAATGATATGATAATAAGACACTATAAGTTTGTCGGAGTGATGTAATATCGATTCACCTTCGATTAACATTATAAATACTAACATATTTTCCATATACCTCAATAAGGATTAGTAACATATTTAGACATTCTTTGAGCATAGGAATGAATAACATGAACATCCTTAACTACTAAGAGTAGGATCATTTATGGGATAGTATTACATTTACGTTTCGTACTTTGAACATGCCAAAAGAAGAAATAATTTGCCTTAACATACTTTGGTTCTTGGTCCGGCATTACGATACACCCACGAGTCCTAACTGAATCAACGGACATTAATCTCTTGAAAAATAATCTCTAAAATCTACATATCAAAGTTTTCTTAAAACCAAACATGACGTACATCGTTGCCATACTATCAACTTCCTTTCAATCTAGGCTAATACCAATTGATTTCTTCTCTTAAAGATCCATTCAATCATGTTGCAACTGTAGTGATGTTTGGAAAAAGATACCATTATTGTAGTGTTATGTTCTTGAATTAAATAATGACTTAGCAAAGTGTTGATCTCCTCTTTATAAGTCAATTATATGTGATCATTTTGTCCCTACAATCCTTATATGTACAACACTCATGTTACTCCTACCCTTCATTACTTCTTTAAGAATTACACCTATGCAACATAGTACATAGTCATTCATTGATTCTTTTTCATGATTACACGTGGTAATGTTAATCATGACACTTGTTACTTTGTCTCCCCACTTATATAAATATTAATCATTTTTAACACACTTTCTATACTCATTATCATACTCATGTGATATAATATTAGTTCATAGCCTCTTTTGGCATGCAGAATATATAATTTCCAATCATCGTCACACTTTTTAAGTCCTAAATTATTTTGGGACCGCATCCTTTTACATACTAAGCTTATTTATTTGCATACGTGAATATGACAAAAAAACCCTCCAATGCTCGGGTCTATTTACATACGCCTAGCGATTTTACATACGCCTAGCGATTCAAACCATGACCCGAAGTACGGGATGTTACAATATCCTATTTATGGTCCATAAAATGGAGCGTAAAATAAAACCTACCTCTGAAGGATTGTGCTTTACAGTGGCCAACATCAATTCAACGGCCCATAATAGTGTTTTATGATTTGTAACACTTTACGCGGGGAGGGGGGTAGTTTTGTAGCAATTATTTTCGCATTTTAGATTAGTATAAATAGGTCATTTAGGGTTTTTGTGGGTCATCTTGTCCAGAATTGATTACTATTTTCCATAGCATTGAATACTCCATTGCCTTTTGAGGAGAATATTCCACCATCTTTAGTCATGTTGTTCCCATTATAATCTTTTAATGTCTTCTTTAAAGCTTTATCTTGTACTTTCAAACATGAAGCTAACTTTAATACTAAGGTTGTAACTCAATGAAGGGTTTTATGTTAATTGGTGTTTATCATTGAATATATGCATTATGAGTTGTTAGTTTCTATTTATTTCTTGTGCATTAAATTATTGGTTGGTGGTCAAATATTAAACTAGGTCATTACTCTTTCTTCACTTGAAAAAGTGGGTTAGAGTTGGTAAAAATAAATAGCAAGAACTTGAGGTGTTAACCCTTGTTCAATAGACTCACTTAGAAATAAGTTGAGTTTACTTGGCATAAATTGATCGTCCTTAATTATAACTCTTGTGCATTTGGGAAAATTATAAATGGGAAATATCTTCTAACTATTGGAATATATTTGAAATAATTTAGAGATCAAGTGCATATTAGATAACGACCCATAAAAAATATATCATATTAACACCTATAGCATTATACTTCATCAACGGGGACACAATCTTAATTTTCTCTTTCCTATTGTTAAATCAAAATTTAACATAGCAAGTAGTAATATCAAACTCATTTACAACTTACCGGAATAGGATTACGACTAATGTCAAGCACCATACAACATAAAGTAATCTTTTCACACCATATTCCCTAGGGCATTTGACTCCAACCTTGTTGGATTATTATATTTGACAACCACTTTATGTCATTAATTAGGTGTAACTTGAGCATATCACAAGAATAGGAAAACACTGGACATGAAAACCATTGGGAGAGTTAGTGTCTAGAGGGTAAAGGTACTTTCAAAGAATGAAATTTCACCCTACAAGCATTAGCATAATCAATCAAGAACGTTCTTTCAAAATTAGGAATTATGTAAGTAAAGAAATTAACACTAGTACTAGTATCAATCACTTCACCTTTCTTTTTGCATAAGGGTTCACTAACTTTAAAAAGTTCCACAAACTCATTCTTTTCACTAGTACATTCCTCAATATCCTCAATTTCAACTCCACATAAAGAATTATCATACACTTTGAAGCCATGAGAAGAAGTCGTGTCATTATGATACAAAATATAATAGTCAAAACTAAAACCACTATTAACATCAAGTATCTCATCAAATGAATTAAAAGTAATTATAAAAGAATCCTGACTTTATTCATCCCATAAAGGAGGACCATCATATGAGTCAACATTAAACTCATCGTCACTAGTCAAAGATTCACAATCAAATTGATTCACGCAATGATCTTCAATAAAAATGCAATCTTTATGGTCAAATACATTAACAACACATTGCTCTCCAAATTCATCAATGTTAACATCACTAGTTTGGAACTTACTATCAAGTTCACAAGAATAATTAACACGATCTCCACAACTCGATACAACTAGTAGATACTCATAATAAACTATAGAATCATCATCACAAGCTGGATTGAATTCCTGAACTACCACTCTCTTGCACATCATTCATACCAATATCACTGATGTCATTTATTGAGGATTCATTGTGAATTGTAACCATTATGTCATGTCTTGTTTGAAAATATGGAAGCGGAGGGTCTTGTCTTTGTTACAAGTACATGCTTGTAGTTACTATCCAATACCATTGCAGATAATTTTACTTTGTAATATCTAAGCGTTTGTGGTAGCAATATGTGTTGTTTTGATTGCTTGAGGACAAACAAAGACTTTAAGTTGGGGTGCTGATGTGTCATAGAATAACGACACGTTTGATATCTTTTACGTAGAGTTTTGAGTGTTTTTAGGTATGTTTCGTGTGATTTCTTATGTTATTTCTTATTTTATAGGTGTATGATGATAAAATGGCAAAAATAAGGGAAGTCGGATGAAAAATCCAAAATTTTGAAGTTCAGTGATTCAACCGTGAGGAGAAGAATTACGGTCATATTACGGATCATAAAACATAGAGACGGACCATAATTCTTACTGTAAAGCTTAATAGAAACAAGCTTCAAATTGAAGAGATATTATGGACCATAGAACATTTCTATGGACTGTAAAACTCTACCGTGAAGCTTAACAGAAACATGAGTCAGCTAATTCAAGAATTGACGGACCGTATATCCTATTTACGATCCATAAAAGGGAGAGTAAAATAAAACCTAGCTCTGAAGGATTGTGCTTTACGGTGGACAACATCAATTCAACGACCCGTAATAGTATTTTATGATCTGTAACACTTTACGGGGGGTGTAGTTTTGTCACAATTATTTTGCATTTTAGATTAGTATAAATAGGCTGTTTAGGGTTTTTGTGGTCATCTTGTCCAGAATTGATTACTATTTTCCATAGCATTGAATACTCCATTGTTGGGCCTTTTGAGGAGAATATTCCACCATCTTTAGTCATGTTGTTTCCATTATAATCTTTTAATGTCTTCTTTAAAGCTTTATCTTGTACTTTCAAATATGAGTAGCTAACTTTAATACTAAGATTGTGACTCAATGATGAGTTTTATGTTAATTGGTATTTATCATTGAATATATGCATTATGAGTTGTTAGTTTCTATTTATTTCCTGTGCATTAAATTATTGGTTGGTGGTCAAATATTAAACTAGGCCATTACTCTTTCTTTACTTGAAAAAAGTGGGTTAGAGTTGGTAAAAATTAATAGCAAGAACTCGAGGTGTTAACCCTCGTTTAATAGACTCACTTAGAAATAAGTTGAGTTTACTTGGTATAAATTGATCATCCTTAATTATAACTCTTGTGCATTTGGGAAAATTATAAATGGGAAATATCTTCTAACTATTGGAATATATTTGAAATAATTTAGAGATCAGGTGCATATTAGATAACGGCCCATAAGAAATATATCATATTAACACCTATAGCATTATACTTCATCAACGGGGACACAATCTTAATTTTCTCTTTCCAATTGTTAAATCATAATTTGACATAGCAAGTAGTAATATCAAACTCTTTTACAACTTACCGGAATAGGATTACGACTAATGTCAAGCACAAATAAATCATGACCATAGAAGATTGAAGATGTGATGTAATTCAAGATGCAAGAACAATAAATTGAACCACAATCAATCAAGAAAGATAAAATACAAGAATATGTTTGAGAAATAGAAAGGAGGGAGAATAGACTTTAGAAGGGAAAAAAAGGATAATCTAATAATAAAAATACATTAATCATTAGATATAATCCAAGGAAGAAAAGAAATTGAACTCATACTAGGAAAACTTACCCAAGTAATTCAAGAAAGGCTCAAGAGGAGGTATGAGACAAATCTCCAACTCTCAAAACAGTAATCTACACTCATCATCCAATATAATCTCCCTTCCAAAAGAAAGACCTAATAACATATTTATACTAGTGTTTATTAAGCTAAGCAAAATACTAAAATACCCTTTTATTTTGGGCTTCCTAATTTAAAATCAAAGACACAGTCTTCTTTCTTCTTTTGGTCTTCTAATTGTCTTGAATCCTATTCACCACTCATTAAATATCCACATAAGTATATTATGGATCTTGAAGTTCGGAAAGAAACCTCCAATTTCATGATGGTCACCTTGTATCCCATCATTCCATCCTTCTTTAAAGAAATCCATCCTCGAATTTGGTCCTGACAAAATAATGACAAGAATAAGCATGAAATCACGAATTTGACCAAACAATATATAGCAAAGGAAAGGAAGTTTCTTAAACTTCCACTCAAATTGCACACTTTTATGATATAAACAAGTATCATAGAAATCAAAGAAGAACATTTTCATATTATAAACAACATGTACTTGACTATAAGGAACAAACTTCTCATTGAGTTTAGCAAAGAAACAAGGAATTCCAAGAAATGAAACATATGAAGCACAATTGGAAGCATTAACAAATGAAAGCATATCAAAGGATTTTACCTCAATGGATTTTGATAATCCAAATTTAAGTACAAGTCATTCAAACATGCCATTCTCAATGTTTAAAAGTTTATAAACCTCTTGACACAATAAACACCAAAGTAGAACTCAAGACTCCCATTATCCTTACACAATTTATTTGGTTGAACCTTCACAATTGAATCAAGAAAATAAGTAGGTTCTTTCAAAGAATGAAATTTCACCCTACAAGTATTAACATAATCAATCAAGAATGTTCTTTCAAAATTAGGAATTATGTAAGTAAAGAAATTAACACTAGTACTAGTATCAATCACTTCACCTTTCTTTTTGCATAAGGGTTCACTAACTTTAAAAAGTTCCACAAACTCATTCTTTTCACTAGTACATTCCTCAATATCCTCAATTTCAACTCCACATAAAGAATTATCATATACTTTGAAGCCATGAGAAGAAGTCATGTCATTATGATACAAAATATTATAGTCAAAACTCAAACCACTATTAACATCAAGTATCTAATCAAATGAAGTAAAAGTAATTATAAAAGAATCATGACTTTCTTCATCCCATAAAGGAGGACCATCATATGAGTCAACATTAAACTCATCGTCACTAGTCAAAGATTCACAATCAAATTGATTCACACAATGATCTTCAATAAAAATGCAATATTTATGGTCAAACACATTAGCAACACATGGCTCTCCAAATTCATCAATGTTAACATCACTAGTTTGGAACTTACTATCAAGTTCACAAGAATAATTAACACGGTCTCCACAACTCGATTCAACTAATAGATACTCATAATAATCTATAGAACCATCATCACAAGCTACATAATCGTTATGCTCAAAATGCTATGACTAACTTCTAAACTTAAACTTGAATCAAATTCATTCAAAGTACTTTGAGTAGAAAGTTTAGCCATTTTACCTTGAAACTCTTTAAATAAATTGTCTTTGTGTTGCTCTTGCTCAACTAAGCTCGTAGATTTTCTTAAAATAGTACATTGTTCTTCTAAGTTCTTCAAAGATGAATTTTATCCTTTTGATTGCTACTCAAGTGCTTCTCTCCAATAGTTGCTTCACTAGATACAAAAGAACTAAAAAAATGTAGAGAGGTTAGTAACATTAGAATAAGAAATATCCTCACCCTCAATCTTTTGTTTTCTCTCTTTCTTTTCTCTCATTTTTTTTCAATCTCTTCTCTTGTGACAACCCACTCTCTTCACTCATTTTTTCCTCTCTTTTTTCCACTCTATAGTTGTCACTTTCTCTCTCTTACTTCTCTCTATCTTTACTCTCTCATCCTCACTTTTCTTGCAGTATTTTTCAAGGATGCCCTCAAATTCAGTTGCTCTTTCAATATTTCATTTTGTTCTAATGGTTTAAGCTTGATCACTTTTTCTTTCATCTTCAATGTATAGTAATTTGTACTCCCACTATACACGACATCCCTATCATACATCCAAAGTCTCCCAAGAATAATATGGCAAGCATGTAATTGCACCACACCACAAATTACTTCATCTTTATAGTCTCCAATCATGAAAAGAATTTTCACCATTCTACTCACTTTAAGTTCACCATATTCATTAAACCATTGTAACCTATCACTGGAATTGCACAATAACCTCGAGAATTGGGATAATAGAGGTAAAATAGTCAAAACGCACATAACAACCGAACGGATCATTAAAGGATGCACGAGGGAATTGCAACCCAAAGCAAATAACATGAGTCATAAGAGAATATAGAAACTGAAACATGAAACATGAGTATCCTAATCATAATTAAATCATTTTATCATAAGAGTCTTAGGATAGCCGATATATAACCACCATGGGAGCATCTCCTAATTGTTAATTATTAGTCAATTATATAATTGTTAATTTATTTATTTATAAAATTATTTATTCCATGTTAATTATTAATGTGCAAGTTAGTTATCTAATTTTATGTTTAATTATTAATTAGTTACTTAATATAATCTCCCATTAAATGAATTAGTTCGTCATTTGTTTAGGATTAAAAAATCATTAATATAATTTTCATTGATTGTAGTTAGTATAATAATTAATTATCAATTATTAATTAGTAATAGTTAATCATTAGTTTATGATTGAACATCATTACTTTAGGATTAAAAATATCATTAATATAATTTTCGTTGATTGTAGTTAGTATAATAGTCAATTATAAATTATTAATTAGTAATAGTTAATCCTTAATTTAGGATTGAACATAATTAGTTTAGATTGTGCATCGTTGTGCCTGTCTATATTTACTCATCATATTCGGGGGCATCATATTTTCGAACACATCGGGTTCTCATATGAGCTTAAAGTATTTGTTATTTATCGCCGATCTGGATCTATTGGGAGATTACACCTGGGGTGGGGCTATTCTGGCTTACTTGTATCGATGTCTATGGGAGCTATGAGTGATATCGGTGGATTTCACGCGCTCCTCCAGATAATATATTTAAGTGTGTGTAATTTTATTCTAAATATAGCTTTTTGAAATGACGACTAATAAATATTTTTAATGACCCTTTCAATTATGGGTGTGGGATAGGATGCTACCTTTTCAGCCCGTAGATATGCACCCTCAGCCTGACTTTATTGATGACATGCCATACACGTAGATATGGACTGGAGGCATATCCTAAGATGTGGATATGCACCACAATATTCTTCCATTCAAGGATCAGCTTGATCATTTGATGGATAACATGGTATGTCATATTTGATTTTACATTATTACCTTAGTTGATTTTACTATTTTTGTCTTTATTGTTTACTAATTTTGGGGAATTTTTTACATGTTTTTATATGGAGGTCGTATGTTCAATTTTCGGATCAGTTGCCGGCATTTTGCAAGGCTAGTGAGCCCGTGTGGATGTCCCAGTGTCCTTTTATACGCATGGAGACGTTGAGGATCATGCGTTCCACCGCGTCTTACAACAGTTTGGGCATGTACAAAAATACCTGACTCGGTTGTTTGGGAGCACCGCCACTATACGCGGGATGAGCGTTTGACCATCACTGCTACATACTAGGCCTTTATGCACAGCCAGCTCGATCATTTGGCTCAGAGGCTAATGAGCACAACGGTGGTCGGACATACAACTCCGATCGAGATTTACATGGAGTGGTATCGGTAGATCACACGTATCTTGATTAATAACCCTGATAGATGCGATTCAGATGGCCAAGGATACGCAACACTCGCGGGATAGTATGAGGTGTTGGTAAGTGTACCGCACTTAAACTTAATTAATTATCTTAATTATTACATTAAAAATTATTCAAATATTAATATTTGCAAACAAATGCAACTATGGATCGTATAGACGATGCGCTAGTTGAGAGTACAACATATGGCTATCCCCGAGACATCAAGATTTGCTGTGCAAATCATTCAGGTAGCCAAGTCAGGTATCCAACAATAACAAGAGGTCGGACGTATACATGATCCTGCTCCAGAGGGCCTGTATCAGCTAACAGATATTCGTGGTCATTGTCTTTGTCGTGGTCATGGAGGCGATGGTGATAGATGCAGTGGTGGCAGAATGGGGGTGGCAGAGGGGGTGGTGGATGAGGGGATGGTGGCCAAGGGGATCGTGGACGAGGAGATAGAGGCTGAGGTGAGGGCAGAGTAGGTAGCGGTAGATGCCTTCATCTAGTAGATGATCCTGACGAGCATTCTCCCGATCCCACTCCAGCGTAGCAGCACCTATTGACTTTAGTCCTCCGATCGATTTCAACCCGCCCATCGACTTCAGTCAGCCCGTCTACTTCTTACCAACTATAAATACCTCTATATACCGGTGCAGTTATTTTCATATGTACTCGGGTCTTCTGCCCAGCATAGCCAGAATGTGTACATCATTGTACGTGACGACATAGATTGGGATTCATATGACACATCAGTGATTGCGCAGCTACCAGTTTGTTATCTACAGGGTGAGCAGCCATTTCATGATCTACAAGGTGGCAAGGAGCTGTAGTACGACTTGTCATTCATGGACTTCGACATTTTTTTCCCAAGGGTAAGTGTTTAAAATACTTATTTTAACAAATTAAAATACTTATACTGATTATTTCATAATTTTTCATATCTTAAGATTCGTCGACAACTCCATCTCCAGCTCTGGCTCCGGCTCCAGCTACAGCTCCAACTCCAGCCATTCAGGATCCCATTTATGATACTATTTTGAATCTTACACCAGACCCCTCTTAGGAGCCCGCTCAAGAGCTCTCTAAGTTGTATGTCGACACACATGTATGATTTTTACCAAAAGATAATGTATTAAATCAAAATTAAAATTAATACTAATTATTTATATATTATTTCAAGTTCATCCTTCTGAGCTTGTGGTCCCGTCTCCTGATGAGATTCTGACCGTACAGTTCGCACTTAATCCCAAGAAGAAGCACATTATGGTCAAGGGCGCAAGGAATGAAAAGGAGGATCATCATGGCTTAGAACATCCTATTATTAAAAGGAGTAAGGGGGATGGATATGATGGTAAGGGTGGTGGGGATCGTATGAGCCTTAGGCCTAAGGTTACTCTAAAGCCTACCACATGTGGGACCCATTAAAGATTGTGTATATGTAATTAAGTTGTATACTTTAAGTTAATAATATTTTTGCGTATTATTTTTTTAATGATAATTAGTTATCATAGTCTTTATTATCATTTATTACTAACTCGTACGACGTCCTAAATTAATTGTGAACAAAATCTCGACATATTCGAAATAAAGTATGCCTTGGCTAAATAATAAAATGCTTAAATCAAACCCTAAAAAGTAAAATACTTAAACCTAAGTATCCTTTTCCAAACAAAACTTACTTTGATAGTTTACAACCCCTATAATGACGTTCTGAATGTTTAGGTATCCTTGATTTATTGAGCCTACACTAATGTTCCCATAAAAAATATCAGGTTCTATATAAAATATTGACATTCAAGAGTCTTGATACATGACTAATGTTTGGTCAAATTATGAAAAAATATTAATTTCAAACCTTTGAAATTATACAAAGTGCTGAGAAAATTGAAATACCCCTATTGCACTGAAAATTCCTGCGCAAAAGGTACTTATATTACATTTTTGGGTATTTTGGTTCACTTCCTTAGTTTTTGGGTCATTTAAGCTTCGGGCTCCAGTTTGTGGTACTGAAATGTTTCTTAGGGAAAATGAGGGAATATTTCATTGGTTATTTTAATTAGGTGGGTCGGGTCGAGTTAAAAAAGGGAAATCAAGTAATTTTAAGTGAAACTAGGAAATCGAGATTGATTTGGGAAATTCCATTCAATTGAGGGGTATGTTTGTTAACTTTGGTAACAGTTGGGGGTATAAATAGCCCTAACTTGTAACAGAGCATAAATTTAACTATTAAATGAAAGTAGAGGGATATTTTTGACTCTTTTTCTTTAAATGTCTTGTCTTTAATTGTCATTCAGCACTAGTTGATCCATTATTTCCTACGAAGAGAAAATGATAAAAAAATGGTCTCTTTATGTTTGGAGCATGTTCAAAATTGTCACTTAATTATATTTTTGAGCAGTTTTGGTTCTTTAGGTTTGTTAAAAATGAGCAGCTTTCATCCCTATCCAGTATTTAACAATTCTTGATTGTTAAACAACAGAAATAATGACAAAAATAAGATTTAACATTTACTCACATTTGGAAATGTAATTTTTGCAGTTCTACAATTTTTGGTCTATTTATGGAGTGTGGTGCAACTTCTTGAACTACAGTTTCTACTTTTGTTTTGTCTATTTTTAATATTTGGTGCAAGAAATGAATATATGCAACTCTTTTATCACAAAGTACGTGAGATATTCTTGGATCATATATATATATATATATAATATGACCTCAGTGTGTGCATTTATAAGAGATTACAAATTTGGGATTTTCGATAAAAACACCCTAGGCCTACTAGCAATGCAATTTTGCACTAAATAGGTCTCATTGTTTCCTTATTTTTTAGCTCTCTAAAGTTTTACTCTGCACCAAGTGCGACTTCGCATTATACGTTGTTGGACGCACTATTTCTGGCACTGGATTGTGTGTTTCACACTTGTCAAGTGTTGGACACACTATTTTGTGCTAAATGCACTTTTGGTCGCAGCAATTGGTATTGGACGCACTTTTGATCGCAATAGACATTTGGTGGCCACTAAAACCCATTTTTGTGGCAACTGAAGTTGTCATTTGGTGGCGACTATCATATTTTTCTAGAGTTACAATTTCCCGAGCCAAACTTCCTAGTTTAAGCCCTTTTTCAGTTTTTTCCCTTGTTGTTAGGCTCAACCTCTTCATGGATCCTCTAAGCTGAAACACGTCACATAACATAAGATTGACCATAATATTTATTAAAAGAATACAAATATACAAGTAACTGACACTAATTAAGTGGTAAAATCACGTGATCGCAACACACATCCAGGGATAAACTCTACACGATCACAGACCGCCACATGCTAACACGACCCGCCCTAAGGCCAAGTCCCTCTACGCGAACGCATCGCGTCTCCCACGTGAATGTGAACCCACAACCAGATAACCCTATTCAAACACAATTCCCTAGCCAGTGATCGCGATGCACAAAAGTCTGTTGCACTAAAAAAATTGGTCAAGCTAGTTTGGGTTTTTAGTGCTCGAATCCCTCGGGTTGCAAATCAAACATGTGTACAAGTCCAAAATCACCGCACAAACCTGTAGGAGTTCTCCAATAACCAATCTGAGGTTGTCTATTCACATATTTGACCGTAGACAACTCTTATTCTTTAGAATTACTAGTTTTAGCTTAAGAGTCACATATCACTATCGGTCCCCCCTTGTACCCGACCAAACCATCCAAACAAGTCATAAATTATGATACATATCTATAAGAACTTTCAAACCGCAATTTTCGAATTTGTTAACACGGAATGTTGACTTTGGTCAACTCTTATACTTTTCAACACTCTTCTAACAAATGCACCCAAATCCATCGGGACCCATGCTACCGCACCCGCAAGTCATAAGACACAACTTAACCTACGAAAAATCTCAATTATAAAAAATAATTTTAATACTCAAAACGATCAGACGAGTCATTGCATTTCATAAATTTTACATCATGTAAAACATATCAAGAGTGGAATAGCTAAGTTGGTTGGCTCAATACAAGATAAGTATGTCGACTGCCTATAATGATTCTTTCAGAAAACGGATTGTGACAAAAAAGCAAGAAAAAAAGTGATAAAGGATATCTTACAAGAAAGAACAAAACAGGAAAAGAAAGTGAAAAGAGGGGGACATGAGTAGGTAGGCGGTTGGGGGATGAGAAAATTAGAGAAAGTTTAAAACTTTTCAAAGTTTTAAAAATATAACTTTTGTATTAAGATAGTTAATTATATTAGTTTCTTATTTTCATTATTTCAGTTGTACACATCAGTTAAGCAGCAATTAGTTAGTTAGGATAATTGGCAGTTGTCAATTAGTTGGCATAGGTCGGTTAGTACTGTATATAACTCAGCTCATGTATTATGTATATTTTTAGTTTTCAGTATCAATGAAATGAGATATGTTTCTCTCCAATCTTGTTCTGCACATTGCAGTTTATTGAGTTTACGGTTCACCATTGAAGGTGAACTTCAGGTTAAGATTGCAGCTCAGCTCGAGCTTAACATGGTATCAGAGATGGGATAACAGCAATCCCACTCTTCAATCCCTAACACACAATATTCGATTTCAATTTCGCCATTTTCGATAATCATGATTTGAAAGAGTTATCAATTCGCAATTTTCCCCATTTTCTCCGATCGATACATACAAACACTTTCTAATACAGGACAAAATGAATTTAAGTTATATTTCAATTTCCTTTCTGAGTATATTATTTTCTGAACATTTCAATATGGTAGATGTGACCGATCAAAGTACGGAAAGTATCGATGATACAAGCATGATTGGTGTAAGTAGTCTGTTGTACATACGTCCTCTTATAGTCCTGGTGTCTCCTTAGTAGTGACACGCTTTGAAGGGATCGGGATCGGTTATTGTTCACGGAGAAGGGGTACTCAGATCTCTGTCAGTGAAAAACATATTAGGGTTTATAAATAGTAAGAGGCCTAGTCCAACTTCTTTAACTTATCGTCAATGGAAAAGGTGTGATGACATGGTTACGTCGTGGATCTTAAACTCCCTTATTAAAGATATAACAGACAATTTGGAATATGTTACTGATAAGAGGAAACTATGGAAGGAACTAGAGAATAGATATGACCTGATCAATGGAGCCAAGTTATTTCAAATCCAAAATGAAATAAATGACCTAAATCAAGGAGTGTTGGACATCACCACATACTACACTAAGATGAAATAGCTTTGGGAAGAATTAAACAATTTTAACTTTAAGAATCAGTGTAGTTGCTTATGCACTTGTGGAACTAAGGAAAACAAGACAGGAGATTAATTTAATTTTATGGGTTTAAATGAGGTTTAAACTATAATCAGGGAAAACATCTTAATGATGAATCATCTACCCTATGTGGCATAAGCTTTTGAAATTTTGATTCAAGATGAAAAACGAAGGGGGTTCAAGCCTAGTAATCAACTGTTTGTGGAGTCATGTTCATTATATGCTAGTGTGAGCTCTCAAGGATCATGTTTTTCAGCTGGGAGAGTCTTTCATCTAGGAGCAAGATCTTCAACTGGTAGGATTTCCAGTCCAGGAGCAAGCTCAAATTACTCCACTATTGATTTTTCGCCAAGCAACAAATCCAAACTGTTATGTGAATTTTGCAAAAGACCAGGACACACTAAGGACATATGTTATAAATTGCATGGGTATCTATAGAATACTAATCACAATCCCCATAATTACAACAACTCTTTCGAACCATAACACTTATAACTGTGGCCAATACCACAAACAACAGAATAATTATACCAGAATTATAACATAATCAAAGGTTTATTTAAGGCAAAGGATTAGCAACTTATGCAGTTGGGATCTCACCTGAGTTTACTGCAAGTAAGAGTGGAGAATTCGGAAACCAAATTGATAATCAAGGAACAAGTTTCACCAAAGAGAAATATGATCAGCTTATACACTTGATGCAGTAGTTTCAAATCACCAACACTGGAGACAACTCAAATGAAGTGCAGATGAATAATTGAGCTGTGAACTTTATAGGTATCATGGCCTATAATTCTTCTATTAATTTTAGCAAACTTTCATGTGGATGTTTCAAGAATATAGCTTACTTATGAATATTATATTCAGGAGCAACACACCACATGATCTTCAACAAAAATCATATGTCAAACCTTATCACCTTGCCATGTCCCTTATTAATTAGGTTGCCAAATGGATATAGAGTGAGGGTTACAAGGGTTGGAAGTGTAAAAATTGGACCTCAGATCACATTGTACAGAGTTTTTTTATTCCATCTTTTAAATACAATCTAATTTCCATCAGTTCCTTAGTAGTACATACTAAATGTATTGCTTTTTTTTTACACTTCATGTTTTCTAAAGGCCCCTTCACTGAAGAGGCATTTATAAATCGGTAGAGTGCTTGATGGATTATATTTCCGTTGCTCAGACTGTCTTTACAAGAACAACATCACTGCTAAGGACAAGAGTTCATCTCCTAGTTCTCTTTCAGTTTCTTGTTCTTCTATCTATACTGATAAAGTGCATCATCAACATTATTCCCATTTTTGTCACCACCATTCATTTGTAAGTAATTCCACTAATAATAAAAAAAAAAATGTTGTTCATATTTCATGTCTCATGAGAAAGATACAGACCTGATATGGCACTACAGATTTGGTCGTGTACCATTTGCAAAAATGTATATCCTCCATATTGGCGGTGTTCTCTTCTAGACAATCTTTCTTTTGTCTCATTTGTCCAATAACAAGGTAGTCAAGACTTCTATTTCCTGTCAAAACAGAAACACCGCCAAAATATTTGAAATACTACATGTTGACCTATGGGGACCTTATCAAACCCCAACAAATGAAAACTTCAGGTACTTTATAACTCTTGTAGATGACTTCAATAGAACCACTTGTACACATCTGTAGAGTTATAAGAGAAATGCTCTACATGTCATTAAAGATTTTATTGGCATGGTTAAAAACCAGTACAAATCTCAATTCAAACTATCAGATCATATAATGGTCTTGAATTTTGTAATAGTACCCAATCCACCTTATTTTTCCAATCAAAAGGGATAATACATCAAAAATCATGTTCATATACACCATTCTTGTAGTGGAAAGGAAGCACAAGTATTTACTTGAAACAGCAAGGGAACTCATTTTTCAATCAAAATTACCAATCAAATATTGGGGTGAGTGTGTACTCACTGCCACCTTTATCATTAATAGACAGTCTTCCACTCCTTTCAACAATAGGTGTCCTTTTGAGATTCCATCTAATAATAAACCCCACTACTCTCACCTTAAAAACTTTGGTTGATTATGTTATCCTATTACACCTAAAGCCCATAGAATCAAATTTGACCCAAGAGCAACTCCACATGTGTTTGTTCGTTATCCGTTTGGTGCAAAAGTCTACAAGGTTCTAAGATTAGTTGCTAGAAAATTCATGTGTCCAGGAATGTCTTGATTATTGGTATATCGATCGGTCCAGCACAGATTGAAATAGGAGCCGGTTCCTTTTTCAAATCCTGCTACAGCTGCATGAGCCCTTCCTTTTTCATGAGATTATATTTCTCCTTACTCTGCCCGGTCCTATATTTAATTTCCCTTCATCCCCCTATCATTCTGCTCAACATTTTGATTTGACTTCTCCATCTCATCATTACTTTCCCTGTAATGTGAAATGTGATCATAGAGGTACTAGAGGTACATATCCAGATCTGTCACCTGACCTTCCATCCTTAGTTAACTCACCCCTACATTCACCTGTATCTCTTTCTGTTAAACAGAGCAATATACATGTGATATACACTGAATATACATCAGTGTATATCACATGTATATCAGTGATATACAGCAGCAAGCAGCAGTGCATCACTTAGGCCTTCTCGGCAGTGGGCCTCTCGAGGCCCAGCACATCTAGCCCAGCATGGGAGCTAGGGCAGCAAAACAGTGGACAATTCTTGTATATTAAGAAAAGTATATTGTGTGTATATTATAGTATATTTGTTACCTAGATTAGGATATACTCTTACCATATTTAGGATATACACATACCATAATTGTATAGTTAGAATTATGGTAGAATAAGGTTTTAGAAATAGAATAGGAATAAGATTCTCCTATTTTGTAACTTGTATATATATCTATTCAATCAATGAAAATAATCAAGGGGATTATTTATTTCATGGTATCAAGAGACTAGGTCCAAAACAAAAGTTTTTCTCTCAACTTTTGTCTTCCTTGTGGCCGAGAACCCCCCCCCCCTCCTCGGGTTTCTTCTCTCCAAAATTTGCCAGCCTCTCACTTCGTTTCGTTCTTCTTCTGTACCGTCGCGATTTCGTCTTCCGCTCTCGAAAACCTCTCTTAAATTTCCCCTCCTTCTTTGTTCCTTCAATATGTCTAAGAACAATTATCACCCTGCCCTCACAGTTTCCAATATCAATAGCAATATCCCTATTGTCCTCGAGATGGAAAACGTCCAATATGCGACGTGGACGGAGTTGTTTAAAATTCACGCTATCTCTTATCAAGTTTTTCATCACATCATTCCTCCCGCTAGACCCCTTCCTGCGGAGGATCCTGAGTTATGGATTACACTTGATGCTACCATTCTCCGGTGGATCTACGCCACTATTTCAGTGGACCTTCTACAGACGATTATTGAGCCGGATACCACGGCTATGGCAACATGGAATAGATTGCGTGACATATTCCAAGACAACCAACATTCACGTGTCGTCACACTCGAGCAGGAATTCTCTCTCGTTCGAATGGATGAATTTCCGAACGTTTCTGCATATTGCAAGAAACTAAAGGAGTTGGCGGATCAACTCCGTAATATTGACGCACCAATAACAAACAATCGTCTAGTTCTACAGTTGGTTACCGGTCTTTCGGAGGCCTATAATGGGGTTGGAACTCTCCTTCGCCAAAGCAACCCTATTCCCGACTTCTATCAAGCCCGCTCCATGCTTACGTTGGAAGAAGTCGGTTTTGCTAAAAAGGCGGCTACCGGAGCAAGCCAAGTCGCCATGGTGGCGTCCTCTCCTAGTCCTTCGGGTTTTGTTAATAATTCGGGCCAAAACCATAACAATGGTGGCGGCAAGAATAATCGAAAAAATAATAACAAAAACCGCGGGGGCAAACGCGGTGGTTCTAGTGGCGGTTTCGGTGGTCAGCAAGCAGGCGGTGGGTCCCATCCAGTGAACAGTGGCCCACCACCCCCCTGGGCCCAGCAGTGGGGCCCATGGAAGTGGGGCTGGCGTAGTGGGCCGTGGGCCAACCGCCCTTACAACGCAGGAAATTCCAGCGGCCAGTGGGCTGGCCAACAGTCCAGGCCCAACACCCAATAGTGGCGGCCCAATGGTCAGTGGCCCAACATCAGCAACTCTAGTGGCTACGGCCCAGCACCATCACGGACAGGAGTTCTTGGGCCCCATCCTCCGCAAGCCCATCATGCAGCAGGCCCCACTCAGACTGATATCGAGGCCGCGATGCACACGATGGGGTTGACTCAACCGGACCCAAATTGGTACATGGACACCGGGGCAACTAGTCATATGACATCTGAATCAGGTACTCTCGCCTCTTATTCCAATTTGAGCACCCCTCGGGGTATAATTGTTGGTAATGACAACTCTATTCCAATTCAGGGTTATGGTCAGAAAATGTTGTCTCCCCCCAATCCACCCCTTCTCTTGAAAAATACTTTACATGCTCCTAAATTGATTAAAAATTTAGTGTCTATCCGAAAGTTCACTACTGACAATTCAGTTTCCGTTGAATTTGATCCTTTTGGTTTTTCTGTGAAGGATTTCAAGACGGGGAGTCATCTCATGAGGTGTGATAGTAGGGGGGATCTGTATCCTATCATGCCTGGTTTCAGTCCATCGAGTCAAACCTTGCCATCAGCCTTTGCAGTCATCTCTCCTTCCATGTGGCATGCTCGTCTGGGTCATCCGGAATCTTCTATTTTATCAGTTTTAGATAAAAATAGCTTTATTTTCTGTAAGGGTACGAGTCGTACTCCACTTTGTCAGTCTTGTTCATTAGGGAAAATTGTTAAATTACCATTTGTAGACTCCAATTCTCATACTTCAATGCCATTTGATATTATTTATAATGACTTATGGACGTCTCCTGTTCTCAGTTCATTGGGTCATCGATATTATGTTCTCTTTTTAGATGACTATTCTAGATTTTTGTGGACGTTTCCAATTGCGAATAAATCACAAGTGTTTTCCGTCTTCATCCAATTTAGAGCGTTCATTCGTACTCAATTCGAAAGAGAAATAAAAAATATTCAATGTGATAATGAGAAAGAGTATGACAATAGGGAGTTCCGGGAATTCTGTGCTAAAAATGGGATCAATTTTCGGTTTTCGAGTCCTCATACATCTTCACAAAATGGAAAGGCCGAATGCAAAATTCGTTCCATAAATAACATTGTCCGAACTCTCTTAATTCATGCCTCCGTACCTCCATATTTTTGGCATCATGCTCTACAAATGGCCACATATCTTCTGAACATAATTTCGTCTAAAGGTCTGACATATTCTTCCCCCCTTAAAATCCTATATAATAAGGACCCTTCTTATTCTCATCTTCGGATTTTTGGGTGCTTGTGTTATCCGTTATTCCCATCCACCACAATTAACAAACTTCAGGCTCGGTCTACCCCGTGTGTATTTTTGGGTTATCCGTCGAATCATCGTGGTTATAAGTGTTTTGATTTATCCTCCAAGAAAATCATAATTAATCGCCATGTCATTTTATATGAAATCCAATTTCCGTTTAGAAAAGTTCATACTCCCGAGCCTAGGTCGTATAATTTTTTGGATGACCAAATATCCCCGTATATTATTCGAAATTTTTCGGACATCTCCCGCACCCAAAATCCTCCAGTGGCCCATCGCTCCGCCGGGTCCAACATCCGCCAAAGAATGCAATTCCAGCTGGATCGGTCCCAAGAATTGGGCCACCCACCAATTCTATAACAGATCCAATGACAACCCAGTTCTTGATTTGGGCCAAGAGCACACCGTCACGTCTGCTCCGTCCCGAGCCCAGAAAAATCCCAAAATTCACACAATTATTCCTCGAGTCATAGACCGGTCACTCGGAGTCAGCGGGGTATTTTTACACCTAAAAGACATTTTAATTTACATTCAGATGTCTCTAAATC
Source organism: Anisodus acutangulus (assembly GCA_029783415.1). Classification (NCBI taxonomy): domain Eukaryota; kingdom Viridiplantae; phylum Streptophyta; class Magnoliopsida; order Solanales; family Solanaceae; genus Anisodus; species Anisodus acutangulus. Next base: position 15,255,808 of record CM056511.1, on the reverse strand, counting down.
CCCACTGCCCCGCAATCCGATGTCAGCTTTAAATGACCCTAATTGGAAAATTGCTATGACTGATGAATATAATGCTCTTATTGATAATAAGACGTGGGAGATGGTGCCCCGTCCTTGTGGTATTAATGTTATCAGGTCTATGTGGATTTTTGCTCATAAGGAGAATTCAGATGAGTCATTTGCTCGACATAAGACACGACTTGTGGGTGACGGTAAGACTCAGCAGGTTGGGATTGATTGTGGTGAGACGTTTAGTCCGGTGGTCAAATCGGCTACCATCCGCACTGTGCTTAGCTTGGCTCTTTCAAAGACTTGGTCAATTCATCAGTTGGATGTTAAGAATGCTTTCCTACACGGTGATCTCAAGGAAATAGTCTATATGCATCAGCCGTTGGGTTTCAGAGATCCAAACCGTCCTCATCATGTATGTTTGTTGAAAAAGTCCTTATATTGGCTTAAGCAGTCTCCAAGGGCCTGGTACACGAGGTTTGCTGACTTTGTTTCAACAATTGGGTTCACTCACAGCAGATCAGATAATTCCTTGTTCATCTACCGCCGTTGTTCATCCTTGGCCAACATTCTGTTGTACGTGGATGATATCATCTTGACTGCCTCCTCCGATGCTTTGCGCCAATCTATCATGGCCATGCTCAGTTCTAAATTTGCTATGAAGGACTTGGGGCCCTTGAGTTATTTTTTGGGAATTGCTGTCAAACGTCATTCAGGTGGGTTGTTTCTGTCTCAACGGAAGTATGCTGCTGAGATCATCGAGAGGGCTGGGATGTCATCCTGTAAGTCCACTTCCACGCCAGTTGATGCAAACCCAAAGCTAAGTGCCACAGCAGGTGCACCATACGAGGACCCGACCCGGTATCGCAGTCTTGCAGGGGCTCTCCAGTATCTTACCTTTACCAGACCGGATATTACGTATGCGGTTCAGCAGGTGTGTTTATTCATGCATGATCCCAGAGTTGAGCACATGAATTCAATCAAACGCATCATTCGGTATATCCAGGGGACACTGGACTATGGGTTGCACTTGTATCCTTCATCTACATCCACACTTGTCTCTTACACGGATGCTGATTGAGGTGGTTATCCCGACACCAGACGGTCGACTTCTGGCTACTGTATGTTTCTTGGCAACAACTTGGTCTCATGGTCGGCAAAGCGTCAAGCAACTCTATCACGCTCCAGTGCAGAGGCAGAATATCGAGGGGTAGCGAATGTGGTCTCCGAATCATATTGGCTACATAATTTGCTTTTGGAGCTTCATTGTCCCATTCAGAAGGCAACCTTGGTATATTGCGATAACATTAGTGCCATCTACCTTTCAGGTAACCCGGTTCAACACCAGCGCACCAAGCATATCGAAATGGACATTCACTTTGTCCGTGAAAAGGTTGTAAAGGGTCAAGTTCGAGTATGCCATATCCCGTCTCGTTATCAAATTGCAGACATCTTTACAAAGGGTCTACCAGCGGTTTTCTTTGAAGATTTTAGGGACAGTCTCAGTGTTCGAAAAACCGCCCGCTATGACTGCGGGGGTGTGTTAAACAGAGCAATGTACATGTGATATACACTGAATATACAGCAGTGTATATCACATGTATATCAGTGATATACAAAGCTGAGCAACAAGGTCTGACACTTAGGCCTTCTCGGCAGGGCCTCTCGAGGCCCAAGACGTCCCAAATTTCAAAGACGGGAGCTAGGGCAGCAAAACAGTGGACAATTCTTGTATATTAAGGAAAGTATATTGTGTGTATATTATAGTATATTTGTTATCTAGCTTAGGATATACTCTTACCATATTTAGGATATACACATACCATAATTGTATAGTTAGAATTATGGTAGAATAAGGTTTTAGAAATAGAATAGGAATATGATTCTCCTATTTTGTAACTTGTATATATATCTATTCAATCAATGAAAATAATCAAGGGGATTATTTATTTCACTTTCTTCTAACAACAACTCACCCTCTGCTACTTCGTGTAAGAGTCCCCCATATATTCCTCTACCATCTTCTGCACCTATAGTTTCAGAGATTATAAAATATAATAGGACACACCATCTATCAACTTATCTTAAGGATTATATTTGCAAATTGCCTAGGTTGAATTCATCCCATACTTTTTATGTTCCTCAACCACAACCTTCTGCTATACTCCTATGTCCTTTCATACATCATTTGCCCATAACAACCATATTTCACCTAATGTTCTAGCTCCTGATAGTCATCGGTTTGCTATGAATATATGTCATGATTGTGAGCCATCTTTTTATAGAGAGGCAACTTTAGATCCTGTTTGACAAGTAGCAATGTGTCATGAATTTATTACTTTCATGACAATAACACTTGGGATCTTGTGCCACTTCCTATTGGTAAGAAAGCTATCAGGTGTAAATGGGTGTACAAAATAAAACATAAGGCAGATGAAAGCATAAAAAGATACAAGGCCAGACTAGTTGTCAAAGGCTACACTCAACATTATCGTATAGACAATACTGAAACCTTCTGTCCAATTATCAAAATGACTATTGTTAGGGTCCTGATTGCTACTACATCAAAGAAACATTGGGATATCTACCCACTGGTTGTAAATAATGCATTTCTCCAAAGAGATTTACATGATAGATGTCCCTCTAGGACTAGATACTCAGTTTTCATGTCTGATTTGTAAATTAAATAAGTCCCTTTATGGTTTAAAATAGGCCATCATCGATTCAAGATTAAAGATCTTGGTAGACTTCATTACTTCTTGGGCTTGGAAGTACTATATATTGATGATGGAATTATGATTTCCCATAAGAAATTGTCCTGGCCTAAAAGAATATCATTGTGACACCCAGGCTTCTTTCACCTCTCCTTTTGATCCTACTATGAAGCTGAGAGCTCATGAAGGTACACCATTGACTGATCCTACATATTATAGAAAATTAGACACAAGATTGAATATAACATTTGGAGTACAACACCTAAGTCAGTATATGCAAGACCCTAGAGAGCCCTATCTTCAGGCAGCTTTTCATCTATTGATATCTCAAGAAGGACCCAACTTTAGGGGTGTTCATGTCCAACATTCGAGGCTTCACAATTCAAGCCTACTGTGATTTTGATTGGACCTCCTTTCTTAATTCTAGAAAGTCCATTTCAGATTATATTGTTCTATTAGGCCGGTCCTATTAGTTGGAAAAACAAGAAACATGAAATCATTTTCCTCTCCTCAGCTGAAGCTGAGTACAGATCTCTTAGAAAGCTAGTTGGAGAACTGGTTTGGCTCCATAGGCTATTTGATGAACTGACTATTTCTTTTTTTGGGTCCTTCTTTTGTTTTCTGTGATAGCCAGTCAACTTTGCAAATTGCCAAAAATCCCGTATTTACTAAACACATTGAGGTCAACTGTCACTTTTTGCGCACTAAACTTTAGAAAGAGCTCATCTATTGCATCACATTGGGATTGGTGATCAATTGGCTGACATCCTCACCAAGGATCATACTTGACTCAAACATAACACTCTTTTGGGCAAGTTGGTTGTGCACACCTCACCTCCAACTTGAGAGGGGGGTTATTAAGATAGATAATTATATTAGTTTTACTATTTTCATTATTTCAGTTGTACACAACAGTTAGATAATGATTAGTTAGTTAGTTAGTTAGGATAATTGTCAGTTGTCAATTAGTTGGCATAATGGTTAGGGTGTGTGCCTATTTATATACAGTCAAATTTCTCTATAACAGTATTATTTATTTCGATATTTTATTGCTATAGCTAAATATTGTTATTGAGAACCTATCGGTCCCATAGGAAAACATGACTATTATATTGAAATGTTATAGAAGATAACTTTTATAGAGAGTGTGACTGTATTTATGTGTGTATATAATTGGAATAGGACGGAGAGGAGTGCTAAATGAAGAAAAAAAAAGGCAACCCGGTGCACTAAGCTCCTGCTATGCGCGGGGTACGGAGAAGGGCCAAACCACAAAGGTCTATTGTACGCAGTCTTACCTCACATTTCTACAAGCGGTTGTTTCCACGGCTTGAACTCATGACTTCCTGGTCACATGACATCAACTTTACCAGTTACTCCAAGGCTCCCTTCAACGTGCTAAATGAAAGAGAGTGAGAAAATGGTGTGTGCTTCATGGTAGAGGGACAATGCTGACCACGAGGCATCAAGATTTAGCAACTAATTTTTTTAACAACTAGCAATTACTTCATTCATTCACTTTTATTTGTCCATTATATTAAAAATAAATTTTCACTTTTATTTGTTACTTTTAGCATATTAAGAGAAGATAACTTTATTTTTTGTTTTACCCATAATATTAATTACTCATTTTAAATCATTTTCAAGTCTATTGAGATTATATATCAATTAATATGAATATCATGACAAATTATGTACTTCATTATTATTTTTCTAAGGAGGGTAAAAAGTCAAATAGTAGACAACCATACTGCTGCTTAGGTTGTCGATAATCCAATAGTGACGCAGTGCAATGGCGAGGTACAGACTTGTGTAATTTTCAGACTTTTATTCAGTGGAGCATTTCGCAATTACCAAGAAACAAATGAATGTAATAGTACTTCCTTCGGTCCCATTAAATTGTCATTTTATTTTAAAATATTTTTAATTTAAAATTTTAAAATTAATGAATTTTTAAATTTTACCCTGAATGTCAATAAAGTGGACATTTATTCGAGAGATTAAAGCGGTAAAACATCAAAGATAAATAACAATAAATTTGTCGAATAATTTTATTTTAATATTATTTTAAAAATATTTTAAAGACAGTCAGATCTCTCTAATGATGTCTTTTATCTGTAATTTTTTTATTGTTATAGTAAAATATTATTATAGAGAACATATAATATAACATAATATAAAAAATTAATTCTAAACAAATAATTGTTGTAATGAAATATTTTCACAGAGAATAACTGTTATAGAGAGGATTTAAACATGTGAATTATACTATAAGTATAATATAGTACTCCTACACGATATATAATATTTTTGTCTTTTCCCTTTCATTTTAAATATTTTTTTAAAATATGTGAATTGATATAAATATTTTCGACATATAATAATACACCAAAATAATATATCAACATAACCAAATCGAATATCAGTATATAAGTAAAATGACATATTAGTGTCTAAGCGATAGTATACTTAGATGATATATAATTATATCAAATAGATATGTTACTGTTTTATGTGTGCTCCTACACCTATTTTTGGTGTAGATAATATATAATACCTTCATAAAACTCCATCAAATACATCGTTTAAAGAAAATAGTCGAAAAAAGCATGAGACCATTGAAAAGTTGAAAAAGGATTCAGTAGGAAATGTCTGGAAGTTTTGAAAAGGACCAAACTGTAACAGTATACTGTATACCATATCAATATACTGTTGTAATATATTGTCACATATGGCTGGCAATTGTTATAATATATTATATACATATGGCTGGCATCATCGTGTCAGGACACACTTAATTTTCTTTATATGTGACATACAAGGAAAGAGCGTGATAAAGTTTTGGTTGAAAATAAATATCTCCCTACTGAAGTTATATGCAATGAGATGATTAATTATGCTCAAGAAATTGTTGAAGTATTTATTAGTCAAATTTCTATTTCTGAACAAGTCAAACTAATAACTTGATCTTCCCCTTTTGCAAAATTAAAATTGAACACTGATGATAGTATTAAGATGCCCTCTGAAGATGCTTTTGGAGGAATCTTTAGAGATGATCATTATTAGCAAAATAAAACTATCACTAATTGTAATTAAAAATTATGTTTCTTGTTCCATTCTTGTTATATTATTTCCTTGTTAGTTTGTTTTGCAAAAATAACATGTTTCTATATATGTTTATAGATTGTTTTCTGTCGGAGCTACTTTTTTCTCACTCTCCCCACCGATTCTTCTCTTTAGCTCATTCGCTAATGGTCACATAATACACCGTCGTCGTCGCTGCGATCCATCTTCGACGCCGTCGTCGTCGCTGCGATCCATCTTCGACGCCGGCGACGTCGCTGCGATCCATCTTCGACGCCGGCGACGTCGTAGGGCACATGTAAGGCCTCTCTTTGTTTCCTTTTCATTTTCTCTCTTGCCCCTTTTCTTCCTCCATTTCTCTGCTTCGTCGGTACTCTGCCCCTCCCTCAGATCTCTCTCTGGTTGTGTTCGTGTGAGCAACAACAGGTCCGGCCGTCCTAGACCATCTGTGGAATAGAACCAATCTATTCCAGCGATGAAGCAAACCTCTTTCGAAGAAACATCAGACCTCTTCCGACGAAAAACCAGACTGATTTCTGTCGCGGCGCTACACATCGACCAGACCCAATACAAGCCAGGTTCTATCTTTTATTTCTTTGGTGTTTACGTTTGGCTGGTTGGTATTTTGCGTCCTTGTCCTGTATTTTTATCCTTGGCATCTGCACTCTTTCCATCTTATTATTGTTGGGTGTATTGTATTGCATCTGGGTGTGCTTTCCTGTAGCCTTTTGGATTTAGGTATAATTGCCTTTCTAGTTTTTTTTCTCTCTCTCTCTCTATACCCTCTTATCCCAAACGGTAAGAAACCTCACCCCCCCTTCTCCAAAGCTTACCCTCCCCCCACCACCGTACGCCACGCCTTCCGGCCAACCTTCACCGGCGGTCGACGATCAGGTATCAGATTTCCTCTCTCCCCCACTCTTCTTTCACTGGTGGACAGCACTGCTCCGACCAGGTACACTTTGCTGGCGACCTATTTCCGGCCAGATCTGTAAGTTTTCCAGCCAGATTTATCTCATCCCCATCCTTTCTTCTCTTTTCTTTTCTCATTCTCTTCCTTTCGTTTCTTTTCTCATCTACTCTTCTATCGGAAACCCCTCCACAGTAGGTTTCCGGTCAAGTCTGCACAGGTACCCACATTTTCCGGCATATTCTGGTGGTGAACAGTTGTTTTCCACTTCCGGTGGTGAACAGTAGTCTCCGGCGGTGAACAGTAGTCTCCTACGGTGAATTTCTTCTTCAAAGATCAGGTTCTATTCACCTGGAGTTGGTACCTCCGGTTGCCCTTAGTGATTTCCTATCATTCATCTTTGTTGTTAAATTTGTCTATTATGTCTTGCTTAATCTTGACGTTACATTCTTGTCCTTTGTTTTATCATTCTGGTTTGTAGAAGCCTGACTTACCTCTAGATTCTTGCTAACTTGTGCTTTAGTATTAGTTCCCATGTGTGTTAGCGTTAACCTTTAACTAGAATTTTTTTTTGCTCTAGTGGCTTTGGTAAATGATGGTAGACTAGGGTCATGTTCTCGGTCGGGGACGGGGGCGAGGGTTAGTGGGGTAAGGGAGATGCTAGGCTGGGAATAGGGTCTTGGAACATTCGCACTTTAACGGAGAAGTCCATAGAGCTAGTTAAGATTCTTAAGAAGATGAGGATTAATATAGCCTGTTTCCAGGAGACCAAATGGGTAGGACCTAAGGCTAAGGATGTGGACGGGTATAAGTTATGGTTCTCAAGTAGGTGTAGGTATAGGAATGGGGTTGGCATTTTAGTAGACAGCAAGCTAAGGGATTAGGTGGTAGAGGTTAGGAGGGTCAATAACAAGATGATGACAATTAAGTTGGTAGTTGGAGGGTTCACTATGCACATTATTAGTGCTTACGCGCCGCATGCGAGCTTGGAACAGGAGGAGAAGAGGCAATTTTAGGAGGATTTCGATGAGGTGGTGGGAGTATACCACCCACTGAGAAGTTATTTGTAGGAGGGAATTTGAATGGACATATCGGGTCACTTCCGGGGGATTATGACGACATACATGGACTCTTTGGGTTTGGGGACAGAAACGGGGGAGGTGTATCACTTTTGGAGTTCGCTAAAGCTTTTGGGATGGTGATAGCCAATTCGAGGTTCCTAAAGAAGGAGGAGCACTTGGTTACTTTCCGTAGTTCAGTGGCTACGACTCAGGTAGACTTTTTGCTCCTTAGGAAGGTTTACAACGGTCTTTGTAAATAATGCAAGGTTATTTCGAGTGAGTATCTTACATCCCGACATAAGCTTTTGGTGATGGATTTGGAGATCACGATAGATAAGAAGAGAAAGGTTGTGGATGACAAGCTAAGAATCAAATGAAGGAGTTTGATCATGGCTAGTGCAAAGGAGATGGGGGAGAGGTTGATGGTCAGGGGGGCTTGGGGGAGTAGTGGGGACGTGACCAGTATGCGGGATAGAACGACCAGTTGTATTCGAAAGGTAGCTAGAGAAGTGCTAGGGGTCTTGCAGGGTAGCCATGGTGGGCATCGAAGGGACTGGTGGTGGAATGGTAAAGTTCAAGAGAATGTGGAAGCAAAGAAAGTGGAGTATGAGAAATTGGTAGAAAGCAAGGATGAGGTGGAGAAGTAGACAAATAGGGAATTATATAAGATGGCGAGGAAGGAGGCAAATCTAGCGGTTACGGTGGCTTTTGAACGCCTTTATGTGGAATTAGAGCAAAATACGGGGATAAAAAGTTGCACAAACTAGCCAAGGCGAGGGAGAGGAGGACTCGTGACTTGGATCACGCGAGGTGCATCAAGGATGAGGACGGAAAAGTACTGGTGGAGGACGCGCGTATTAGACGGAGGTGGTAATCTTACTTCCATAAACTCTTGAACGAAGAAGGAGATAAAGACATTATGCTGGGAGATCTGGAGCAATTCGAAAGGTACCTGTATTTTGGATATTGTAGAAGTTTAAGGTTGAGGAGGTTAAGGATATTGTCCGTAGGATGCGTAGAGGACGAGCGACCGGGCCTGATGAGATCACAATTGAATTTTGGAAGAGCGCAGGGAGGGCAGATTTGGAGTGGCTAACTAAGTTGTTTAATGTCATTTTTAAGATGGCAAGAATGCCTAAAGAATGGAGGTGGAGTACAATGATTCATTTGTACAAGAACAAAGGTGACATCCAGAGTTGCAACAACTATAGGGGTATCAAACTGCTAAGCCACACTATGAAAGTTTGGAAAAGGGTCGTGGAGATGAGGGTGAGAAGATGTGTGTCTATTTTTGAGAACCAATTTGGATCCATACCAGGCAGTCGACTACAAAAGTCATTCATCTTATTAGGAGGTTGGTGGAGCAGTATAGGGAGAGGAAGAGAGACTTACATATGGTTTTCATCAATCTCGAGAAGGCATACGACAAAGTCCATAGAGAGGTTTTATGGAGATGTTTGGAGGTTTGAGGTGTACCTGTGGTGTACACTAGGGAGATCAATGATATGTATGATGGAGCCAAGATCAGGGTACAGACAGTAGGAATAGACTCGGAGCACTTTCCAGTGATGATGGGGATGAACCAAGGATCATCTCTTATCCTATTCTTATTTGCCTTGGTGATGGATAGACTGATGCGACAAATTCAAAGAGAAGTGCCATGGTGTATATTATTCGCAGATGACATAGTCCTGATTGATAAGACTCACAGCGGAGTGAACGTTAAGCTGGAGGGTTGGAGACAAACTCTGGAGTCTAACGCGTTCAGGCTGAGTAGGACCAAGACAAAATACTTGAACTGAAAGTTCAGTAACGGGAGTGACCATGAGACAGGCGTGGATGTGAGGATTGGTACTCAGTTCTAAGATATGGGATGCGAGGTTGAGATGGTCCAGGCATGTGCAGATGAGATGCACAAATTCTCTAGTGCGGAGGTGTGAGAGGTTGGCTATGGACGGGTTCAGGAGGGGTAGAAGTAGGCCGAAGAAGTATTGAAGAGAGATGATTAGACGGGATATGACGCAGATACAACTTACTGGACATGACCTTGGATAGGGGGTTGTGGAGGACACGGATTAGGGTAGAAGGGTAGTAGGTAGTTGAGCGTAGTCCTACTTACGCTTACATACTGGTAGTTGTAGTGTTATTATTGTAGCCCTGCTTAGTCTATCATACTAGTAGGCGCAATATTATTTTATAGTCTCATGTCCTTTGATTTCTGTTGTTGTATGTTTTTTCGTGTACTTTGTTTATCTTATTTACCTGCATTAGTTACTGCCTCTTTTTTCAGAATGCTTTATGGATTGTTCACTTTTGTTACTATCATTTTCATACTACTTTAAATTTCTTTTTCGGGTCTGACCTTTTCTCTTTCACTGCTTGTGCTTATGCTTTGTCTTTGAAATAAATAATCTCTTGATTATTTTCATTAATTGAAAGAGTATATATATAATTTACATATTTCCATAATAGGAATCATATTCCTATTCTACTCCTAAAGCCTCATTCTACTTGGATACTAACTATACAATTATGGTAAGTGTACAAGACTAATTAAGGTACAAGACATATACACCTTATATACAAAACCTGCCCAACCGTGGACTTTGCTACAGTAATCCGAGAACCACTATACGTACGATATACATGTGTATATTGTGTATATCGTATGTATATTTAACACACCCCTGCAGTTATAGCTGGCGCTCTTCGTACACTGAGACTGTCCCTAAAATCTTCAAAAAAGACCGAGGGAAGACCCTTTGTAAAGATATCGGCAATTTGATATCTGGACGGGACATGACAGACGCGTAACTAACCACGAGCAACCTTCTCGTGAACAAAGTGAATGTCCATCTCGATATGTTTAGTGTGTTGGTGCTGAACCGGATTAACAGAAAGGTAGATGATACTAATATTATCACAATAAACCAAGGTCGCTTTCTGAATAGGACAATGAAGCTCTAACCGCAAATTACGTAATCAACATGATTCCGAGACCACATTAGCTACCCCTCGATACTCGGCCTCAGCACTGGAGCGGGACAAAGTCGACTGACATTTCGCAGACTATGAGACCAAGTTATTTCCAAGAAACATACAATAGCCAGACGTAGACCGTCTGGTGTCCGGACATCCACCCCAATCAGCATCTGTATACGACAAAGTGTGGACGTTGAAGAAGGATATAAATGCAAGTCATAGTCAATTGTATCCTGAATATACCGAATGATGCGTTTGAGTGGATTCATGTGCTCAACTCTGGGATCATGCATAAACAAACATATCTGCTGGATAACATACGTAATATCTGGTCTCGTGAATGTAAGATACTGAAGGACCCTTACAAGACTGTGATAGCGGGTCGGATCCTCGTATGGGGCGTCGGCCGCAACACTAAGATTGGGCTTAGTATCAACTGGAGTGGAAGTGGACTTACAGGATGACATCCCAACCCTCTCAATGATCTCAGCTGCATACTTCCTTTGAGATAAGAACAACCCACCTGCATGACGAGTGACAGCAATCCCCAAACATTAACTCAAGGGCCCCAAGTCTTTCATAGCAAACTCAGAATTGAGCATTGTCATGATAGACCGGCGTAATGCATCGAAAGAGGCAGTCAAAATAATATCATCCACATATAATAGTATATAAGCTAAGGAAGAACCACGATGATAGATGAATAATGAATTATCCGACCTGCTGTGAGTGAACCCAATAGTCGAAACATAGTCGACAAATCTCGTATACCAAGCCCGTGGAGACTGCTTAAGCCCATATAAGGACTTTTTCAACAAACAGACATGATGAAGATATTGGGGATCCCTAAACCCCAAGGGTTGATGCATATAGACTGTTTCCTTGAGATCACCATGTAAGAAAACATTCTTTACATCTAACTGATGAATGGGTCATGCTTTATAAAGAGCCAAGATGAGCACAGTGCGAATGGTAGCCGGTTTGACCACCGGACTAAACGTCTCTTCACAATCCACACCAACCTGCTGAGTCTTACCATCACTTACAAGCCGCGCCTTATGGCTTGCAAATGAACCGTCTGAATTGTCCTTATGAGCAAAGATCCACATAGACCTAATAAATATTAATATCAGATGGACGGGGCACCAAATCCCATGTCTTATTATCAATAAAAGCATTATATTCATCGGTCATAGCAATTTTCTAATTCGGGTCATTTAATACAGACACAAGATTACGTGGTAAGGGTAATTTAAGAACATTAGAATATAAATTAAAATGCTTTTTGGTTTAAAAATACCCCATTGACTACGAGTGACTGGTCTATGACACATGGAAGAATTAGGCGGATTTTGGGAATTTTCTGGACTCGGGGTAAACTGGCCAGCAGGCGGTGGGCCTACTGGCCCAACACGAGAAGTAGAAGTAGCCTCGGATGCAGGAACTGGACTAGTTCCAGTATTGGGCTGGACTGGCCCAAATGCTGAAACTGGTCTAGTGACGAGAATGGGGATAGGGGCCTGTGGCGGACCAGCGGGCAATGGGTCCGCTGGAGGATTTAGGGTGCGGGATATGTCCAAAAATTGATGAATAATATACGGGGATATACCATCATCCTAAAATTATACAAACTCGGCACGAGATTACTAACCTTAGCAAAAGAAAATTGGGATTCATCAAAAATTACATGGCGACTAATGATGATTTTATTAGAAGATAAATCAAAACATTTGTAACCACGATGATTGAACGGATAACCCAAGAACACACACGGGGTAGAATGGGCCTGAAGTTTGTTAATTGTGGTGGACGGAAAGAGTGGATAATACAAGTACCCAAAGACCCTAAAATGTGAATATGAAGGAGTTTTATTATATAAAATTTGAAGGGGAAACGAATATGTCAAACCTTTGGAAGGAAGAATGTTTTGGAGATATGTAGCCATTTGTAGAGCATGATGCCAAAAAGACGGGGGTATGGAAGCATACATGAGTAAAGTGCGGACAATGTTATTAAAGGTACGAATTTTGCGTTCGGCTTTCCCATTTTGTGAAGACGTATGAGTGCAAGAAAAATGAAAATTGATCCCATTATTTGCACAAAATTCCCGAAACACCCCATTGTCATATTCTTTGCCATTATCACATTGGATATTTTTTATTTCACATTCGAATTGGGTTCTAATGAATGCTTTGAATTTTAAGATGAAAAAAACCTGAGATTTTTTCGCGATTGGAAAAGTCCATAAAATTTTAGAATAATCATCCAAAAAAAGAACATAATACCGATGACCCAAAGAACTAAGAACAGGAGACGTCCATATATCACTATGAATAATATCAAATGACATTAAAGTATGAGAAGTAGAGTCTACAAATGGCAACTTAACATTTTTTTCTAAAAACACGATTGACAATTCGAAGTACTACGTGCACCCTTACAAGAAATAAAATTATTTTTATCTAAGAAAGACAAAATAGACGATCCCGGATGACCTAGATGAGCATGCCACAAGGAAGGAGCAAAGGCTGCAAATGCTACGGTAAGGCTTGACTCGATAGATCGGAACATGGCGTGATAGGATAAAGATCTCCCCTACTATCACACCTCATGAGAGGACTCCCCATTTTGAAATCCTTCACAGAGAAACCAAATGGATCAAATTTTATGGACACAGAATTATCAGTGGTGAATTTTCGGACAGACACTAAATTTTTAATCAATTTTGAAGCGTGAAGGGTATTTTTCAAAATAAGGGGTGGATGGGGGGGGGGAGATGACGTTTTATGACCATAACCACAAATTGAAATTGAATTACCATTACCAATAATTATACCACGATCGTTGCTCAAATTGGAATAAGACGAGAGAGTACCTGAATCGGATGTCATGTGAGTAGTGGCGCCGGTGTCCATGTACCAATTTGGGTTTGAAGAATTTATTCCAAGTGTGTGCATTGCAGCTTCGATGTTGGTAGGAGTGGGACCCATTGCATGATGGGTCTGGTGGGGCCCAGGCCTGTCTCCCTACTGACCCGGTACCTCACTGGATCGCTGGATCGAGACTGGGCTGCAGTAGCTGGGCCGAAAAGAAGGCTGAAATTAGGCCCAATTACCGTGGCCTGGAGACGCTGAAAATCCGAGTGTTGGGCCACTGCCCACTGGCCCAGGCCCATGGCCAGGGGGCCCAAGGCTGGGACCAGTTGGGCTGTGGCCCACTGCCACCGATACTGCTGACGTTACCACCACGTTTTCTACTGCGATTTCTTCCATTATTTTTCCTAGCATTCTTGCCGCCACCGTGAGCACGGTTTTGGCCCGAATTATCAACAAACCCTGGAGAATTTGTGGAGGACGTCATCATGACCACGGGACTTGCCCCGGTAGCCACCTTCTTAGCCAATCCGGCTTCTTCCAAAGTAAGCATAGAGGGGACTTGATTGAACTTTGGGAGAGGGTTACTCTGACGAAGTAGGGTCCCAACTCCACTAAATGCCTCGGAGAGGCCAGCAACCATCTGTAAAACAAGACGATCTTCAGTAACGGGCACACCAACGTTGCCGAGTTAGTCCGCAAATTCCTTCAACCTTTTGCAATACGCTGAAACATTCGGGAAATTTTCCATGTTGACGTGGGAAAAATCCTGCTCAAGAATAACAGCTCTGGAATTCTGATTATCTTGGAATATGTCATGCAGCCTATCCCAAGCAGCCATCACTGCAGAGTCTGGCTCAATAATCATCTGCAATAGGTCAGTAGAGATAGTGGAATAAATCCACTGAAGGACGGTGGCATCAAGCATTGTCCATAACTTAGGATCATCCTCGCGTTGAGGCACCTTCGTATCCTTAGGAGCCACGGGAATTATGTGATGGATGACTTGATGCGAGCGAGCGTGAATTTTAAACAACTCGGCCCACATCGCGTATTGGATGTTTTCTATTTCAAGAATGAGAGGTATGTGATTCTTGATGTTAGAAACAACAAGGGCCGGATAAAATGTGCTATTTGTCGTCGACATAACTAAAGAACAATAGGTGATTTGAGGAGAAAATAAAAGAAACACCACCGACGGTCACAGAATCTGGGAAGGGGGCGGAAACCGAGCACAAGGTCGACGGAAAAGTGGTTGGAAAAATAACCTAGACTTCTGATAGCATGAAAGAAATAATCTCTTGATTATTTTCATTAATTGAAAGAGTATATATACAATTTACATATTTCCATAATAGGAATCATATTCCTATTCTACTCCTAAAACCTTATTCTACTTGGATACTAACTATACAATTATGGTAAGTGTACAAGACTAATTAAGGTACATGACATATACACCTTATATACAAAACCTGCCCAACCGTGGGCTTTGCTACAGTAATTCGAGAACCACTATACATACGATATACACGTGTATATTGTATGTATATTTAACAGTCTTGAGTCGAGGGTCTTTCAGAAACAACCTCTCTACTTACCAAGGTAGATGTAAGGTCTGCGTACACTCTACCCTCCCCAGACCCCATGGTGTGGGACTTCACTGACTATGTTATTGTTGTTACACAAATATATGTCTAATATAATAAGTTTCAAAATATTTCTTTCTTAAATTTTATGCTTAGTCATAAAATATGACGGAAGTGGAAGGATAATTCTAATAAATGAAACACAGGGAGATAGAATGACAGAGAGGGAGAGAGTGCATGTTGTAGGCTTGTAGGAAGTGTGTTTGGTTTAAGATTTTAAAAACATAGGTAAGCGAGTGTGCGCGGTTTGATTATTGGACAGACGGTGGGTGAGTGGTACGGAATCCTTTGCATTCCCATTGCATCCATATTCATGCCGTGTTCCTAATTCCAAAAAAACTACTCTATTTATAGTATAAACACTAAGGCCATAACTAGCTACTCATCTAAACATGTCAAAAAAGTCAATCAGTCGCAGTAATGGTGATAGTTTCAAGACGGAGTTGCTGTCTACCATTGCTTAGTCCGTCGTCGACCACTCCATGTCTTTGGGGTCGTCGACATGGAAACTCAACACAAGCAACTTCCATTTTCCCCAACACCGCTCCTATGATCATCATTCTTTCACTTTCCTTCGTCTCCTACGGGCTTTCAGTAATTCCTCCTAGCTTCCCTTTCTAAGTACACGTATTTCAATATATTTGTACTCCATTCGCCTCTTCGTTTGATTGAATATGAAATTTAAGAAAGTACAAAGTTTAACATATACCAAAAGTATTGGTATAAAATTGTCAAATATTGCTTGACGACATTTACATGTCATAACATTTTTATGACTATAAGATCATATTATTAAAATAAATTGAAAACTTTAAAAATAACGAGTTTTAAATAATAAAATGTTCCTTTTTTATAACACATTGGAGAAGGAAAGATATTACAACAATCCTTCCATCCACTTTATTATGTGATGCAATTACTATTTGGGGGAGTCAAAGTGATTTTTATTCAACTATTTTTCATATGATCACTCAACTAATGATTATTATCCTAAAAAATCACTTATCTTTTTTATTTCAAAAAATTTCAACAAAAAAGTGACTTTATGATATAATAACTACTCTTATTAGTTGAGTGACCATATGAAAAATCAATCATGTCTTTAAATATTTTAAATTACTATTATTTATTGTGATTTATTATACTTTTTATATAATCTCAAAATAAGTAAATTTTAATTTTCAAAATTTCAAAATTTCAAAATTTCAAAATTTCATGTTCAAATATATACAAAAAAATTAGATTGTTTGACACTCGTTATCTGAATCACCTAACATAATGGTAGGTAGGTAGGTAGGGAGTATATAAATCGAACAGAGAGCGGAGGGGGGGGGGACCTTTCTCTGGGATGTGTGGAGCCTTTTATTTGGTAACATATTGAGTATTCTAGTCTTACTATAATGTTCTACCTGTTCTTTATGTTGATAATTACCTAATTTATTGATAGTTTCCTTTCCGGGAATCATTTTATTTTTGGTTCCTTATTTTCTCAAAATAGAGATCGGAGTTGAACATATTCTAACGAGTTCTTACATTTCTCAAATTTGAGCTTGACAGAATATACCGTGATATACACGGTATACATGGCATAGACATTACCCTATGTATACCGTGTATATCACGGTAATACAAGACAATTTGAGGCAGTTTCAGCCGTGATATACACAACATATACATACATCAGTGTATATCACGGTTTTGGAGAAGATTTTTGATAACTTTAGTTTGTATTTAATTAGCATTGTACATTTACTATAATTGTAGAATTATTGTACAAGTAGAATAAGGTTTTATGAGTAGAATAGGAATATGATTTTCCTATTATGGAAATTGTAAATTGTATATATACTCATTCATTAATGAAAATAATCAAGGGATTATTTCTTTCATGGTATCAGAAGTCTAGGACTAAATTACTTCCGCTACTCTCCCAAATTTATTCTCGATTCCGACATCCCTTCCCAGCCGAGCTTGCATTGGAATCCGTACCCCCTCTCAGATTTTCGCGCCAATTTTACCAACTCTGTTCCCAAATTTTCTTCCCACTCCCTTTGTTCTTTCGTTATATCGACGTCAAAGATCTCGTTCCATCATTCCCTTACTATTTCTAACATCAAGAACCACATCCCTATTGTTCTTGATATGGAAAACGTCCAATATGCGACGTGGGAAGAGTTGTTCAAAATTCACGCAATCTCACATATAGTCCTCCATCACATAATTTCTTCAGCTATCCCTCCATCCGCGGAGGATCCTCAATTATGGATCACTCTTGATGCTACTGTCCTTCAGTGGATTTACTCCACTATTTCTACTGACCTTTTACAGACGATCATTGAACCAGACACCACATCTATGACTACCTGGAATATATTGCGTGATATATTCCAAGATAACCAACATTCTCGTGTTGTCACCCTTGAGCATGAATTCTCACAAGTCAGCATAGAAGATTTTCCGAATGTTTCCGCTTATTGTAAGCGGCTCAAGGAATTGGCAGACCAACTCCGTAATGTTGGCGCGCCTGTTATCAATAATCGTCTTGTTCTCCAAATGGTTGCAGGACTATCTGAGGACTATAATGGCGTTGGCACTCTACTCCGACAAAGTAATCCACTTTCCCTTTTTTATCAAGCACGTTCGATGCTCACGTTAGAAGAAGACGACTTGGCTAAAAAGGCGGCTACCAGTGCCAGTTCTATCGCGATGATGACGTCATCCAATAATTCTCACGGGTTTATTGACAATTCAGGCCAACACCGCAACAACGGTGGGGGCAAGAAGGGTCAAACCGGAAAAATAATGGCAAAAATTGCGGCGGCCGGAACAGTAACACTGCCAGCGGGAACAGAACCAATAGCGGGGGTGGGCCTCGGGGTTCTGGGCCCCAGCCAGCCTGGTCCCAGCCTTGGACCCATTGGCAGTGGGCCTGGACTAGTGGCCCAGCCCCGCCTACTACCCAGCCCCCAATTATTTCCAGCCTTGGGCCTTAGGTCAGCCCCATTACCGGCCGAATCACTCGGGTCCTGCTTCAGGAAGTTGATTTTCTTCTAGGCCGGGGTAGCAGTCTGGTTTGCTTGGCCTCGACCTTCACAGGAATTTCAAGCAGTGGGCCCCATACCGACTCCGACAGATATTGAGGCCGCAATGTATACACTTGGATTAAATTCTCCGGACCCGAACTGGTGCATGGACACCGACGTCACTTCTCACATGACGTCCGACCAAAGTACCCTCTCGTCTTATTCAAATTTGAGCAAAAATTATGGCATAATTTTTTGGTAATGGCAACTCAATTCCAATTCGTGGTTACGGTCATACAACTTTGTCTCCCCCACATCTGCCTCTTGTCTTGAAAAACGCCATTCATCTTAATTAAGAATTTGGTGTATGTTTGTAAATTCACCACTGATAATTGGGTTTCTTTTAATTTTGATCCTTTTGAGTTTTCTGTGAAGGATTTCAAGATGGGGATACCTCTCATGAGATGTAATAGTAGGAGAGATCTTTATCCAATCACGCCCGCCTCCAGTCTCTCGATTCAAGCCTTGCCATTTACTTTTGCAGTTATAACTCCTTTCTTATGGCATGCACATTTGAGTCACCCTGGGTCATCCATTGTTTCTTCGTTACATAAAAATAATTTTATTTCTTGTAAGGGTACGCATAGTACTCCAATTTGTCATTCCTGTCCTTTAGAAAAACATGTTAGATTACCATTTGTAGCCTCTACTTCTCGTACTTTAATGTCATTTGATATTATTCATATCGATTTATGGACATCTCCCATTTTAAGTTCTATGGGCCATCATTATTATATTCTATTTTTGGATGATTATTCTAATGTTTTATGGACTTTTCCGTTAGCGAAACAATCTCAAGTTTTTTCTATGTTCTTAAAATTTCGAGCATTCATTCGTACCCAATTCGAACGAGAAATCAAAATTATTCAATGTGATAATTGCAAAGAATATGATAATGCATTGTTTCGGGAATTTTGTGCAAATAATGACATAGTTTTTCATTTCTCTTGTCCTCATACGTCTTCATAAAATGGGAAAGTCGAACGAAAAATTCATACCATTAATAATATTGTCCGAACTTTATTGGTACATGCTTCCGTACCCCCTTCCTTTTGACATCATGTTTTACAAATGACTACCTATCTTCTTAACATACTTCCTACCAAAGGGTTGAAATATTCGTCTCCTCTTAGAACCCTCTATAATAAGGATCATTCGTATTCACATCTTAGGGTCTTTGGGTGTTTATGTTATCCCCTATTTCCGTCAACTACAATTAACAAACTTCAAGCTCGTTCTACCGTTTGTGTGTTTTTGGGTTATCCATCTAATCATCGTGGTTACAAATGTTTTGATTTATCGTCTAATAAATCATAATTAGTCGACATGTCATTTTTTATGAAACCCAATTTCTGTTTGAAAACATAAGTAGTCCCAAGCTTAGTTTATATAATTTTTTAGATGACGAGGTCTCCCCGTATCTTATCCACCATTTATCGAACTTGTCCTGCACCCAAACTCCGCATGCGGCCCCACTGCCCGCTGGACCTACTGTTCCATCACCACCTAATGCCTCTGCTCCAGTTTCGGCTAGTGGGTCGATTACCCATCCCACTCCCGAAATAGGTTATGCCACTGTTCCGCATCCAGTTTCCAGTATTGGGCCAGCAGGCCCACTATCTGTTGGCCAAACCGTCACTCATCCAATTGTTTCTCAAAATTTACCCAATTCTCCCCCGAGTCACAGACAGGTCACTTGTAGTCAATGGGGGTATTTTAAACCAAAAAGATATTTTAATTTACATTCTAATGTTCTCAAATCCCCCTACCCCGTAACCCAGTGTGTGCATTAAATTACCCGAATTGGAAGTTGGCTATGAACGATGAATATTATGCTCTTATTAAAAATAAGACGTGGGAGTTGGTGCCCCGTCCTTCTAGTGTTTATATTATTCGGTCTATGTGGATTTTTACTCATAAAGATAATTATGATGGTTCTTTTGCGCGACATAAGGCTCGTCTTGTAGGTGATGTAAAACTCAGCAGCTTGGCGTGAATTGTGGTAAGACATTTAGTTCGGTGGTCAAACTGGCTATCATTCGCAATGTTCTCAGCTTGGCTCTTTCGAAAGCATGGCCCATTTATCAGCTAGATGTGAAGAATGCTTTCTTACATGGTGATCTTTAGGAGACGGTTTACATGCATCAACCCTTGGGGTTTCGAGACCCCAAATATCCGCATCATGTCTGTTTATTGAAAAAGTCCTTGTATGGGCTAAAGTAGGCCCCACGAGCCTGGTATAAGCAATTTACAGACTATGTATCTACAATTGGGTTTTCTCACAGCCGATCAAATAATTCTCTGTTCATATATCGTTGTGGTACTTTCTTGTCATATATTCTCTTGTATGTGAATGATATTATTCTGATAGCTTCTTCGGATGATTTACGCAAGTCTATCATGACACTACTCAGTTCTGAGTTTGCTATGAAAGACTTGGGGCCCTTGAGTTATTTCTTGGGGATTGTTGTTACTCGTCATACATGTGGATTATTCTTATAACAAAGGAAATATGTCGTTGAGATCATTAAGCGAGCTGGTATGTCCTCGTGCAAGTCTACTTCCACTCCGGTTGATACTAAACCCAAGCTGGGTGTTGCGGCTGGCTCACCTTACGAGGATCCCACCCACTATCTCAGTCTTGTAGGGGCTCTTCAATATCTTACTTTCACGAGACCAGATATTACGTATGCCGTACAACAGATGTGTTTGTTTATGCATGATCCCAGGGTTGAGCACATGAATGCGCTCAAACGCATTATTCGATACATCCAGGGAACACTTGACTATGGCTTAAATTTATTTCCATCATCGACATCTACACTTGTCTTGTGTAGAGATGCTGATTGGGGTGGCTGTCCAGATACCAGACGCTCCACGTCTGGCTATTGCATGTGTCTTGGTCATAACTTAGTCTCATGGTCTGCGAAGAGACAATCTATATTATCACGCTCTAGTGCGGAGGCCGAGTATCGAGGGGTAGCTAATGTGGTCTCTAAATCATGTTGGTTATGTAATCTTCTCTTAGAACTTCATTGTTCCATTCAGAAAGTTACCTTGGTTTATTGTGATAATATTAGTGCCGTGTATCTTTCTGGTAATTCGGTTCAACACCAGCGCACTAAACACATCGAGATGGATATCCACTTTGTTCGCGAAAAGGTAGTTCGTGGACAAGTACGCGTCTACCATGTCCCTTCCAGGTATCAAATTGCAGACATCTTTACTAAGGGTCTTCCCTCGGTCATTTTTGAAGATTTTAGGGACAGTCTCAGCGTACAAAGACCGCCCGCTATGACTGCGGGGGTGTGACAGAATATACCGTAATATACACGATATACACGGCATATACACTGCCCTGTGTATACCGTGTATATCACGGTAATATAAGACAACTTGAGGCAGTTTCAGCCGTGATATACACATCATATACAACAGTGTATATCACGGTTTTGGAGAAGATTTTTGGTAACTTTAGTTTGTATTTAATTAGCATTGTACACTTACCAAAATTGTAGAATTATTGTACAAGTAGAATAAGGTTTTAGGAGTAGAATAGGAATATGATTTTCCTATTATGGAAATTGTAAATTGTATATATACTCATTCATTAATGCCTTCCATTTCGCCGGATTGAAAGAGCCATCAATCACTATGATCTCTTTCTTAGAAAAGAAATTGCGTAAATTCTTCCTTTTTAAGGGATTATTTCTTTTAAAGCTGTAGCATTGTAATGGAGCAAAATAAATCCTCATGTGCTCTCCAGATGCTAACTATTTAACAGTAAATTAAATGACATAAATCAGAACATGGGTTCAGATAGCCTATCACAGAACACAGGCCCAACGATTTAGATGTACCAAAGAGAAAGGACGACAAGCCCAATCCATACATGCTTAGATTTCAAAGAGGAAGAAAGAACACATGCCCACTACATTGATTTAATTCTTTTAATTTGACTAGTATACAAGCCCATATTAGGCACACTTAGACACACAAGAGGCTAGTATATACAAGAAATCCAGGGTCAAGCAAACCATATACAATGGTTGATAGCAGTTACAGTTATAAACCCAATCTGACAAAACTTAACTAGAAGAGCAGGTTCGCATATTCTCATTTATAGCTTATCAACTATCATACAGAACATCCATACATGACCCAAGACTTCTAGGTTACTTATTCTGAAATCCAATATACACACACTTAGGCATGCTAGTTGGTATTTAGGCAAGTAGACCACTTGTCATTCATGAATCATAGGGGAATAAGTTAGCAAATAGCATCCAGATCCACTTAAACAGTTAAGATAATCTTAAACACGTAGCAATTGTAGACATAACTCACATCCTAACCCTAAAAGCTAAAATAAATCAGAATCTCTAAAAGAGTAACAACCAAAGTAGTCTCATAACTAAGAAGCTCATCAAATGAATACTAGCCAAACATGCACATGACATAGTTTGAGGGACAAAATGATAGACTCATACGTTCAGAACTACCATGTCTAAAGATATCATTTTTTGTTAGGTATGTAATCGCAGGAGTTGGGCTATGCTTACACATTTCATAAGAAAAACAGGCAGTATGTATTGACAGCATGGTTTAAAGAAACTTTATACTAGCATGGGAGCAGACTTACACTAGAACAAGTAAGCAAAGATGTATAACTAACTTAATATAGGCATAGTAGACTAGAAGAAACTTAGGTGGTCATTTAATGAAGATATCTTTAGTATACAAAGGTTGCAAACACCACATTTTGGCATATTGCTATCTAAAGATCAAACCAGACCTAGTTCACATAGGCAAATTTCCATTGATGGCCAATAGAAACAGACACATAATTTAGATGGTAGGCAGATAGGTATGAACTTGGTAAAACCAAGGCATACTATATGAATACAGAGGTTGTTTAGACCATATTGAATGTGCATATTCCATTAAAATTAACTAAGAAAAGCTATAGTTGGATTAAGTAGCCATGGGAAGAACACAAGCATGATGGTTTGGCAATTTGGGAATGTTATTTCAAATAAGCAAGGCCACAAGAATCTAGTCATGTATAGTCATGGTTCAGGTCTTCATGGTGACATACTGACTAGGGACATGCAAGCTTTCAAGAAACAACAATGATATTCTAAGCATGGTAAACATACATGGTCACATATACATCATGTTCTAAGCATACTGATTCCTAAAGCATACAGAATAGACACTCAGTTACTCTAGCAGACATATAATTATATTAAAAAAAAGGTAAACAAGGTTGTCCAAATGTCCAGAAGATAGCATTTAAAGTTTGTGAAGCTATTCAAATCAAGATGATGAACAAATATCAGGAAAATACCATTATCTAAGATTCTTGACCCTTACACACATGATATAGACTAAAAACTAGTTCATGTTAACAAACCGAGCTGAACTAAGAATCTGTGAGGTCATTTTGGATATGCACGGTCAGTTAAGCCACGATACATGTATAGAATTATGGTTATATTACTCATCAGACATAAGCATATTCACACACACAGTGATTGTCAAGCGGTCTCTAAAACTAGATGACCACCATGCTATAGTTAACCTACAATCAATAAATGACCTTTTTTGAAGATTTCAAACAAGACAGGCATGTTTCAACACTTCTATACCCAGGATGATCACATAAGTTCAGGACTAAACATGTATATGCAAAGAACTTCTTGACCTCTTCTTGCTATTCTACACTCATTCATATAGGTTCATAAACATGCTATCGGGGATTTTTAATCAAACTCTCTTAACATTCATTATTTACAGCAAAGGTAGGAGATCAACAATAAGTATATATACCTATATCAACTAAAAATGGCTTTAGGTCCTCATTATTCACATAGTCTTGACATACAAAAAGGGCATGAATACAAACCTCAAACACAGACTATGTTTAAGCCTAAGACTAACTTTCTATAACATAATTATTGCCACGAAACCAATGTTAAAACAACAACCTCTATCACATAATGTTTAACATAGTATGTGCAAACGTTAATGGTCAATCAGATTGGCCAGCAAGTTATTAAACAGTAGCAAGACATCAATGAAAGCACTTAACTATTCAACCTCACATTCCCTTGAGAAAGGATTAGCAGTATGCTTAGTATCTTACAATAAACATAAGCCTATTCCATGATTTAACAAGTAAAATGAAGGCCTAGGTTATTAAATAGACTAAATTAAATATTATATCTAAGCATTAACAAACATAGTAATGTAGACAAATCTAACTAATACACGATTAATTAACAGAAATCAAAAGAGGACAAGGCCTTAGGGAATAATTCCCAAAATGAAACGCTTTGGACGATTTGCCTTTGTTAAGGCGCCGATGGTCTGGGCCTGGTCTATTATTTGGACTGGGCTCAGCTGATTTAAAAGAAAAAAGGCCCAAACATCAATTTAAAGATGGCTAGAATATTCAGAGTAACATTGTGCAAATGTGGCCACAAGATTAATTTAAAATATGGCCACTTTAATTTTAATTGTGACCACAAATGGCCGAATAAAATAAACTGAGCATAGAAATTGAAATAGAAGCATGAAATCATTTATAATTAAAAACAATTGAGAGGTCAAATACTATGATATTTGAAACTATATTTAATTACTCAAATTTTCAATGGAATAAAATATTTATCAAATTAATATAATCAATTTAGACAATTAGATATATAATTGTCCTCCTTATATCATAGAAATTGATACATATTTCTTAAAAATATGTAAAAATATACAAATGATATACAATAATATATTCGATAATTTGTCAAATAACATGGCAAAATGTTATCAGAATAATTTTGTAAAATCATTTTTGGTTTGTAAAATACATATTTTACTCTGTTCGTAACTCATGAACTCTAAATAATTAAATAAGTATGGAGGGTAAATTTTAGGTGTCAACAATTGCCCGTTCATTGTTTGGGGATGGCGGGACCATCCATGAGCAATGAAATTTGACAACCCTACTTTTTATTAACCATGTCAAAATGCTTCTCGATTTTTGCGTAATTTTCTGGAATTGTGGTCGGACCTCAATTTATGGGTTTCCTACATATCTCGAGTTATACGAGAATTCAACCACCTGTAGTTCAACTCAAAGAGGACTAAATAAAACAAAATAATTAAAATAACTCTCATTGGAATGTGACCGGTTCTCTTGTATTGAGTCCGCCTACATATCTCCAGTTTTGAGAATCAGATAATTTGTAGTTTGACACAATCGGATGAAGAAAAATAAAAAACAAGTGTGGATGATCATGACATGGAGTGGCTTTCGACTCATGTCTAGAGAGCTTGACTCTTATGGAACCCTGTCTCAACTGGTCGCACAAGAAATATTTCAACGTTGCTCTGCATGCATATGGATCTAGCTTGACTGGCTGATACTCCGAGCAGCTCCAAACCATTTTCCTTTTGCTTGAGAGCATTGTATGTATTTTTTTATTTTTGATTAACTTGAAGATGCGTCTTCTTGACATTATTTGATTTTGTTTGGATGAATGACCCTCTCGGCATTCTTGTTGGTTGTCTTTATCTTCTCAGGGAACATTGATATCAAATTCGGACATGAAAGAAGAAGATCAAGATCCTATGAAAAATCCCTCAACAAGACAAAGAAAATAGTCTGTCTATAATATATGATGAGGAAATCTCTGCATCAACCGCTGACATTGAAGAAAATGAGGAAAATTGCACAGCATCTCCATCCGGAGAAGGTTCGCTTGGGGAGACAAAGATGAGGATATCCGCAAGAAGTCTTCTCAGAACTGAGGGAAGAAGTTCCTACTTACTCTAGAAGGAAACTGGAAAGTGTGACTCAAACTGTCCTTGATATACTAGATAATTTATATATTGAAAGGAATTAAGTGATGCAAGAATATAACATCCTTCGGAGGAGCCACATAATCCTTAAAGAAGATAAAGGGACCTGATAAGCGAAAGTGAACATCTCAAGGAACAAGTTCTCTCCATGGAGAATGAAAAGGCTGGACTAGAAATTCAAGAAATTATAGCCACACCTAGGGGTAAAGTGAGGTCAGGAAGACTCTAAAAGAATTGAATGAAATCAAAGTAAATATCAAGACTGATATATACTGGAAGAGTAAGCCCTCAGAAATAATAGCCTCCTTTCATAAGAATCAAAATA
Organism: Anisodus acutangulus; assembly: GCA_029783415.1. Lineage (NCBI taxonomy): Eukaryota > Viridiplantae > Streptophyta > Magnoliopsida > Solanales > Solanaceae > Anisodus > Anisodus acutangulus. Next base: position 15,229,255 of record CM056511.1, on the reverse strand, counting down.
AAAGCAGACTAGGATTGAAATCCAAAGAAGAAGAGACACAATAAATCTTTATTCAACATCCAATTCTTCTACTACGAATACTATGGACATACAAAAAATACATGGCCTGTCATAATGTGGTCAGCTAAAAGAAGAAAATAGTAGGTTGAGGAATAGAGAAGAGAAGAAGAACCTAGAGCCTCATATCAAGCACAGAGTAAGTCCCACTCTCACCTAAGGGAACCAGTTAAAAATGGGTCCCTACGACTCATCTATGAGAAAATAGGAAAGTCTATGGTAGGAGAAAATTAAAACATATGGAGAAACAACACATGACAAGATTAACTTAAAATACTCCTCCTACTAATAGCCTATAAAGAGTGAGTGTGGAATGTATCAGAAAACTCTCAAAAAGTTCACTCCCTAGTACACAAAGAGAGACTATAAACCTCTTGTAGAAAAAATATCAGAGCTGGAAACAAAAAGTTAAAGTGTTGAGAAACCAATACTCCAGAAACCTATATCAGAAAATAGAAACACAAGCAAAAACTAAAGAGAAGAAAGCAAGAAACCTGGTCCATCACACAAATAAATATTGCATAAATGCTATATGAAGGATAGGAAATCCAAGGATGTTTGGTTCCCATAAAACAACCAATGGTATGGTTGAATAGGTTCAGGGAAGATGAAGCTATATCACCTCACATGGCTAAGAAAAGGTAAGCAGGATCTACCTTCCCAAGTATCATTACTGGACCCTAGTTCCTAACATGGAGGCACACAATATTCTTAAAGATGATCTCAAAGACCTCCACTATCAATTATTAGAAGAAGCCCCGTGAACATTCAAAGTCAGGGGATAGAAGAATAAAATAAGTAATTGGATGAGCTAAGAAGATACAACCATATAGTTATCATAATGTATGGAAAGCAGGAATAACCTACAAAACAGTAGACAAGAAGTAGTCCCACACAGACTTATGGTTACCAAGAACACCCAGATAAAGCAAGTGAAGGAATTGATTCTCTAATAGAGGCTAAAAGGGGCAGAAGACAGGACAACCCATCAAACCACCAGAAGAGAAAATGTTAACTCAGCAAAAGTGATAGCATCCATGGAAGATTAAATATATAAAAATGCTTAGATAAAGCTTTGGAATCTCTTAGAAGTCCTATGACAAGATCTCAAATAAATAAACTTCAACAGAAGTTAATTGGTCTCTACTTTTAGACCGATTTAGACACCTAAATTGTGACAGATTTGCACCCCATAATGCTCCCACTTGTGTCACATTTTAAGCCCTTAAAATAGGCTTCCTTGCTTCCCAATAAAGGCCAAATAGGCGTGCATATTCATAGGAGAGTTTCTTGCAAGTTGACGTCAAACTTCCAAAATTTTCTTTAATTTTAGGATACAATTAAAGAACCCTATAACATGGTTTCTTCAAGGGTATCGATTTATCAAACCTTCCATATTTTATTCTAGTTAGTTATGAAAAGGTTTCCTTATTTATTTTTGTTTTGATAGAATAGTTGAATTTTTTTATCCAAAGTAGATTAGGATTTTATTTCCTTGTCTTTTTAAGAGCATAATTTCATGGCCCCTCCTCTATATAAAGGGGTTTCTTTTGTTTTCTTAGACAGATAATTCAGATTATTATCAATAATATTGAGAGGAATTTTTCTTCAACTTTTGCATTGGCTACTCTTGAATTTATTCTTCAACCTTCAAGAATCATCTTAAAGGGGGTAAGTTTAGTTCCTTCTAAATCGTAGATTACTTTTACGTATTTAAGAAAGATGATAAGTTTCAGCTTATTGTTGTTCTTTTTACTCTACAGTGGATCGAAATCCATAATCCATCTCTTTGATTAATTTTCTACCAAAGGCGATTAGTTTCTTGTTGGTTAATTGTTGTTAGGAGTCAATTTCAAGAATAGACTTATCTTGAAGTTCTTGAATATTTTTTTGAACTTCTTGATCCGTTTTTGAATTCAAGAATCACTTTTTTGAGTTCATTCTATCTTTAGTTTTAATTTTATTTTTGTTTTTTGATATTTATTTTTAGCTTCCGCGTGTTTCTTCACTTTTTTTAGTTTCTTGCATTTTTTCCATGTTCTTGGATCCTTAACGGGATTCTTATTAAGTGGTATCAGAGCGCTAACCTCTGTGTTATAAAAAAGAAAGAATCATTGAGGTACAATTCAATAGAGAAGAAAAGGGTGTTCAAGAAGCAGAAGAGAACAGACCTACAATCGATCAAAGAAGCAGTTAGAAGGAGCGAATTGGAAGATGAACTGAACAAAACAAACTTCTCCTTAAATTTGGCTATGATGGGGGAGTGTTTGAGATGGTTCTAAGTGAAAAATGTCTTACTCCATATTCTACCTTAACTGGTATGCACTCATGGCGAGATCAATTAAGCTCAGATGACACATATAATGAGGAACCTAGTCAAAGAACTTGGTTCTTGTCACTATCAGATATGCACCTCCTTTAAATAGAAAGTTGCATAAATATGTCTATATTTTTAATTCATCCAATTTAGTCAGATAATCCATTTCCCAAAAGAAACCAACTTAACTCATCCCATATACATCAGATATATCATGTTCCATTTAGGATGCAGTGTAAAAGAAGTGTTTCATATGCATATAGTTCATGTGCCACATCAGATATATCAGGAACCGATATATCATGACCACATGACATATTGAAGTGGTCGAAGAAGTGAGAAGAAGAAAGTTACACTGCACAAATTCTAGTTTCCATTTAGGATGCACTGTAAAACAAGTTGTTCTTACTTATAAAGGAATCTGGTCCTACTTAGAAGGAGGAGAAAAAGATGTCTTATGAAAAAGATTAAAGAACCTGGTCCTTACGCTTATCACTAAAAATAATTGGACATGATCATGTTCTACATACCTAGTCGTATATATGGTTGCAAAGAGCGGAAGGTAAGTCCCTTAACCTAGACACCTATTGGGTTGCAAAGAGTGGAAGGTAAGTCCCTAAGAAAGAATAAGCAAGTCATCAAAACATGCTTATCAGAGCAACCTATCCATCTTGCAGGTGACGAATGGAAGGTTAAGTCCTAGCATCCGACTCACTAAGCTTACAAACCTAGTTTTGTTCTAGGGTGAACTACTACAAGATTACAAAACATGTGTAGTGAGCGTTAGTTGTATCAACATGAAGTTGTAGTGTTAGAATAACAATGAAGCTAGTTATAAGAGGACAATTGCCGACATAGGAGTTGAGCCCAATGGGGAAGATGTGATCAAGAGACGAAGAGGATTGAAGAAGCTGATCAAGGGGACATGAAGATATATGAAGATTTTATGTATTTGTCATCATCAAAAGGGGGAAAATTATTGAGATGTTGTCTCAATAATAGTGCTGAGCTTAAAATTTTAATGTCTTGAACCTGGGTCTGGACAAAACACGGTACTCGGTGCCATACTATATGTGGCCGAGAAAATCACATGGCTTGATGAATCAACATGGGACATGCACTATTACAAAATGTGATTTAAAACATGATTTAATAGTAAGAGTAGAGTATTGTATGTAAGTAATAATAATCCTAAAAATACCGTCTGTAGATATAAGTGCGGAAATAGTCTAAGAATATGACAATGTCAACATGGCTAAACATGACTGAATACCCAACATGACGTAATAAACTAGTCTATGAAATCTCTGACATGAGTTTGAATACTAAACTATTACCAGAACAAGACCCCTGTCATACCTTGACTGCCTAACATGACATGAATATGAAAATCAGATAATACCCCGAATGAAGTGGGGCTCACTAATAGTAGATATATGTGGATCCTAGCGTGCAGTCATGTCATCCTGCAAATTTGTACCTGCATCGTGAAATGCAGGCCCCGAGCAAAAGGAACGTGAGTACTCTGGAATAGTACTCATTTGTAAAAAAATGAATGAAATAATAGCAAGTGGGTTCTCGGGGAATGGGTAACCCGAATCAATGAACATGAGTACATGAAATAATACGAAACTAAAATTGTAAGAAAAAACTGAACATGAACATGAACATAATCTGACATAAATATAATATAACATAAGTAAATCATTTTAAGTAGGAGAGCCTTAGTATAACCGATATGTAACCAGCACATGATCACGTGATGTCTGATCTCTGCCCGACTAGATAAGCCATCTTGTACCTTACCAGGGTACGAGATGTGAACATGATATGACTAGATCTATAAAATAACCCACAATGGGTAACATGAAGGAATCACCCATAGCTGACGAAATGACCCTTATCCTACAGTATCATACGTAGTTTCAAGTATTAACACTCTCGATAATCTTTACTACTCCCAAGATATAAACATGAATATAGGTAGATTAGAAGCCCATGATTTTCATACCATAACTTGTATCATGGTTTTGATATGTATATCATAGTTTTTATGAGACATGAAATCATATTAGTAAGTAGCATAGTTCATAATGTACAAAGAACTCATGGAGATATAAGCATGAGTATATATGGATTACGTACATGATTCATGGCATTCAAAATAAAATATCATGAATACAAACAACAGAATCATAGTCTAGTTATAGCATGGTTTAGTAGTTTCATAAACTAGGGCATAAGCTCATTAGAATGACAATTTCATAGAAGACATGGAAGAATCATAGTGTGAGGAAGAACAAAGATGTTCCCACACGTAGAGAGAATGCCTACATACATTAATCACTCCAAAACCCCAAGAAAAACCCAAACTTTTGAAGAAAATCTTCATTTGAATCTTTGAGAAGGATTTTGTTGATAACCCTAGGTTTATAGCGTATCTTGTTTAGAATCCATGTATAATCATTAGAATTACTTAGAAATACTTAGGAGGGACTTACCTTGATTTGGGGGGATGAGGAGAGGAGAGAAAAGTCATTCTAGGGTTGTGGGAAAGTGAAAATAAGCTAAAAATTTGGAAGTTCAAGAATTTAAAGAAAAGGAAGCACCCGTTTTGCAGGCATCACTTCCATTATGCAGACCACACTTTGGTCACAGAATGTAGCACTGATTTACCATTCAGAGGATTATTATGCGGACGACGCAGCGGATCACATAGTCATTCTGCGAGCCGCATAACCATTCTGTGGACTGCACTTTGATCATAGAATGGGATAGTGTACCTAGGACCTCTGATCATTTTTAGACTTGATTTGCGCCCGATTATTCGGACCATATTTCTGTTATGTGGCCATACACTTATTCGCATTTCGGCCCTCTAGGCTTTTCTAATATTTTTCAACTCCAACTCTTATGGTACACTTTGCACTTCCTTAGATATTAATTTCAACGTATATCATACATGTTTTCATCGTACTCAGGTTACAACCATGCTTACTTTGATGGTTCAAATTCCTACTGAAGCTACAAGGTGTTACAAAAATAATGTTTTGATGATTGACAAACTATGTATCCAAATACAATTAAGTACAATGAATTTATAAGGAATGCATTGAATAATCAAAAGTCCAAAAAGATCTCCAAAGGATTCAGTGAAGCAGTCACAATAGGAGAGGAACTAGTCCTTATCGAGGAACACTAGAGACTGTCGAAAAGATAATTAATGCCAACTGAGAGAATTGGAACTATTGACTCATTACTATTTGATGAAAAGATGGATTTCAAATTGTGGAAATATTACCATAACTCAACACATGTAATTAGAATTAAAGTATTAGAAGAACAAGTCGATGAGCAAACAAGGAAAGAAAGAGATCTAAGTTAAACAAGGATAGGTTTTTAGTAACAATTACTAAACCAATACTTGGTTGGATTCAAACAAGATGCGGCGATAACTACTTCTATATAAATAGTACGAACAAGATTTGAAGCTTAACCACAACCATAATCACTTCCAACGAGAGACATCAAAAGCGATCAGAGTCAACAACAGAGTCTCTAAAAAGCCAACTACATACCAAAAAGGGATTTGAACTTATCAAGATTTATCATTCAGTTATTGTGTTGTAAAGTTAATTTTTAGGTGTGGCTCTATCTATTTATCTTTTTAGTGTTGTGTAGTAGTTTTACATTGAGTTATAAGGGACTTCCTTGACTAGGTAGAGTCATTGAAGTGGAGCTAGCAATTTAGAACTGATGAGCGTTAAGAGAGTAGAGATGGGATTGTTTGGAATAGTTCCTTAGGTGTTACAAGGGCGATTTTAAACCTTAAATTTGTTGGGCTCACTTTAGTGAAAAGTTTGGAAAATTTCTACTGGGTAGGTCATGATTTTTCCTCCCTTAAGCAATGAGCGTTTTCATGCTAAAACACTTGTGTTGATTTACTTTCCACAATTTACCCTTTTGCATAGTTTCTCAAAGAGCCACGTTCATTGAGTACTTAGGTCGTAGCCTAAACGAACATGTAGCACTCCCACTCTAACCATTCTTGGCCTTTTAAAAGGTGTCCCTCTTCCCCTTCCTATAACAACAATAGTAGCCTATAACAAATATAAGTAGTTTTATATAAATGTATAATTGATTAAGTTGTACATTAACAATAAGTGTTACCTATTTTGTATAACCTCTTGGTCTCCCATTCCTCTACTTGTTGATTGAGACTGAGTTGGTGTTGCAAAAAAACCAACACTTGACCTTGCTGGACTTGAACTTGTCCCTCTTCCCCTTATTCTTCTTGTAGTAGCTTATGCATCCAGATGTAACCCTTTTTAATGTGACCCTTTGCATGAAAAATGTCGCAGTTCATGTAAACACCTCTTATGCACAACTACTGTGGCCTTTTTGAATCACACCTAAAGGCGAATGGGATTGAGAAGGAGCTCTAGTAGATGAATGCGTCCGGTGACATTTATTTCTTGTTTTCATTTTGCTCCTTCCTCCTATAGTTATTGGGCCTGCATGACAGTTTTCTGAGTCGGGGTGGTATAACAGAAGGGTTGGTTGACTTTGACCATATAGTAACATGTTGAATGATGGAACAGTAGTTCTTGCGATAAGTCTCCTATGATACCAATGTGCAATGTAGTTAATGGTCTCCAATATTTTGAAATAAAGTTCAACATATCATGATATCAAGGTATACCTTTCAACGTCCAACATCCACAAGTACAAGTTTGGTTGTTCAAATTCACTATAAATGTATTGTGCGTGATGTCCTTAATCTCAAAGCAGTACTACATCTTATTGACTTTGTTGTGTTCACTTGCAATACCTTTATAGATAAGGGAGAAATGTCAGTTATCCAAGTATTGGATAACTCCTTAATTTGTCTTATTGTTCTCATCACTTTGACCCTTATTTCTGCAAGCATTGTGATGATATTTATATGCCTTGGCCCTAATATCTATGAATTGAAGATTTCATCCATGTTGTTGTCAACACTATCACAATAATTGTAGTAGCAGTAGTGGCAAATGGATGGATTGGGTCAGATTTAGATGGATTGAAAATGAGTTGAACAAAAACCTGTTGAACAAAAATGAGCGGGGTTTGGGAAGGATATAGTGTACGCGGATCTTACCCTTACCTTGTGAAGATAGAGAAGTTATTTTCTGAAGACTCTCAGCTCAAGTAATGCATAACAAAGTAGTTTGGAAAAGAAATTACAAGAGTAGATAACACATATCAAATAATAGGGAGAACATAACATATCATTCAAAGTAAAATAATGCAATAACTGGAGCGCAAGAAACTATAGGCATTAATAGAAATTGAAATACAAGAAACTACGAGAGTAATGTAATTACTAACTACCCAGTAAGCCTATCCCATCGGGGAGAGATAAAACGTTTGACTACCTTCTGACCCTCTACCCATATTTGCGACCTCAATATTTTATTATCTAAAGTCATGTCCTCGGTCAGCTGAAGATGTACCATGTCTTGTCTAATCATCTCTCCCCAATACTTCTTCTGTCTACCTCTACCTCTCTTTAACCCCAACACTATCAACCTCTCACACATCCTCACTAGGGCATCTACGCATCTCCTCTTCACATGTCCGAACCATATCAACCTCTACATTATATTGTCCACCATAGAGGCCACTCTTTATTCCCGAATAATTTTATTCCTAATCTTATCCCTCCTAGTATACTCATACATCCATATCATCATCCTCATTTCCTTAACCCTAATCTTCTAGACATTAGAGTTCTTAACTGGTGAACACTCTGCCCTATACAACAAAGTCGTCCTAAACACCAATTTGTAGAACTTACCTTTAAATTTTAGTGGTACATTCTTATCACACAAGACTCCGGAGGAGAGCATACATTTAGCTCACCCCGCACCAATACGATGTGTGAGATCAACAACAACAAACCCAGTGTAATCCCACAAAGTGTGGTTTGGGGATGGTAGGATGTACACAGACATTATCTCTACATTTGTGAGATAGAGAGGTTGTTTTCGATGTGTGAGATTATCATAGCTAAGTAATAAAATCTTTACAATTACTTTTTCATAGCATGTCTTAGCAAGAAATGTTGTAGTTAGAGGTTAGCTACAAACTTTACATGTTCTGTGCTTACGGACTCATACTTACACTATTGGAATTATTCAAATTTTCTTCATCAAAATTCGTCGGAATACCAAGAATAGAACCGAATTATGGGAGGGAAAGAAGCCATCGGAAAAAAAGGGCGACCCAAAATATCTTCTCGAAGGATTTTCCTGACGAGTCGATAATTCCCAGTCCAAAATAATCCAAACAAAAGACTAGGTTAACAATGGAAAATCTTCGAAAATATTTGACAGCTAACCGTTGTTTGGTTGTGGGATAAACATGATTTTTTATTAAAATCCTACCGCCAACTGATTGCTAAAAACATGTCGTATGAATGACTTTCCGGCAGCTAGCGATCAAAATTCTATTTTCCCCACTTCATCCTTTATTTCGTTTTTCTTAAAAGGCATAATGGCTTGGGACGCCCTAAACTTGTCATCTTTTATTTGGTGCACATCTAAATTATGCGTTGGCTTAATTATTCCCCTAAACTTCGTCATATGATAGCCTCGACCCTCCCCTAGACACTGGTTTGGCAAAGAGCATAAATAAACTCTATTTTAGGCGTGTGAAAGGAATGAAAAAGTGAAAAATCAGCCTCCTTTCCCTCCAAACTATTAATGTCCAGTGTCCCAGGGGGCATGCCTATCATATTGTCAAGTTAGGGGGAGGGTAATTAGGCCAATATAAAGTTTAGATGTACATTGAATAAAGGTTGTCAAAGTACAGTGGGAACCGATTCATTCTGCGTTCTTTAAAACCAATAACGATATAGTGTTGATTTTTGTAATTATATTCGTTTAGATAATTAATATACTTGTAGTAGTATTAGTTTTCGCTTAAATTCTGATGAACCTCTTGGATGGACAATTTTGACAGACTACTACAGAGGTTGACTCCACCACTAAACACGTACAACGTTTTATGATGCAAAATTTGGAGGGAAAAGGAGATTCTATATATTTAATTTATTATTAGTAACATTAAAATTCAGGATAATGTTAAATCCAAATGGTATTTTCCATTTACATTTAAATATTCAATTTCGAATTATAAGAAGAGATATTCGTCAAGGAAAGGACATGGAGTAGTCCAAACACTGCATGCATCCATCTGAAAATCGTGTTAAAAATTACAAAACTTTGAATGGGAGTGGTCTTCTTTGTCTTGAACTTTTCCAAGCAGTATGCAAGAAAAAAGAATCAAAAGCCTAATTTTGCTTGGTAATTGTGTACTCATTTTCTTCCAGTTTCATCTATTCAGTAGTAGATGAATTGGCATCCATCAAAACCTGTTCAAGTAAGAAAAAAACCATTAGGAGTAAGCACAATGTTTGTATTGTATTGCTAATGAGAGTTGTAGGAAGTAGGTGTTAATAATGTCACAAATTATGTTTTATCTCATTAAATTAATGAACTTATCCGCGAAAGTGTTGTTACAAATTATATAATTGTTAATTAGTAAGGTCATTTTCATGCGAAGTATTGTTGTTCTACTAAGTAAAATTTAGCGGTCGTATGGCCATGAATATTTTTTACTTTTTTTCCAGAGTTGAATTACGGAAATTATGTTTGGTCATAAAATTCCAGATAAATTTCGGAATTCATTTTCCGGAATTTGGAAAACACTAAAAAATTATTTTCATTTTTTTCACTCCATATCACTCAAAATTTTTTTTAAGAACAACTCCAATTTATATCCATGGCCAAACACAACTCCAATTTTCAAATACCATTTCTCACTTTGAAAACAAAAACTTTTTTTTTTAAATATTACAATTTTCATGGCCAAACGGGCACACTTAGTGACTTCAATGTTACATTGGCTTATATTAAAGTTCAATTATTTGAATATGACAACATATATAGTTTTGTGACTTTATTAGTATAGATAGTAAATTCAATAACCAGTAAAAGCTAAGAGTTATAGGAAGTGCTAGTCACTAGATCGACCAAAATAGGTTATTGATTTTACAGTTATAGTGAGAAAATTTTAGTAATTATAGGTAAAATAAAATTAAGGGACAGTTATATTTTTGGACTGCTCTAAAAAACAATAGCCAACAAATGTATAAGTTTTGTATATTAAGTACAATACATATAATATACATATTATACATCAAATATACATAATCAATGTATAGATTTTAATTTCGGCCGACGAGCCAAAACAGGAAAAAGCAATAAAATTAATCCAAAATGCTTGTATTTTTAGTGCCAATAATTGTAGGAATTCAGTTTAGACTCACTAGGATCCACGGTGACAAGAATGGCTGTTCCTCCAAAGTCACAAGTGCCACCAGCCACTTTAGTTCTCTGCCAATAGCTGTTGAAGGCATAAGATGCGTGTGCAAATAAAGTATCAGGCTGATAGCATGATCCATTGGGCTGAATCTGATCACAATCTGCTCCAGATGCACATGCATAGTTCATTGCTTCTTGGATAATTGGGTCTGGTACTGATGGCTTTGCCACACACCATAGAGCCATCGCCGGCGCAAGATGCGGCGGCGGAGGCACAGCCGGTGGTGGATACACCACAGGCGGAAGGAAAAGCCCTGTGGGTGGGCTTGGGCCATTGTTACTTATTGGTGGGGTAGTTGGGACATAACTTGGTGGGCTAGGCTCGTAATAATAAGGTGGGCTAAAAATGGGCTCTGTTGGGCTTGGAACAGTTGTGGGTGGACTAGGTTCAAAATAATTGGGTGGGCTATTTGGAATGATTATGGGAGGGAGATAATATTGGGGTGGGCTAGGGATGATAGTGGATGATGGGCTTTGAGGTGGGTTTTCAATTGGGCTTTGAGGTGGGTTTAGAATTGGGCCTCCACTACTAGAACTGCCACTGGGTGGAGGTGGATTAATACAAACTGGAGGAAGAGAATCATAAGGTGGCAAATTGAAGGGAGAACTGAGACCATAGGGTACTGAATTGGACGAATCCTCCGAAGGTAAATACATGTCGAAGCGTTTCAAGCCATTAATTTGAGATGATTCAATAATGTCTTGTGAACGTTTTGACACTAGTTGAGGTGAGCTAACAGTTCCACTTAATTTTCTAGCATCTGCTTCACATAAGTAAAACTAATAGAGTGAGTAGTATATACTTAGTTGACATGAGATTTGAATTAGAAGGGTAGAACTAGTAGATTTACTGCTTGTTCTATCGTGTATGTTTCTAGTATTGCAATCGGGACGGAAAAAAAGTTTATCCAAACATGTTTGTGTAAATCTACACAAATTTACAGTGTCAAGTGATAAAACTAAGGTGAGAATACATGCTAATGATGATTTTAAATTTTATACACTGATGATATAGAAAAATATTGTATACAAGGTTGAGACATTATGTATAATGTTTTTCCAGGTATAATATTGTATATTAAGTTACGTGATCAGGAAATGATTTTCTCCCTTTCGAGAGATTGAAAGTTACTGAAGTAAGGTGACAAGATAGCCTGATCAATTTGAAGAAAGCAGATACCTAAGCCATTACTTTATACATCTATGTGTCAATTTAGGTGACACACATTTCTTTTTAGCTAGTCGTCTAAGAAAAAATATTTTATATTTAAAAATAATTTAATTCTGAATTTCTCATTTTATCTAGTAAGATGTTTTATAATCCAAAAATATCTATAGTATATTTTAAATGACAAGTTTTCAAAGTCATCAATCTTTCTATCTTAAACTTCATGTACAATCAAATATCTAATTCACACCTAAATATATTGAGACGAGGGGATAATGGATTTTGGATGTAAAGAGTACTAGAATGCCCGTACCCGTATTTATGATGAAGAAAGCTGCAAAACACAGAAGGCTTAAAACGTATAGCGTCGAGTGATGAGTTGGTGTTTTCATGATCCTCCTGTTCTACCACCGGTTGTATCAAAATGTCGGTATGTCGAGATATCGTATGTCTCTCTAGGATAATGGATATATTACCGGAAAGATTTTAAGTTGAGCCGGAGCTAATAATCACTCATATTGAGCTGGTTTCACTTGTTAGGATTACTGGCGCAAACAGCAACAACAGTTAGAAGCAAGTGATCTTAGAGTAGTAGTAACGAATATATACTACTAGTAATAAGTACCTCATATGTCTGGAAGATTAGATTCTTTGATTGCCTCGGGTATATGTGTGCTTGAAGAAATGCAAACACGATATGAGGAAAGTGTAAAGCGATCATAATTCTAACTAATGTACTATTTCTTCATATTTATCTAGTTTATTCGTAGCTTCTACTTGTGTGTCTCACAGTGTCACATCGTGTTGTAGGTGTATTATGTATACTATATACACAATTGCCTAAACTAGTAAGGCATAGATGCTTGCCTTGACATCCCAAAAGAAGGCCCAAAGTTCGACTTTTCTTTTGCTTGCTTTCTACTCAACTGCTCTCCTTTTCTTTTTAAACATCTCAAAACTATATAGGTCACCAAAAGCAAATACCCACTCCCCCCTACGAAAAACCCAAAAGAGGGAAAAGGCAATGGTGATCACTTGATCCATGGACAAGTTTGGTTGACATGCATTTAGCCGGTTATTATAAAAGAAGCTTAAATTATCGCCTTTTAATATTTTTTAACCTATGAATTTGGAATAAAGATTAAACAATTTTTTTTTAAATATTACACCTAGGGATGGCAACGGATCGGATCTGGACCGGATCCTACTAGATTCAGATCCAGATCCATTTTTCATACCTGAATCCAGATCCGGATCCAGATCCATCGGGTCCATAAAAATCATATTCAAATCCGGATCAATTGGATCCGCCGGGTCCACGGATCGGATCTGGATCCACATGTAAAAAAATTTGCCTTGCTAAAAATGTAACATTGCTAAGAATTTTTTTTGAACTGACAAACGATTTTTGCTTAGCTAACAGTTTAATGTGTTTCAATTTTGAAATGTCCATATGAGATATTTTGTTCGTTGTCTCATTTTGATTGTGAACTATTAATTGAAAATGTTGGACAATGACAATAGTTGTGGAAAATGTTGACTAGTATTTCCACAATGCAGAACTTGCATGTGCTTGGAATCTTCACAAATGAAGTGAATATAATTTTAACTACTTGTCTATGGAGATGTTAGTCATTCACTAATATAACATTGATTTTGTTATCGAAGTTACCTCTTTATTTTTTGGTTTTTGAGTTAACGCAGGGATAAATTAAACTTGTTTTGAGAATTAAACTTGCAAAGATGTGCTTAGCAATTTTAAGAAAATACTTATAAAATTACATTCTAGGTTATGAATATATTTAATAAAAAATGGATCCACGGGTCGGATCTGGACCGGATACGGATCTCAAATACAAGATCCAGATCCAGATCCGATCCGTCAGAAATGGATCCGGGTCCGATCCGGATCCGTCGGGTCCAAATTTTGAAGATCCATATCCTATAAAACGGATCTGGATCCACCGGGTCCAGGATACATTGTCATCTCTAATTACACCACAGGTAACTGAATTAACTTAGACACAATTAGCCTTTAATTCGTTAGTACAAACAGGATTCCACTCTTCCAATTTATGTGATACAGTTTGGATTTCGATAGTCAAACTTCTTTATTTTAACCGTAAATTCGACATTTAATCTTTAACTTCTTTGAAAACTAATTTACATATTTAGAAATTACATAAAAAATACTATTGTAGGATTTTGTTGGGTTGTTGTACGCAGCGGATATTGAAAACTTGTTTCAAACCCAACAAACGTAAAACTGTTTGACTATAAGATAATTTTAGACTGTAAACATAAGACTTGAATGGTACTTACATGTTTACAATAGCTGAAATCTTTATCAACTGTGGGTGCGCAGGCGAATGCCCTTTCGATTGCAAGCTCCAAGCTTCAATGTATTCCTCATTTGGAAAGCTAGAAAATTCGGCAGAGGTTTGAGAGAGTGTTTTGATTCTGAGTCTCTAAGACTTAGAATAATGATATGAAAATCAAGTGTTATGAATAATGAAGTGTAGGTCTGTATTTATAGGTCAAATCGGATTAGGGTTTGACCTTGGACCTGGCCCAAAATTCGAGACAAATTAGGTCATGGCATCGCAGGCCTATGGTGTGGGCGTCGCGGCACTGACGTGGCCCTACACTGTCTCATTTTATTTTTCGCACATTCTTAATTAAATCCAAAATCCAATTTTGACTTAATTAAAACAATCATTATTCATTTAAATATCTCGATTCTAAATCGAATATTTAATACTCTCTCAATACATCCTTAGATCGAAAAGACAATCGACATAGTGTTACAGGCCTTCACATATCGACATTAATCAAATTAAGGTCTACGCGGAACTCCTAGACGGCGCCGCAAGACAAACTCAATATGTGAAGTACGTTTACACGAATCCAGTAAACTTAATCTCTATGTGGTAAGATAAAATTCTTTCATTCACGACACACCCGATCAAGCTTAGGATTTGTTAAGTATATATCCAAATGGCTTAATCATTGTATCTCATCTATATTAGTTGACATCTAGACCATATTCTAAATATGTCTATTGCGTTGGCCAATGACTTAGTCAACCTAATATCACTGAGAAGCTGAGTGTTCTCTCGAATATACATTCGAGGAATGAATCCTAATCTTGGCTCAACTAACCCCATTAATCCACATCGTAATGTACCAAATACAAGACATATCTCAACCTATAAGGCATTTGAGCTTAGGACATGATCAAAGTATATTACTTTGTAGACAAGGTGCGCATTGACCTCAAGTCTAAGGACTTCTATCTCCCACACGATGATCATACTTTAGACAAGTATAACAAACAGTATATCAGCTGGGTATACCAATACTTCCAAAGTATCCATGTGTCCATCATGAGTAACCATTACTCGTAGTAGGTGAGACATACTACATCCTCTAAGGATGTGATGCAGACCACATGTCGACTTATCATATATCATCGATATCCCATTCTCGATGATCATTAGTCGAGGCTATTTTAAGAGTTACGTTATAATATTAATATCTCACATTATTAATAATAACGTAACCTCTAGGGATGCATATTATAGAATATTATAAACAATGAACTAATAATTCAATAATTGCAAATGCCAAAATATTAATCTCCATTAATAATAATACGAATGTGTATAAAGTACATTTGTCCTAATATAGATTGTCTCTAGGACATAAATATACTTTCAATCTCCCACTTGGCCTAGAGCCAATCTCCAACATATCTAATGCCCATATTCTCAAAATGACCATTATGCTTCACTAAGCTTAATGGTTTAGTGAATGGGTCAGCTATATTATCATCTGTGGGAACATAGTCTAATCTAATCTCTTCAGTCTCCACCATATCCCTGAGTATGTGGTACTTCCTAGGTACATGCTTGTTTCTGTTTGTTGATCTTGGTTCCTCAGCCTGTGCAATCACATAAATGGACTTTTGTCAAAGCATATGTTCCAACTCCTCGAGGCTTGCTTAAGCCCATAAATGGATTTTTGTAGCTTGCATACATCATTTGGTTTGGACTCAAGCGAAAAACCCTCAGGTTGTTTCATATACACCTCCTAAACTAGATTACCATTGAGAAAAGCAGTTTTGACGTCCATCTGCCAAATGTCATAGTCATAATATGCAGCTATTGCAAGCAAAATTCGAATGGACTTAACCTTAGCAACAGGTGAAAAGGTTTCATCATAATCGACCCCAGGCCTTTGATTATAACCTTTAGCCACCAACCTTGCTTTATAAGTCTGTACATTTCCAAATGCATTGATCTTCTTCTTGAAGACCCATTTGCATTATATGGGTTTAACCCCAGCTGGCAAATCAACCAAGTTCCACACTTGATTGATCTCTATAGATTCCATCTCGGATTTCATGACTTTTTGCCATCTCTTTGAATCAGTGTCCAACAGTGCTTCGTTATAGGTTGTAGGCTCATCGTTATCGGGAATATCTATCTTACTGTGTGTTTCCACAAGTATATTTAGTTTTTCAGAAGGACGATGAGTCCTAGTGGACCTACAGAGTTGATTGTTTTGCAGTTCAGTGCTTGATATGTTCTGACTGTGAGAGAGTTCTTGTGTGTTGGATAATCCACTAACTTGAAAGCTTTCAGGAATATCATTATCATGTATTTCCTAAATGGGAGGAGGTGCAACCATTGCATCTACTCCCAAAGGCTGTGTAAGAGGATCTTGCATTTCTGCATTGTTCCTCGAAACACTCCTACTGGCCGAAGGGCTTACTTGAAGTACCCAATCTTTTCCAAATACTCCCACTGAATTCTTGCCTTGGTCATTCAGCAAGGATTCAACATCTATGTTATCTTGCGGTTCTTGAATTTCCTCAAGTTCTATCTTTGTGCAACTATGTTCCTTGTAAACATATTCTTCTTCAAGGAAAGTTGCGTTTCAGGAAACAATGACCTTACTTTCTCCAGGAAGATAGAAGTAGTATCCCTTAATTTCCTTTGGATACCCCAAGAAGTAACATTTCTCACTTTTGGATTCCAATTTGTCAGTGAGCATCTTCTTAACATATGCAGGGCACCCAAGGGTCTCATATGTTTAAGAGCTGGCTTCTTGCCACACCATATCTCATAGGGTGTCTTTTTTACTGACTTGGAAGGAACCCTGTTCAGAACATATATTGAGGTTTGTATAGCATGTCCCCAAAGGTATGTCGGTAGAGCTGAGAAGCTCATAATGGATCGAACCATAACTAAAAAGGTTCGGTTTCTCCTTTCGGTAACACCATTCATCTGTGGTGTTCCAGGAGGTGTCCACTCTGATTAGACTCCATGTAGCTTTAAGTAATCTAGAAAATCCTTGCTCAAGTATTCACCTCCTAGATCCGATCGAAGGGTCTTGATACTTGTTGTAAGTTGCTTCTCTAATTCTGACTTGTACTCTTTGAACTTCTCAAAAGCCTCAAATTTATGTCTCATAAGATACACATATCCATACCTTGTGAAGTCGTCAGTAAAAGTAATGAAGTATGGGAAACCTCCTTTAGCTTGAGTCGAAAATGGCTCACATACATCAGTATGGACTAACTTAAGCACCTCCTTGGCTTGCACACCTTTCCCAGAAAGTGGCTTATTAGTCATCTTTCCTCTCAAGCAAGATTCGCAGTTACCATAAGACTCCAAGTTAAATAGTTTGAGGTAGTCTAACTTCCTCAACCTTGCTATCCTTGATTCGTTGATATGACCAAGTCTGCAATGCCATAGGTAGGTAGAGTTTCTATTACTTATCTTAGCTCATTTATTTTGTACATTGAATATTTCTTGACTACAGTTTAGTGTATGTAATCCATCCACAAGAGGAGAAGTTTCATATATAACATTATCAAAAGACAGTACTTGACTGCCATTACAAATATATATGGAAAAAACCCCCATGTCCAAAATAGGGATATAAATGACATTCCTCGTTAACGAGGGTACATAGTAACAATCATTTAACACTAGACAATAGCCAAAAGGCAAATTTAATCTATAAGTTCCTACGCGCTCAACATCCACTCGTGCTCCATTTCCAACGCGTAGGTCCACCTCTCTTGGTCCAACCTTCATGCTATCAGTTAGCCCCTGCACATTGGTACAAATGTGTGAGCCACAAGTGGTATCCAATACCCAGGAATGAGAGTTATTTATAGACATATTTATTTCAGTGACGTACATACCTTATCCACCAGAGGTAGAAGCACCTGGTGCTTTTCCTCCTCCTGGTGCAGTGCAGTCCTTCTTCCAATGCCCCTTCTTGTTGCAATTGAGGCATACATCCTTAGCCGGATTCACCTTCTTCTTCTTCACACCTCCTTTAGGCTTCATAGCTGAGGGTGCAACGACTGCTTTGCCCTTCTTCTTCTGCCATTCCTTACCTTTCAGCTTGGGTCGGCTAGTAGAGCTCACCATGAGCACAACTTTTCCTTTGGAAGTGAAAGATTTAAGGGTCCTGAGCATGTTGTGCAGCTCCGATAGACTCGTCTTTGTTCTATTCATATTGTAATTCACTATGAAGTTTTCAAATGAACGAGGGAGAGAGTTCAGGATGAGGGTGGTAGAGACTTTCATTTGCAGCTTCGTTCCAATTGAAACAAGTCTCTCTATCAACCCTATCATCTTCAACACATGCTGCGAGACTTGGACCCCTTCATTGAGCTTACACTTAAAAAGTTCTATCAGTAACTCATATTCCATAGTCTGGGATTGTGAGTCATAGAGACTCTTCAAGTGTTCGAGCATCTCATTGGGACCCATGTTCTCATGTTGTCTCTGAATTTCCATAGACATGGAATATAACATCATGCACTGTGTTGAAGTGGCATCATCTAGGTGTTTTTGGTAAGCATCATTATCAAAAGAGGCATATTCAGCAGAGTCTGTCGCAGGGACTGTTGGAAACACTGTGTCCAACACATATTCTAATTTCTCTTGTCTCAGCACTATTCGTAAATTTCTTAGCCAGTCAAGGTAGTTAGGTCCAGTAAGTTTGTTCATTTCAATCAACATTTTCAATGATAAGCTCGACATCTTTAATAATCTGAAGAATTAGATAGACTGGAAATCAAACTCAAAATTTATTTTCTATTATACACATTCGTTTAGGCGAATCAACATGGTCTTTTGTTTAATTATCTCCCACTATTTTAACATACTTCTATGATCCCATGGTAGAATACATACCTATATTAATTAAGGTCATAATGGGCCAAGATCCAAGCCTATGCTATCTCTGCATTTGCTTTGGCTGATAACTTTAATAACACATCTTGGTAGGTTCTAAACCAATTGTAAAACTTATTTGCAACTCTTGGTTGATCAAATATTATATTTAATTTTGCGTTCTTAGATTAGTCCGACACTTTGGCGCTAAGATTTGTCTAAGCAAGTCAACCCCATTACACGACTGCGTTTATGTATCTAAGTAAATTTGGCCTTTGTGAGCAACCACTTTGGTGTAAATACCCACAAAACTTTATCGTTTACCTTTACATTTAAAATACATCTATGAAAGAGTTTGGGTCCTCGTATACTTAGAGCAAATGCTTTGGCATAAATACTCGTATCGCCGAAAAGAATTTTGCAATCTAACAATTATAATGGACGACGCGTTTTAATTTAGACTTGTATTTAAAATTTTGGGGAACATTTTAATTCAGGGTTTTAACCAAGATTAATTCTTTTACGCCATATCCAATATGACATCATAATATCACACAAAACTAATGACACATATAGTTGGGAACCGTCAACCCAATATGCATGATATTAGATGGTTTAATCAAATACTGAGCGCCATCTGCCCAGACAGTTATAGCGGACACTATGCTAATTATTAAATGAAAGCGTTTAAACACTTAGCATATAGTTCGTATATTATTCGATAATATACAATTAATAATAATCATGGGTTAACTTGTCTAAACTATGGTTGACCAGTGGGCCGGGATTGGGTCCGTTGGGTCGGGACCGGCGGGATCAGAACAGTCCCGTCTCGTTTCCGATCCCGTCGGATCGGGATCGGGATCGGGGCGGTTTTTTTTCTTCTTTTTTTGCACTTAATTTAAAAAATACACATATATATATAAAAACTCAATAATTAAAAAAGATAGTGTAATAAAAACATCTCAAGGCTGTTTTTGTGCCTCTTATATTATTTAATAGACATATGATTTTTTGTAATACAAATACAATTGTCAAAATTGCAACTTTGTGGTATTGTTCAAAAGTTGCAAATTACATAATAAAATTGCAATTAAAAAAATTACATTTTGAAAAAAAACATGTTCTAGTTTACTGGTTCTTCGGTTGGAATTGGTATTTGTTGGTCAAATTGCTCCGCGTCGCTTCCACCACCTTCTGATAAGATTTCGTTGTAGTTTTCGTCTTCTTCTTCGTTGATCTCTGGTTGACCGCACCTTCTCCGCTCCGCTCGTATCCAATCTCTGAATAATACTACAATCTCCAAGTTGTCTCCGTCTAATGAGTGTATGTGCTCTCCTATTTGATATCTGCCAGCAGAAAAAGTTCTTTCAGACGCCATTGATGACGCTTGAATGTTCAAAACATCTCGGGCCATCATTGAAAGTGTCGGAAAGGTCTTCTCATTCCCCATCCATTATTTTAACAAGTCTTCATGAGAACTGCTTGGTACGGTACAGAACCTCACAAATGACACACCATACCATTAAATAATCCAATACTTTTTTGCATAGACCATTTATAATCTAACCAATGACATGTTACCGTTAAATAATCATGACCGTTAGTACTACGGCCTATATCAGAAGTGATAGCCACTTTGCCATTAAAATTATATAATGAATAACATAAATACTGTTGATATTCATGTGCAAATTTAAATACATCTCTCTTAACAGTTGTTCTAGGAAAACCGTTAAAATCAGGATTATACATATCTCTAATGTAATGAATAAAACCGGGAGATGAAGGAAATGAAAAAGGAAAACCCTCCACAACAACTAATTTTGCTATTGCTTCCCTATCTCTATGTTTATCGTATTTATGGCCTACAATTACCCCCGTCATAGGGTTAATTTGACCCGGTACTTGGTCCGGGACAATATGTCAACCTTGTCCCGATGGAGAGGACGTTTGCACACCCGGTTTTGATGCCTCGTATTGGGCATACCTAGTTGGATGAGCCCTTGCTACGTGTCTCATTAAACCCCCCATCCCACTGTGACCTTTTCCAGTTTTAAATTTTAAAACATCTTTACAAATTTTACATCTAGCTACTTAATTCTCTACGTCCTTATAAAAAAATATCAATGCATCTGATTTTAATGGTCGTTTTGCTGGACCTCGTCTCATACTAGGGGGAATATGAGGCATTAGTGGGTGTGTTGTCATCTACATTAGTGTGTGTATCATCGTCTAAATTAAAGTGTTCTTGAGTTCAGAAAATAGCTCTTCATCTAAATCTAATGGTATTGTAGGAAAATGTTCAGTATCAACAAAATCATCATGTGTAGGAATATGATTCTGTCTAGAAATAGGATGACTAGAAGAAATACTCTTGCCCTTGTTGCCCCTACTAGAAGAAGCATGTCCCTACCCGTAAGCATACGTTTAAATCCTTCCATTATAAATTTATAATTATAATAAATAATTAAAGTAAATGAAATTAAGTGCGCTAAATAAAATACACAGACAATAATAATTTAATGAATGAACGAATGTACCAAACGCCGATGTAACGTCGACGTGTAATCGAGAGGTTGAAAATTGAAACTTTGCTCGATGGAAGATCCTCAAGCTAGTTGCCAACTTCACTCCAAATGAATAAATAAAATTGAATATTTAGTAGACAATGTAGACTTGTAGAGAGATAGATTGAGATTTTAGAGAGATTGTAGGAAGATTTGTGAGAAAGATGAAGAGAAAATGAGGTATTTATAGTTGAAAAGTTGGGTTAAGGTGTAAATATAATAACTTACGGGTTAAAAATAAATATTGAGGGGGTATGGGGAGGGGGGAGGCTAAAATGTCCGTTGCAAAATGACCAAAATGTAAAATGTTTGTTGGTGCAACGGCTATTTGTGCAAAGGGGAGTTTCGAGCCGGATCGGGACCGGTACCGGGGCCGGGTCGGGCCTGGCCAGATTGGGGTGGGCTGGGATGGGTCAGGACGAGACCATGTCCCATCCCGGCTCGAGTCCCGATACCACAATTGTTTTAAAAAAAATTTGGGTTCTGGCCAACCATAGTCTAAACTCTAAAATTTAAGTCTAATCCAAACCGTCCCTTAAATATTTTTTGATTTTAAAAATGGATTTTCAGGATATTTCTGTAAGTTTCAAATTTTCAGAATTTATAGTTTAGTCCCTCAAGAATTTAAAATTTCAATTTTTGAACCCCTTTAAATTCAGAAAATCCAATTTTAAATTTCAGAAAATATTTTCAGATTTCAGGGACATGTCTGTAATTTTTAGAATTGTAAATTAATTACAGATTTGGCCTAATAGACCAAATTTGCTTTTATGAAATTTACAGATTTGTCCCAAGGACCTAATCTGATGATTTTAAAAACTATTCCAGGGACTAGATTGCAATTCCAGAAACTTCTAAAATTTTCAGATTTGCCCATGGACTAAATTGCAATTTTGGAAACCGCCACTGTCCCACCGAAACAGTGACTGCCGCCATTGTTCACGCCGGAACAGTGTTCGGTTATTGTTCACTGTTCCATTTTTTTAATTGGAGCGTTGGTGCTGCGACGCTCCATCGTGGAGTTGCGGCGCCTCCATCTCGGAAGCACAAAATCCGCATTTTTGAAACCCTAAAACTGGTTCAGGGTCAGATTTGCAGATTCATATTCGTTACCCTCCACTATCAAACAACACGTTCATCGATCATCATCCAATCCCTTCTCGTTCTTCGCTTCAGTGCACCATGTTCGCAATGAACCGATTACACACATTGACTTAGAAGAGTTAGATCAGAATGACTTCCTCGATTACATCATTGTTTAATAGTTTAAGAGACAAGGATGATGTGCTTTTAAGATATTAGGTTTTCAAGCTTTAAACGACATAAATTTCAGATTTAAACAAATTCTAACCCATATTATTATTAACTAATTACCTTATAATCATACAAAACAACCCTAACTCTTGATACCACTATAGGGTTTTGTTGGGTTGTTGTACGCAGCAGATATTGAAAACTTATTTCAAACCCAACAAACGTAGAACTGTTCGACTATAGGGTAATTTAAAATCGTAAACATAAGACTTGAATGGTACTTACATGTTTACAATATCTGGAATCTTTATCAACTGTGGGTGCGCACGTGAATGTCTTTTCGATTGCAAGCTCCAAGCTTCTATGTATTCCTCTTTTGGAAAGCTAGGAAATCCTGCAGAGGTTCGAGAGAGTGTTTTGATTCTGAGTCTCTAAGACTTAGAATAATGATATGAAAATCAAGTGTCATGAATAATGAAGTGTAGGTCTGTATTTATAGGTGAAAAATTAGGTCAAACTGGATTAGGGTTTGACCTTGGGCCTGGCCTAAAATTTGAGAGATTAGGTCATGGCGCCGCATCGCTATGGTGTGGGCGCCGCGGCTCTGACGTGGCCCTACACTGTCTCATTTTATTTTCCGCACATTCTTAATTAAATCCAAAATCCAATTTTGACTTAATTAAAACAAACATTATTCATTTAAATATTTCGATTCTAAATCGAATATTTAATACTCTTTCAATACATCCTTAGATCGAAAAGACAATCGACGTAGTGTGACCCTACATGCCTTCACATATCGACATTAATCAAATTAAGGACTACGCGAAACTCCTAGACTGCGCCGCAAGACGAACTCAATATGTAAAGTACATTTACACGAATCCAGTAAACTTAACCTCTATGTGGTAAGATAAAATCCTCCATTCATGACACACCCAATCAAGCTTAGGATTTGTCAAGTGTGTATCCAAATGGCTTAATCATTGCATCTCATCTATATTAGTTGACAACTAGACCATATTCTAAATATGGCTATTGCGTTGGCCAATGACTTAGTCAACCTAATATCACTGAGAAGTTGAGTGTTCTCTCAAATATACATTCGAGGAATGAATCCTAATGTTGACTCAACTACCATCTTTAATCCACATCGTAATGTACCAAATACAAGTCGTATCTCAACCTATAAGGCATTTGAGCTTAGGACAGGATCAAAGTAAATTACTTTGTAGACAAGATGCTCATTGACCTCAAGTCTAAGGACTTCTATCTCCCACACGATGATCATACTTTAGATATGTATAACAAAAAGTATATTAGCAGGGTATACCAATACTTCCAAAATATTCATGTGTCCATCACGAGTAGCCATTACTTGTAGCAGGTGAGACATACTACATCCTCTAAGGATGTGATGCAGACTACATATTGACTTATCACATATCATCGATATCCCATTCTCGATGATCATTAGTCAAGGCTATTGTAAGAGTTATGTTATAATATTAATATCTCACATTATTAATAACAACGTAACCTTTAGGGATGCATATTATAGAATATTATAAACAATCAACTAATAATTCAATAATTACAAATGCCAAATTATTAATCTCCATTAATAATAATACGAATGTGTATAAAGTACATTTGTCCTAATACAAATTATCTAGGACATAAATATACTTTCAACTATAAGTCACAATAATTAACAATTTAAAATATTTAAAAGGCATACGAACAAATCACAACCAAAACTTTTTTGTTTGACTCTCGAAAAATGTAAAGTATCATATAAATTGGGACAGAGGGAGTAATACGAAATAGATAGTAAAGTGCGTAGAATTGATAGAACATCAAAGTAAGAGATAGAACTCTTATTGAAGAAGTCTTCATTGAGTCGATGAACAATGTTATTAACTGAGGGGAAACAAATATGATAACTCGAGTTATAAACGTTACGTGTAGTCGAATTCCAATGGGTGACAAGTAGGGAAAAAAGGAACATTTATAGTAAGACCCTAAAGTAACTGCTCTCTAAGATCATACTCATCCATAATGAGCACTATTAGCATATTTTGTATGTCACACATGTGGATTTGTATCTATTGTAGAGTTAAACAGGTAGTCCCGGATATTTTGGAGTCTGTTGGCTTGGGGAACTTATCCTATCCGGATGTTTGACTTATTAAATATTTTACTCCGGACTGGAACTGTCTACCTCCGGTATGGAAAATTCGAAATGAGTTTGCAGCAAACCCAGAATGGGCTTCCCAGGCGGCCATTCAATCTTCAACTCAGGTGAACCTAACTTACTTGGTATTGACTAGATGATGTTTGCCACATGTTTACTTCCTATCTGTAGAATTGTGTAATTCTCCCTTGTTGGAATCTTCTCATTAATACACTATGTTTACAATTGTAATCCTAATTGTATGAGAATATCTATTTTACATAATTACACTAAATTAATAATTACAGAATATATGGAGAATATTTATGTATTCTCTATCACATCCCCACAGTCAGAGTGGGAGGAGGCCGGACGCTCAGACTGGATACGAAGTTAAGGAACAACTACCGAGGAAGTCCCTTAGTAAATATATTTGTGTACTGATATGAGGAAAGAACATGTAACACCCGAACATGGCCCATAGCAACCTTCTCATGAACAAAATTAATATCCATCTCAATATGTTTGGTTTGTTGATGCTGAACCGGGTTATGAGACAAGTAGAAAACAAATATGTTATCACAGTAGACAATAGATGCCCTACGTAAGGGACAATGAAACTCTAGAAGGAGGTTTCTGAGCCAACAAATCTCGGCAACAACGTTCGCAATGCCTCTATATTCTGCTTCTGCACTCGAACGGAAAAGCGTGGCTTGCCATTTGGCAGACCACGAGAGGAGGTTATCACCCAAAAATACACAATAGACGGAAATAGATCGATGTGTTTCTGGACAGCCGCCCCAATCGACGTCTGTATATGATATCAGCCTGGTCGGTGCAGATGGATAAAGATGTAACCCCTAGTCAAGAGTACTCTTAACGTACCGAATGATACGTTTAAGAGCTATAAAGTGAGGCTCCCTGGGAGAATGCATAAATATACACACCTGCTGAACAACATAGGTAATATCGGGCCTAGTGAAGGTATATATTGAAGCGCACCAGCGAGACTCCTATAAAGAGAAGGATCAAGCACCGGATCTCCGTCATTCGCGCTAAGCTTCGACTTCGAGTCGACTGGAGTGGGCATGATCTTGCAGTTTGCCATTTTAACCCTGTAAACAATCTCTTCGGCATACTTACGCTTACACAGGAACATTGCATTCTCGGATCTGGTTAGGGAAATCTTCAAGAAATAACTCAACTTACCCAAGTCTGTCATGGAAAATTCAGATTTGAGCGTGGTAATTATCTCATTTTTTAGCATATCAAATTCCTCACGCATGGCCGCATTCCAATTTGTATCAAGCTTGTCTAATTTTAGGTTCTTGGGTATACGTGAGATGGCTTGAGTGGATAGGTTAAAGTGGACTTTTGGTTTGAAAATCCCGAGTTGGACGTGGGTTTCTATGTGGTGTGTAGGAATGGGGACTGTTTGGGTGGGCTGTGGTTGACGTGGGCTCAAGCAGTGAGGTAGTGAGGAGGTGATGGGAATAACGGGCATGGGGGATGGGGGGTTGGTGATAGTAACGGGTGGCAGTGGGGTTGTCGGTGGGGAGTTCGGACAGTGGGGCAGTGAAGAGGTCAAGGGATCAATGGGTAGGGGGTGGTCGACGTTATCGGTGGGTTGGTCGACGGGTTGTGGGGAAGTGCTGGGGGGAATTATGGAGGCACTAGGCGTTGAGTCGGACTACTAGCTCCATGGATTACATTTTTAAACAGATGGGAAGTGTCGGAATCATCAAGGAAGCCATTGTCAGTGACTTGAAATTTGCGGACGTGTGCAGAAGGGATTATGTTCTCCTCAAACGTGACATGGCGAAAGATTAAGACTTTATTTGTGGACAAATCATAGCAGAGGTACCCCCTATGATTTGACGGGAAACCCAAGAAAATTCAAGGAGAAGTCCTAGGTGCTAATTTGTGAGGAGCCATGGAGGCGAGATTAGGGTAGCATAGACAACCAAAAATCTGAAGGTGACCATAGGAAGGGATCCGACGGAATAAAATTTTGGTAGGGTTTATTTTTTAAGGGTATATGTAGGTAATATATTATGAACGTATGCTACCATGTGTAAGACGTAGACCCAAAAGGGAGGGGGTAGAGAAGCATGAAAGAGTATGGTACAAATCATATTGTTAATGGTGCGGAGAATTCTTTCGGCTTTATCATTTTGAGGTGAGGTATGGGGCACGAGAATCGAAACACCATGCCATTGTCAGCACAAAATTTATGAAATGGAGAATTTTCAAACTCACGACCATTGTCACATTGAAATAATTTTATGTCCTTCTCAAACTATGTTTTAATGTATGTTCGAAATTCAAGAAAAATGGAGTAGACTTGAGACTTATATTTGAGCGGATAGACCCAAAGAAAATGAGAAAAATCATCTAATAATACCAAATAATATTTATGACCCAATTTGCTAGTAATGGGAGATGTCCTTAAATCCGCATGATTGATGTCAAATGGAGAAAAAGTAGCACTCAAAGATGACTTAAAAGGAACTCTAACATGCTTCCCTAAAGGACAAGAATATCAATTTTGGGGAAATCTCCCTTTATTACATTGAATCAAATTTTGACTTATAAGAAAATTAAAAAATGGTGCACTCGGGGGCCTAAGTCTACTGTGCCAAGTTGATGGAGAGATTGTAGCTAGAGAAGTATGTGGATTGACACTTGCAGTGGAATTGGATGAGAAATGATAGAGGTCCCCCATACTATTGCACCTAGTAAGAGTTTTCCGCGTACGTATGTCCTTCACAGAAAAACCAAAAGGGTCAAACTCAATAGATACAAAATTGTCACTAGCAAATTTCCTAATAGAGATTAAGTTTTTAATGATGTTTGGAGCTTATAGGACATTTTTTAGGGAAAACGGAGAGTGAGGTGGTGGTGTTTGAGTGGTGCCATAGACTTAAATTGGAATGCGATTGCCATTTTCGACCAAAATAAATTGAGGAATGTTCAAGTTAAATAGTTGAGGAAGATTACTAGAGTTACGAGTGAGGGGGGAAGTGGCGCATGTATGCATGTACCAGGCATCATCGAGCTGCTGTAAATTCATAGTGTTGTAGGCCTGGCCCAGTTCGGTAGGGGTAAGAAGGCCGTATGGTTGTTGTTGCTATTGGGCCACCAAGACATGGGCTTGCTGTGTTAGACCAGCCTGGCGTGGGCCTGGATATACTGGCCTGCTTCCACTGGCCACTACTTTAGGCCAGTGCCATCGGGTAAGGGCATAGGGGTGAGGCCCAACTTTCAGACACCAGTCATGGCATTGGGCTGGTCCGCTGTGATGGGTATGGTGCCTACCACGATTATCCACTGATATTGATGTCTCGGTTGCAACCTCTACCTTTATCACCGCATCCGCTGCCGCGGCCCCGCGGAGTGTGACTGTCCATGTGTGGTGGTTGTTCGACGGGTGCTGTGGCGGTCACCAGTGCATCAACCACCAATGCCTTCTGATTATGTTCATCCTGTTTGACACACCTAGTTTTCTCTGATAGTAATTATGACCGGGTCTTGTTGAAACTAGGAAGGGGATAGGCTTGTTGGATCATCGTTGCAAGCGTATCGTATTCACACTTTGGCAAACCATTAATTAGTTGCAAATCCATCTTTATTATAGAAACGGAGTTCCCACATTAGATAGTTGATCTGCAACTAATTTTAATTATTTACAATAGTCGGACATATTAGCAAAGCTTTCAAGACGGGTGTTATTCAATTGTTCCTCCAAATACACGGCACATGTATGTTTGTTGTCTTGAAAAATTTCTTCTAACCTTGTCCATAATTCGTGAGCCGAAACACCTGTATTCATAATAGTATGAGGTAGATCCTTAGATATGGTGTCATATATCAATTTCTTGTCGATTGCATCAAGTCGTTTCCCATTGGGTTGTCAAATTCGGACGGACGGGGTGTGGTGGTATCGATTTGATCAAGAACGTTGTAGGCACAAACATGTATTTGAAATAACTCAACCCACGAAGAGTATTGTCCATCCTCATGATCAAGAATCAAAGGGAAAACGTTTTTGATGTTCGTTACGGCAAATGCTAAATGAAAGGTGTTGGGAGAAAAGGGAGAAAGAGGATGTGTGATGTCTTATGTGAAGGAGGAGGAATCGGGAGAAGCCACGTGGCTGCCGAAAGCAAGGAAAGAGAGGGGGTGGCGGCCGAATATAATTTAGGGTAGGGAGGGTGTTAGGGTTTGGCTTCTGATACCATGTAGAATTGTGTAATTCTCCTTTATTGGAGTCTTCTCATCAATACTATATATATAAGTGTTTATAATTGTAATCCAAATTGTATGAGAATATCTATTTTACATAAGTACACTAAATTAATAATTACAGAATATATGGAGAATATTTACGTATTCTCTATCACTATCATCCATGTATCAATGTGTATTTTACCATTATAGATAGTCCCCCCACTTTTTGAA
This sequence comes from Anisodus acutangulus, assembly GCA_029783415.1. Lineage (NCBI taxonomy): Eukaryota > Viridiplantae > Streptophyta > Magnoliopsida > Solanales > Solanaceae > Anisodus > Anisodus acutangulus. Next base: position 15,199,624 of record CM056511.1, on the reverse strand, counting down.
TAGTTCCGAGAAATGTCTGAGAAGTGGAAACATGTGTTGGTGGGAATAAATGAAAAGGTGTCTCACACTAGTGTTTCAGATGGAAGTGGCGTGCGCCTCCATTCATTTAATGATCGAGACATGTGTTGATCTTTGGTTGGAGATGACATCACCGTTGGTTACCGAGGTAATGATGCGTTTAGCCCCATAAATAATAAAAGCTCTTTGTTCCTTTATTTTCAACTTCATCCTTGTCTGCGTCTTTATCTTCATCTTCTACAAATTCATCAGTTCCTGCATTCTCTCAAATCTCGACTTATTTTCCCAGAATTCTTAGGATTATGAGCCTTTGGTCATTTTTGACACTGACATGCACCGTCCTACAGTGTTTGTCGACCACTATCGTCATTGTTGATGAGGTGGTGGAGGAAGAAGTGCCAGTACTAACTAGGAAAAGGAAGGCTATAGATGGAAATACTTCTTCCAAAAGTAGGAGGAATGACCGGGAACTAGATATTTCAGAGATACTCCCCAAGAAATGAAGCCTTGCGTTGGACTACGCTCTCTGGTCACAAATGGAGAAGCAAATTGGGCGATGAAATATCCGCATGAGTGAGTACAACTATACTATCCTACCGAGATAGCTTCCCTTTGTCTGGAAAGAATGCAAGTAGGGCGAAGATGTTCATATCCACCACGCCAAGGAGAATGAGCAGATTACCAATCACTAGGTTGGCTTCTCATTTGTGTAAACCTGTTTAACTTGGGGCTCCAGCGAGCAATTGACCTGGTCATAATGGATCTATGTCAGCAGTATAAGATCTTCTTGGCTCAAGTAGGCCTAGTCACTTGGAGGGTTGTGCATGTATACGATTCTTGGCATCTAAAGTTGAGGAGAACTTTAGCCTCTAAACACCTTTACTTCTTGAATCTTTACTAGTGAGCGGTGTTTACCGTAGCTGTTAGTTTGGCTGCAACCTAAGAATTGAAAGAACCAGGTTATTTGAGAAAATATGCAAGAACGTAAGTTTGAAATATATAAATCAACCCAAGAATTCTCATGTGGAGAACTCCTTGCTCTAGGGGCGAAAAAACCAAGACATAACTCTTGTAGGATTTCCCCAAACTCCACTAAACACGAGCAGTTTTAAGGTTACAACTCTATGTACACCTAAGAAACTGTTCCAAATAGTATATTCATCCTCTCCTTAACAATTCTCTCAATTGTTGGTTCTCTCACCTAACTTCTTCAATGAATCTACCAAGTCAATGGTGTTTCTTACAAAACATAAAACAGTATCTACTATAATCACAATGAAGGTATTCCTTGTAACCACAAGAACCTAACTCTTACAACTCAAGAACAATATAGATAAATCTTGATAGAAACAAGTTAATTCCTTGACATTGTTGTAGTTGGTTCACTCGAGACTCTTTGTATTGACTCTTCTCTCACTCTAATTGTTATGGTTAAGCTCCAGAGATTTTACTGTATTGTAGTTATAGAAGTATATACTCTCCTTCATTTCTCCAAATCCATCCAAGACTTGGTTCCATTAATTGTACGAAATCAATCCTTGTTTGATATGTATTTCCTTCTTCACACGCATACATTTTATTTCTCCTATTTCCAAGCTAATTCAATGTGTCCAATTTATGTTAATATTTTTATATCTTGAGCTCTGATTCCTTGTAGTATTGGATTGAGTCATAATTCCAATTCTCCAAGTCTACATGAAACAACTTCTTCAAATAATCTTCAACTCTTAATCTAAAGGACCATCTTCAATGATGTCTGGTTTAGCAGTTCCTTTTGAAGAATTGTTAAGGATCTAGTTCTTGTATATCTCTGTCCTTCTTCCTTTTATGTTGATTGTCACTTGTACATAGTTTGTCAATCATCAAAACTCAATAAGCTCATGAACTATTATTGAGACCACATCATCTCAATAGTAGTTGGTCGAGGAAGGCGTGGCCTCATGTCTGATACCGATAACAATTATGATTGAGGGAGGCACGAGGTTTGTCATGGTTAATCTCTTCAAATAATATCGCTTTTCCAGAAACATGGAACACCAATCGTGAATGTCCTTTTTTCGGATCTTAAAACTCTTTTCTTTAAATTCTAGTTTTCTACCACTTCTATTTTAGCCGCCGTGGAGATATTTGGTTAGGTCTCTGACATCAAAGGATGGGTTTGGAAGATCGTAGACTCTTGTACCGTGGGTGACCAAAACTTGAAAACTATTTCTGCCATAACCAAGTGGAACCCTAAAAATCATGGTATAACACAACTTTTATTTTTTGTCTTCAAATACATGTTTCCTTGACTAACTCTGGTTTTCTTCTCTTGTCATATGTCTTTGGTCATGGAAGGAACAAGCTCAACTGCAGGTTCAACTCAAGATTCTTGGTTTTGACGAAGCCCCATACCGAATTGAGAAACTAGTTGCTCTGAAGTGGAAGAAAGCCAGTACATCTAGTATCATTTTTTTAGGAGGGTCTCACTCGTCCTCCTCCGAAGAAGAAAAAGTCCTTGAAGAATAGAAAAGAATAATTTATAGACAGATAGAGCATTTCCTAAGCTAATTCAGCGATTATTAAATTCCATCTTCGAGATGAGTCGGAGAAGAGCATTGTTATCCTAGTGGCGGATGATGATGATGAAGTCCTAGCTAAAAAAAGGCCGTGTTTGGTGCATCCCCAACTTTGAGATATGACGAAGCTGAAATATTATTTTAAGAGGCCGGTTTCAACGATCCGTCGGCCCTGAGTTGGACCACAAATCATAGAGGCAACCATCAAGGCTCCATAGAGGTCGCTTTCACTATAGCACCGGAGTCTTTTCCAGATCTTCCGATTTCTCAAATGGTAGACGTTAGTCCCTCAACTGACACCGAAAAGCACATTGTTATGGTCAAGGTTCCCAATGATGTCAACCTCTCATCTTAGCCACAACAGGTGGCTTCTTGGTTGAAGGGGCTAGTCGTCCCTCTAGAGAAGAAGCAAATACAGGACATATCTACCACCAGGTTTCTTAACAATGTGATGCACTTAGCCATCAGGGAAAGTTCTAATTCCAAATTGTCTTTCTTCCACTTTCATGGTGTATCGACTACTCACATACTTAACCTTTTATTGTAGTTCTATTTAGTCGCTATATATGGAGGCTTTACAGAGAGAGCTTCTAAATGAGACAGCTATCTCGGAATTCCAAAAGGCAAAGAAGGCCTTTGAATTTGAGCTAGAGGTTCTCAAGGCCGAGAAAGAGACCTCGAATCAACAGACCACATCAGCTTCTAAAGAGATGAAGAAATAGGAGAAGAAGTGGAAGAGCGAGAGGACTCCTCTACTAAGTAGATTTCTAAGCAACTAAGGAAATCCAGACTCTTAAGGCTTTCATATTTCGGACGGAGGAGCAACATCAAAAGCTGGTAGAGGAGCATTCTTGGTTACCAATGATCTCCAACTGTCAGAGGAAAAAGTAAAGTCTCTGGAAATTGTTCTTGAGAATTCAGAAGTAGATAAAGCGGGACTCTAGGCTCAACATGCCAGAGTGTATTGGGAACTCCAAGACCTTAAGATTCAATCAGAGCTTAGTAAAACATGATATAGTTTTGCATCTCCAATAGAGATTTTAGAGGTTGTTCCACCAGGATTCCCAACATCAAAGCAAAAATTCAAAAATCCGAAGTGGTAGTGGTGAAACCTGAGGAGCCATGAATGTGTCTTCCTTGAGAAACACGAGGAGATTCCTTAAATGAGATGAGTTATCAGATTAACCAGATGAGGTCAACAAAGAAGAAGTTACTAAATTGCATCCTACTTCTCGGGTCCCTCAAATTACTCTTTCTCTAATCGCTCCTTCAACTTCTGCATCGGTTGGTTCGGGCTCTGTATCTGCAAGACCAAATGATTCCTGGAGATGTATTTTTCTTCTTTTTTGTAATCCTATACCATTTTCTTATTAACGCCATATTTAATGAATATCATTTTTGTTCATCTTGAGTAATTTTTTGTGCTTTGCTTGTTTTTGTATCTTGCATTAAATATTCCATACTTAAAAATATTTTCATAGACGTTTTAGGTATTCTCGGTGAAAGTGAAGTGGAGATGGAGTAATTATTTGTGCTTTGCTTGTTTTTGTATCTTGCATTAAATATTCCATACTTAAAAATATTTTCGTAGACGTTTTAGGTATTCTCGGTGAAAGTGAAGTGGAGATGGAGGCATCGTATGGTTGAAGAGGCTACTTGGGACCGAGTCTGACATGCAGCGCATATATCCACAACTTTTTTACTTTTCAGGACCAGTTCAAGATGACCATTTTTTAAGTGGGAGAAGATGTAATGATTCGTGTAGTCATTTTTATCCTAAATGACATTTTCCATAGGCTTAGTATGTGTTTTATGACTTGCAAAGATGGATGGCATGGGTCTCGAGGGACTAGGGTCATATTGGAGAAGAAAACCAACAAGTAGGAATTTGGAAATATAAGAATTGACCAAAGTTTGTATGGTCATTTTGGACTTAGTTGGATAATTTGACAGCTCCCGATGGATCAGGAGTGATTCACATTCTTATGTCGCAAACAAGTAAGTTTAAAAAATAAGAGTTGACCACGGTCAAAAATGTGCCCAGACAACCTCGCATAGGTGATTTGAGTATTCCAACAGGTTTGTAGGGTGTTTTCGGAGTGGTTTGCATCTTGGGTTTGCATCCTGAGGAGTCTGGGTGAGTTTCGATCATCAAAACACGTAGTTGAAGACACCGGATTTTTTGTTGTTGGTGCCCATAGATTTAGTCATTGCAATCGCAGGTTTAGGAGGTCCCGGTCATGCAAGGGAGATGGCACGGTAAAGAATCACAATCGTGGGGTTGTGGGCACATTCATCCAGGGATAGAGGCCAGACACTAGGCGGTGTTTTGAGAAGGGCAAAGCCAGAGCCGGCTGTGATCACGTGAAGACTTTCCTACATTCACGAAGAGCAAAGCATGGGTAGAATAAGCTCAAATCGGTATTTGACATTTCATTTCATAACTTGGGTTCTAGAGGTCGGATTTGGACGATTTGAGAGGAGTTCTTCTCGATTCAACATGTAAGAATCTAATCCTATCTTGGTAATTATTCATGAGTCCTTACAACTTATAGTGATTTAACTCGTGTATGAGTTGGGGAAATTTGGAGGTTTTGTCCCAAAATTTACGCGAGTGTAATTTAGGTATTTATAGGTCGACAAGTATTCAAGCAGCATTCAAGATATCAAACGCAAGCTCAAAAATGAAGAACAAATCAAGATTCAAGGATTAATAGTCCAAATTATTTGTTCGTGTTAGTTGAATTCAAGATTATCATATGTGGCAACCATATAGATCGAATTTATTTTGTTTACTTTCGAAAAGAAGAATCAAAGGATTCATTGTTGTTTATAATGATGCAGGAAACGGAATTCAATAACTGCTAAGTATTACAACACAATGAAATTACAATAAAATGAAATTTCAATGAACTTGAACAAGAAACTGGAACAGTTTTGGTATGCCGAGTCGAGTGCTGCAGGTAGTAATTCACCAAAATAAATGGTGAATTGATGTGCAACGGATTGGCCTTTAGGGAGAGTTATTCAGCCAAAATAAATGACTGAATTGAGTGCATATTAAGGTTGTTGACGTTCGAAACACCCAATAACCAATATAATATCAGGGACCAAACTATAAATACGAAACAATTCTGGTCCAAAAAGATAATATCAGAAGAAGCCACAGCCCACAACCTGTGACCCGAGACCGGACGGGACGGGCGGGCGGCCCGCGTGTGGGCTTATCCTCGAACCGAAGCACATCTAGGTCCTCCCTCCTTTAAACACATGGGATACCCCGTGGGGTCCCAAACCTCAAGCTAACTTTGAGACTTATTAACTAAACAAATTTTTCTTCCCCCACCGATGAGGGAGGATTGCTCTTTACCACATTTTTCCATGCTTCAAACACGTCACTTCGTGGACCAATATCTCTTTCATTTCTCAACGAAATTTGACGATCCTTGGCCCTACGGTCATCTACTTACTTAGTAGATTATGCACGTGTGAAGAACCGAAGATTCCAACATGCGGAACACTGGTGTTTAAGTCATTAAAGATTGTTGGACGCAACTCCCGGCAAAGGCAAATTTCCAACAATCCCCTCTTGAAAGAGATTTTGGCGCACTCACATGGTGCCCTTTCCTAACAATATTTCAGCGGACCGATGTTGCATAAGGAGAGGTAGCTTCAGCTTTGAACCTTTCATATTTAAATACCATCGGACTTACTTACTGCGCGGTGAACGTGATATCTTGAACCGTCAGTGTTTAATGTAAGCCAAGTCAATAGTACCAACACAATAAATTCCCTTACTCTCTTCTTCGTAATGTTTTGTCCGTTGTGGCCATGGACAACTTCTTGGATTCTTAAGTGCGTTCACTTGAGGCGGCCTGTCCTCACACTTAAATAGGTGGTCTCCTACAAGGTATCTTGCTATACCCCACTTCAAGAGTGTTAGGAACCATTAAAAGTTTCCCCAAACCTAACCTCAACTGTTGAGGATCATTAAAGGTTTTTAAAACTTAACCTTTACCCATACTGCAGATATCACTTAACGTCTATTGCGGGAACGACTTTGGATTTTGTGTTTCTTTACAGAAATCACTATCCGAAGTCGCTCATGCTTCCACTGAAGCGATCAACTGAACCTTTACAACTTAGTTTTCCCATTGAACCAAATTCCTGGGATCTCCAGTCAGTAAGGTTGGGTTACCACCGTATTGGTCCTTATACTTTAGGTTATAAGACAATTCCCCTAGACAGGCAGACCATCTGATCCTTGGGTAAGTCCTTTGTCAGGGGGTCTGTTGTATTATCCTTTGACTTTATGTAATCAATGGATATTATACCCGTGGTGATCAGCTGCCTAACGGTCTTATGCCTCCATCGAATATGACGAGACTTGCCGTTATACATAGCATTTCGTGCCCTTCCTAGAGCTGACTGGATATCGCAGTAGATCATTACAGAAGGTACAAGTTTGTTCCAACACGGAAGATCCTCTAAGAAGTCATAAAGCCACTCAGCTTCTTCTCCTGCTTTGTCTATAGCGATAAACTCCGATTTCATTGGGAGTCGGGCTATGCAAGTTTGCTTAGAGGATTTCCAAGACACAACCCCACCACCAATTGTAAATACATACCCACTAGTGGACTTGGTGTTCTCTATATCAGATATCCAGTTTGCATCACTATACCCCTCTAGTACAGCTGGATATCTCGAATAATGTAACCCAAAAGTTAAGGTGTGTTTCAGGTATTGTAATACCTGATTCAACGCCTTCCAGTGATCATCACTCGGATTACGGGTAAACCTAGCCAACTTATTGACTGCATAGGCAATATCAGGTCGGATGCAGTTTGTTATATACACCAAACTACCGATCACCCGTGCATATCGCTCCTGGTATACGGGTGCACCATGATTTTTATCAAGCTTTTGATTTGTATCCATTGGTGATTTTATCGGTGAACTATCAAACATCTCAAACTTTCTCAAAACATCCTCGATGTAGTGAGACTGAGATAAGACCAGTCCATCAGACGTCTTAGAGATTTTAATCCCTAAGATGACATCTGCGATACCCATATCTTTCATGTCGAAGCATTGTTTCAACATGTTCTTAGTCTCTAGGATTACCCTAGGACTGCTTCCTGTGATCAACATGTCATCTACATACAGGCATATCATGACGGATGAGTCAGAATTACCTTTCGTGTAGACACATTTGTCACACTCGTTAATGGAGAAACCTTTTGATAGTAAAGTACTATCAAACTTTTTGTGCCATTGCTTCGGAGCTTGTTTCAGCTCGTACAGAGATTTGACAAGCCGACAGACTTTCTTTTCTTTCCCTTGAACCATATACCCCTCGGGTTGGTCCATATAAATTTCTTCTTCCAAATCACCATTTAAGAAGGCTGTCTTGACATCCATTTGATGTATCTCAAGGTCATGCAAAGCTGCGATCGCAATGAATACCCGTATGGATGCCATCCGAAATACCGGGGAGTATGTGTCAAAGAAGTCAAGACCTTCTTTCTGCCGATAGCCCTTGACTACCAACATGGCCTTGTACTTATCTATAGATCCATCTACTTTATATTTCCATTTGAGTATCCACTTACAACCCAACGGTTTATTTCCCGGAGGAAGATCAACCAACTCCCACGTATGGTTATGCAGAATGGAGCCTATTTCACTCTCAATAGCTTCTTTCTAGAGCGGTGCCTCTGGAGTTGACAATGCTTTAGCAACTGTCCTTAGTTCATCATCAACCATATAAGCTACAAAGTTAGGACCGAAGGATTTATTCTTCCTGGCCCTTTTACTTCGCCTTAGTTCCATCTCTGGGGTCTCCAAGTTCTGAGAATCTAGAATACTAGATTCTGAATATTCAGTCACTTCGAGATCCGCTAGATCTGAACCATATAGATCTGGGCCGTCAATGTCTCCCAGTTCCTGAGAGTTTTGTTCATAACTTCGTTTGCGAGAGGTTATGTCATTTTCCTTTCTAGGAAAGATACGTTCAAAGAATTGAGCATTCCTTGATTCCATGATTATACCCTGGTGGATATCTGGAATATCTAACTTATGCACTAAGAAGCGATAAGCACTACTGTTATTTGCATATCCGATGAATATGCAATCTACAGTCTTAGGTCCAATCTTGACCTGCTTTGGCTTGGATACTTCAACCTTTGCCAGACAACCCTATACCTTTAAATATTTGTAGATGGGTTTCTTTCCCTTCCATAATTCATATGGAGTTTTGTCCTTACCCTTATATGGGACTCTGTTAAGAATCGTATTAGCGGTAAGGACGACTTATCCCCACATGTTTTGGGAAAGACCGGAATTTATGAGCAAGGCATTCATCATTCCCTTCAATGTGCGGTTCTTACGTTCCGCCACACCGTTGAATTGAGGTGAGTATGGAGCCGTCGTTTGATGAACAATGCCTGATTGGGCACATTATTCCTAAACGGCACTACGTATTCTCCCCCTCTATCGCTACGAATTGATTTAATCCGCATGCTTAGTTGGTTCTCAACTTCTGCTTTGTAACGTCGGAACGCTTCAAAGGCTTCATCCTTACTTTTCAACAAGTAAAGGTAACAATATCTTGTGCTATCATCAATGAATGTCACAAAGTACTTGTTCCCCCCTCTAGTTTGTGCGAACTTCAAATCACATATATCTGTGTGAATAAGTTCTAGAGGAGCGGTATTCCTTTCGACGAATAGAAAAGGAAGCTTTGTGAGTTTTGCCTCTACGCACACCTCACACTTATGTTGAGGGTTTACGTCGATAGACGGCAACAACTCCAACTTGACCAACCTTTGGATGGACTTGTAGTTAACATGTCCTAATCTATGATGCTATAAATTAGATGACTCAAGCAAATAAGAAGAAACATTAACTTTATTACTTGGACGCATTACAAACATGGCGTTAACTTTGAAGAGGCCTTCACAGACGAAGTCACTCCCCACAAAAGTGTCATTCTTAGTGATTACAAATTTATTGGACTCAATTACTAGCCTAAAACAACATTAACCAATAAAGGTCCTGAAATTAAATTTCTCCTAATCTCAGGGACATACATCACTTCCTTCAGAGTGAGCTCATTTCCAGAAGTCATCTTCAGGACCACTTTTCCTACCCCCAGCACGTCAGAGGAAGCGTTGTTACCCATGAACAACTTCTTGTTGGTGACTGGCGTATACGTGGAGAAGGCATCTCTATTGGAACAGATGTGTCTGGTAGCACAAGTGTCCATCCACCACTAGGGCTGGCAATTTCACCCTAACCCGATGGATATCCGATCCACCCGACCCGATTATATGAATGAAAATTCGACAAAACATGGATTTAATCGGGTGGCGGATGGATCGGGTCGAATTCGGGTGGACATACATCCAACCCACCACCCGATCCACACATCCACCCGTTATAAATTAATTATTTTCAATCCACCCCTTGTAAATCTTTTAATATTTGATATAAATAATTGATAAACATGATTGCTAATTATATCTACCAATTTATGAATCTATTTTTACAAAATATAAACTTGTTGTCAACTTTTACATTTAAAATTTGAAATCTCAAATCATGCCTTTTTGGATGATTTGGAATTTCATCTCATGAGATGAAATCGCATGTCCAAGCAATGATTTCATCTCATAAGATGAAATTGCATGTCCAAACGCTTAATAAATGCTATTTTTAATTTGATTGAATCAGGCTAATCAAAATAACATGAGTTAAGAAATATGTGGGTCGCTAACTCGTCCAAATTTAAACAGATTGAATAAATTATATTTTTATCTGCTAATTATACCACTCTAAGTTTGATCAAGTAAAACGTACATTGAACAACATAAGAAAGGGAAAAAACAAATGTTGATCGTTTTCACATAAAAATATGAATTCACAGTACTAGGATGATTGATGATATTTATTTTATCTTAACAGTTGATATAATCAAATGCAACTTTGTGGGTTTACCAGACCCTGTCATTCTCGAATTAATCCGTACAATTCTCTACTTTCAATAAAATGAACAAAGTAAAGTTCATTTTTGTGAAATTTGAACTGACATATTTATTAACTGTCATAAATTACCTACAAGACTTAAGTATCGACCAATTTTCATAAGTCTTCGTCGCTTCCATCCGCGAAGCACCCGATCCACCCGATTGACCCGTGGATGATGGGTGGATCGGATGTGGATTAAAAACAATAGGGTGATGGATGGGTCGGGTGGTGGATGGATCGTTGGCGGGTGGAGGTGGATTGAGCTCCACCTGATCCACCTCTGATCCATTGCCAGCCCTATCCACCACTGCATGAGATTCTTAACCAGGTTGCTTCAAACACCACCGCCGAGAACTCCTCAATCATGTCGTCCAGAAGCGTGTCTTTGACGACGTTAGCATGTGCCTTGCCTTTCTCTTGTTGCTCAGTCTTGAGCTTGCGGCATTCCTTGATCATATGACCAGGTTTCCCACAGTGGTGACAGTTTCCTTTGAACTTCTCCGCTACTTTGGTCTTGCCGTCTTTCTGGAACTTGCGCTTCTTGCTTAGGTTCCCTTTGGCCTCAGCCAGATTTTCCTTTGCCTCAGAAGGTTGTTTACCCCTAGGCAATGCCTTCTTATTATCTTCCTGAATTTGGAGTTTGATAATAAGTTCTTCAAAGGTCATCTCTTTTTCTTGAGTTTTAAGTAACTAATTCCACGAAGGAGGTAACTTTTCAATCAGCGATGCAACAAAAAACTGCTTATTTGGTTTCATACCTTCCAAATCCAGGTGATGTAGAATCATTTGGAATTCCTGGACTTGGGACATCACTATTTTACTATCCACCATTTGAAATTTCAGAAATTTTCCAACAATGAATTTCTTAGTACCTGCATCTTGTGCGTTGTACTTCTTTTGTAGTTTTTCCCACAACTCTTTAGAAGTGCCTACGGTGCAATACACCGTGTAGAGAGGGTCCGACAAGCAGTTCAAAATATAGTTCTTACACATGAAATCACTATGATTCCATGCATCAAGAACCATCTCCATGCCATTAATGACATGGATACCTAGGCCCGCTTCACCCGTTTCAGAAGGCGAATGGTCCATTTCATCTCCAGATTTTGGAGGATCTACCGTTAGGAACCGGGTCATTCCCATAACAGTCAAGTAGAACAACATATTCTGCTGCCATCTCTTAAAGTTTGAGCCCATGAATTTTTCAGGGCGTTCGTGGTAGAAGGCAGAAGGTGGAGCAGCAGCAGTTGGGAAGGCAGTGGAGTTACTGCCTTGAACAGTAGCGGCAGCAGCAGGGTTGGCATTATTGCTGCCTTGATTTGCAGCAGCAGCAGCAGCATCATTCATGTTTCCAGCCATGTTTGGAAGCAGTTACAGCAAGCAAAATCTTGTCTTAAAATTGTTGTTTACAATGATGCAGGAAACGGAATTGAATAACTGTTAAGTATTACAACACAATAAAATTACAATAAACTGGAATTTCAATGAACTTGAATAAAAAACTGGAATAGTTTTGGTATGCTGAGTCGAGTGATTGCACTCTGTCTTTAAGACAAGATTGCCCCGTATGTATCCTTTCTACGTTCTGGACAATAGTCTCCCAAGATAAAACAACAACTGAATAATTGAGCAAATGAAACTCAAGTGCTACCTTGAAGAATTCGTTTGTATGTTTCTGTGTGTCTCAACAATTGTGCAAATGCTCTTTTATATAGTTGAAGGAGAGGTCTTACCAACTCCCCACATAATTGATGTTACTGGTCAAGTAATGACAATTATGGAGGTAGTAATTCACCAAAATAAATGGTGAATTGATGTGCAACGGATTGCCTTTAGGGAGAGTTATTCAGCCAAAATAAATGACTGAATTGAGTGCAGCAAAGTTCTCTGCCCAATTTTGACTTACCTGAAACTTCAGGGACCAAACTGTAAATACGAAACAATTTTGGTCCAAAAAGACAATATCAGAAGAACCCACGACCGAGACCGGACGGGCAGACGGCGACGGTGCGCGTGTGGGCTTCCCAAACCCCAAGCCAACTTTGAGACTTATTAACTAAACAAATATTTCTTCCCCCACCGATGAGGGAGGATTGCTCTTTACCACCTTTTTCCATGCTTTAAACACGTCACTTCGTGGACCAATATGTCTTTCATTTCTCAACGAAATTTGACGATCCTTGGCCCTACGGTCATCTACTTACTTAGTAGATTATGCACGTGTGAAGAACCGAATGTTCTAACATGCAGAACACTAGTGTTTAAGTCATTAAAGATAGTTGGACGCAACTCCCGCCAAAGGCAAATTTCCAACATTCATAAAGACTGTAATATTCACTATACTGAAATAAATACTACAACAGTTGCAATATTTTCTAGTCTAGATTATTTTGCTTGACACAATTTTTATTGTGTTCAGATCTATCCCTAGGTATTCATCAATAACAGATACAATTCAGATAGAATGAACTACATTTAGACAGAAAGTAAACATATAAACAACTTCAATGAGAGGGAAAAAAAGAAGTAAAGAGGAGACAGTAGAGGAAACAGGCCTCAGAAGCTAAGAGGTGGAGGATTCATCAAAGGTCGATAAAGCTCTCAGCTGGTACGGACGATAAAGCTCCTTCGATCCAATATAGCGAATAATGAACAAAAAATATTATGATAAGTAGGATCTAAGCGGATGTATTTTGAAAATACTCCAAGCAACCACCACATATAGATATATGTTAGTTTGATGTCGTCATTTGATGATAGTCTTATGTTCTAGCTTGTGAGTGATGTCGAAGTCTATATGAACGAAAGCTCGCTCAACTTCAACAAGTTGCTCCAGCTTTTCCTGTAGTGTTTCACCACTATTACGTGCCTCGTTCAGAAACATATCCTCAGGCAACACTATATCAACCTCCACAAAATATTGTGTCCCAAAAGTATATGCTCTAACAATGTCAATGTGTTTGATTCTTTCATGGTGATTCCATACTAGATATGTTATCTTTGCAAGAAAATCTGATGGAGCTGTTCTTCCAATAAGTGACCACACATTTTTCAGCACCGTCCTTGCCCACATGCTCATTGTGTAAACCGCTATCTGAAAACACACAACAAACATTAATCAACAGACAATGTATACAAACTAAAGAACTATATGTTATTGTGAACTCACGATGATAGCTCCAGTAGGATCAATCCACCAGTAAAATTGGATGGCTAAGGCTGTTGTCACTAATCCGATTGAGTTGGTAATGAAATCAAAGAAATGGTATTGAGCATAGGCCCTACCAATTTCATTTTGTACCTTCGGCAGTAGACCATAAGCACAAACTTTATCACAGTGACAGAAACCATAATTCCAATCATCCATCTTTACTTCTCATGGTCCCTATCAGGATGAGACTGATTTTCAAGAATAGAACCATAAAACAAATTTGATGTTAATTGTAAGCCATACAACAATCCACTAATGAAACTGCAGTAATCAAAATTAAGTCCTATAAAACAAAATGTATAATGTAGGAATAATTTTTATTAATCTGTGCTACATCCATAGCATCAAAGCTAGTCATTTTCAATTAGAACACAAATGCCTAGAAAGTGTCTCACTGCAACTTGCTTTTAGTAGCGATTCCGTTTCTTTTTTTTTTTTGGTCTTTCCTTTTGTCCTAAGATCAACTACTTGACCTAAAGTACTCGCGTTGTACATAAGATTTATCACATTTATCATAGAACCTAGTGGTAATTTTCGACAATACAAATTGTCCATCAATGTTAAGAAAAGAAATTACCTAGGACAGAGGAGTACGTTGAACTCTCTAAATAATTAAAATCAACTAGAAGTACAGAAACCAAAGAAAACTCGAGGCTTATGATTTTTAGGAAAAGAAAGAACTATGAATACTACTAGAATCCTACACTGTGTCATGACCAAAACCAGAGGGCCGCGACGGGCACTCAGACCCTACCTGCCAGGTACCGCTAAGCATCCAATCAACATCTAATCATAATCAAACACGGGCCTCAAGGGTTGTCACCTAATGCTCTGCTGACATATATAAACATAGAAACAGTAAACCAGAAACCTAACTTATATATATATACCAAGGCCGACAAGGCCATACATGACAACTATAACTTCTAAAGAGTATGTGATATCAAAAGGTCGGGACAGGGCCCCGCCATACCCATATATACAAGCAAAAATTATTGTACCAAGACAGACCGACACTCTGAAATAAGGGGAGTGCTACAAAATCCGTTGAATTAGCAACCAACTAACATGGATCGTCGCCCTCTCTAACTGAACCTGCGGGCATAAAACGCAGCGTCACCCGACAAAAGAGACGTCAGTACGAGTGATGTACTGAGTATGTCAGGAATGAATAACAACATAACAGGAATATAACAATAACTGAAACGGAAACAGCCGATCAGCAGTAAATGCCTCTAAGGGCCTTAATACATATGTCTAAATGTTATGCACAATGCAAATGCGGTATACATATAAATATTGGCCACACAAGGGCATCTTTCTTCCGATAACTGCCTCTATGGGCATCAGGTTATATTGGCCACACAAGGGCATCATATCATATTGGCCTCTTCGGACTCTTTCATGATAGTCTGTACCAGCTGCAAGTGGTGTGCGTATATAACGCCTTTCCATTTCCCTATATCCCCTACATATATACAATATTTACCATATAGTAATATTCATAGAACAAGTGGATCCAGGGTAATATATGAATATAATGCAAATGAAAATGCATGAATAACAATAAAATATTTTGAGTGATAATATCCTTGTACATTCGACTAACACTGTGAATATCAACATCTTTTCCGTATGCCTCAATAAGGACTTAGGAACATATTTAGACATGCTTTTAACACAGGAATCAACAACATGAATATTCTTAACTACTAGGAGTAGAGTAATTTTTGGAATAATATCACGATTATATTTCGTTACATGAAACATGCCAAAAGAAAGAAATAATCTGCCTTAACATACCTTAGTCATTCTATGTCAACAATACAACTAAAGCAGAGTAGGTTATTTTTCCCTGTTAGCATCTTCTCTTTATTTTTGGCTTTGGAATCACTTTATAAATCTGCTTCAGCTACTAATGCGCATTAACAACTCCAGATGCTAACGAGAAGAAGTCTCGACCAAAAAGGAGGAAATCGAGTATCAAGCACAAAACAAAAAAAACATGTCGTGCTTGCATCACCAAGGAGTGATCCTATTTTGAGAAGCTAAGTTTTGAGAGAACTGTAGCAGCTTGGTCACCGCTTAGAAGGAAATAAGGATGTCTAAGAGTTGCAGCAACAAATAAACACCCACCTCTTAATTACAAATTGACACTTCACCACATATGTTCGTGTCTATCACTAAATGTTTCCTCCCATAATGACATGTGGAAGAGTGATTCCACTAATCACTTGTCCATAGTTTATATAATTCTTTATCTCCATTACAATCCAACATTTAATCAATCACACACATGGTTAATCTCTTAATCTCAATTCACTTAAATATTAGTAACTTATAAGACCTTTATATACTCAATGTCATAATTTTTACGATATAATACCAGTACATCTCCTCTTTATGCGCACACCAAATTTATTTCCGATCCCCGTCGTCACATTTGTTACGTCCAAAATTATTTCGGGACTACATCCTTTTATATACTAATCTCTTTATTAGTATACGAAAATATAACATAAATTCTCCAAGGCCCGGGTCTACTTTCCTGCGTTTAGGTGCTTGAACCATCGCCCAAAATTACGGAATGTTACATCCTTTCCCCCTTAGAACCATTTATCCTCGAATGTTAGGGTGACATATCTAAACCTTGTCGCGTAACCAGCGAATACAACTACTTGTTCACAAAATCATATATTATCACATACATTACTACATCCACATCAGACTTATAGCATGAAAATAGAACTCACCTTATGCTTCTCTTGAAACCTCGGCGTTGGTCTGGAATAAGTGTGGATATTTGTGCATCATTTCCTCTTCCGACTCCCATGTCATCTCTTGCACTTTCTTATTTCGCCAAAGAACTTTCACGGAGGCTACTTCTTTAGTCCTCAATTTGCGGACTTGTCGATCTAAGATAGCAATAGAAACCTCTTCATATGATAGATCCTTTGTAACCTTCACATCGTCAATCGGTACAATTCTAGAAGGATCTCCAACACATGCTCTCAACATGGAAACATGGAAAACCGGATGAACAACTCCAACTCCGAAGGCAAATCCGACTCGTAAGCTACTTGGCCAATTCATCGGTATGCGATATGGCCCAATATACCTTGGACTGATTTTTCCTTTCTTCCCAAATCTCATTACACCCTTCATAGGAAAAAATTTCAAGAATACCCAATCATCTACCTGGAACTCTAAGTCTCATCGTCACACATCTGAATACAACTTTTGACGAATCTGAGCGGTTAACAATCATTCTTGGATAAGCTTCACCTTCTCTATGGCTTGATGTACTATGTCAGGCCCAAATAACTCTGATTCGCCTACCTCAAACCATCCGATAGGAGATCTACATCTTCATCCGTACAATGCCTCGTATGGAGCCATTTTAATGCTAACATGATAACTATTATTTTACACGAACTCAATAAGGAGTAAATGATCATCCCAATTTCCCTTAAAATCAAATACACAAGCTCGTAGCATGTCATCGAGCGTCTGAATCGTACGCTCGGCCTGTCCGTTTGTCTGAGGGTGGAAAGCTGTGCTAAGATTAACTTAGGTGCCTAAACCTTTCTGAAATGACTTCCAGAAGTTAGCTGTAAACTGAGCACCTAGGTCAGATATAATAGAAATAGGCACACCATGGAGACGAACAATCTCCTTCACGTACAACTTCGCGTAGTCCTCGGCTGTGTAGGTAGTTTTGACTGACCAGAAATGAGCTGATTTGGTCAGTCTGTCAACAATTACCCAAAGAGTATCAAGCTTACGATAAGAGTGAGGTACACCCGTAATGACATCCATATTAATTATTTCTCACTTTCACATCGGGATCTCAATGTTCTGAGTCAAGCCGCTAGGTTTTTTGGTGCTCTATCTTTAACTTACTGACAATTAAGACACTGAGCGACAGACTCCGCAATACTTCTCTTCATGTTGTTCCACCAATAGATACATTTGAGATCATGATATGTCTTAGTAGGTCCAGGGTGAACGAAATATTGTGAGCAATGTACCTCCATCATAATCTTGTGTCGTGCTCCGGCTACATTGGGAATACACATATGGACCTTCCACTTGGGGTCCCTCTCCCATTATACTCGAAGGTTGTGGTTCTCTTTTTGTTAAATATCGTTCCCAATCTTCTCTAAAAATGGGATCTTCAACATGACGTTTCTTCTCTTCTAGTATGAGGGTTTAACCCTGTTGTATTTTGGATTATAGGGCTATCACTATCCGAATCCTCCAATCGGCCGCTAAGATTAACTGATGCATTTCCTCCGCTCAACTTCTCTCATTAGTCCTTACATTAATTAAGTCGCTTGTGAGTAAATATTTCTATTATCAACTTAGCTTTGTTTTACTAATTGTGTACTGAAAACTCTTATATTTGTAGTATCTCAATCGTGAATACTTTATGGACAATGTCATTCACTCTGAAGTACGTATAACATCGTAGTTAACTCCCATTCATAGTTTGAAACTCCCTTACTACTCACAACTTCCTTTCTTTACTTCTTGTCCACTCATTTTCCTTACTTGTTGTACTTCTCTTAACTATAGAATATTCTGGTATGCGTATGCAATATCAAATATTGCCCCTGATTCAAATATTTGGTGTTACCAACCCTTAAGAGATAAGTTGTTAATTTATTCCCTCATTCAGTATGTGGAAGATTCGGAAGAATTTACATTACTTGACGCTGGCCTTCTGTATCATAACTTGGTCAATATGCTTGGATTTGAAATTCCTTCACTCGCCTCGTTGCTAGGACTTTCTGTTAATGGCGCTTTAGAAGAGATTCCCTCGATCATGTTAAGCTGTAAAATCAATTACTTTATCTATCTCGCAAAACCTTTGGTAAGTTCATAAATGCTCATAGACACATGTATGTGTCTGACATATTATCTTCATTATAATGTCATTATATCTTGACATATATCTTTAATGTCTACCTTGTATCCATAGGCGTCATCAGCCTATTTTTATCTGTTTAGGCACTAGTCTCGAGCTTTACTCACCGTTACTTCCGTTTACCTACTGTCTGAGGGGTATGACTGCATAGGTTGTAGAACCGACGCTTCGTATGTTTAGATCCAATTTATGGTGTTACATGACTCAATGACTTTGTCAATATTTCTTGTCTCATCATTATTAGATCTCCCGTTTATCGAGTCCTTACTCGTCTTACCTTTACATTTCCATTTCAAGTTGCTTTAGGGGAAAATCTATTACCTCCATGTACCTCTCATACTCCCTCCCTGAACACCAGAGAATCGCCACCTTTAGCCAAAGAGTTCCTATTGTCCCTCCTCTACCATTGGTCCTTACGTTATTATGGAGTAATCATACCTTTGTGAAACCTGCATAATTATAATCTCATTCACCTCTATCCTCCTTGTTGTAATTCTTCCTTTCATGCGTCATTAAACGAAAAACATTTATGCCTTTAACCGAAATGCCTAAATCGAGAGACAACCTTTCCGGAATGGCATGACCTCAAATTCATTTTCATCGACCCAAGTGTAGTGTCTTATTCGTATCAATAAATACCAGAAAGTATAGCATTTGCTTTGCCTTAGAAAGTGCAGTAGTAGCTGCCTTGAATGCAGTGGTATTTAGCTCAAAATTGAAGCAATAACTCAACTCAAAATGCATAGAACTCAAAATGTAGCAAGTATTTGGCCCAAAAATGCAGCAGCTCTCGGCCCCAAATATGTCTCATAGTATAGCAACATTCTGCCTGGAAATGCAACAAATTTAGTCTCGAAATGCAGCAACCTATCGAACAAAATATAGCAATAGCAAACTAAACCTAACAACAGTTTTAAAGTCTCAAGTGCAGCAGCAATTAGCTCAAAGAACCGCAATGACCTGGCTTACGAACGCATGAATATTTTAGCTCGAATCTGTCTCAATAATATAGCAATTGTAGGCATAAAAAATGCAGCAGCTTAGGGAAGCCTTAGGAGCAATTGTTGTGTTAAAAGAATCAACCCAAAAAATATAGCAAAGTAACCCACACAAGTGTATCAGTTCCCTCAAAGTTGTACAACAATTATTTTGCCACGAAATACCACATTGTTTACAACAAAAGCATAGTAGTAGCCTAGCTCCAAACACGCATCTGTTCTTCTTTAAATAGGCAGTAGCCAATGACTGAAGTGCAATAATTTGAGCCTTGGAAGGGCAACCATATTGAGCCAAAAGGCAGTAGCAATAGGCTTAAACTCAGCTCAAGAATGCAGCAATGTGCCTTAAAATAGGCAATATTTGTTTGGCCTTTAATCTGGACCAAATGCACAATGACAATGTAATTTAAACTCATCCCAAAGTGCAGCAATTAACAATATGCTTCAGCCAAAGTGTAACAATTATTCCTCTAAAGAATATACCAGTAAAACCTTTCGAGAAGCACCAGTCATTTAAGTTTCAATGGCAACTCAGCAGTAGCAGGTAGCAGCAATGTCCTCAAGTATACATCAACAACAATAGTAGAGTAACATCAAGTCAAACTCATCAAGACACAGGCATAAGAGTGCAGCAGGGATATGCCCAGTAATATCTGCTCATTTTGTTGAAAAAAAACAGCAACTAGCAATTGTCCCCTACTTATTCCTTTCAAGAAACAACCATCTATGCCTATGCATTTCCTAACATGCATGAATGGTTGCTTGAGTGCACCAAAGCAGATGTAAAAATCCTCAAAACAGGCTGTCCAAGTTGGTTAGCATCACTAGGCTTCACAATACAAGTACCCCCAAGGCAAACATTCTGCTCTCCCGACTTGCATTATCTCTTCCGTATAGGTCTCATAACCTCGAAACGTTTTACATAATACGATCCTTCTGGCGTATCAATCGTCTGGTAGAAGTCGCTCATTTACTGGCTACGAATATGAACTAACCAAAGTCTTTTTTGTAACCGACATTACTGAAATAGTATAAAGAACGAGTTAAACTCAAATTCTTAAGACTCATCTCTACTGCACGATCTATGATATGAAAGAATGGAAACCATCACTAAATGTCTTGCAACCTCCTGTTTATAAGTATGGCGCGCTTCACACCCATAAACAAGACCCTACTAGACACGGCTTGTAAGCTCCGTAGGACAGACATGCTCTGATACCACGATTGGCACGACCCAAATCGGCGGGCTGTGACGGGCACCTGGACCATACCCGCCGAGTACACGCTAAGCATCCAATCAACATCTAATCATAATTAAACACGGGCCTCAAAGGCCGTCACCCAATACTCTGCTGCCATATATAAACATAGAAATAGTAAACTAGAAACCCAACTTATATATAATTCTTTATCTCTGTTACAATCCAATATTTAATCAATCACACACATAGTTAATATGTTGATCTCAACTTACTTAAATATTAGTAACTTAAAAGACCTTCATATACTCAATGTCATAATTTTTACGACATAATACCAGTACATCGCCTCTTTATGCGCACACCAAATTTATTTCTGATCCATGTCGTCACACTTGTTACATCCAAAATTATTTCGGGACTGCATCATTTTATATACTAATCTCTTTATTAGCATACAAAAATATAACATAAATTCCCAGCGCCCGGGTCTACTTTCCTGCGTTTAGGTGCTTGAACCATCACCCAAAATTACGGGATGTTACACACTGGTTGTGGGCATAAGCTCTAATCTCTTTGTATAGCCTTGGAAAATCCTCATATTACGAATTACAACATCCATTTTTTATACCATGTTATAATATTTTAGGAATAGTGCTTCATCATTTTGGCATTACTTTTTACAACTCAGACAAACACATCCATATCATGACACAGTTGAAGAGAACCAAGTTACATACCTTAGTTATCAATTGTCTACCATATTCGAACAATATTTGTAGTCCTACAGTCACCATCACCGATGCAAAGACAACTAAACCCTCAAAATGGTGCAGCAAATGAGTTCAAACATCCCAACATGGAAAAAATGTTCCTTAAAGAAGATGCTAGACACATCCTGTGTGATTCACGTCAATGTATATATTGATGCAAAAGGGCAACATGGTGCACTAAGCTCCCGCTATACGCGGGTCTGGGGAAGGGTCAGACCACAAGGGTCTATTGTACGTAGTCTTACCTTGCATTTCTGCAAAAGATTGTTTACACGGCTTGATGTAATCAAGCAAAATATAAATACTGGTTTACCTGCAACATACACTTTAAGTTGTTCATTCTTAACTACAGAGTAGAGCTAAGGGAAGATGCAATTTTCTTCTTTTAACTCTATTTTTGGAGAAATGCCTTGGAAATGAAAAGTAGAATGAATGGATGTGATTAATTGTTAAGAAAAATGAATATTAGGCCTAACTCAACACCAAAAGTTAATCGGTGGGTATTGCCTAAGACTATCTAACGAGACAACATATCATTCCCTAAACCAATGTAGGATGATATAACATAAATCTCAGAATGTTGCAGTGTTGTCAAAAACTTACCACTGGCTGCATTCTCTTCTTTCCAATTGGATAGCGGTACTGATTCGGAGTTTTCATTGAATGCGAAGTAAAAGGGCAGCCGGGTGCACTAAGCTCCCGCTATGCACGGGGTTCGGGGAAGGGCCGGACCACAAGGGTCTATTGTACGCAGTCTTACCTCATATTTCTGCAAGACGCTGTTTCCACGGCTTGAACCCATGACCTCCGGTCACATGGCAACAACTTTACCAGTTACTCCAAGGCTCCCCTTCCATTGAATGAGAAGTGAATCACAGAATAAATCCAGATAAGAGGTCTAATAGGGAGTCTAAGGTCGACACAACTACAGCCAGCGATCTGCTGTCAATAGAAGCATAGACTTTACCAATGAAAAGCACCAGATTTGCCATGTTCGACACATAAATCGCCATCCTTTCGCCCTTAGCTAGTTGCTTCAGTTCATCCTAGCAAACATTGTTGGTAGATAAGAAAAACAACATAAGCCTACATTAGTAAATTCTTATTATAAATAGTTAACAGATATCAAGATTCAAGAAACCTAAAAATTTGACTGGAAATACTTATATACACTCAAGTTAAAATGGAAAAAGATTGTTGTTGAAGAGGCAGAGAGTGATAAAGAAATCACAGCCTCCAAGTTTGATTTGAAATTGCAAATGTTGGCTTTATGAAGAAGAAAAGATGATAAAAAATAGTAGTCTGAGCTGATCTAGGGGCACAAGAATTTCTGAACACTAAAAGAGCAGAAAAGTTAATTCAATACTAGAAATAGAAGTGTTTCCACCGACAAGCAGTGAAAAATTTATGCTATAAAACATGATTTTTTCACCTTATTCCCACCGAACCAGCTCACTGGAAAAACGCATGATAGAAATAGGTTCCCATTGAAATACTAGGAAACTTCATAATTTTTCCGTGTGAGAACACTAATATTTTTCTTTTCTCACTGATTCAATCAAATATCATTGGAAATAGCCACTGAATATTTTTCACTCATTAGGAAAATAGTAATTTTTTAGTAGTGATTCGACAGTTATTGACACCTCAAAAACTGTGATGATTAAATTGATGAGAATCTCATTCCCGTCAAATGTGGAAGAGAACAATTACCTCAATAAGACTTCCAGGTAAATAACCACATTCATTAATTGTGTCCATCTCACTGAATCCTTCAAGCAGCCTTTCTTGCTTTTTGTAGTATTCAGCAACTTTTCTCTGGCTCCCTGTAGATGATAAAGAGATTCCATGAAGTAGTCAGGCAAGATTTTTTTTTTTTTTTAAAAAAAATTTGAAAATGACAATGGGAACTTTAGTTATCCAAAACAATGAGTTTGATTATCTGAAGTAAGCTACTTTAGGTATCATTCTCAAGGGTACGAGAGCTCATGTTAGCTTATACACATGTACTCGTGAATTACGTCCAATCCAAATAAGAGATCCAATTTAAGTCCATGAAAGATAAGTTATGACTTATTATCCTCAACAATCAAAGCATTTGGTCATGGAACATTTCCAAGTAAGAGCAAATTTTGGTCCAACGGAGATGGATTTTGTTGCCTGCTTTGCACATCACACTTACATATTATCAATTGAACTATTGTTCCTTTAACGGAAAATAAGTGACTTCACAAATAGTCCTCAACCTCCTAGTTTAATTACCGACCCCCTTCTTAACAATTAACCAGGATTAATAATCTCGAACAAATAGAAGAACACCTCATATTCTTGAATATCTCGAACAAATTAGCGTTCTATGCAAAAGGGAAACAAATCCGGATAATTTTTTTACAAATACGAGATCAAAGGTTTAAAGTAACTTCAAGACATAACAATTTTAACCCGAAAAGATAAAAAGTACATTCCTCAGAATCTGTTACATGATCAATGTAGGGTTTTGTTGGGTTCAATACACATAAGTAAGGCACAACGGAAGTTTAAAATTTTGTTATTACTTACCCCAACAATTACTTCTGGTATGGTTATATGACAATAAAAAACCTGTAACATAAAAATGAACACTTACATATTGTATTATCTCGAATCTTTATCAACTGTGGCTTCGCACGCGAAAGCCCTTTCGATTGCAAGCTCCAAGCTTCAATGTATTTCTCATTTGGAAAGCTAGGAAATCCAGCAGAGGTTCGAGAGAGTGTTTTGATTCTAAGTCTCTAAGACTTAGAATAATAATATGAAATTAAGTGTGTTGAATAATGAAGTGAATGTCTGTATTTATAGGTAAAAAATTAGGTCAAATCGGATTTGGGTTTGACATTGGGTCTGGCCCAAAAATTGAGGTAGATTAGGTCATTAGCGCCGCGACCCTATGGTGTGGGCGGCGCGGCGCATGACGTGGCCCTACACTGTCTCGATTTATTTTCCGCACATTCTTAATTAAATCTAAAATCCAATCTTGACTTAATTAAAATAATCATTATTCATTTAAATATCTCGATTCTAAATTGAATATTTAATACTCTCTCAATACATCCTTAGATCGAAAAGACAATCGACATAGTGTCACCCTACATGCCTTCACATATCTACATTAATCAAATTAAGGTCTACGCGAAACTCCTAGACGGCGCCGCAAGACGAACTCAATATGTGAAGTACTTTTACACGAATCCAGTAAACTTAACCTTTATGTGGTAAGATAAAATTCTTTCATTCACGACACACCCGATCAAGCTTAGGATTTGTCAAGTGTCTATCAAAATGACTTAATCATTATATCTCATCTATATTAGTTGACAACTAGACCATATTCTAAATATGTCTACTACGTTGGCCAATGACTTAGTCAACCTAATATCACTGAGAATCTGAGTAGCCATTACTCGTAGCAGGTGAGACATACTACATCCTCTAAGGATGTGATGCAGACCACATGTTGACTTATCACATATCATCGATATTCCATTCTCGATGATCATTTGTCGAGTCTATTTTAAGAGTTACGTTATAACATTAATATCTCACATTATTAATAACAGCGTAAGATCCATGGATGCATATTATAGAATATTATAAACAATCAATTAATAATTCAATAATTACAAATGCCAAAATATTAATCTCCATTAATAATAATACGAATGTGTATAAAGTACATTTGTCCTAATACAGACTATCTCTAGGACATAAATATACCTTCAATCTCCCACTTGGCCTAGAGCCAATCTCCAACATATCTAATGCCCATTTTCTCAAAATGACCATTATGACTAAGCTTAATGGTTTAGTGAATGGGTCAGCTAGATTATCGTCTGTGGGAACATAGTCTAATCTAATCTCTTCAGTCTCCACCATCTCCCTGAATATGTGGTACTTCCTTGGTACATGCTTGTTTCTGTTTGTTAATCTTGGTTCCTTAGCTTGCGCAATCGCACCAGTGTTGTCACAATAAATCGTTATTGGACAAGTGGCACTTAGAACAACCCCTGATTCCTTTAGGAACTCAGAAATCGCGATAACTTCTTTACCAGCTTCCGATCCAGCAATGTACTCAGCTTCTGTTGTCGAATCGGCAGTTGTAGCTTGTTTGGAGCTTTTCCAGCTTACTACTCCACCATTGAAAATGAACGTGTATCCAGACTGAGATTTGAAGTCATCAAGATCCGTCTGGAAGCTAGCATCAGTGTACCCAGTAGTAGCTAGCTTTTCTTCCCCACCATAGACTAAGAAGTAATCTTTAGTTCGTATAAGATACTTAAGAATACTCTTGACTACTTTCCAGTGTTCTTCCCCAGTATTCTGCTGGACTTTGCAAGTCATACTAAGTGCAAAGGCCACATCTGGCCTAGTACAGGTCATGGCATACATGATCGATCCTATAGCCGAATATGGGATCTTTTTAATGCGTTCAAGTTCTATAGAATTAGAAGGACTATCCTTCTTAGATAATTTGATGCCTTGTCCCATAGGTAGACCGTCTTTCTTGGAATTTTCCATTGAAAAATGTCTAAGCACTTTGTCTATGTAGACTGACTGTGATAGTCCCAAAAATCTGTTAGGTCTATCTTTATAGATCCTAATCCTCAAAATATAGCAGGCTTCACCTAAATCCTTCATCATGAAGGTACTGGACAACCACTCCTTGACTGACTGCAAGAGAGTCTTATTGTCTCCCATTATCAATATATCATCTACATATATAATAATGAAGGCAATACTCTCATTCTTGCATTTACTCTAAACACAGGGATCCTCTTTGCTTCTGACGAAATCAAATGACTTGATAGCCTTGTCAAAGCAAATGTTCCAACTCCTAGAGGCTTCCTTAAGCCCATAAATGGACTTTTGTAGCTTGCATACAACATTTGGTTTGGACTCAAGAGAAAAACCCTCAGGTTGTTTTATATACACCTCCTCAACTAGATTACCATTGAGGAAAGCGGTTTTGACGTCCATCTGCCAAATGTCATAGTCATAATATGCAGCTATTATAAGCAAAATCCGAATGGACTTAATCTTAGCAACATGTGAAAAGGTTTTATCATAATCGACCCCAGGCCGTTAATTATAACCTTTAGCCACCAACCTTGCTTTATAAGTCTGTACATTTCCAAATGCATCGATCTTCTTCTTGAAGACCCATTTGCCTCATATGGGTTTAACCTCAGGTGGAAAATCAACCATGTTCCACACTTGATTGATGTACATAGATTCCATCTCAGATTTCATGGCTTCTTTCCATCTTTGCGAATCAATGTCTAACATAGCTTCGATGTAGGTTGTAGGTTCATCGTCATCAGGAATATCTATCTCATTGTGTGTTTTAACAAGGAGATTAAGTCTTTTAGGCGGACGATGAGTCCTAGTGGTCCTACGGAGTTGATTATTCTACATTTCAGTGTTTGTTCCATTCTGATTGTGAGAAGGTCTTTATGATTTGACTGCTGGATAATCCATCACCTTGAGAGCTTTCAGGAATGTCATTCTCGTGTATTTCCTGAATGGAATGATGTACAACCATTGTATCACCTTCCATTGGTTGTGTATGAGAGCCTTGCATTTCTGCACTATCTCTCACAGCACTCCCACTGGCTGAAGGGCGTACTCCAAGTACCCAATCTTCACCAGATACTCCCATTGAATCCTTGTTTAGGTCATTCAACAAAGGTTCAATTTTTGTGTTAACTTGTGGTTCTTGAATTTCTTCTAGTTCTATCTATGTGCAACTATGTTCCTTGTAGACATATTCTTCTTCAAGGAAAGTTGCGTTCCTGGAAACAATGACCTTACATTCTTTAAGAAAATAGAAGTAGTATCCCTTAGTTTCCTTTGGATACCCCACGAAGTAACATTTCTCACTTTTGGATTCCAACTTGTCAGTGAAAATCTTCTTAACATATGCAGGGCACCCCCAGGGTCTCATATGTTTAAGAGTTGACTTCTTGCCACACCATATCTCATATGGTGTCTTTTCTACTGACTTGGAAGGAACCCTGTTCAGAACATATATTGAGGTTTGTATAGAATGTCCCCAAAGGTATTCAGGTAGAGCTGAGGAGCTCATCATGGATCGAACCATATCCAATAAGGTTCGATTTCTCCTTTCGGCAACACCATTCATCTGTGGTGTTCCATGAGGTGTCCATTCTGATTGGACTCCATGTATTTTTAAGTAATCTAGAAAATCCTTGCTCAAGTATTTACCTCCTCGATACGATCGAAGGGTTTTGATACTTGTTGCAAGTTGCTTCTCTACTTTCTACTTGTACTCTTTGAACTTCACAAAAGTCTCAGATTTGTGTCTCATAAGATACACATATTCATACCTTGTGAAGTCGTCAGTAAAAGTGATGAAGTATGGGAAGCCTCTTTTAGCTTGAGTCGAAAATGGCCCACATACATCAGTATGGACCAACTCAAGCACCTCTTTGGCTCACACACCTTTCCCAGAAAGTAGCTTATTGGTCATTTTTCCTCTCAACCAAGATTCGCAGTTACCATAAGACTCCAAGTCAAATGGTTCGAGGTAGTCTAACTTCCTCAACCTTGCTATTCTTGATTCGTTGATATGACCAAGTCTGCAATTAGGTAGGTAGAGTTTCTATTACTTATCTTAGCTCATTTATTTTGTACATCGAGTATTTCTCGACTATAGTTTAGTGTATATAATCCATCCACAAGAGGAGTAGTTCCATATATAACATTATCAAAAGACAGTACTTGACTGCCATTATAAATATATGAGTAAAAACCCTTCATGTCCAAAACAGGGATAGA
The DNA here is from genome assembly GCA_029783415.1 of Anisodus acutangulus. Classification (NCBI taxonomy): domain Eukaryota; kingdom Viridiplantae; phylum Streptophyta; class Magnoliopsida; order Solanales; family Solanaceae; genus Anisodus; species Anisodus acutangulus. The sequence continues at coordinate 15,171,075 of CM056511.1, read as the reverse complement.
GATGATATTCCTCGTTAATGAGGGTACATAGTAGCAATCATTTAACACTAGACAATAGCTAGAAAGCAAATTTAATCTATAAGTTCCTACGCGCTCAGCATCCACTTGTGCTCCATTTCCAATGCGTAGGTCTACCTCTCTTGGTCCAACCTTCCCGCTATCAGTTAGCCCCTACACATTTGTACAAATGTGTGAGCCACAAGCGGTATCCAATACCCAGGAATGAGAGTTATTTATAGACATATTTATTTCAATGACGTACATACATTGTCCACCATAGGTAGAAACACCTGGTGTTTTTCCTCCTTCTGGTGCCACGCAGTCCTTCTTCCAATGCCCCTTCTTGTTGCAGTTGAGGCATTCACCCTTAGTCAGATTTATCTTCTTCTTCTTCACACCTCCCTTAGGATTCATAGCTAAGGGCACAACGACTGCTTTTTCCTTCTTCTTCTGTCATTCCTTACCTTTCGGCTTCGGTCGGCTAGTAGAGCTCACCATGAGCATAACTTTGCCTTTGGAAGTGGAAGACTCAAAGGTCTTAAGCATGTTGTGTAGCTCCGGCAGACACGCCTTCATTCCATTGATATTGTAATTCACTATGAAGTTTTCAAAGGAATGAGGGAGAGAGTTCAGGGTGAGAGTGGTAGCGACATTCTTTTCCAGCTTCGTTCCAATTGAAGCAAGCCTCTCTATCAGCCCAATTATCTTCAATACATGCTGCGAGACCTGGCCCCCTTCATTGAGCTTACACTTGAAAAGTTCTATTAGTAACTCATATTCCATAGTCTGGGATTGTGAGTCATAGAGACTCTTCAAGTGTTTGAGCATCTCATTGGGACCCATGTTCTCATGTTGTCTCTGAAATTCCATAGACATGGAAGACAACATCATGCACTGTGCTAAAGTGGCATCATCTAGGTGTTTTTGGTAAGCATCCTTATCAAAAGAGGCATATTTAGCAGAGTCTGTCGCAGGGACTGTTGGGAACACCGTGTCCAACACGTATTCTATTTTCTCTTATCTCAGCACTATTCGCAAATTTCTTAGCCAGTCAAGGTAGTTAGGTCCAGTAAGTTTGTTCATTTCAATCAATATTTTCAATGATAAGCTCGACATCTTTGATAATCTGAAGAATTAGATAGACTGGAAATCAAACTCAAAATTTATTTCCTATTACACACATTCGTTTAGGCTAATCAACATGGCATTTTTGTTTAATAAGCTCCCACTATTTTAACATACTTCTACGATCTCATGGTAGAATATAGACCTATATTAATTGAGGTCATAATGGGCCAAGATCCAAGCCTATGTTATCTTCGCGTTTGCTTTGGCTGATAACTTCAATAACACATCTTGGTAGGTCCTAAACCAATTGCAAAACTTATTTGCAACTCTTGGTTGATCAAATATTACATTTAATCTTGCGTCCTTAGATTAGTCCGACACTTTGGCGCCAAGATCTATCTAAGCAAGTCAACCCCATTACACGACTGCGTTTATGTATCTAAGTAAATTTGGCCTTTGTGAGCAAACACTTTGGTGTAAATACCCACAAAACTTTATCGTTTACCTTTACATTAAAACACATCTATGAAAGAGTCTGGGTCCTCGTAGACTTAGAGCAAATGCTTTGGCATAAATACTCGTATCACCAAAAATGATTTTGCACTCTAACAATTATAATGGACGACGCGTTTTAATTTAAACTTGTATTTAAAATTTTGGGGAACATTTTAATTCAGGATTTTAACCAAGATCAACTCTTTTACGCCATATTCAATATGACATCTTAATATCATGCAAAACTAATGACACATATAGTTGGGAACCGTCAACCCAATATGCATGATATAAGATGGTTTAATCAAATATTGGGTGCCACCTGCCCAGGCAGTTATAGCGGACGTTATTCTAGTAATTTAAATGACAAACGATTTGACATTTAACACATAAACAGTATACTTATCAAATAATATAATATATTATAATAATCTTGGGTTAAACATTCTGAACTCTGAATTTTTTTTGTTTCTGGACAGGTGGGGTCGCGACGCTAATCATTAGGGTCACAGCGCTACTGAGGCAGAAGCCTTTCGGCTTCTGTAAATGTATTAGCGCCGCGGCGCTCCACCATGGAGCCGCAGCGCCTACTGTCTAGTAAGTCCAAATTTTTTATATAATGCATTAGCGTCGCGACGCTCGATCATGGAGCCGCAGCGCCGCCTTGAAAACCCTAGCAAGCACCGCGGTGCCCTACCATAGGGTCGCGGCGCCGATGTCCTGACAAAATGTTTTTGTGTTGATTTTTCAAAATCGTTCGAGCCCTAAATTCAATTTAGGGATCAAATCACAGATCATTTATCATCACCCACCATTATCAATAACGCACATATCGACCATCATCCGTTCTTACCCGTTCTTTGCCGTGCACCGTGCAATGAGTCGGACAACGCACTTTTGGCTTAGTTTGAGTTAGAGCAGAATGACTTTCTCGAGTTAGCGTAGGAGATAATTCAGGGCGATATCAAAAGGTTAACATTCGGTCAAGACATGTAGGATTTCAAGAAGCCTTATTTTAATCCAATTTTATGTTTAACCCATATTATTATGTTATTCAATTGTTATATAACCATTGAACCAGCATGGGCTCTGATATCATTGTAGGGTTTTGTTGGGTTCAAAACACATAAGTAAGGCACAACGAAAGTTTAAAATTTTGTTCTTACTTACCCCAATAATTACTTCTGGTATTGTTATATGACAATAAAAACCTGTAACATAAAACATGAACACTTATAGGTTGTATTAACTGGAATATTTATCAACTGTGGGTTCGCACGCGAATGCCCTTTCGATTGCAAGCTCCAAGCTTCAATGTATTTCTCATTTGGAAAGCTAGGAAATCCAGCAGAGGTTCGAGAGAGTGTTTTGATTCTAAGTCTCTAAGACTTAGAATAATAATATGAAATTAAGTGTGTTGAATAATGAAGTGAATGTCTGTATTTATAGGTAAAAATTAGGTCAAACCGGATTAGGGTTTGACCTTAGGTCTGATCCAAAAATCGAGGCAGATTAGGTCATTAGCGTCGCGACCCTATGGTGTGGACGCCGCGGCGCTTGACGTGGCCCTACACTGTCTCGATTTATTTTCCGCACATTCTTAATTAAATCCAAAATCCAATTTTGACTTAATTAAAATAATCATTATTCATTTAAATATCTCGATTCTAAATCAAATTTTTAATACTCTCACAATACATCCTTAGATCGAAAAAACAATCGACATAGTGTGACCTACAGGCCTTCACATATCGACATTAATCAAATTAAGGTCTACGCGGAACTCCTAGACGGCGCCACAAGACGAACTCAATATGTGAAGTACGTTTACACGAATCGAATAAACTTAACCTCTATGTGGTAAGATAAAATCCTTTCATTCACGACACACCCGATCAAGCTTAGAATTTGTCAAGTGTATATCCAAATGGCTTAATCATTGTATCTCATCTATATTAGTTGACAACTAGACCATATTCTAAATATGTCTATTGTGTTGGCCAATGACTTAGTCAACCTAATATCACTGAGAAGCTGAGTGTTCTCTCGAATATACATTCGAGGAATGAATCCTAATCTTGGCACAACTAACACCATTAATCCACATCGTAATGTACCAAATACAAGACGTATCTCAACCTATAAGGCATTTGAGCTTAGGACAGGATCAAAGTATATTACTTTGTAGACAAGGTGCGCATTGACCTCAAGTCTAAGGACTTCTATCTCCCACACGCTGATCATACTTTATACAAGTATAACAAACATTATATCAGCAGGGTATACCAATACTTCCAAAGTATCCATGTATCCATCACGAGTAGCCATTACTCGTAGCAGGTGAGACATACTACATCCTCTAAGGATGTGATGCATACCACATGTCGACTTATCACATATCATCGATATTCCATTCTCGATGATCATTAGTCGAGGTTATTTTAAGAGTTACATTATAACATTAATATCTCACATTATTAATAACAGTGTAACCTCTAGGAATGCATATTATAGAATATTATAAACAATCAATTAATAATTCAATAATTGCAAATGCAAAAATATTAATCTCTATTAATAATAATACGAATGTATATAAAGTACATTTGTCCTAATACAAATTGTCTCTAAGACATAAATATACTTTCAATCCATCCCTCCACAATTGTTCGCAGTTCAACTTTTCAAAAACCTTCTTTGCTAAGAAATTCTCTTTTCAATAACTCAAAAAAGTAACTATGTGCTTGTACATAATTCAAGAAAGTCAAGGATTTGAATACAACCATCTACGGTCTATCCCTTTTTCTTCTTACATTAGTTGAAAGATGTAAATAAATAACTAGGCGCCATTTGACCATTCCTCTCTTATACCAATTAAAATATAGTAAGACAGAAAAAGAAATTGACATGAAAAGAAAGATAACAAAAGAGTGCCCTCGCATAAAAGAAACAATAAATCAGGAACTTTCAACTTTTAGGAGTACATTCCACGAAACTAGTCCCAATGAAACCGCACTGTGAGCTTTTGCTTATCAATATAATCCTGAATTATAAACTTGCCAGCTTATTTAGCAACTTTGATCCCTTTGAATCATATTTTTATGGATCCAAAACTCAAAAAAAAAATCGTAGGTTATTTCTGTTCTTAGGCTCACTGTTTTGATTAGGTTTAAAATAGTTAAATATGTAGGATGAGTGTTTAATTTTATTTATTTATAATTGATATAATTAGGGTGCTTTCTAAGTCCTTCCTATGTTTGGTCCAAGCCATAGAGGTACAAGGGTGAATCGTCAGCATAACATAATTGAAGTCAAAACACGAGACAGTATGGTCATTACGATCCCTTTATAATTGCATAAAATGTTTGGCAAGTGTATTATGCTCCATATCATTTGCATAGGGATAAGGCTGATTGGTGGATGGTTATAGATTCTAAGCACGTGGGTAGGATTGAGGCTGATAATGTATTAGATGTGGCGTATCAAAATGACCTACCAGTTGTTCATCATTCGGTGGACACAGAGCTGGAAAATAGTTTGGAACATCCTCAACACATATTAGAAAAAGTTGGAGATGATGAGGTAACAATCGTAACAAATTTTGAGGATGAACCGACTGATGGAAATGAAACAAGGGAGGATGATGAATTAGGTGATGAGAATGAATCAAGCGAGGAGGATGAATGAGAGGATGACAGGGAGGATGACTAGTACGTATCATGTTAGTTTAATTCACATATATAAAGCAGTTTTATACTAGTTAATTGTTTTTGATACTAACGTAAGTCTGTATGCAGATGTCATCAGGTGGTAATGATCGAGGTAGAGGTAGAGGTTGAGTTCCTAATAAGGGAGGTAGATGTCCTTCTAAGGGAAGAAATAAGAGACAAATAAATCATAATGATACGACTAGCCAGTCCATTTCTTCTACTCCACATATGCACTCTACCTGCCTCCTTATTTTATGTCTTATTCTAGTATGTAGCCCCCTTCTGGCCAGTATGTCTACCCTGCTCCACCACCTCAAGTGCTCCCATTTACCCATCTAAATTTTATACTTACACCTATTTTTGTTGCACCACGAGGCTGCTCTTCATCCACCTCGATGACCCTATCTCCTTCACCTTCTCCTTCTCCATGGGGTTCATGTCATGGTCTATCTAATCTGTACCTTAGAGATACCAGCTCTGAGCTAGACTTACAGCCATCGACACTATCTTTGAGCCAGACACAGGCACCGACACCTACATCTGTTCTAGCACCGACACCTAGTCAAGATCTACAGCCAAAATTTTTCAGATATGATGGGTAGGATTATGATCGTACCTGAGAGAGATGGGTAAGACTGGTTTTATTAAGTTTTCATTAAGTTTTTATCACCTTACACTTTTATGTGATAACATTTTTATTTTCTCAGTGTAGGTATTATCCAGACCATGAGACTACAAAAGCAATTTTGGATGTCGTTCGAAGGCTTTACGACAATTGCTTTTACTCTTCATGGAGTGCGATTCCATATGAGACTTGACTGGTGATGTTCAATGAGTTTAAGGTATGCTACTTATTTTTTAACTTTATAAAGTTTTAATTTAGTTATGTATATCATCTAACTTTAGCCATTTGGTTTGAACATGTTGTGTACATAGGATCCAAAATACACCGATAGGGTTGCTATGAACATCAAAAGGAAGGGGCGTGCAAGAATGTCCGACAGGTTTTCGAGCGCTAGAATGTATAATAGGAAGCCCGAGCGGCTAACCGACGGACAATGGAAGCAACTTCAAGCATATTGGCAAACTCCTGAGTTCATCGCCAAGTCTGAGAAGGCAAAGTTGTCCGTGTATCCTAAAAAGGTGGCTCCTTGCACACTATGGGTGCAAGAAGTCAAAGGCATGTAGCTAGAAAAATGGTAAGTAATTTTACAATTTTAAAGTTATAAATGATTAATAAGTTATTATTGAGTTATGAATTCTTTTATGTAGAAAGGTAATATAGGAAACTTTTCCAGTCAGGATGAGCTCTTCCTAAAGACCCATGTATAAAAGAATAAGAACGAGCGGGATGAGGATGAATGGGTCGAACCCAAGGCTAAAGACACTTATGTAAGTAATTCTTTTAATCTTTGAATAATTATGGTATAAGTTTAATTGTTATATGTTTGGGTATATACTAACTTTTATTTTTAAATGTACAAGTTGGGTATAAAGAAGTGATCCATGAATACAGGAAAACTCATCCTGAAGGCGAGTCAGCTCAGCCTCCACCGGAATCGAAGATTTAAATGTTGTGTGAAGTAGCTAGGTCATAAAAGGGTAGAACATACGGTCTAGGCCCGAGGAACAAGTTTCAGTGCCTCTAGTCAGGACTGCGAGGTGAAGGGACTTCCCAATAGGGAGATGGCGTTGATGGTGTCAAAGTCGCAGCTATGGTGCAACAAATCGAAGAAATTAATAGGCAATTAGTAGCGTCTTAAGCTAAACGATTGAAGGGAGAGATGTTGATGCAAGAGAACCTGAAATTGCTCGAGAAATAAGTTATGAGCCATATTGCATATCTACGATATGGTGTGCCCTACTCTCCCCCTCCTCACCATGATGATGATGATGTGGAGCCCAAAAATGACGGTGAATATGTAGACCGTACACCAGATGATCAAATGCCTTAGTAGTGTCACGACCTAAATCACGGATCATAATGGCACCTACACTATCCCCCAATAGGCGAACCATCCTCAAAAGCATTTAACATTCATTAAACATGAACAACAACAACAACAACATACCCAATGTATTCCCACACAGTGGGGTCTGGGGAGGGTAGAGTGTACGCAGATCTTACCCCTACATTGGGAGGTAGGGAGATTGTTTTCAAAAGACCATCGGCTCAAGAGAAGACATAACAACATTTATTGAACATTGTGGAATAATAAAAAGAATCATAGAGACATAAAACTGATTCATTAAGAAAACTTCTAAATATCATTATCCTTTAAATACATCATTTCCCAAAATCTAATCTGACTTGTACAAGAGCTACTATGAGTACAACCAAAATAGGAGAAATAATGCTAACAACTTCCTTGAAACAATAAGGACAATATAACCGTAGATGAAGACCAGGGCCGCTAATAGGATATATAACCCGCCCTAAGCCTCCATGTACTCCAAAAGCTGAAACTTGGACTAGTCGATGAACCTGCATCCACGTAAAAGATGCAGCAAGTATAGTATGAGTAAACAACATACCGCCGTAGGCATCACAGGCCGACAATGATGGACTACATGTAACAAATATAAAAATATAATTGACACATAAGTATCCCTAAACTACACAGTCCTGTCAAACACTTAGCCATCTCAAATTATAGGAGTATTGTCCAACACCTAATTCACCTCATAACATAACAATTACTATTTAACACCTCAGTCATCTTAGAATATAGGAAAACACGTATCACATATAGGAATCAATCCCACTACACTCCATCTAATGGTCTGGATCCAAAATCGATTTAACCACATACATCATTGGATCCCAAGTATGGTCAATCATACACTTAAGGAAAAAAACTCATCACATGATGTTCACATAAACACATATCCGATACATATTCTTCTACATAGCACTTTCCTAAGTTTGTTAGTCTTATATTGCTTCTAGCCCAAACACCTAGTCGGTTTACAAACATTATAAACCTTTATGCATACAAACTCTCAATTATCCCTATTATTTTTAAAAAGTGAATATGTTCATGCGAACCTCCTTTTAAGATCAATTTAACACATATAAACTTACATTTAACAATACTTTCGTACCAAGTATGATATTTTATTAATGGTCTAGGTTTTCTGTTAAACAAGGCAATTATCCTTTTAAGGGTCCAATCTTCACTTCCCTAAGTAAGGAACCGATAGAGACCCTACTGCTCACATTAGTTTACACTAAAAACACCAACCATAATAATTTTGTACTATCTAATCACACATAACCAGTAAACACATCAATAAATAATTAAGGAAGTGATGCAGATGAAATGAATGCAATGGTATGAATGTGATGTAATGCAATGCACTGGCCATCTTCCACACGCGATATACATATTCTATCGGACTTTGCCATATAGTAGTGACCCATGAGAGACCTGTGAAGTCCATATACTGCTCACTACCAACCAAAATGATCCATTGGTCTGGCTAGAGCATTAGGCTCATTTCGCGATCCATATCAATCATCATCATCTCTGTATTCCAAATCATCTCATATCAGTATCATTTACTTTTATTTACAAGTCTCATCGGACCAACAACATTTCATACCACTTCATTTCAATATCAGAATAGCTTGAGTGTATGAATGCAATAGTAAGTAAAGCAAGTAGTCATGAAGTAATAGATGAAATCATATTTAAGAGATGAATAATACATGCCTCAGAATTACCAATAACACATAATTCCATATAATTAGTCTTTCTTATCAAAAGACATATATGATGAGTAATTTCAATGACAATCATAAATAATATCAAGCATGGCGACACGCCCATATAACAGCAATCGGGATCAACCTTAAGGATGATCCCCCAAAAAATTCAACATTGTTACCCACCCATGTGCTCATCATAGTCACTAAGGTGGGACCCTCATCACGCCCAATACCCCTCAATATTTATATAAATAACATACATCTATCATATTCTTATAGAGAAACCCATAGCCTACCTCAAAGCAGAGTTGATTCCACGTACACTCAAGCCAAGGCCTTGCCCTTGCGAAGCACCTCCGAACATTCGTATTCTATTGTATAGATTCTACGTTAACATAGTTTTCTAATACAAACAAAAGGTGCAATCTTTAAAAGAAAACAAATACCCAACCCACAAATCAACCCCGGGCCCACAAGAGTAAAATTAGAACTTTAATGTTATAAAATCATGATAGCGGTCTAATTAGTCATAACCTTAAGTTTAGAAGTCATCTAACCCGAATTAGGTCTTCAATTGCCCTAGAAATTCCCCCAAAATTCATGGAATGGAATTAACAAATTGAACATAACAATAGGTCATTCTATGATTAAACAACTTAAATATGAAATATCATATCACAAAGACTCAATCTTGGCCCCCAATTTCACCCACTAAGCTCTCTTGAGATAAGACATAAACTATATGTTTAAACTACCCAAATCATGATAATAAATCTAGATTTGATGATAGGATTATAAATAGATAAAGGAAATGGGTTAGAATCCTTACCCATAAGATAAAAATATTAAAGAACCTTGAATTTCCTCCCCAACCGAGCTTAGGCTTGTAAAAGATGAGATATGAAAAGTGATTTTGAAATGGGGTCTTTACTTAGGTCTGATATAGCAATTCCACTTAGTAGAAGAAGCTCACTTTTGTGGAAAAAAATGACCGCACAAGCGGCCTAACTTAATGTACCGCATACTCGCAAAAGCGAAGACGAGGCTGCAGAAGCAGCTCACCTCTGCGCACAATATTACGCAAGAACGGACTTTCCCCACCTTCCCATGGCTCGCGTCTACGGATCAACTTCTGCAAAAGCATCTAAAGCTCGCTGGTGAGATTGCACCAGAACCAACAACTAAAGCTATTCTCCCAAACTTCCATCAAATACCCAAAACTCTCCCGAGACCTCCGGGACACAAACTAAATATGCTACTCAAGTGTAAAAGATGCTACAAACTTGATCGCGCACTCGAAATTCTAATACGACCAAGCTAAGGTTCATTTTTCTACAAATTCACCTAAATTTCTCAAATTCTATAATTTCGTAAATAAGGACTCAAAACACATCTGAATACCTCAGAAAGTGAATCAAAGACTAGACTAAGTCACAAATAATATTTCGGACCTATCGGAAGCAACGAAACTTGGAAACAAACCCATATACTCAAAAACCAACTTTGGGTCAACGCTTTTCATTTCAAAATATCAAACTTAGGTTTTTCTTTCGAAACCTATGTAACTCACCTTGGGTACCATGCTACTCATCTCCGTGAGTCACAAACCTCAAGAACAGCCTATAAGAAGGGTAATTTTATTGAGTAAAGGTGTTAAGTCAAAAATGACCAGACGGATCGTTACATTAGATACCAATTAAACAAATGTTCATCCTTGAACGGAAAAAGGGAAGTACGAAAGCCAACGAGTAACCAAGGAATCTCCATTATAGCCTCATAAAAGCTTCTACAGGCAAGAAATATACTAATAGTACCTCTCATTCACTTTATCAGTCAAACTACCTTAAACTTTGCTAAAAGGCCAAAATTCCTATTTCTTCATAACCAAAATTCATCTCACAGTAGATTCTAGAATGTAATAACTAATTTCTCTTGAAATCAAAAATTTGATAATAACCATACCTCTAAACACATTCGGTTGACTTCGTTTATACCTTAGTAATTGCCACAATCTTCTAGTTGTAGCCATAAATCATAGTCGAGTTCGTACCGATAGAATAGTTTAATTCTACAATTCTTGTTTCACAACTATTCCTTAGAAAAATGCCGCACGCCCAAGTCTTGACTTCCTCTTACTAGAAAATAATCCTTACTTTATTTGAGAAATTCCTAAGCAATTTCATAAATTGATCTTACCCTAAGCCGATTGTGCTAATTTCAATTTCGTTAGATCCATAATTCATAGTTGAAACCTCTTAGTCAAAACCCATCACCCAATCCGCAATAACTCATTAACCACTCTAGAAACCTTTCATAATCAATTGTGCCTCCTCAATACCCTGCAAAGTACCGGCGAAAACCATTAGAACTGTATGAATAGTTGTCATTAGTAAACATAGTATCAAGTCCACTTGAAAACTCCAATGAAGACCAATAACAATGTCATACCTCTATTCCAAATTAAAATCCATTAAACCCTTATCAGTGATTTACTAGAATACCATAAGTCCTCCGGGTGATATAAACATAGGCCACTCGACCTTAATTGAACAATTTTGACCCAAAATAAAGTGCTCATATAATGATCAATCCAGTTATTTTTAGCTTAAGACCCTTATTGGACTATTTTACCCTTCCTATGATTTGTATGTGGGATTTGTGATGTACGGAGATGGGTGACACAGATTCCGAGGTCCATTTATATGAGGTTCGAATGAAAAACCCAAAGTCTAGATACTTAGAGTTGGTTAGTTTGACTCAAGTTGACTTTTATCTAGATGAGTTTGTTTCTGGGTTCCATCGCTTCCAGTAGTTTCGAGGGGCCATTTATGACTTAGTCGATTCATTGGTTTGCTTCCTGAGACAATGAAATGTATTTTGTGGCTTTATGTGTGAAATTTAGATAATTAGTTTTTCTCGAATGATTATTTAGAAAAGTATGGCTTAGCTCGGTTATTCGTGAAGTATGAGGGTACGAGCGAGTTGTAGCACTCTTTACCTTAGACGAGCATGTCTGGTTTATATCGGGGGGGTTCTGAGAGTGTTTCGGATGTTTAATGTAAGAATTGGTTATTTTCCGTCTGTTGGTGTCTGGTGTTCGCCACAACAGCACCATTATCCGCTCCGATGGGTTCACCTCAGCGATAGGTTGGCTCACCGAAGAGGAATCTGGGAGTCGAGAGAGTTCCACTGCAATAGAGTCAAGTCTGCTGTGGCGAGGCGATCACTGAGGCTTGATTTGTTAGCGCTCCTATTTGGCAATGAAGTAGGCTACAATTTAGCTTCTCGATACTCTGATATAAGTACGTAGTAATTATAAATGTTGAGGGGTATTGGGCGTATTTGGGGGTCCTACTTAAATGGTTTTGATAAAATGTTGAGTGTGTACTGATGTTGAACTATGATGATGGGTAATTTGGGGAATCAGCCTTATGTTGATTCCGACTACTGTTATTTAGGCTTGTTGCCATTATGTGGGCCATTTCCATATTTGATATTATTGTATTTATTCATCACACATCGTTTAATATGATATTCTGATTGTACTAGGATTATTGTTGATGGACTACTTTGATATGAAATCCCGTGTATTGGATTATATGTGTGTTATTGAACTTTTGAAAGCATGTAATATTTCATCTCCTTACTTGGTTTTATCTCATTATATCATGATATCTTACCTTGTTATTTTCATTCATACACTCATGGTTTTGTGATATTGATATGAGAGTTGTATGGATATGCTATGGGCCCAAGAGGCCGTAAAGGTGAGAACCCTTATGAGATTATGGCAACATTGAGATAATGATAATATGGATGGCTCAAGTTGCACGTTGCAATGAATATTAATATGCAAGGAATGGAGTTTCATGTCTGCAACATGATATTATTCAGATAAATGAGTCTGGGGCTCTAGCTAGATTTGTGTGTGGAATTCTAGCTGGCTAAGAGCAGTATATGGACTTTGTAGGTCCCCTATAGGTGTACGGATCATAATTAAACCTTGACATACTGTATACCAGGTTGAGAAACGTACCTTGAATACATATATCTATATGTTAATTAATTGTGGTTTGGCAATGAGATACGGTTGATTATTGGAACTTGGGTGAAACACTGATATACTTGGATTGGATTGATTGTATTGGACTGGAATGGTCGCTATAATTGATCTTGTCTCTATGAATACTTGGAAATAATGATTATGTTGGTCGATATGAACACTTAGATAAATGGTTGAGATTATTGAATTAATTTGGTTGTCGTGTGTGGATTGATTCCTCGTGTATAGGTTTTTTGGGATTTAATATTTCCCAGATTAAGTGTTTGATGTCAACTACTACTGTGGTCTTAAATATAAATTATGTTACGACTATTGTCTAGGTCCATGGAATTATGTGTATTTGTGTGTTTTCTGGTAATTGATCCTGTGACAGGGTGACGAGTCTAGTAAGGAACATGTGATAAGTGTCACTAGTGGAAATGTATATGTGGAATGATCTATATGTATCAGACCGTAAATGTATAGAGACTTAACTAAGTATAAATGCTAAGGTGAATAAAGGAGTTAACGTCATCATGTTTAGCTTAGGTGTAACACTCTTGGAAGCATTCTAAAATGGTTGTTGTGATGTAAGTTTGACTCATTTATTTAATGTGGTAAGTTAGGTAAGTGGGGTTAAGCTTGAGTATGACTTGAACAAGAGAGTACTAGTCGGTAGGTACTATGATAGTAAGGTCCATGTACATGTGAATGGATTGATTGTACTTGACTGTGATTGGACCCTTATGTGAACAATATGACTTGAGGAATCGGTGAATTGATATGTGTACAACGTGACTTATATGGACTATTGAATTGTCTAGTATAGGTTTATCTAGTGGCAACTTGATATTTATCCATGTTACGTATCTTCCGTCGTTATCAGCCTATGATGTCTAAAGGGGTACGTTGTGTGCGAATACTGTACTTGCTGTATCTTTTCTGATGCAGATACAGGTCCCTCTACCAGTTTGAGATCTCGAGTTTGAGTTCGAGTTGGTTGACTTCCAGTATTCAGGGCGAGGATGCTATCTTCTGGAATACCTTGGATGCTCATTCTCTTACTCTATCTTCACTTTGATTCAAGAGACACGATTCTGATTTTCAAACTATGTACTTAAATTTTGGCTTAGGTGGCCTTTTATTCAGACTTGTATCCATATTATCACTCTTGTATTATTGAACAGCTCGTGAGGGTTGTATTTAATGATTCAGACTTATGTTTCACTTTAACAAAAATATGAGATAACTTACTTAATATTACTATTTTCACAATTCTTCTTCATTTTCTTGATAATTTTGGAAGTGTTTCACCTACCGATGGGGAATGTGTACGTGCTACCATGACTCCTGAAAAGGGGTCGTGACAAAGTTGGTTTAGAGCTTTAGGTTAAACGGTCTTAAATACAAGAGCAATGTTTAGTAGAGTCTTACGGATCAATGCGGAGACTTCTGTACTTATCTTCGAGAGGCTATTGGTTATTTTGAAAACTTCGCTTTCTTCATTCCTTTTGTGCTAAGTTGAGTCAAATTGGTATCTGAACTTTTTCGTTCTATTCTATCACCAATAGTGGTAACACACTCTTTAATTCTTGCGTAAGTGGTTTTATATGATGTCACGTGGTAGGGTATGAGATGTGTTGCCATGATTCAGATGCATGACCGAGTTCAGTCTTTAGCTATGATTTGAATGTTCAGTTGATTGGGGTTATGATTGTCATTTCTCAGTTCGGTGATATCCTTGAAGAGTAGGAATGGTAATTCAAAGATACAAGGAAAAGAAATTGGATAGATCAATCTCCACTATATAAAGGGGAAAATTGGTATCTGACGCGCTTGATAGGTTATGTTGCAAGATGTACGAGGGTGGATGTCGTACAGGTCATAAAAGGTTTAGTTGGCTTCGATTTGGCAGAATTGGGATAGCGGAGTAGAATTAGTGGTTGTGAATTCTTTCAGGGAATGATTAACTATTCGATATCAGGTGGTAATGTTACGTATGATAAGTGAATCTTAATGGAATAGACTATCACGTTTCTTTACCTAAGAGTGTGTTTGTGAGTTCACTTGGCATTTCGAGGTTAGTGATGATAGGGGAGTTGTTAAGGTCAATAGATGGTTGAGTTGTGAGTTATTTCGTAGTTTTTAAGTATCAAGTGAGTGAAAAAGTCATATATGCATTGGTATATTGGACACATCGTACGTTAATGGGAGCTAGTGATCGACTAATAAGAATAACCCTTGCGTTGGACGAGTGTGAGGTTCTATTGAGGGATTACCGGGTGTTACATTTAGTTTTTGGAGAAGATTTGTGGGCATGATATTTAAGGGTTAATACTTGAGAAGTTTGATAGTTACTGGTATAATGACTTTGAAGGTGACTGAAGGACAGGAAAATTGCATTATTAGTTGGATATGTTATATTTCAGCAAGATAAGGTAAAGACTGGGTTTTCATAGGCAAACATTGTATAGACTCTCAAATAAGGTGTTGGTCAATGGAGATATTTATGCTAACGGGTTGACGATGGTTTGATCTAATTTCAGTTTTGAAAGGCTTCAGGTATCGATGATCGGGTCAGTGAACGCATGGAATGGTATAGAAAGAGACTATTTCGGTCAAGGATTTTTGGCAAAGATATTTTGATGAAATTATATGAGAGTGTTAGCAAGGGTATATGTTCGGAAATTAAGGATTAACTATCGGATTAAGGACCAATTCAGTAATGGTTTGAGTTACCGCATGGGCACTAAAGTATTTTGGCCAGAGTAACCAGAGTGGGTCGATACCTATTCTAGTCGAGGAATCTTCTAAGAAATGGTACATGGGAGATGCCGAATTTCGGGAAGAACTCTCAATTATAGTGTTGGAGAGAGAAGTGGAAACCCTCCATGATTTGGTGTGCAGTATTCTACTATGTCCAGGATCAGTTCAGTTATTGTGTAAGGCCTTTAATATTTTAGTACACTCCGAGATAAGCTCGAGTAAGGGTCGGTTGACAGTGGGAATTGTGATTGAAAGAAATATGGAAATATAGGGAATCAATATTTGTGTGTTGAGCTAATTCGGAATAAGTGAGGTGTCTCTTCGAGGATTAGGGAGAATTTGGATTTTGAAGAATGGAAACTCTTGGGTTGGTTGTGTTGAGGCATTGTTGATTGATAGCATGGATGAGTATTCGGGTATTAGAACTTGGGAGAAATTTGACAATGACGGGTAAATGAAAGGTAAGGTTGATACGTCCGAAATTGGTAAGGCTTGTAATTAGCGAGATATGATAGATAGAGGTTCGACAAGGTATCTAGTGTTATGGGTGAGTTAAGAGAAAGTACGAGGAAGATTTGATGTGTTTAGAGTTCATGTAGTTCTATCAGACTTGCAGACCGGTAGAAGTTAATGAACTTGGAGATTATAATCAAGGGTATGGTTCATCGGTGCTAAATTGATGTCTTATCTAGAATCCAACTTGAAAGTTGTGGGTGACAACACGTGCTTGATTATTCATGAGTAAAAGAGATGGAAGAGATCATAGCATGTTTATGAAAAGCTTACTAAATCATTTGGAATCCATTCGGGTGGCTAACGATTTAGAAATTGAGTATTTTATTTCGGGACAAATTTGTTCATTTAGGGTTGGTGGCCTAAGTTATATTGACTAGAGGAGTTGTGGTATTCTAGTCAACCACTAACAAGGATTGTAGGGATTTTATTTTGAAAGTGGAAGTATGATGGTGTTACCGGCTCGAATTGAAATTGCAAGTAAGATTGATGATAATTTTTGGATGACAGCGATTCAGACAGTTCTAATGGTTTGCACATTTACTTGGTATGCATTGAGGATGTACAATTGGTTATGTAAAGTCTTCAGAGAGATCAGTCATTTTTTACGGATTTGGCACAACAAAGTAATCAGTAGGCATATTTATAATATGGTGGTTTGGAAATTCGAGGGAAATTGGACTTGTGATATGTGTTTATACGTTCTAAGAAATATTGGTCCGAATGACAACATTAATAGTTGAAAAGGGAAACTAGTAGAACCAGATAGTGATATCGGTACAGGTTGGACTATGTTTGTGGATACAACTAATGGTTGATGGTGGTTATTGTGATAATTAGTGGATTAAATCGGATGCGGATAAAAGTTTGGCTATGATCAAATCAGGGAATTCGAGTGGAGTCAGTTCCTACATTTGAGAATCAGTTGTGAATGAAATTTTGGTTGAAGTTATAGAGATATAGGGTGTTGAGGTAAGTTATAGTAGCTTTTACTGGTTGAATGAACATACGATGCTATCATCTCATTTTTGGCCTATTGAGACTCTCATGAGGTTATTAAGGCGATTCCTTGGTTACTCGTCACTTTTTGTTCATTCCTTCTTCCATTCGAGTATGACATCATCAACAACAACAACATACCCAGTGCAATCCCACAATGTGGGGTCTGGGGAGGGTAGGGTGTAAACAAACCTTACCTCTAGTTTCATAGGTAGAGCGGTTGTTTCTGCGAGACCCTCGACTTAGGACAAGCAAAGCAGAAGAAAAATAGTTAGACCCGGTTCGAGTATGAACGTTAGTTAAATTGGTATCTAATGTAACGATACATCCGGTCATTTTTAGCTAAAGACCCTTATTTGACTATTTTACCCTTCCAGTGATCTTTATGTGGGGTTTGTGATGCGTGGGGATGGGTGGCACGGATCCCAAGGTCTATTTATATGAGGTTCAGACAAAAAACCCAAAGTCTAGAAACTTAGAGTTGGTTAGTTTGACTCAAGTTGACTTTTGGCTAGATGAGTTTGTTTTCAAGTTCTGTCGCTTACGATAGTTCGGGAGGGTCATTTATGACTTGCATTAGTCATTGGTTCGCATCCCGAGGCAATCAGATGTATTTTGTGGACCTATGTGTGAAATTTAGATAATTATTTTTTCTCGGCTGATTCTTTAGAAAAGTATGGCTTAGCTCGGTTATTTGTGAAATACAAAGGTACGAGCGAGTTTATAGTACTGTTTACCTTAGACGACCATGTTTGGTTTATGTCCGGGGGATTCAGGGAGTGTTCTGAATCTTACTATCATAGTACTCACCGACTAGTACTCTCTTGTTCAAGTCATACTCAAGCTTAACCCCACTTACCCAACTTATCACATTAAATAAACGAGTGAAACTTACATCACAACAACCATTTTAGAACGCTTCCATGAGTGTTACACCTAAGTTAAACATGATGACGTTAACTCCTTTATTCGCCTTAGCATTTTCACTTAGTTAAGTCTCAATACAGTTACGGCCTGACACACATAGATCGTTCCACATCTACCTTTCCACTAGTGACACTTATGACAGGTTCCTTACTAGACTTGTTACCCAGTCACACGATCAATTACCAGACAACACACAAATGCACATAATTCCCTGGACATAGTCAATAGTCATGACATAATTTACATTTTCGACCACAGTAGTAGTTGACATCAAACACTTAGGCTTGCAATTATTAAATCCCAAAAACATTATACACAAGGAAGCAAGACAAACATGGCAACCAAATAAATTCAACAACCTCAACCATTTATCCAAGTATTCATAGAGACCATCATAATCATTACTTCCAAGTATTCACACAAACAAGATCAATTATAGCTACCATTCCGGTCCAATACAATCAATCCAATCCAAGCAAATCAGGGTTTCACCCAAGTTCCAATAGCCAACCGTATCTCATTACCAAACCATAATTAATTAACATATAGATGTATGTAGTCAAAGTACATTTATCAACCTGGTATATTGTACGTCAAGGTTTAATTATGTTCCGTACACTCAAGGGGGACCCGTGAAGTCCATATACCACTCCTAGCCAGCCAAAATTCAACACACGAATTTGGCTAGAACCCCAGACTCATTTATCTAAATAATATCATGTTGCAGGAGTTCAACTCCATTCCCCGTGTATCAATATCCGTTGTGGTGTGAAACCCGAGCCATCCGTATTATCATCATCTCAATGTTGCTATAATCTCATAAGTGTTCTTACCTTTCAGGCCTCTTAGGCCCACAATATATCCATACCACTCTTATATAACTATCATAGAACCATGAGTGTATGAATGAAAATGACAATATAAGGCAAGATTTTATGATATAATGAGATGCAACCAAGTAAGGAGATTAAATATCACATGCTATCAAAAGTTTAATAACACACATATAATCCAATACACATGATTTCATATCAAAGTAGTCCATCAACAATAATCTTAATACAATCATGATATCATATCAAAGCATGTGTGATGAATAAACACAATAATATCAAATATGGCGATGAGCCCACATAATGGTGACAATCCCAAATAACAGTAATCGGAATCAGCATAAGGTTGATTCCCTAAATCACTCTTCATTACAGTTCAACATTGGTACCCACTGAAACGTTCATCACAATCGTTTGAGTGAGATCCCCAAACACGCTCAATACCCCTCAATATTTATAACTTTTACTAGCAAACTCAATATCTGATTTGGTATAGGTGGAATTGGGGGGAGATATCCCTCCCAATCCGATGTAAACCAATAGAAATCCAATGTTCGAATTCGTAAATGGACAAAGATCATTAATAAGAAAATATAAAATCAAGTAAAAGGGAAAACCTTGCCTAGTAATGGGGGAGGGGTAGTGGTTTGGTGGCATGGAGGATGAGAGAGGGTGAGAATTAATTTCCTTTACCCTATTCAACCAAACAAGGACTAGCAGAGCACCGTACCTCTGCGAAATTTCCATTTTCGGAAACTCCCAGAGAAGAGACAGAGATGAGTGAGATCACTAGGATTTCCATTCGCGACAAATGAAATGGGATAAGGGTTGAGGTCTGTGTAATAACAAGGATTGGGCGGGGTCATGGTCCATTTTCGGTCGAACTCGACTGAATTTAAAAAATAAAAGAGAGGCCCAATCGATTATAAAGAGTTTAAAAATAATGGACACATTTTGCAAATGATGCATTATTTAAATAAGAAATTAAACAAAACAATTTAATTATGACCAAATCAGGTCGATTGTTTCAATTATAAAATCATTTTTGCTCCGTAAATATCATATTTACTCCGTCTGTGACTAAGAAACCCTGAATTATTAAATAAAATTATTAGAGGGTAAAAATTAGATATCAATAATTTCTCTTTCGTTGTTCGGGGATGGCAGGACCATCCCTAAGCAGCAAAATTTGAAAACCTCATTTTTGGCCGACTAATTCAAAAAGAATTTCTCGCTTTTATGCAATTTTGAAAAGTTATGGTCGGGCCCTGTTCTCTGCATTTCCTACATATCTCAGGCTATATGAGAATTTAGGCCACTTATAGTTCGACTCAATTAGACTTCTAAAAATTGTGATAAAGCAAGTTTCAGAGACAAATAAGCCCCATAACGATTTTGTTGGAATGTGACCGATTCTCTGGTATTGAGTTTGCCTACATATCCCCAATTTATGGGAATCAGGTCACATATAGTTTGACTCAACAAGCTAAAAAGGATATCCCTTACGGGAATTCCTTTGCCAGTTTGAAAAACCTTTCTGATATATGTCCGACCGGTCGCGAGATTCTAAAAAGATAGAATTTCCTTATTTCTATGATTGAGTATGGTGAGGAGTGATATTAAAACTCATGTCCATAGATCTTGACTCTCATTGGCACATTGTCTCAACCGGCTTCCAAAGAAAAAAATACATGTTTGCTCCGGTTGCATCTGGATCTGGTCTGCTCGCTTTCTTCCTCCACTAGCTTCCTACATATTTTTATTTGCTGGGATAGTGATGTGTTTGATTATTTATGTTCTGTCATACCTGTATGGTTTTTGTTGTTGTGCCCTCCTTGACAAATATTTTGAGCGGGTGACTCTTGTACGCGCCCATTTTTCGACCCGGCTCGGGTCAAAGCGGAGCTCGGACGTATGGAGGTGATTCCTGGGTAAAATGATTGAGGAGTCGCCACCTAATTATTTTTACGGTGAATTAGGACACCTAAATATTAAATTAAATGCTGCCATGTAACTCCAATTTTAAGGTCTGCGAAACTAGTGAGATTCTAGGTAAGGGTTCTTTATTATCCTAAAGGGAAGGGGTTAGGCATCCTTTAAGATCCGCTAACTTGCGGTTATCCCAGAAACTCAGGTTAATTATTACTAGAAAAATACATGTTTTATAAGTATAAAAAGATGTTTGCAAATATGATGCATTTTATACAAGTAAATATGATGCATTTTATACAAGTAAATATGATGCATTTTATACAAGTACGTAATCGGATGACATAAAAGAAAGATACATGTAAAGTTTTTAGAAAACATGCATTTGTGACAATAAATTCTTTATAATGCCAAAGAAGCGAATCTTTCAAAATCAACTAGTTGCAAAAATAATAATAAAGATAAACTTATTTGTACAATTAATTGAAGCAAATAAAGATGACAAGAGTTGTTTTAAAAATCTTGAATAAGCGTGACGAGCCTAAAATAAATAAACTAGCGAAGGATTTCTAAGTTTGCGAGCCTACAAATAAATAAGCTAGCGACGGGTTTCAAATCTTAAACTACCCTATGAATAAATCCTAAGTTTGCCTATTCTAAGAATTTCAATAATTACATAAGTGCGATAAATAATATTACAATACAAAGCGAAATAAAAGCTGAATTAAAGAAAGAAATAAATAAACTCCGAGGAATATTTATTTACTTTAATCCCTGCAAGCTGTCAAGAATAAACGGTTAGAAACAGTTAAATACATATAACTTCATATCCGTATTCAGAACAGTGAATGTTTTGATTGCGGAGGGCTCAGACTTAAATTTTGAAAGGAACATTCCAATCACGTCGTGGCTGCAAACATATGACTAATGTAGTTTATTTTGATTGCCTCGCCTACTAAACGTGTTGGTCTCTCGGGTGGAATAAAAAAAGATCACTATAATCACGTCGTGGCTGCGAATATATAATTCACCTCGCCTACTAAACATGTTGATCTCGGATAAAAGGTTTAAGTCTTCATCCTTGCCCAGAAGTTATATTTCCGTCTTTGCAACTGTGTAGGCCTCAAAATCGACGGATATTTTTCATCGGCCAGTGTAGTATCGTGTTCAAATCAGTAGAATTTAAAATCGAATGTAAACAAAGAGCAGAGAGCAGCGAATGAATAAAAACAGAGGCAGAGAAGAAAAAAAAGCTCTCCGAAAATGACGCGGTGTCTAGTTTAAAACAAGAAAAGCGAAAAAAAGAGAAACGATAGAAACGATGAGAACGGTAATTTGAATCTTTGAAACAAAGGACTGGAACAGAAAGCGATGTCACGAAAGGTGCGGTGTTTAGTTTAAAACAAGAAAAACGGTAAAGACAAGAACAAGAATCAAATCGAGCGATGGAACTAAACAGAAAACAAGTGTTAAAGCGATCGCTTTCACCAAGAAACAAGAAGAAAGGGGTTTTAAAATAACGCAATAATGGGCTGGAAACGCGAAGCGATGGGTAATCTGAAACGGGAGCAAACCAAAGCGAAAAACAAAGCGCCCGACAGACGCGGTATTTATTCAAAACAAGAAAAAGCGATAAAGTCGAAATATTGCGGTTGTCCAAAGCGGTTTTAAACCAAATTGTTTTATGAGAAAAACAGCGACAATTGGGTTTAAAAATAACGCAAGATGGGTTAGAAACGCAGCGATGGGTTGTCCGAAACAAATTTAAAGTAGCAGGCTTTTAGCCAAGAAAACAGCAGCAATTGTGTTAAAAACACAGCAGTGATAAGACATCAAATGGGCTCAAAATGCAGCAGTAAAATGTTTTCAAAAAGAAGTGTAAATGGTCCAGATTGCAGCAGCTGTGCGCGGCAAACGCAGCAGCAGAATAATGGCTCAAAAGTGCGGCGATCAGCCCAAGTATTGCAGCAACTGGCAGTCTCAGAATCAGCAGCCAAAATGCAACAAAACCCATAACTAGAATTATTTAAAGATGACATATATCCAGAATCTCAAGGTGCAGCTGGATACCACAACTATTGGTAGCACAGCAAAGACATAAAGGGGAAGGTAAACTTAAAGACCAGTCACTCTAAACTTCAAATTTGAAAGATAAGAAGACAAAGAGGGGGGCTACCACCATTCATTTCCGATGCCGCAACAAGATTCAAAAGGCTTCTTGAACCTTGGGCATGGCAGGCTATCGAAGAAGGCTAAACCCAACCCGAAGCTTGTCTTGGCTTTCAACCAACATATTAAGATAATAGGACGGTTCTGACAAGGCAACCATGAAAGAAAACATTCGGCAATTAACATAGATTGCAGACATGGGCAGTAATATAACACACCATAAACTAGTTCAAATACGCACAATATGTTAATACCGATATCATTCAGCGACTTAGTAAACATAGCATGATCTAAGGTAACTTAAAAGACTTTACATGATGTTATGGGGGCACTTAACACCTAATCATATAGGGGAAATGCATGACCAATTCAGTAGGCATTAATAGGATAAAGGATGAGCCAAATAACCATTTAGGGGAACTGGAGAATACCAACATGGGAAAGAGACAAGACACATATCATAACTAACTAGCATGCTTCATGGTCTCCTAAATTTACACACAAACCAACAGAGAAAGTTCAATTTTTCAGATATTTAAAAGATATAGAAGGAAGAACTGGACAGTAGCAACACATATCTAGGCCATTTCTAACACACCACATATTTATAAAACTGAAAATAGGCATGCTCGTATGAACAGATTCACAAACTGAGATAAACAAACACATACTCCCAAGTAGATAGTTAGACATAGGCACGACTTTAACAAGAATCAAAGATACTACTTATTCTTAAGTGAGACATGTTCAAATCATTTATTAGACCTTTTTATTCATCTAAGCAGTTTTATCTTTAGACTATACCCTATACATACTTACTACATGAAACATAATCACAAGCCAGGTATGAAATGCATTAGAGACTATGCCTTAACAGGGTATAAACTGATTCAAATAGTGCAAAGCACTAATGCAAATGTCATTCAAACAAACTCAAAAGGTAGGGCATGATACAAGATAACTTGGGAGACTTCACATGTTAATATCGAGGCCTTTTAACACTTAAACAGGTAAGGCAAGTGTGTTATCGATTCAGATGGACTCAGCAAAATAAGTATGATTCAACATTCGAATCCAATATGATCACACGATGTCCGTAAAATCAACACACAGACAAAGCTTCTTACCATATTAAGTAAGAATCTGATAATACAAGGAAAGCCTTTCTAAACATTAATTGCCAATTAAACCAGCTAACATACTTGACACAATAATGAACAAAATAGCAAAATGACTATCTTATCACATAATTAACAACAAAACACATAAAAATACAGAAAACATACTGAGAGGAATTTGTATTTTACTGACCTTCTCCGGGCAGCGAACCGAGGCTTGTTTCGAATCGACGACCCCTCGGAGATGTTTAGAATTCAGATTTTGGATTTTTGATCACCCAATTCTGAATTGGTAATTCTGAAAAGGATACTGTTTTTCTGATGTTGGTCTCGACCCGAAATGACCCGACCCGATCCGGCAGTGACCCGACCCGAATTGAACCGAAAGAAAACAAAACAAAAAGCTAAAAATCCAGATTCTTCAACACAAACAAAACCAATAATTTCGACCTATATTTCGGAATCTTTAAGTTGAAGAACACATGGAAGAACAAACAAAGATTTTGGATGGTTTTTTTATTTTAGTGAAGAACAAACAAACAAAAGATAAGGCAAACCTTTGAGGAGATTTCGGACCCTTTTTTTCTTAAATTTCAGACCGAAAAATGACCCGAAATTTCTCCAAAAATCCCCTTCAAAGACAGATTTTCGGCCCCTCTTCTAAAATGAAGAACAAAGGGGGATATTTATAGGTGGATTCCCCCCCAAAAATCGAGTTTGAAATTCAAAATAAAGGTAAAGATTAATCCGGATTTGAGGGGCATGGGTCGCGGGTTTTAGGGGTATGGGTCGTAGCGGGAGTTGGTGGTGGCGGGGGGTGGGGGGTGGTGTGGGGTGAGGTGACCGGCGGCGTGGGGTGGCGGGTATGGGGGGTGTGGGGTCGGCGGCGATTTTGGGAGAAAAGGGAGGGTTCGTTTGATTTTTTGGTTTGATTTTCTTTTTTTTGGGTTTGTTTGGTTTGGGTATTGGGTTTAAAGAAAGGGGCGTGGGTCGGTTCGGGTCGGGAGTTGGGCTCAAGCGGTGAAATGGGCTGGGGCGGTGAAATGGGCTTCGGTGGATTTGGGTATAAGGGAATGGGTTGGTTGATAAGGAAGGGGGTTGGGCCGGTCCGGTTGGGCTTGGTGAAATTGTTTTTGGGGTTGAGTTTTGGTTAGGGAAATAAAAGATGGTTGTTGGGCTTCGATTTTGGTGGTAAGGGAATTTAATTGTTTTGGGTTTGGGTATAAGGGAATTTAATTGGGGATTGGGCTTGGACGTTTGGGTAGAATTTGTATTGGGTTTGGGTATAAGGGAATTTAATTGGGGGAGTTTGGGCTTGTGAATTTTGTTTGGGTAGAATTTGTTTTGGGTTAGGAAATAAAAATGGGTTATGGATTTAAAAAATATATAAGAGGGGTTTAATATTAAAATATATATATTTTTCTTGTTTTGTAAAAGATGTGAATTACTTAAAATAACATAACGACGTAATATTAATAGAATATAATATTTGCAAAATGTTTAATGCTTAATAAAAGGAAATGCGATGCAATTTTGCGAGAATAAAATAACATAGAATTTTCGGATAATTCATGATTATTATAAGAATGCAAATGATAATAATAATAAGAGGATATACACATATATGCCTATATTTTAAAATTATTTTAAAAGTGTCAAAATATTAAAAATTACGAATAAAATCATAAAAGATGGGACAAAAATTGGGTGTCAACAGATGCCCCTCTTTGGACGGAGACGATGAAAGAGTTTTCGGCCAAAGAAGTTGACTGAGTAGCCAATTTTGTCTCGATCATCGGGACTGCATGGTAAGAAATAGAATCCCCGGGGGGAAATGAAGTTGCAAAAAGATGGTGCACATTCAAGATACAATGCCCCAGTGTCGACCTAGGATGACACTGGTCGCAGATGTGAGAAACTAATGGGAAAGAGCGGATCGACGTTCGAAGTAGGTTGTTGACCAAATTGCCTCGGTTCGTCGTAAGAGATAGTCCCACGCTGTGATGAAGTTCCTGCAAACTAAAAACTCCTGCAAACTAAAGCTTAAGATATAATTAGTGTATAAATCACGAGAAAATATTGTAGAGAAAATAACTTGGAAATACCGCATTAGGAGGTGGGCGCTGATGAAATTAAAATACCCTCGTTATAAGGTGGGCGCTGATCAAATTAAAATTCCTTGTTATAAGGTGGGCGCTGTTGAAATTAAAATTCCTTGTTATAAGGTGGGCCTGACTGAAATTAAAATTCCTTGTTATAAGGTGGGCGCTGATCAAATTAAAATTCCTTGTTATAAGGTGGGCGCTGATCAAATTAAAATTCCCTTGTTATAAGGTGGGCGCTGATCAAATTAAAATTCCTTGTTATAAGGTGGGCGCCGATCAAATTAAAATTCCTTGTTATAAGGTGGGCGCTGGTCAAATTAAAATTCCCTTGTTATAAGGTGGGCGCTGATCGAAATTAAAATTCCTTGTTATAAGGTGGGCGCTGATCAAATTAAAATTCCCTTGTTATAAGGTGGGCGCTGATCAAATTAAAATTCCCTTGTTATAAGGTGGGCGCCTGACTGAAATTAAAATACCCGCATTATAAGGTGGGCGCCTGAAATGACGTCGTTGTATTGACGTGTTGTGTTGAAGACGTCGTGGTAATGTTGTTGGCGTCGTGGTAAAAAGACGATTGTTGTCTTTGCATGTAACGTCGAGGACGTTGTTGTAATGCTGTTTTGCTGTAAAAGATAATTGTTGTGTTGCATGTAACGTCGAGGACGTTGTTGTAATGTTGTCCGGTTGTAAGAGATGTAAGTGACGTCCTTGCCGTCAGTTTGCTGTAATAGGGTTCCACGTTGTGCTGAATCTTTTGCCGATCCAAACTCATGTGGACTGTGAATAGAAATGTCGTCCTGGCACGGGCGATAATGTGACGCGACGTCTTTGCCGTCGGGTTTGCCGTGTTGTCGTTCCTTGTGATTTGAAATAACATCTTTGCGCAGACATAATAGTCGGGACCCTGTAGGTCAAGATGATGTCTTCGTATAAATGCAAAACAGGAACGTAATCCTTGTAGTGAGTTGCGATGCTAAATTCTTTGGGGAATTGATCATAAGTGATGTGGTTTCCCTGCTTTTTCAACCTGAAGAACCTGTACTCAAAGAAAATTTGTGAGTTTGGGGGAGGGGCGGTTGATTCGCGTTGACTTTATAGCTTTGGCTCTTGATAGCTGCATGTCCTGCTGATTCGGACCTGTAACCCCTGTCTGGTTCCCAGTCCTGGCTAACCGTTAATGAAAACATTTGTTGAAAATAAATTTTTTATAAGAAAGTATGCTTATCATTAAAAAGTTCTTGTCGAACTCTAATGAGAATATTTGTTGAAAATAATTTGCTTATAAGAAAGTATGCATATTAAAAAAAATCTTGTCAAACTCTAATTAAAATATTTGTTAAAAATAAATTGCTTATAAGAAAGTATGCATATATGTAAATGTCTGTCGAGTAGTGACATGCGGTGAAACAAAGCAAACGACTTATCCAAAATCCTCTTATGGCTGAAGACTTAGTTTGCCGATGATTTTCCATGTTTATCGGCGTCCTCCGACAGTGATCCCTTAAAAATGCCCCAGTTTCCGATATGGGGATGATGATCTTTTAAACGGACAACCGAGTCTTGTGTAGATTGCTTGCCTGCCCTATCAGGGTGATCAGATGGGTGCATTTTGTCATGTACGAGATAAAGGAGAAAATATTTCTAATGGTGGGACCGAAGCCGATTTAGGCCGCCTACGTATCCCCATGAGGGAATCAGGTCATGACGTAGTTCATTACAAGTAAAGAGATTTGTAAGGGTTTTTCTAAAGATGGGACCGAAGCCGATGTGGCCGCCTACGTATCCCGCCGAGGGAATCAGGTCATAACGTAGTTCAGGTAAGCAAAGGAGATTGTAAGGATTTTTCTAAAGATGGGACCGAAGCCGATGTGGCCGCCTACGTATCCCACCGAGGGAATCAGGTCATAACGTAGTTCAGGTTACGAAAAATCCTAACTGTAGTATCTTTTCACCGCATCTGCGTCGATAGCTTTTTGGCCACTCTATTCTGATAAGGTTGCCCCGGACAACTGCGTCCATCTGCTTTTCATCAATCCGTGTCTTAGTATATGATTATGTATCCACTTGACTGCAAAAGATATAGCATTGCCCCAGTAGAAGTCCTGATCGTAGTATGGTAGTCCAAGAGTGCAAATGGCAAACGTCCGTGCCAATGCTGGTAACTATCAACCATCTTGATGTTTCATCCAAATCTGGCTTTGACTTATTCCAAAAATGCCTCAATTCTTCTGCTTGTGAGTCTTCCTTATATTCTACGAAGCCTTGCTTGTTGTTTGAGACTTTGTTTGCTTGTTTCATTATATGTCACATATTGCCGACAAATTAGTTTGCATGATGAAAAAAAGAAAAGAAAATTATTGAACAAAACATATTTTATAATAGCAAAAGCAGTGCATATTTGTCATTTTAAGCTTTCAAAAGGTAGAGGCAAAACACATTAAATGCATATATGTGATTCAGGCCTCAATTTAAATCGCGTTTTTTCATTAAGTACTAATACAATTTGGATAGACATGATTGGGAAATAACAGATGGGGTGCTCCGCCAGTTTTAGTCAACACGAATCAACTTTTGGGGAAATAAATAAGGCAAAATGAATCTCCTGAAAAATGAAGAAAACCAAATTAGTATAAGGTGAGTAATTATTGATTCAAATAATATACACATAGTGGAAAGCAGTAGAAAATAACAAACTGATTGTAAGACAATTAAATGCGCATCCTAATATGCATGGGGCCTCCCTTATGCCGGAGGTGGGCCTAAACGCCAGATATGCGGGATTACGACAGATTTGATCCAAGCTGCTAAACTGCAATGCTTTGTCGGAAATGAGACAGAATGAATGTACATTTTCCAATTTCAAAGATGTCTTGATTAGTCTTGGTTTAGTCTATCCTTATCACGCTACACATAATATGATGATTGGTCGTTGGGTTGTGAGACCCGTAGACATCTTTGGCGGATTTCTTAATTGTGGAGTCGATACCAAGGATCGACCCACCTAAGGTGTATGCATGCATGACTTAAAAATAAAGGGTGGTATAGCTCTATCCTAAATTTTCTAAGATTTGGCTGACTAGACTCAAGGTTCCCGAGCGGACTGCTCGAGTGAGAAGGCTACGCGGCCACCGGATGGTCCGGTCTCTCCGCGCATACGCCAACTCTCCTAAAATTTGGTAGATTGAAAGAAATTTGCGGGTGCGCAAAACACACCTCGCGTGTAGTGTGTGATAGTGTCAATTTTCCAGAGTGGAAGAAATATGAGCGAAATGCCAATTTAAGATAAGCAGTAAAAATATGAAAATTAAAGCAGTTATGCATGCAAAATTTCACAAAGGAAACAAATCAAAACATATATTAAACAAAGAGTGAAAGTAAAAGCACAAATAATTAACCTGAATTTTGCTATGGTTAAGAACCTGAAATTCCCCAGCGGAGTCGCCATGCTGTAGCGCCCTATTTCGACCCCGCTCGGGTCAAAGCGGAGCGCGGACGTGTCCGAGGTGATTCCTGGGTAAAATGATTGAGGAGTCGCCACCTAATTATTTTTACGGTGAATTAGGACACCTAAATATTAAATTAAATGCTGCCATGTAACTCCAATTTTAAGGTCTGCGAAACTAGTGAGATTCTAGGTAAGGGTTCTTTATTATCCTAAAGGGAAGGGGTTAGGCATCCTTTAAGATCCGCTAACTTGCGGTTATCCGGTAAAACTCAGGTTAATTATTACTAGAAAAATACATGTTTTATAAGTATAAAAAGATGTTTGCAAATATGATGCATTTTATACAAGTAAATATGATGCATTTTATACAAGTAAATATGATGCATTTTATACAAGTACGTAATCGGATGACATAAAAGAAAGATACATGTAAAGTTTTTAGAAAACATGCATTTGTGACAATAAATTCTTTATAATGCCAAAGAAGCGAATCTTTCGAAAATCAACTAGTTGCAAAAATAATAATAAAAGATAAACTTATTTGTACAATTAATTGAAGCAAATAAAGATGACAAGAGTTGTTTTAAAAATCTTGAATAAGCGTGACGAGCCTAAAATAAATAAACTAGCGAAGGATTTCTAAGTTTGCGAGCCTACAAATAAATAAGCTAGCGACGGGTTTCAAATCTTAAACTACCCTATGAATAAATCCTAAGTTTGCCTATTCTAAGCATTTCAATAATTACATAAGTGCGATAAATAATATTACAATACAAAGCGAAATAAAAGTCGAATTAAAGAAAGAAATAAATAAACTCCGAGGAATATTTATTTACTTTAATCCTCGCAAGTCATCAAGAATAAACGGTTAGAAACAGTTAAATACATATAACTTCATATCTCAGATTCGTAATGTTGAATGTTTTGATTGCGGAGGGCTCGGACTTAAATTTTGAAAGGAACATTCCAATCACGTCGTGGCTGCAAACATATGACTAATGTAGTTTATTTTGATTGCCTCGCCTACTAAACGTGTTGGTCTC
Source organism: Anisodus acutangulus (assembly GCA_029783415.1). Classification (NCBI taxonomy): domain Eukaryota; kingdom Viridiplantae; phylum Streptophyta; class Magnoliopsida; order Solanales; family Solanaceae; genus Anisodus; species Anisodus acutangulus. Next base: position 15,140,201 of record CM056511.1, on the reverse strand, counting down.
TCGGTGGAATAAAAAAGATCACTATAATCACGTCGTGGCTGCGAATATATAATTCACCTCGCCTACTAAACATGTTGATCTCGGATAAAAGGTTTAAGTCTTCATCCTTGCCCGAAGTTATATTTCCGTCTTTGCAACTGTGTAGGCCTCAAAATCGACGGATATTTTTCATCGGCCAAGTGTAGTATCGTGTTCAAATCAGTAGAATTTAAAATCGAATGTAAACAAAGCAGCAGAGCGATAATATGATATGTAAAAACAGAGGCAGAGAAGAAAAAACAGCTTCAAAATGACGCGGTGTCTAGTTTAAAACAAGAAACAAGAAACAAAGAGAACAAAGAGAACAAGAGAACGGTAATTTGAATCTTTGAAAGCGACTGAACAGAAAGCGATGTCTGAAAGGTCGCGGTGTTTAGTTTAAAACAAGAAAACGGTAAAGACAAGAAACAGAATCAAATCGAGTAGTGAACTAAATAGAAAAACAAGTTAAAGCGATCGCTTTCACCAAGAAACAAAGAAGAAAGGGGTTTTAAAATAACGCAATAATGGGCTGGAAACGCAGCGATGGGTAATCCAAACGGGAGCAAATCGAAACAGAAAAACAAATACCAACAGACGCGGTATTTATTCAAAACAAGAAAAACAAGAAAGTCGAAATATTGCGGTTGTCCAAAGCGGTAAACCAAATTTCAGAGAAAACAAAGAAGAATTGGGTTTTAAAAATAACGCAGAGTGGGTTAGAAACGCAGAAGCGATGGGTTGTCCGAAACAAACCTAAAGTAGCGTGCTTTTAGCCAAGAAAACAGCAAGAATTGTGTTAAAAACACAGCGGTGATAAGACATCAAATGGGCTCAAAATGCAGCAGAAATGTTTTCAAAAAGAAGTGTAAATGGTCCAGATTGCAGAAATTGTGGCGCGGCAAACGCAGCAGCAGAATAATGGCTCAAAAGTGCGGCGATCAGCCCAAGTATTGCAGCAACTGGCAGTCTCAGAATCAGCAGCCAAAATGCAACAAAACCCATAACTAGAATTATTTAAAGATGACATATATCCAGAATCTCAAGGTGCAGCTGGATACCACAACTATTGGTAGCACAACAAAGACATAAAGGGGAAGGTAAACTTAAAGACCAGTCACTCTAAACTTCAAATTTGAAAGATAAGAAGACAAAGAGGGGGGCTACCACCATTCATTTCCGATGCCGCAACAAGATTCAAAAGGCTTCTTGAACCTTGGGCATGGCAGGCTATCGAAGAAGGCTAAACCCAACCCGAAGCTTGTCTTGGCTTTCAACCAACATATTAAGATAATAGGGCGGTTCGACACGGAAACCATGAAAGAAAACATTCGGCAATTAACATAGATTGCAGACATGGGCAGTAATATAACACACCATAAACTAGTTCAAATACGCACAATATGTTAATACCGATATCATTCAGCGACTTAGTAAACATAGCATGATCTAAGGTAACTTAAAAGACTTTACATGATGTTATGGGGGCACTTAACACCTAATCATATAGGGGAAATGCATGACCAATTCAAGAGGCATTAATAGGATAAAGGATGAGCCAAATAACCATTTAGGGAACTGTAGAATACCAACATGGGAAAGAGACAAGACACATATCATAACTAACTAGCATGCTTCATGGTCTCCTAAATTTACACACAAACCAACAGAGAAAGTTCAATTTTTCAGATATTTAAAAGATATAGAAGGAAGAACTGGACAGGAGCAACACATATCTAGGCCATTTCTAACACACCACATATTTATAAAACTGAAAATAGGCATGCTCGTATGAACAGATTCACAAACTGAGATAAACAAACACATACTCCCAAGTAGATAGTTAGACATAGGCACGACTTTAACAAGAATCAAAGATACTACTTATTCTTAAGTGAGACATGTTCAAATCATTTATTAGACCTTTTTATTCATCTAAGCAGTTTTATCTTTAGACTATACCCTATACATACTTACTACATGAAACATAATCACAAGCCAGGTATGAAATGCATTAGAGACTATGCCTTAACAGGGTATAAACTGATTCAAATAGTGCAAAGCACTAATGCAAATGTCATTCAAACAAACTCAAAAGGTAGGGCATGATACAAGATAACTTGGGAGACTTCACATGTTAATATCGAGGCCTTTTAACACTTAAACAGGTAAGGCAAGTGTGTTATCAGTTCAGTAGACTCAGCAAAATAAGTATGATTCAACATTCGAATCCAATATGATCACACGATGTCCATAAAATCAACACACACACAAAGCTTCTTACCATATTAAGTATAAATCTGATAATACAAGGAAAGCATTTCTAAACATTAATTGCCAATTAAACCATTAACATACTTGACACAATAATGAACAAAATAGCAAAATGACTATCTTATCACATAATTAACAACAAAACACATAAAAATACGTAAAACATACCGAGAGGAATTTGTATTTCTTGACCTTCTCCTGGCAAATAACCGAGGCTTGTTTCGAATCGACGACCCCTCGGAGATGTTTAGAATTCAGATTTTGGATTTTTGATCACCCAATTCTGAATTGGTAATTCTGAAAAGGATACTGTTTTTCTGATGTTGGTCTCGACCCGAAATGACCCGACCCGATCCGGTAGTGACCCGACCCGAATTGAACCGAAAGAAAACAAAACAAAAAGCTAAAAATCCAGATTCTTCAACACAAACAAAACCAATAATTTTGACCTATATTTCGGAATCTTTAAGTTGAAGAACACATGGAAGAACAAACAAAGATTTTGGATGGTTTTTTATTTTAGTGAAGAACAAACAAACAAAAGATAAGGCAAACCTTTGAGGAGATTTCGGACCCTTTTTTTTCTTAAATTTCAGACCGAAAAATGACCCGAAATTTCTCCAAAAATCCCCTTCAAAGACAGATTTTCGGCCCCTCTCTAAAATGAAGAACAAAGGGGGATATTTATAGGTGGATTCCCCCCCAAAAATCGAGTTTGAAATTCAAAATAAAGGTAAAGATTAATCCGGATTTGAGGGGCATGGGTCGCGGGTTTTAGGGGTATGGGTCGAAGTGACGGGAGTTGGTGGTGGCAGGGGGTTGGTGTTGGTGTCGGGTGAGGTGACCGGCGACGTGGGGTCGCCGGTATGGGGGGTGTGGGGTCGGCGGCGATTTTGGGAGAAAAGGGAGGGTTCGTTTGATTTTTTGGTTTGATTTTCTTTTTTTTGGGGTTTGTTTGGTTTGGGTATTGGGTTTAAAGAAAGGGCGTGGGTCGGTTCGGTCGGGAGTTGGGTGGGGCGGTGAAATGGGTGGGACGGTGAAATGGGCTTCGGTGGATTTGGGTATAAGGGAATGGGTTGGTTGATAAGGAAGGGGTTGGGCGGTCCGGTTGGGCTTGGTGAAATTGTTTTTGGGGTTGAGTTTTGGTTAGGGAAATAAAAGATGGTTGTTGGGCTTCGATTTTGGTGGTAAGGGAATTTAATTGTTTTGGGTTTGGGTATAAGGAAATTTAATTGGGGATTGGGCTTGGACGTTTGGGTAGAATTTGTATTGGGTTTGGGTATAAGGGAATTTAATTGGGGGAGTTTGGGCTTGTGAATTTTGTTTGGGTAGAATTTGTTTTGGGTTAGGAAATAAAAATGGGTTATGGATTTAAAAAATATATAAGAGGGGTTTAATATTAAAATATATATATTTTTCTTGTTTTGTAAAAGATGTGAATTACTTAAAATAACATAACGACGTAATATTAATAGAATATAATATTTGCAAAATGTTTAATGCTTAATAAAAGGAAATGCGATGCAATTTTGCGAGAATAAAATAACATAGAATTTTCGGATAATTCATGATTATTATAAGAATGCAAATGATAATAATAATAAGAGGATATACACATATATGCCTATATTTTAAAATTATTTTAAAAGTGTCAAAATATTAAAAATTACGAATAAAATCATAAAAGATGGGACAAAAATTGGGTGTCAACAACTCTTTTGGCACCGTCTGGCTCATCTGACTTTCTTGATTCAATCTATCTAAGCGGGTGACTCATTTGACACCATTTGTATCATATTGTCCCATTTGGCAAATTATATTAATGCATGAATTGTCCTTTCAGCAGTTTGATAAAAATGACCCTCTCGACAGTATTTGTGTTTAAATGAATATCCCTCTAGGCATGCATGTGTTTGTATGAATGACCCTCTCAACATGTACGTGTTTGAATACATGGTAAACATTGATTTCCTTTAAATAAGTTATTTTTTGATAAAGTGACCATATTGAAGAGTTTAATTTGATTATGAGAATATTTGTATTAATGAGGAAGAACCTAGGGTTGGTAAATTGGGGCTTTTATGGAATCTTGGAATTGGGGGTCTAGATAAGGTTGTTTTTCAAATTAATGTGGGATTAAAACTAGTAAACATGTTTTAAGCCTTGTTGAATAGTAAAGTCCAGATTTTGACACAGTGGGCCTAGGATGAGTCTTAGATGTCTTATGCTAGATTAAGGACCAAGTCCTTGTGTGTGTTTGGATGATATTAACATGTAGAATATGTGTTTTACACTACTATTAATATGAGGCATTCTGAAGAGTCAAGACGCAAGTAGAGGGTCGACCATTTATGACTCATGCTCGGCTTCTAGGTAGGCTACAATTTAGTATTTCGAGACTTCGATAGAAGTGTGTAATTAATTATAAATATTAAAGGGTATTGGGCATGTTTGGGAGTCCCACTCAAATGGTTATGATGAATGGTTGAGTGGGTATTGGTGTTTAACTATGATGATGAGTGTTAGAGTCTTAAGTTGATTCTGACTGCTGATTGATTGGGCATGTCGCCATTAGTGGTCTTGTCGCCATACTTGTTATCATTGTGCTTATTCATCACACATGCTTGATATTATATCTTTATTGTATATGGATTATATGTTGATGTATTTCTAAAAGTATGTGAAATTCATCTCTATACTTGTTGCATATCATTAAATCTTGATTCTTGCCTTATGTATGTCATTTGAATTCATACACTCATGTTTCTGATGACATTGACACTGGAGTGTTATGACTATGTTATGGGTCCAAGGAACCGGGAATGGTAAGAACAATGTTAAGATTATGGCAACATTGAGATGATGATGATATGTGGGGATTGGGGATGCACGCCTGCAACATATATTATAACAGCCAAAATCTGGGCTCTGATGGGACATTTCGAAGGGGTATATGGACCTTGCGGCTCCCCCATGAGTGTACGATCATAATAAAAACTTGATGTACTGTATATGTAATGATAAAGGTACCCGGCATATGCATTTCATTCATATTCATACATTCATTCATACCTTGATTACTTATGGTGAGGTGATGTGGCATGGATTGGTTATTGGAACGTGAGTGATTTCCTAATTAAATGAAATTATATGATTGGATTCATTACATGGACCTATACTACTATGATTGGCGTAATTCTTGTCGATTGGTTGTGGGGTCACCTTTGTGGGTTGGGGTACTCGTTATAGGTCTTATTGTGTCAGTGAATGTATTTGCTTGTATCATTTGGTGAGAGGCAGGGTGATTTCGCTAGAGTCTAATATGGATTTTGGTTATAGTTGTCAAGGTGTTATTATCATGTGGTCTTGCTTACATGTTGTATATGTGTGAAATTGTTGTTTGGTATATAGAGTTAAAGATATGCAAATTGCTTTGGACTTATGGAAAGAGACTAACGAACTAAAGTGGTCTTGCTTGTATGTGAATATGACTACACTTAGGGTTGAACTAGAGATAAGTATCATTAACAAATGTCCTCCTCCCCAAGGTTTTCCTCTTGGAATGTCTAAGGTAGCGAGGTAATGAATTGTATTCTAAAGAATGGGTGTAGTTTAACCAGGTTGATTGATGAATCTCCTTATGTTGATTAGGTGACTTAGGTAGCAAATAAACCTTATTGTGATTGAGTGTCTACATGAATTTCCAGTCTTGCATGATTGTGAGTGTTATATGACTTGTGAATCCTTACTTGGACTAGGTGACTTGTTGATTTTATGAACCATTATGTGAATAAGATGACCTTTTTAACCTATGGAACCGTTAGAGTAGGAATACTTGTTTAACATGATATTTATCTTTCTTTGTGTATCTTCTATCGTAGTTGGCATATGATGTCTACGGGGGTATGTTGTGTACTCATGCTACGTTTGTTGCATCTTTTATGTGGATGTAAGTACTCGGTCTTTTCAGGTTGCAGATTGGAGCACGGAAAACAGAGGCAATGTCATTGTATTTATCATTATCTCATTGCATCATAGAGTCCTTGTATAAGTCAGACTAGGTTTTGGGAAAGAAGGGTTTATAAGATTCAGTATGTTAAATATGTGTGGATTAAAGTTCATAATTTATTCTGCATTTCTCCTCTTATGCATTTTCTTCATTTAAATAAAGTTGTGTGTTGGGATTGGTTTTCCTACCAGGGGGATTGTGTAGGTGCCACCATGATGCCCGTTATTTGGGTCGTGATAGTCACCCTCTCGGTTAGATTGTCATTTTGTTTATTATAGCCCTAATTGCTGGATTGTGACCCCCTTGTAGCACGTTTTCCTTTATATAACCCTCATGGCTGGATTAAGTCATCTTTTGTGGTGTTTTTTTCTTTATATTATAGCCTTTATGGTTGGATCGTACAGCCCATGTGGCACTTTATCCTTTATGTGTCCCTCACGGTTGGATTTTGCCGCCCTTTGGTGTCGAGATTCCCTCTTCATGGTTTGCACTTCACCTATTTTGATCATAAACAAACAGGTTAATGAAATAAGTTGGTGCCCTCCTGACGGCATTTTGGAACCTGCAACCACGAAAAAATCATTAGTTTTTATAAGGTCGATCTGTGTTATCGACTCCTATTGTGTCGTTCCTCCATTTCTTGTGCCGACCCTATTGGGTTTGGTAATATGAGAGATGAATTTTATGTCAAAATAATGAAAGTATTTTTTCAAAAACATTTATCACAAATTTAAAAGCGTTTGGTCAAAATAGTAATTTCCTTGTGAATTATAGTATCATCTCATTGTCATAACATGTACACTCCGAGCGAGATTTTGATCGTCCTTAGCGCTGAGGGGGGAATTCCCATGTTGTCTGGTGAAATTTTAAATATCGGTGAACTTTGGCACCGGATCATGGTGAAGGAATTTTTTAGATCCTCTCAAAAATTCTACCCCAGTTGAAGGTTTAGGATTAGCTGGCTCTTGTGTCAGATTTGACAGTGGAATTTTTGAGATCCTATCAAAAATTTTACCTCAGTTGCAGGTTTGGGGTATGCGGAATCTGCGAGGAGATTTTGAAATCTTCATGTCTCAGTGGCTTTCTAGGGTTTCTTGATTGGTGCGATCGAGCTCAAGCAGCGCCTACGTATCTTGCCATGGCAGGAATCAGGTCGAACGTTGTTCAGAATAAAATAATTGATTTTTATAATAATGTGACCTATTCCTACGTGGACTGCCTACGTATCCCACATCCGGATATTATGTCATCGCGTAGTTCATATTACAAGAATTATCATTTGGTTTTCTATTAGAAGAGAAGAAAACCGTATCCAATAAGGATTATTCTGCGTATCTCTACTGTGTGAGATAGGTCTTGTGTGTTTACAAGCAAAAGTGCGATTACAAGTTGAAAAGCTTTCCTCCACGCGTAGTATCTCTTGATTGCATCTAAATTGATTGCTTTGGGCCATTCTTGACCGTTCATTTCTTCTAAAGATCACAGCTCCTCTGGATAATACCTTAAGGACCATGTAGGGACCTTGCAAATTGGGTGCAAACTTTCTTTTGTACTCATCTTGATGTGGAAACACGCGATTGAGTACCAGTTGCCCTATCTGAAAGAGTAGGGTTCTGACCCACTTGTTAAAAGTGCAAGCCATACTTTTTTGGTATAATTGGTTGTGATAAACAACGATCATCCTTTTCTCATCAATCAGAGCTAGTTGTTCGTATCATTTTCAGACCCACTATGTGTTGTCTAGTTCCGCCTCCTGTATGATTCTAAGTGTGGATGTAGCTTTCTCTCAAATTAGAGAACAAACCCCAATACTTGTTAAGCTCAAACAACCACAAATTTCTCTAAACCAACTTCAAGTTCTTCAACCCAATAATGGTGGATGACTCAAACAACTCTAAATAATTTGAAATTTCAGATCTAGACTCAAATAACACTAGGGAATGCAAATCTAGTGTAAAAAATAACAAAGAAACGGGAATTTCTAGAATTTTGAATTTTTAGATAGTTTTTTTTTTCTAGTAAACCTAAGACTAGATTTGTTGGAACAAATCTATACTTAGCTCTGATAATAATTGATACAATATAGATAGCTAAAGACGTCAATTGAATTAACCAAAATAAGCACCTCCGCCTATTAGGAAGACAACAAGGGAACTAGATTCTCAAGCAACCCACCTTTCTAAAGAAGGATCAATCAATGGCTTCAACAATCACTCAACTCTCACAAGGAGTATCAATTCAATATTCAACATCAAATAAGAATGAAAATAATCTAAGCTAGCTATTTATAGTTTAGGCTAGATTGTTTATAAAGAATACAAAAAGTGGCACTTCCACGTTTCGTAAAAATAACCACAAGGGTTGATTGTCACGTTCTACGTCCCATCTCTGAAACGCAAGTCACACATGCGCTACCATCTGCGGTGCGCAGATAGTGCATTCTTCAGCTTCCTTCTCCTTTCTCCAAGTGGGTCTTGTACTTCTACTTTAACACATTCTCGAGCTTCAAACTTTCATTCCAAGCACCCTCTAAGCCTCCGAAGTAGCGACTTGATGAAAAGTCCATGAACTCCGTAGCTCAGCTTTGTGTGCGAGTTCTTGATGAAGCCTGGCTTGCACCAGAATGTCGAAAGGTCTTGTTATATACATGAAACATTTATGTCTTGATATTTTAATGTATTATTACGCACTATTATTTTGAACGTGTATATATATATATATATATATATATATATATATATATAGTTTATGATAAGTCCATGTGAGACTTATGTTCTCCTTTCAAAGTTATGAATGATTTATGAAATGTTATATGCATGTTTATGGTTAAGGGTAGATATTTCTATTTGGTTCGCTCGATGAAATTAAAGGTATCGACTGCCAGTCAGTTGCTCCTTCAGATTTGGGGCGTGCAGGGGAGTCCTTGTGCTTTTTTGCGTTCTCCAAAATTTGTTCAAACGTTATTTCAGTCTATTTTTCTTAAACATCTTCTTTGTATAGTACCTTGAGATGTACTCCTTTCCTTATCCTGAAACACATTATTCCCTCTGAATCATTAACACGCCAAAACTAGAGGAGAGGCATCTCACTTTGTTAATGGCGTTGTGAGCAAGAAAAGGCCACGAAAAAGAAGTAAAAGTGTGACAAATGGAATAGTAATGGTTAAATAGCCTTTCATCCTTTAGGTGAAAAATGAAAAAAGAAAAGAGAATATATCCATTTCTTACTTTCAACTCCACCTTCTCACACCATAGAAAACTATCTATACTTGTTTCCTTGATAATTATAAATACTTACAAGTAGGTACACACACAAAAATAAACAATATGATAGAAATGTCACCACCAGCTTGCTCTTTGATATATTTAGTCGTTTTCTTGTTTTTATCAGTATTTTCATTCACAAATACTCATGCTCATCATTGCACTGAGAGATTCTTGTCTGAGGCAAAGCAGAGAAATCTAATAATAACATTTTGCAAGCGATATGTAGAAAGAAATGGAGTTGAAATAGCCATGTATCTACACGAAAAGTCTCGAAGGCTTGACATAATGGTGGGAGCTAGGTTAGAGGAAAAAACAGGGTGGCTAGCCTGGGGTTTGAACCCTGATCCAGAAGCTAGAATGGTTGGGACACAAGCTCTCATAGGTAGGGTTGTCAATCGGACAGGTTGGGCTGAATTTGGACATATCTTGAGTTAATAAATGGATTGGTTATTGATCCGCCCAAAAGTTATTTGGGCTGAAATAGGCTAAAACGGGTCATAACTCAACCCGCTCAATTCTTACTAAATTTTAATTGCTTTGTTTGTTCTTTTATATTTTGTTTAGTGCCTAATAAAACTCTCTTTTTTCTTTATTATTGTTATATATAACATATCAATAAATATTATAAAAAGATTTCTGGTTGATCAATTTGGTCTACATGATATCAACACATTTTTTTATGGGTTGAAATGTGCCGAGCTAATAAATGAGCCCGTCAATAACCATCCAAGCTTGGACGGATTGGGCGAGCTATATTTTCATGGATTAATTTTACCACCTTTGCTCATAGGTATCAAGTACATGAACGGGAACTTACTTTGGGATAGATACAACATCACAAGCTTTACCAAGATAGGTTGTCAACTCTTGCCTTCTGCCATTGACTTGAACATAAGCAATTTCAATTTCAGTTACATTGCTTGCCTTCAGTATTATGTCATACAAGCAACTATTGTTCTTCCCATGAAATACGATGTGGAGAAGTTAAATCATGTGTGGCAAGTTGGCATTGATGTCGCAGAAAGGAAGGAACCAAAGATGCATCCTAGAGGCCTAAGGAATTATGATAGCACTGAGACAATTAACTTGAGGACTGGAAAACGTCTAGCCAGTAGAGTTCATAGTTTTAGACGAATAAGAGAAGTAAGTCAAGCTTCTATTACTTTTGAGTATGGATAAATAATTTTTTTGGCTGTATAATGATCAATTGAGAATTAATATATGTACAGGTTCATGGGATATTAAATATTATTGGGTGGGGTATGTTGCTGCCTATTGGTGTGATCATAGCAAGGAATTTCAGAGAGTTCCCATTACCTTGTTTGGGTTGGCAAAGATATCACATTTCATGCCAGGCAGTTGGATACATTGTGGGATCAACGGGCTGGGCTGTGGGCATATGGCTTGGTAGAGCATCCAAACATTACTCCTTTCCCAAACATGGAACTTTTGGCATCTTCATCTTCACTTTTGCCACCCTACAAGTAACACTCTCTCTCTCTCTCTAGATCCCTCAATTATTGGTAAAGTGTAGTTCGGGTCCTTCTGATCCTTGGCAAGCGTATTTAATCTTGAATCAACCAAGAAACGTATTTTTGGTTTCTTACCGTATATAAATATCGAGATCCAAGGGAGAATTTATGTGTTAATTTTTGTGGCACGAATCAATGGTCTTTCCGCAAAAGTAAATATTCTATGTCAATAGTGTCTAGAATTAATTTAATATAACATGTTGGCACTCATACTATAAATGACATAATGGTCAACTTGGTTAAAAGCTTAGTTATTAACAAGAGGAACAAGAATCAATCCTCACTTCACTGCAAGAAAGTATAGGATTGACAACAAAACTTTTGCTACAATAAATATATTATTTAAAAAAAATGTAAATTACAACAAAAATTTAATATATTGTTGCTAAAAACGTAAATGGCAACAAAAAAAATAACGTATGCGGAATTTTTTCGCATCGGAGGTTATTGCAACGACGTGCAACAATTTTTATTGTTGCGAAAAACACTTTTGGCAACAACATCCAACATATGGCAACAAAAAATGTTGTTGACAAATGTCATTCTTCTTGTAGTGCTTAAAGCATTTTCAATTTTTTTTCTCTTTTCTTTAATAGTGCACTCATGTTCTAGAAATCCTAAATTCGCTTATGTCGAGATCCTTCAATAATGTATAGGGTAATTTGGTCCTTCTAATCCTTCGCAAGCATATTTAATCTTTAATCAATCGAGATGAGTGTTTTTGGTCTCTTTACATAACAAATAAATCGTATTATATTACTCTCAAATATAAAATAATGTTACAATCTCAACTTAACGCAATTATATATTATTGGTTCTATAGTTAATAATTTATTAGATTAATGAAATTAAAATCCACAAGTAGAACAGGATGGAAAGTGCACAGGTCAATTAATTAAAGATTAAATATGGTTAACATGATATATCACAAAAGACAAAATAAATAAAATCTTCAATATTTCAGGGATTAAAAGAACAAATTTTCCTTTTTATTTAGATACTACTATATACAGTAGAAACATGAAAAATTTTACACATGAGTAGCTGTTTCGCAAGGAAAAATTATCATCTTCCATTCCCTATGCTTATTCGTCAAAAGTAGATAATACACAAGGGAGTAGGGAATCTTAACATTTATGCTCTCAAATGTATACGAACATGTATGTGTGTGTGGATATTTAAATCCTTATGCATAGTGACAACGTGAAGAAATTCTATATTGTTAGTGTATTTTAACCGGTCACAACAGGTTAATTATTTTATTATAGTTTCAAGGTTATCAATTAGAATTACTATAGATAGTCACATATTGTTGTTGACCACTTTAACTTGATGATGTAAAAATTCTTACAATGTCATGGTACATAAACCCTCTAAATCTTACTCTTTACAATTGTCGCAAAATTATAACTTTATGTGAACTCTTGAATCAACATAAAGAGTTGCAAGCATTAATTAGAACAAATTACTCCCACTGTTTCTATTTAAATTGATGATCTTCCCTTTTTAGTGTGTGGCAAATAGAATGTCACATTTCTATAATTAGAAGCCATTTTTAACTTTTAAAATTTTCCTTTTACCTGTAATGCAATAATTTATAATTACACAAATATTTAAGATTTATTTTAGATCACTAATTTTAAAAGTCTTGTTTCTTTTAAATTTTGTATCAAATTAAATGGTGTCACATAAATTGAGACGAATGGAGAGAGTATCTGTGATGTTGCTGACGAGTTGAACTATTGATATCTCGTTGACAAATCAAGGTCTCTAATGATTTGGTTTACAACACACAGATGCTTTTTTTCAAATGTAAACCGAGCGATCGTGATGAATTTCGCACGTATAGGAACATGTCCCATCATGTTGTTGGATACTCATTAATCGTCGCTAGTTATATCAACATACGGAAAGGGATAAACATAATGCATCTTGACGTCAAGTACTGGCTACCGGCTTATTTTGGAATAGCTGGCTGCGTGGCTTTCATCTTTCTAGTGTTTGAAATTGTATCCTGGTTCAAATTTTTGTGCGACAAGTTTGGTCTCTGGATCATATGTGGCAAGGACATTCCAAACGAGGAAGCAAATTCGAGAAAAGCTTCAAGAGAAGATGGCAAAGTTCAGCCTAGTGATACACCAATAAACAACTGAGACACACCAATACAAGGCAGTTGCTATAGTGTTTGGATCATTCACTAGTTTCCTTCTGTTTTGGGGCTCGATTCATTTCCGTTTTGTCCAATTGTAAGTTTGTGTTTGGAGCTTTTTGCATCTTTTGGTGTGAGAGAATATATATTAGGCACAAATTACCGACAGTAACACTGTACTTACTATTGATGTACCAAACTTTTTACACTATAGGTAATTAAAAGATAACCACCGTAACTTTCTTAAGTATTACTATACCCATTTGAATTTTATTAGATATAATCTGTAAAAATAATTTAGACTATATTTTAAATTTAAAGTAGTAGTCCAAGGGGCGAATTTACCTTGGCCCGAGGGATATCACGTGATACTGCTTCATCGTTTTTTCTTACTAGATATACATGTATATATAATAAATAAAACTAAATTAGTTTAAAAAAAGAAGTAAAAGAACACTGATTGTAAACAAGTCTGCGCACTGGCCTGGTGGTTAGGGGCTTCAGCTTTGAGCTACAGGTTGTGGGTTCAAAGATGAGAATAAGAAGGGTTCTTATTATATAGGATTTTGAGGGGGAAGAATATGACAGACCTTTAGAAGGAATTATGTTAAGAAGATATGTGGTCATTTGTAGAGCATGATGCCAAAAATATGGAGGTATGGAGGCATGAATTAAGAGAGTTCGGACAATGTTATTTATGGAACGAATTTTGCGTTCGGCTTTCCCATTCTGTGAAGATGTATGAGGACACGAAAAATGAAAATTTATCTCATTATTAGCACAAAATTCCCGAAACTCCCTATTGTCATACTCTTTCCCATTATCACATTGAATATTTTTTATTTCTCTTTCGAATTGAGTACGAATGAACACTCTAAATTTGATGAAGACGGAAAACACTTGTGATTTATTCGCAATTGGAAACGTCCACAAAAATCTAGAATAATCATCTAAAAAGAGAACATAATATCGATGACCCAATGAACTAAGAACAGGAGACGTCCATAAGTCGCTATGAATAATATCAAATGGCATTGAATTATGAGAATTGGAGTCTACAAATGGCAACTTAACAATTTTTCCTAATGAACAATACTGACAAAGTGGAGTACGACTCGTACCCTTACAAGAAATAAAGCTATTTTTATCTAAAACTGATAAAATAGAAGATCCCGGATGACCCAGACGAGCATGCCACATGGAAGGAGAGATGGTTGCAAAGGCTGATGGCAAGGCTTGACTCGATGGACTGAAACCAGGCATGACAGGATACAGATCCCCCCTACTATCACACCTCATGAGATGGCTCCCCGTCTTGAAATCCTTTACAGAGAAACCAAAAGGATCAAATTCAACTGAAACCGAATTGTCAGATGTGAACTTTCGGACAGACACTAAATTTTTAATCAATTTAGGAGCGTGTAAAGTATTTTTCAAGAGAAGGGGTGGATTGGGGGGAGACAACGTTTTCTGACTATACCCTAGAATTGGAATAGAACTGACATTACCAACAATTATCCCTCGAGGGGTGCTCAAATTGGAATAAGATGAGAGAGTACCTGATTCGGAAGTCATGTGAGTCGTGGCACCGATGTCCATATACCAATTTGGGTCCGGTTGAGTTAACCCCAACGTGTGCATCGCGGCCTCGATATCGGTTTGAGTGGGTCCTGCTGCATGATGGGCTTGCGGAGGGCGGGGCCCGAGAATTCCAGACCGTGATAGAGTTGGGCCATAGCTGCTGCTGGGCCACTGGCCAGTGGGCCGCCACTGCTGGGTGTTGGGCCTGGACCGTTGGCCAGCCCACTGGCCGCTGGAACTTGCTGCTGGTTGGTACGGGTTATTGGCCCATGTCCCACTGCCCCAGCCCCACTGCCATGGGCCCCACTGCTGGACCCAGGGGAGTGGTGGGCCAATGTTCCCTGGATGGGACCCACCGCCTGCTTGCTGACCACCGGAACCGCCATAAGAACCGCCGCGTTTGCCCCCGCGGTTTTTGTTTTTATTCGTGCGATTATTCTTGCCACCACCATTATTATGGTTTTGGCCCGAATTATTCACAAAACCCGAAGAACTAGGAGAAGACGCCACCATGACGACGGGGCTTGCTCCGATAGCCGCTTTTTTAGCCAAATCCGCTTCTTCCAAAATAAGCATGGAGCGGGCTTGATAGAAGTCAGGAAGAGGGTTGCTTTGGCGAAGGAGAGTTCCGACCCCATTATAGGCCTCCGAAAGACCGGCAACCAACTGTAGAACTACACGATTATTCGTTATTGGTGCGCCAACATTACGAAGTTGATCCACCAACTCCTTTAGTTTCTTGCAATATGTAGAAACGTTCGGAAATTCGTCCATTCGAACGAGAGAGAATTCCTGCTCGAGTGTGACGACACGTGAATGTTGGTTGTCTTGGAATATGTCACGCAATCTATTCCATGCAGCCATAGCCGTGGTATCCGGCTCAATAATCGTCTGTAGATGGTCCACCGAAATAGTGGCGTAGATCCACCGGAGAACGGTAGCATCAAGTGTAATTCATAACTCAGGATCCTCCGTAGGAAGGGGTCTAGCGGGAGGAATGATGTGATGAAGAACTTGATAAGAGATAGCGTGAATTTTAAACAACTCCACCCACGTCGCATATTGGACGTTTTCCATGTCAAGGACAATAGGGATACAACTCTTGATATTGGAAACCGTGAGGGCAGGGTGATAATTGTTCTTAGACATATTGAAAGAACAAAGAAGGAAGGGAAATTTAAGAGAGGTGTTTTTTAGAGCGGAAGATGAATTTTGGAAGAGAAACCCGAGGGGGGGTGTCTCGGCCAAAGAGAGGACAAAAGTTGAGAGAAAAACTTTTGTTTAGACCTAGTCTCTTGATACCATGAAAAAAATAATCCCCTTGATTATTTTCATTAATTGAAAGGCTATATATACAAGTTACATATTTCCATAATAGGAGAATCTTATTCCTATTCTATTTCTAAATCCTTATTCTACCATAATTCTAACTATACAATTATGGTAAGTGTATAACACTAAGTAAGGTAACCTTTACACTACAATATACTACAAATATATATATACCATATATACAATATTGTATTGTCAACAATTCTGTTGGAACTGGCCGAGAGGCCCACTGCCGAGGCCCAACAAGCCCACTGTTGCCTGCTTAGTCCACTGCTTCAGTCCACTGATATACATGTGATATACACTACTGTATATTCAGTGTATATCACATGTATATTGTTCTGTTTAACATAGACCGAATACTATGTAGTGATTCAAGAATTGTAGATAAAAATAAATTGATAAAATTCTTATATCAGATTCGAGAAAAGAAGGAATAGGAAGACATGTTTTCAAAATGAATAACATACGGATTGAGAAGGGGAAGTTAGCAAAATTAGACAAGATTGGAATAGGCAGAGAAACATGTATTGATGTACCAGATTGACTAATATTTCTTTTTAAGATAAGCAATTAATTTCAAATTCTACTAAAATACTCCATTTTTCTGTTTTCAACCGATAACTTGAACATGCTACCTTTTTTCTCATAACATAATTATTATATTGATTTTCTCCAAAAAGTTTATAGCAAAGCTGGATTTTGTTGAATTCATTTGTTGAATAGATTCATAACAAAAATAAATTAAATCAATGGTTAAATTAGTAATAATTAGCTTAAAATTATTTCCTTCGTTCTAATTTAGGTGACACAATTTAATTCAGCACGACGTAAAAAAATAAAAAGAAAAAGAAAAATCAGGGCATAAGGATATGAGTGTAATGGTCAAGGTGAACTCTTTTCAAGGGGGCTACAATAATGTCGAACTCCTTTTTTTTTTTCCTTTAAGCATTTTTGTTGCATCGATATATTTATTAAAAATTGCATGACTAGATTATACATTAGAATTAATCAAGTTAATTGTTTCATCATGCTTCCATTTCATGATGAAAGCAAGAAGGAATACAAATAGAATTTTCTGTATTATTGATTCCCAGTTCCCAGGGGAGTACTATCTCTAATCCAGAAAGGGTAGCTGAATGATTCATTGAGTACTACAAGGATTGCTAGGCACTAAGGACATGTATGTAGTCATCTAGTAAGGCAACAAAGCACAACTAGTGGTGGATATTGCTGATTAAGAGGTGAACAAATCCCTATGGGCAATCTCCAAGACCTGATGGTTTGTCAAGGACAATTGGGGAATAGTGAATCAGACTTGGTAGCAACAATGCTAGAATTCACTATGATTCCCAAGAGCACACATGCAACTACTGTTGGAGATTACAGGCCTATATTGTGCTGCAATACCGTATACAAAGTAATTTTCAAGATAATTTGTAATAGGCTCATCCAATCAAGGTGTCTTTGTCTCAGGCAAAATAATTGTGCAGAATATCCTGATTTGTCGAGGTTGTACAAAAGAAAGCATACCATTCAGAGTTGCCTTCTTAAGAAGACATAGGATTCAATAGAGTGGGAGTTTGTGGAAAAAATGTTTTTCTTGCTTAAGAATTCAGCTACTTAAAAAGTGAAGTGATTCTGTCATGAACTTCCCTCAGAGGTTAATCAAATGAATAATGGAGTGGATCATTTACTACCTAATACAGCATAACAATTAATTGAGGACCACTTGGCAGCATACATGGGAGAAAAGTATTTAGACAAGCCATCTTTCTCTGCTCTTTGTCAAATGTATGGAGTATTTCACTAGAATACTCAATAAAGTGGCTCTGATAAATGAATTTGAATTTCATATTAAATGTACAGGGCTCAAGTTGAAACATATGTGTTTTACAGATGATATGTTACTGTTCTACAAAGGCAATTACTAGCCAGAGATCATATTGCTCAGCGGATTGCATACTTTCACTAATGCCTCAGGTTTGAGTACCAATGCAAGAAAATACAACATTTTTTTAATCAATTTAGATCTCAATGTTTCGCATATATATATATATATATATATATATGTTGGAAATTTGACTTTGGTGGGGAGGTGCGTCCATCCATATTTAATGACTTAAACACTAGGGTTCCACATGTTGGAGGCTTTATCTCTTCACACGTGCATAATCTACTAAGTGAGTTGATGACTGTAGGGTCAAGGATCGTCAAATTTCGTTGAGAAATGAAAGAGATACTGGTCCACGAAGTAAGGTGTTTGAGGCATGGAAATATGATGTGGGACAAATCTACCACATCGGTGGGAAAATGAAGAATTGTTCTCTTTATAAGTCTCAAAATTGGCTAAGGGTTTGGGACCCGAAGGGGTAACCCATGTGTTTGAAGGAGGGAGGACCTAGGTGTGCTTGGGTTCGAGGCTAAGCTCACACGCGGGCCACGGGCCACGGGCTTCTTCTGATAGACCCCCAAATTGTTTAATATTTACACTTTTAATATATTGCATGGCATGAATGTTGAAACAGCCTTCGCTGGACTGTTGGGCTTCTTCCTGAACTAATGGCCATTACTTGGCAGTTGAGAAGAAGAAGAAGCCCAAGGCCCGTGACCCTCACTAATGGTCATTACTTGGCAGTTGATAAGTCCCTCCCCTTATGCTATATATTGAAGCATTTTGGCTCAATTATTGAGACTACACAATATAAACACAGAGACAAACAGAAGAGAGAAACAGATCAGTCCAGAAACAGTGGATAAAAACATAAAACTCTTCCTTCCTTTTTCATTCTTCAGCAAGTCGTTTCGTGTTTGTTTTCTTCGTCAGAATCAACCTATTTGCTTTGTAGTGTTGATTAGTTGTTATTTTATCTTGGGAGACTATTGCCCGTTAACGTAAAAGCATATATACGGGGCAATTTTGTCTTAAAGAAAGAGAGTCATCTCTCGACTAGGCCACAGTTGTAACAATCCAGATTTAGTGGTTCTTGATTTCAGGTTAACAAGATTCAAAACTCAACAAGCTTGCGGCAGTTCTGAATATTGGCTTGTTTGTTTATACTTTCGAACACTTGTAATATTTATTTACTTCCCGTACTGCTTTACGTATCCAACAATATATATATATATGACATCATAGATTATCAAAAAGAATCAATGCCTTTTAGATATATGAGGATACCAATATCTGCTAAAACGTTGCTAGCTCGACTGTGAAATGACAAAATGGTAAAAAGGGTGAGGACTTGGGAGTTCAAGAAACCTTTCCTATCACTACAAGAAATTTGGTTTCGTAGTTTTTCGTGGCGAGCCATGCAGTCACCACAAAAAATAGTGGTTTCAGTGGCGAACTTATAAAGTTGCCACTAAAGCAGTACTTGTAGTGGCGACCATATAAAGTCACAGCAAATCACATTTAATTGGTGGCGACTCAAAAAAGTCGCTATCAACCCGACTGTTTTAGTGGCAACTGCACTCAAATCGCTACGAATATGTACTAAATGAAAATTTCCCTTGTGAACCTAACAAAGATGTGTTGTGGCAACCTATAGCATCCACTAATTCTTTTAGTTTAAATAATCTTGAGAATATTAAAATTTCTGAAAATATCTTTAAAATACCACAAATATGGGAATTTTGAATCATGTTTCATATATTTTTATTCCATTTTAACATTATTTTATCTTAATTAATAAATATGTATACATTGTATGAAAAAAAAATTATTGTTAGTTTAATTTTTTTCTTAATTTAGTTGTATTTTAAAAGAAAATTAAAAAAAGGATGCTACATATTGTAGGGATTTGTTGGGTTCAAAACACACAGCGGAAGTTTAAAATTTTGTTCTACTTACCCTAACAATTTCTTCTGGTATGGTTATATGACAATCAAAACATGTAACGTAAAACTAAAACACTTACAGGTTATAAACTCTGGAGTCTTTACTTAGCGATTACACGCGACTATCCCTTCGACTGCAAGCACTATGCTATGGTGTATTCCTCTGTCAAGAAAGCCAGGAAATCTCGACAGAGGTTTGAGAGAGTTTTATCCTAGACTCTAAGTCTAGAATTGTTTATAAGAATTAGTGTAATTCTTGTGTGTTAATAACTAGAGATTTGTGTTGTATTTATAGTTGAAATTAGGGCAACAAATCAGATTAGGGTTGGGCTCCATGTCTGGCCCAAAAACCGAGGTGCAGTGGGCCAGTCTGAATGTGCCCACTCCCGGGTCGGCGCCACGGCGCGTTACGTAAAATTTGTTTTCCATTTTCATTTAATATATATATTCAATACATTAAATCCAAAATTTAATTTTGATTTAATTAAATAATTTTCATCTAATAGAAATTATCTCATAGTTATTATTAATTTAAATATCTCGATCCAAAATCGAATATTTAATACTTTCTCAATACACCCTTAGATCAAAGAAACAATCGACATAGTGTGACCCTCTAGGCCTTCATATATCAACATTAATCCAATTAAGGTCCATACGGAACTCCTAGACTGTGTCGTACGATGAACTCAATATATGGAGTACGTTTACATGGATCCAGCAAACATAACATTTGTGTGAGATGATAAATTCATTTCATTCGCGACACACTCGATCAAGCTTAGGATTTGTCATGTGTCTATCCAAATGGTTTGATCACTTTATCTCATATATATTAGTCGACAACTAGATCATATTCTAAATATGTCTCTTGCATTGGCCAATGACTTGGTCGACCTAATATCACTGAGAAGTTGAGTGCTCTCTCGAATATCCAATCAAGGAATGAATCATATTCTTGGCTCAACTACCACCTTAATTTACATCATAATGCACCCAACACAAGTCGTATCTTATCCTATAAGGAGTTTAAGCTTAGGACGGGGTCAAAGTACATTACTCTGTAAACAAGGTGCGTATTGACCTCAAGTCAAAGGACTTTCATCTCCCACACGCTGATAACACTTTAGACATGTATAACAAATAGTTTATCAGCAGGGTATACCAATACTTTCCAAAAGTATCCATGTGTCCATCACTAGTAACCATTACTAGTAGCAGGTGAGACATACTACATTCTCTAAGAATGTGATGCAGGCCACATGTCGACTTATAACATATCATCGATATCTCATTCTCGATGATCATTAGTCGAGGCTATTTTAGAGTTGCGCTCTATCATCAATATCTCACTCTATTAATGACAATGTAAGCTCAAGGGATGCACATTAATGAATAATTATAAACAATCAAATAATAATTCAATAATCGCAAATGCCATAAATATTAATCTTATTAATAATACGAATGTGTTCAAGTACATTTGTCCCTAATAATGATTGTCTCTAGGACATAAATATTTTCACATATATCAAACACAAAATAGACAGAGACTATAAGTAGGACCCTAAAGGCCACTGACGATTTCAGCACTCCTTCAAATTTAAGAGAATCATCAAAATTCGAAGGAGCTGACCATTTGATTAGAAGATGGGGTGCTCGTTTTCGGGGTTGAATGTCAGGTAGGGGTGAGCGGGTCCGGGTACCCTAACTTTTTTGAACTACTCGGACCCTATCCAGTAAAAGATCGGTTCCTAAATTTACTACCCGGAATCTACCCATAGCAATCATTATCCGGAACCTACTCGAACCTTGCGGTTCCGGGTAGGTTCCCGGGTACCCGGAATCGGTGTTTCTTTGTGCAAAATAATGCCTTCATATAACAGCTTTGGTTTAGGAATAAACTCGCCTGCTTATCCTCTAAAAGCCAGTACCACAAAACCCATAAAGAATCCTTTCGGAGCAAATATCCCAAGAATGTTTCAAAAATTTGCTTTGGTTTTCGTTTCAACTTTCTTTTTCAATAACTTAAAGTAGTACATAATTTAAAAAATTCAATTTTTCAGCTTTCTACCACTTTTGGCTTTTTCTCTGCTTATGATTGTCACTTTGTATTATTTAATTTATTTCATGATGGTGAAAGTGACTGTTCTGCATTTGGTTTTTTGCCCTTTAAATGGTGTACTTTAGTATGGCCTTTTTTTCTTTTTTTTTATTAACTAAAAATAATTAAATTAAAAAAGTAAAAATATTTAATATTTTATAGGTTTCGGGTATCGGTTCCGGGTCCGGGTACCCTGTCTCTATTTGCCGGAACCGAAACCTGACCCGACATTGATCGGTTCCTAATTTTACTACCCGAAACCTACCCGTTATTATAATATATCTACCCGAAACCTACCCATTAGTATCGGTTCCGATCGGGTATCTGGGTACCCTATACCCGTGCTCACCCCTAATGTCAGGTAGCTCCGCGAGGGTCTCGTTATTGAGGTCATCTCTGACCCTTCTAAGCTTGGCGTTTCCAATAAATTCAAGGACTCTTCTCACGTCTAAACACACTCACCCTCTATCCATTTTATAGTTAAGTTTATATTTTCTCTTTCTTTTTAGTCTTTGTACTCGTGGTCTGACACTTGGGTCAGCTATGTGCATAATGGGCTTTGTCCCATTTCTCTAATTGTATGCGATTTGCTGTGGTTTTCGTTACACATTTAGTACAAGTCAATACCACTTGCTAATATGATCTTACAAGTGCTGAAATTTTTTCTTCTCTTGTTTTATTTGCGTTAAAGGAGAGAAAATGATTATTTACAAAGAAGATGTAGAAGAAATCAATGATAGAGGAGGAAGGAAAGATAAACATAGTGTTGGAAATTTACTGAGGTGGATTGAGTTTATTCCGTGTTTAATGACTTAAACATGTGGGCCCCGCATGTCGAAAACATCGTTTCTTCGCACATAACTAATCTGCTAAGTGAGTAGATGATGTTAGTGTCAAGTATCATCAAATTTCGTTAATAAATGAAAGAGATATTGGTACACAAAGTAAGGTGTTTGAGACATGAAAAGATGGAGTGTTTTTGGCCAAAAAATGACAAATCTCCCTCGTTGGTAGAAGATGGAAGGATTGTGCAATATATAAACTCTAAGTTTGAGTAAGAGTTTGGGGCCCCAAGGGGTAACTCATGTGTTTAGAAGAGGGAGGACCTAGGTGAGCTTGGGTTTGGGGTTAAGCCCCACACGCACGTCGGTCCGGTCCGGATCACGGGCTGTGGGCTATCTTCTGGAATTTTCTTTTTGGTCCTTGAAGATTTCGAAAATATTGCAACGGTTCGGAAGACTTTAGAAACGTTGCAACGACCCTCCTCTTCAACTATAAATTGAATACTAAAACAGAATATATAATACAAACTCTTCTGTTTTCGAAAAAAGACAACACAAAAACAGAGACTCTTCTGTTTCTTTTTTAAATACACAGAAACAAAAACAACGCAAATCCTCTCCAAATCAGCAATCTGTTCTTATTTATTTTCTTCGCTATAATCAACTTTATTTTCTTTGTATAGTTGATTGATTGTTGTTTTATCTTGGGAGACTATTGTCCATCACCGTAAAAGCATCTATACGAGAAATTTTGTCTTAAAAACAGAGAGTCATCTCTCGACTCAGCCTTCTTCTTGTTTAACCCTTCAGACACAATTTTTACCAATAATTTAAGATAATTTTTCTGAGTGTTCGAAAGATGTCTGTCAACAGTTATGTTTCTTGTTCTTGTTTTGGCTCTGTTTCTGCCAACTGTTCTGTTGACAGTTCTGTTAACAATTCCGTTGGTAGTTCTGGTTCTACTCTTATCAACAGTTTTATTTCTAGTTCTATTGTTGTTGTTCAAGGCACTGCCTCTGGCGCTGCTCAATGAAATATTGTTGTCCCTGCTCCTGACAGTTTCCAAAGCAAACGGCCAGGAAAGCTTCTGGATAACAAGTACAATAAGTTATTATATCTTACTGCTTTGAGCCTGTCACGATCTCAGACAGAAGATCCTCCTACTGGTGGGGATGCAATGGACATTCAGTCTAACACAATGACTGAAGTGGGCCAAAATATCCAGGTCACAAATGACCTGAAGGCCAAGAAAAAATACAAGGCAGAGGCTAACGTTGTACAAGAGGAGTGTAATCCTCATGATCTTGACGACAAGATTGTGGATTTCTCGGCAGTGGTGTTAGAGGTAAATCTAGTGGAGAACCCAAGGAAATGGTAGATAGACACGGGTGCAACCCGTCACATTTGCTCTGACAAGAATGCATTCTCCTCTTACGCCCTAGTCACGGGCAAGAAGTTGTTCATGGGCAACGACGCCACCTCTAAAGTGCAAGGGGTTGGAAAGGTTGTCCTCAAAATGAATTCAGGCAAAGAGATCACTCTAAAGGAAGTGATACACATCCCTGACATCCGCAAGAACTTGGTTTCATGGCCACTGTTGGTCAAGACTGGTTTTAGACAAGTTTTTGAGTCCAACAAGTTTGTAATAACTAAGAATTGTAATTTTGTAGAAAGGGGCTTCGCATGTGACGGCCTCTTTAAAGTGAATGTTATGTATGTAATTCGTTCATCAAATGCAATAAAGCCTTCTACCTACTTGCTTGAGTCCTCTAATTTATGGCATCATAAATTAGGACACGTTAACTACAAATTCATTCAAAAGTTAGTAAAATTGGAATTGTTGCCTTCCTTCGACATAAACCCTCAACATAAATGTGAGGTATGCGTAGAAGCAAAATTAACCAAATCGTCTTTCCATTCAATCGAAAGAAATACCGTTCCTCTAGAACTTATTCACACTGACATATGTGATTTAAAGTTTGTGTAAACTAGAGGGGGAATAAGTACTTTGTGACTTTCATTGATGATAGTACAAGGTATTATTATGTTTACGTGTTGAAAAGTAAAGATGAAGCGTTTGATGTATTTAAACGTTACAAAGCAGAAGTTGAAAATTAACTAAACCAACGGATTAAGGCAATTCATAGTGATAGAGAGGGAGAATACGTAGCATCGTTTGAAGAATATTGTGCTCAATTCGGCATTGTTCATCAAACGACCGCTCCTTACTCGCCTTAGTCTAACGGTATTGTCGAGCGCAAAAACTGTACGTTGAAGGAAATGATGAATGCTTTACTTATCAATTCTGGTTTAGCCCAAAACATGTGGGGCGAAGCGATTCTTACCGCTAATACAATTCTCAATAGTGTTCCGCATAAGCGTAAGGATAAAACTCCATATGAATCATGGAAAGAAAAGAAACTCACTTACAAATATTTGAAAGTGTGGGGCTATTTGGCAAAGGTCGAAGTACCTAAACCAAAATAGGTCAGAATTGGACCTAAGACTGTAGATTGCATATTCATCGGATATGCAAATAACAGTAGTGCTTATCGCTTCTTAGTATATAAGTCGGAGATACTTGATATCCACGAGGGTACGATCATGGAATCAAGGAATGCTGAATTCTTTGAATATATCTTTCCTAGAAAGGAAAAAGAAATAGTTTCGCGCAAACAAAGTTATGAACAAAATGCTCAAAATCAACAAAACCTGGGAGTTTTTTATTATCCGGAACTAGATGTTTCAGATCTACAGGACTCGAAAGTTACTGACTATCAAGAACTTAATGTTCCAGACCTACAGAACTTAGGGGTTCCAGAGGTTGAACCAAGACGGAGCAAAAGGGCCAAAAAGGATAAAACCTTTGGTCCAGACTTTCTAACCTATATGGTTGAAAATGAACCGAGGACAATTAAGGAAGCGTTGTCAACTCCAGAAGAACCGTTTTGGAAAGAAACTATAGAAAGTTAAATATATTCCATCATGCAAAACCATACTTGGGAAATGATTGATCTTCCTCCGGGAAGTAAACCTTTGGATTGTAAGTGGATATTCAAAAGAAAGTACAAAGTAGATGGAACTATTGACAAGTATAAGGTCAGATTAGTAGTCAAAGGCTACAGATAAAAGGAAGGCCTCGATTACTTCGACACATACTCACATGTGTCTAGATTAACGTCCATAAGGGTATTCATAGCCATTGCAGCTTTGTGTGACCTTGAGATACATCAAATGGATGTTAAGACATCCTTCCTAAATGGAGAGTTGGAAGAGGAAATATACATGGAACAACCCGAGGGGTATGTGGTTTTAGGACAAGAAAAGAAAGTATATCGACTTGTTAAGTCTCTGTACGCAAACAAGCCCCGAAAAATGACATGAAAAGTTTGACAATACTTTATTATCAAAAAGTTTCTCCATAAATGAATGTGATAAATGTATCTATATAAGAGAGAACTCTGACTCATTTGTCATGACATTCCTTTACGTAGATGACATGCTCATCATCAGAAGTAGTCTAAACTTGATCCTAAAAACCAAGAATATGTTGAAACAATATTTTGACATGAAAGATATGGGTATTGCAGATGTAATCTTAGGAATTAAGATTTCTAAGACATTTGACGGGCTGGTCTTATCTCAATATCATTACATTGAAGATGTTTTGAGGAAATTTGATGTATTTGACAATTCCCCTTTAAAGTCACCAATGGATATGAATCATAGAATTGATAAGTTTGTTCCTAAGTTCGTTAGCATTTACTTGATTCATTGCAATAGAATTATCATCAATAGTAAGTAAATCGCCTTGTAAGAGGTATCAGCATTTGTGTCTTGGAATTTCAGTTGTGTGTAATAGTTGTTGGTGGATATTAAGGGTTGAAAGTCCGAAAGTGGAAAGGCATAATAAGATTTTGACTTATATACTAGTTGATAGTTACACTTACTTAGTTGATTTCCTTTTAACTATTGGATCTTCAGTAGATGTTGTACTACTTAATATGATCATATAGAGTGTTTGGAATCTTTAGTTGTCTTCCTCAAATATAAGCCCTAAGAGGGCTGCTGTTGTATGAGTTGGGTCACACATTTGTTAGTCATACAGTTGTCCGCGCGGATTGCATTACTAGTATTTCTTCCTTAGTTGTATTACTTGTAAACAATTGTATGTATCGTATGTTGTTGCCTCAGAAGGGGGAAATTTTAGTTGCATGAGTTAACATACACAAATCTTTGTTGTGTTGAGCGATATGGACTGCTGGCCCTTACGACTTATTTGTCAGCCTTTGAGCTTATTTGCTAGACTTCTGGCTCACTTTCTAGCCATCGAGGCTTATTTAGCAGCCTCCGATGCCTATTTGCTTGCCTTCCAAGGCCTATTGTTTCTCTAAGAAAATCGTATTTCGAGACAGAGTTTTAGTTATACTAGTTGACATAACTTAAACCCATTATGATGCTTTAGTTGGTATAGTTAATGAACGTTTCAGTAGAGTGCAGCTTACATGTAAGTGACAATCCTCATTACACTCATTGTTACTTGTTTACTTGTTTCTATTTAAGGCTTCAGTACTTGTTATTGTGTTTATCTGTCTTACATATTCGGTACATTATTTCATACTAAAGTCCTTTTGCCGGGGATGCTGCATGTCATGCTGCATGTCCAGGTTCTCGGGTGGACCGACTTTCCAGTAAACACTCCAGTTGATCATCAAAGTTTTGGTGAGCTCTGCTTCCTTCTGGAGTAGCCAAGTCTAGACACCAGTGATATAGTTGGACATGTTATTTGGGTAGGTCGAGGCCCTGTCCTGATCAAGTTGTTTTGGTGATATACTCTTAAAGGATTTTGTAGACGTATGTTCACCTTTGGTCAGTAGGCTATGTTTATAAGTGTAGTGTTTTACCGTTGGGGCCTCGTAGGTCCATATGTCTATATACTTATTTTGGGATCTTCTGTTTGCAGGTAGTTGAGTACAGTAAGTTACATATATTATAGAGCATATCGTTCGTATAATTATGGCACTAGGTGTCATCCGCTCCACCAAGGTTGGGGTGTGACACTGTGATTGCTCTGAAATCACAATTTCTAGTACACTTTCTCTAATGGATTATAATGATGGTGTCACATAATGTATCACATGCTTGTAACTTGTTTGGTTTTCTGAATGAAACTCAGTTCATCACTATTTTTATTTTCTTGTTTGGTTCATGAATTTGGTAGTTTTTCTTGTTTGATGCTTGAAATCGCAATTTGTTTGCTACTCTTTTCAACTTAAACATTTTCAAAGTTCTTTATAATGTTATTCTATAAAAAATAAAAATAATTAAACTTTTAAGAATTTTAACTTATTTAACCGATGCTACTCATTTTTTAAATAAATATATTGTGGCAAACACAAGAATTATTATCCTTGGTAATAACAAATGATTTATTTAACTATATATTTGACACTTCAACATGGTAGCTAATAGTATAAATAGCAAACAAAACTATGTATGGTTTATTAGATAATTTGACACTGTTCTTTTATTTACTCAGATTTAGGGTAAATAAGCTTAAATTTTATTTTCACTAGTTAGAATTTCTCATTTTTCTCTATTTTTCGTGCAAGTGAATATAAAATATATCTAAGTATTTTCGAAAAAGCCAACTACTCCAGTCGCTTGCTTGGTTACTACATTTTCTTTCTTACAGAATAAGTCTATAGAGCCAGCTAGCAAAAGATCAAGTTTATTCTTGATAAAGTTGATCAGACTTCTGACATTTGGAGAGTTAATAAAACTAAAGGTTCGTCACGGTCAGTTGCATAAAAAATGTTATCATGACAAAGCTGGAATCAGTTAGTGGAAATCACGTAATTACCTCGATATATCATGCAAAGCTTGATACCAAATCGTGGAGATATTACGTAATCTTGATTAATTAAAGAAGCAGAAAAAATCAAAGTCAGAACATGGTGATGTGAAATTATTCTTTTTTCATGGATTTGAACTTGTATACTGCTCCCGCCGGTCCAATTTACTTGTAATGTTTTTCTTTGAACATCTCTTAAAAAATATTAATTAAAAGAGTAATTTGATTAAATTATTCTTATTTGTTCTTTGATCTTAATTTAATACTACTATTCTCTTTTTCACCACATTAAAATCTGTCAAATTAGGCATTGGACATAACTCACACCCCAAAAACTAACTCAAATGGAGAAGTATTGGAGCGCAAGGTTCTCGTTCGTATTTCCACCCCCTATCGGTAGCATTGTGCCTCCCCCCCCTCCTTTTTTTGAGGGCCCACATCGGATCCAGTCTGACTCTGATACCATGTCAAATTAGTCATTAGGCTCAACTCACACCCGAAAAGCCACTATAAGAAGAAAAACATTTGTCAACAACATTTTTGTTGTCATACATCGGATGTTGTTGTCAAAAGTACTTTTTTCAAAAATAAAAATTGTTGCATGCCGTTGCAATAACCTCTAATGCAAAAGTTTTTGCAATAAGTTATTGTCATTTACGTTTTTTACCAATAATATATTAAAGTTTTGATGTCATTTACTTTTTTTAGCAACAATTATCAATTATATAATTTCTTGTAGTGAGCTAGCTCAAAGGAGGAGGATTGTTTAAGTCTTATAAGGAGCTCAGAGTTTTCGTCCGTCATCGATGTGATAGATTCTCTTCAATATCTCTTCAAATCTATTAAGTAAGGGTAATGGTGGAAATAAATACTCCTAATTAATTAGTATATCTTGAGTTTGTCAAGTGAAAAGTATATTGGATCAACTAATTTTTGTAAGCACAACAATTAAATTGGACAGGAGGGAGTACTAACTAATAAGCTACGCGGATTTATTTTCTAAAACTTTCACCATGTTATTTAGATTTCTTTAACTCACGCCAGTTGCCTATAAAAGCCCTTGGAACTATCAACTTTGTATACACAATCATTTGTGCAAGAAAAGGAAAAAGGCAATAAAATGAACTCCTTCAAGAGTTCTAATAAGCTTGCAGTATTAGCTCTGCTTTTTTGTTTGATTCTTTCTCTTTCTTTATTTGCTGAGGCTTCATCCAAGCACTACAAACCCAAAAAGTCAACGTATGGTGTTAGGTTCTATTCAAGATCATGTCCAGCAGCTGAAGCTATTATAAAAAAAGCTGTATTCAAAGCGGTTCTCATGAATCCTGGCGTTGCTGCAGGCCTTATTCGCATGCATTTCCACGATTGCTTTATCAGGGTATACTGCTTTTATTTTCACTTTGTTTCTTGTTAGTATTTCATTAATTTGCTTTTATAACCTTCCATGCAGATAAATAGTGCATAGTGGGAAAAATAATTATCTAGGCCAGAGACCGATGCACCTCGAATATAATGGATTCAACTAATTAAACCCATTATTTTTTATCCATTTAATCGATATATAAGTAAAAATTATTAAAATGTCAAAAAGATTAAATTTAAAACCCATAATTTTAGAAGTACAATGGGTTCAGTTGTAAAACTTTACCTGAATCCGCCTTTGGTATAGGCGATACTAACAAGTTGGGAATATGTTTAGATCATGTTAGTATATTTATTTTAAGTCCTGTTTTTACTAGGAACCTTTTAGTCATTTAGAGAATTACATAAAATATAGTTAAATTTTAGTTGTTATTTATTTTATATAATATGTTGGTCTCAAATGAGCTTAAATGGATCGGAGTCACATGGTCCCTGAGGATTTATACAGTCGGCTCCAATTTATTTGAGATTGAGGCATGATAGTAGTTGTTATTTCTTAACTAACATGCTGTTGGGGTTGTTAACTAACTTCATGTTTGTAGGGTTGTGACGGTTCAGTGTTGCTGGATTCGGTTAAAGGAAAGGAAACAGCTGAGAAAGATAGTCCCATTAACAACCCAAGCCTTCGAGGCTTTGAGGTTATTGATGAAGCAAAAGCATTGCTAGAAAAACTATGTCCGCGCACAGTTTCGTGCGCAGACATACTTGCCTATGCCGCTAGAGATAGCGCCTTGTTTGCGGGCGGCATAAACTATGCTCTTCCAGGAGGACGTCGCGATGGCCGCGTCTCGTTGAGCTCTGAAGTCATCCAGAACCTTCCTCCACCCTTCTTCAATGCCAATCAACTTCAAGACAACTTCAAAAGAAAAGGATTGTCACTTGATGAAATGGTGACACTATCAGGGGCTCATTCCATTGGTATCACTCATTGCTCTTCCTTTTCTAACAGGCTTTATGGTTTCAATGCTACACATCCTCAAGATCCTTCACTTGATCCTAGATATGCTTCATTCTTGAAACACGAGTGTCCTAGACCAATTAGTGACACTCAATTTGATCCAACGGTGAATCTTGATGTTTCATCCCCTAATCACCTAGACAACAAGTATTATCTCAATTTGAAGAACCATAGGGGACTGTTGACTTCAGATCAAACATTGTTTGAAAGTCCTTTAACTTCTAAGTTGGTGATGAATAACGTTAAGTATGGCTCGACTTGGGCACGTAAGTTTGCTGCTGCAATGGTTCATATGGGTTCCATTGAAATCCTCACTGGTAACAAGGGAGAGATCAGAAAGAATTGTCATTTCGTCAACTGATTAATATAATTTAATTGGCTTGATTTATTGTATGTTAAATTTGTGTGAGATATTGTATTCTTTTCGTTCTTCTTCCTACTACATTGTGTTGATTGTTAAATGTAATATAAGTACCAGTTGTATTATTCCATATGCTTACCAATATGTTCGTTGTGTTCGGAGTAATTATACCACACTTTCTTTATTTAAAATATCCAAAATGTTCGACTCTATATCACTTATTTATATACAACATTTATAACTTTCCAAAGGTCAAAGTACTATCATCATATAAAATTAAATAACATGAAAGGATCGAGTAATACTTTCTTTTAGTGATCTGACAAATCATATACATGGTTGGCTTAAAGGTCGTCAAGCGAATTACGCAAAGGCTTTAGGCCTCCGAAATTTTTAGCCTCCATTCAAAAAATAACATACATATTAGTGAGTCGGAAACATAAATGATTGAAAGAAAGGCCAAACGAGTCAAAGTAATGACTAAAAAGTTCAACTTTTATACCGTTAGCGCAGAAATCAACATACATATTAGCGCGTCTGGAACATAAATGATTGAAAAAAGGCCAAACAAATCAAAGTAATGGCTAAAAAGAAGTTCATCTTTATATCTTTAGCGCAGAAAATTCATGCGCTATATATATAGGAGTTTTAGAAATGGATCAGGCCTAACGGTCTTTACCCATTTCTTTGGCCCTTAGCGCGGGAAAATTTCTGCGCTACATGGGTCCATAACTGCAAAGCAGACTCCATTTCTGCTTATTTCATCTTCCACTTTTCTCTCTTTCTCCCACTCTTTGTTGAAACAATATTCATGTCTCAAGCATCCTAAAACTCAATGTTATTTATAGAACCTGATGTTTGTTGTGTGGAGAATATTATAGGTTGTTGGTGACATCAAAAACCCCTAGATCCGGGTATTATCGAAAGTTTTTTCTTTCTTGTTTTTATAGAGCAAACAATATGTAGATTACATATGCTTTAATTTCAAATACTGAAAGTTTGTTATTTTTTGTAGGCAAATGGTGGATGCGATTATTTTAGGTGGAAAGATAATTTTCCGCGCGAGAAACGGAACTAGAATGGTATTGTCGCGGTTGAGACATCCCCTAGTTGACGGCGATATATACAGCTACTCGACAAAGCAATATGAAGTTTGGAATGCAGTTTAACCTCAAGAAAGCTGAAGAAGACAGGGATCTTCCTAGGACACTGCTAAAAAAATTGGAAGAAAAAAAATCACTTGAAAGATAAGTTTAATGAAACTCATCAATGAGAGAGATATTTTAAAAGGGAATTAAACGAAGATGAGAAAAAAAAATCAATTGTTTGAGGTTGAGTTGAAGTCTTTTATAATTTGAAAATGTTACATAGGTGGTTAGGTTACAATTAGTATGGGATAGAGGGGGTATTTGTTAGAATTAAATTTTTCAATTGAAAAATATGAACGAGGTTACTACCCTCAAGTAAAGAAGAAAAAGAAAAAGGAGACTAAAAATAAATTATTAGACTAAATCATTACGGAGTATAAAAAGTAATTGAAGGAAAATATTTTATGAATAAATTTTATGAAGGTATGAATACTCTCTACGATTCTCCACAATCTCTTGTTAAGAAAATAACTACCAACACTTCTATTTATATAGTATGAAACCTATTTTAACTCAAAATAGGAAAATATATTCCTATATAAATTTGATTATAAATCCTAACTATACATGAATTAAATAATAAAATCCTAACTAATTTTGGTTTCCTACAACTTTGAATTATTATTTTCAGCATTCTTCCGTAATTCAAAATTGTATATCCAACTTTTGATGCACTTGTCACCCTTTTCCAATTGTTGAAGCACTTGTTTCCAACTTTCAATCATTGGAGTACTTTCTCTCCGACATTTCAGTTTGTTGATGCATGTTAAATATACCATACATAGACCGTGATATACAACCATGTATATCACAGTTTGTCCCATTACCGAGTTTGGTCCATTATCGATTTAGTGTATATTTGTACCATAATTAGAATTGTATACTTACCTTAATTATAGGATTCTTGTACATGTAGAATAGGATTTTGGGAGTAGAATATGAATAGAATTTTTCTATTATGAAAATTGTAAATTGTATATATACTCTTTCATTAATGAGAATAATCAAGGGATTATTTCTTTCACGGTATCAAAAGTCTAGGTCATAAAATCCTCTCTCCAAAATTCCTTCAAATTCCGTCAATTTGCATCGTTTTCCGAGCTCTTTTTTCTCAGACTTCGTGCCCGATGGTCCCTTTTCTCCTCCCAAATTTTCTTCTGAATCCCTTCCTAACGTCGTTTGTTGCTATTATGGCTAAGAACACGTTTCACCCTGCCTTACAGTTTCTAACATCAAGAATCATATCCCTTTTATTCTTGAAATAGAAAACGTCCAATATGCGATGTGGGCCGAACTATTCAAAATTCACGCACGTTCGCATCAAGTCATCCATCACATAATCCCCGCGGCTCCTGAGGATACGGAGGTACCTAAACTCGAGGATAATCCGAAGTTGTGGACGACTCTTGATGCCACCGTCTTTCAGTGGATTTATTCCACTCTCTACTGACCTGTTGCAGATGATTATTGAGCTAGACGTTACGGCGATGGCTGCTTGGGATAGGCTGCGTGATATATTCTAATATAATCGTAATTCCAGAGCTGTTACCCTTGAGTAGGAATTTTTCCACGTCCATATGGAAAATTTCCCGAATGTTTCAGCATATTGCAAAAGGTTGAAAGAATTGGCGGATCAACTCCGCAACGTTGGTGCGCCTGTTAGCGACTATCATCTTATTCTCCAGATGGTTGCTAGCCTCTCCGAGGCCTATAGTGGCGTTGGTACTCTCCTTCGTCAAAGTAATCCTCTCTCAACGTTCTATCAAGCCCGTTTCATGTTTACTTTGGAAGAAGCCGACTTGACTAAAAAGGCAGCTACTAGTGCTAGTCATGTGGTCATGATGACGTCCTCCACTAATTCTCAAAATTTTGGTGACAATTCATTCCCAAACCAGTCTCAAGGGGGCGGCAAAAATAGTCAAAAAATAATGACAAAAATTGCGGGGGCAAACGCGGTTGTTCCGACAATGGTCATGGTGGCCGAAACAATGGCGGTGGACCCCATCCCGGCTACATTGGACCACCGACCCACTGGTCCCAGCCTTGGGCCCCTTGACCGTGGGCTTGGGCCAGTGGGCAGTGGCCTAACGACCCATATTCCTCTACCGTTCTGGCCAGTGGGCTTCCCAGTAGCCCTATCGGCCCAATGCCAATTGGGCCAGTGGTTTCCGCAACGTCACTGGACCGGGGCAGAATGCAGGTGTTCTCGGGCCCTGACCTCTGCAGGCCCATCATGTAGCGAACCCCACACAAACCGAAATTGAAGTCACAATGGACACACTTAGATTGAATCCGCCAGACCTGAATTGGCACATGGTCACCGACGCCACTACCCACATAACATCCGATTAAGGTACTCTCTCGTCTTGTTCTAGTTTGAGCAACAATCGTGGCATAATTGTTGGTAATGGTAATTCAATTCCAATTCGTGGTTATGGTCATAAAACTTTGTCTCTCCCCCATCCACCCTTATCTTGAAAATAGTCTTCATGCCCTAAATTGATTAAAAATTTGGTGTATGTCCATAAATTCACCACTAATAATTCTGTTTCTATTGAATTTGATCCGTTTGGTTTTTTTGTGAAGGATTTCAAGACGGGGAGTCCTCTCATGAGGTGTGATAGTAGGGAAGATCTTTATCATATCACGCCATGTTCCGGTCTCTCGAGTCAAGCCTTGCCATCAACTTTTGCAGCCATTGCTCCTTCCTTGTGGCATACTCGTCTAGGTCATCCGGGTCGTCTATTTTGTCTTCCTTAGATACAAATAATTTTATTTCTTGTAAGGGTACGTGTAGTACTCTGAATAGTCAATCTTGTTCTTTAGGAAAAATTGTTAGATTACCGTTTGTAGACTCTAATTCTCATACTTTAATGTCATTTGATATTATTCATAGTGATTTATGGACATCTCCCGTTCTCAGTTCTTTGGGTCATCGTTATTATGTTCTTTTTTTTATGATTATTCTAATTTTTATGGACTTTTCCGATAGCGAAAAAATCTCAAGTTTTTTTCACTTTCTTAAAATTTAGAGCATTCATTAGAAGACAATTCGAACTGGAAATCAAAAATATTCAATGTGATAATGGCAAAGAATACGATAATGGAGTGTTTCGGGAATTTTGTGCTAATAATGGGATCAATTTTTATTTTTCTTGTCCTCGTACGTCTTCACAAAATGGGAAAGTAGAACGCAAAATTCGTACCATTAATAACATAGTCCGAACTTTATTGATTCATACTTCTGTACCCCTTCTTTTTGGCATCATGCTCTACAAATGGCTACATATCTTCTTAACATATTTCCTATTAAAGGCTTGACATATCCCTCCCCTCTTCATATCTTATATAATAAGACTCCTTCATATTTTCATCTAAGGGTTTTTGGGTGCTTATGTTATCCCCTCTTTCCGTCCACCATAATTAACAAATTTCAGGCTCGGTCTACCCCTTGTGTGTTTTTGGGTTATCCGTCTAATCATCGTGGTTACAAATGCTTTGATTTATCGTCTAATAAAATCATCGTTAGTCGTCATGTTATTTTTTATGAATCCCAATTTCCATTTGCTAAAGTGAGTAGTCCCGTGTCGAATTCATATAATTTTTTAGATGACGGTGTCTCCCCGTATATTATCCACCATTTATCGGACATGTCCCGTACCCAAATTCCACCAACGGGTCCACTGCCAGCTGGGTTCATAGTCCCGTCGCCAGAAACAGTTCCAGTCGTTATTTCCAGTTTAGTAATTGGACCAATGTCGGTAATTGGGCCAGTTACCCAGCCCAAACTGTTCTAGTTACTGTGTCGTCGTCCAGTTCCCGTGTTGGTCCAGTAGGCCCACTGTCTGCTAGCCAGTCCGTCACTAGTCCCGTTATTTCCCAAAATTCACCCAATTCTCCCCCCCGAGTTATAGACTAGTCACTCGTAGTCAACGGGGTATTTTTAAACCAAAAAGATATTTTAATTTAAATTCTAATATTCTTAAATCACCTATACCCAGTAATCATGTGTCTGCTTTAAATGACCCGGATTGGAAAATTGTTATGACCAACGAATATAATGTTCTTATTGATAATAAGACGTGAGAGTTGGTGCCCCGTCCATCTAGTGTTAATATTATTCGGTCTATGTGGATTTTTGCTCATAAAGACAATTCTGACGGTTCGTTTGCGAGGCATAAGGCTCATCTTGTAGGTGATGGTAAGACTCAGCAGGTTGGTGTGGATTATGATGAGACATTTAGTCTGGTGGTCAAGCCGGCTACCATTCGCAATATGCTCAGCTTGGCTCTTTCGAAAGCATGTCTCATTCATCAGTTAAATGTGAAGAATGTTTTCTTACATTGTGATCTCAAAGAGACAGTCTATATGCATCAGCCGTTGGGGTTTATGGATCCCAAATATCATCATCATGTCTGTTTGTTGAAGAAGTCCTTGTATGAGCTTAAGCAGTCCCCACGGGCTTGGTATAAGAGGTGTGCAGACTATGTTTCGACTATTGAGTTCTCTCACATCAGGTCTGATAATTCATTGTTCATATATCATCGTGGTTCTTCCTTGGCTTATATATTATTATATGTGGATGATATTGTCTTGACTGCCTCTTCTAATGCATTGCGCCAGTCTATCATGACAATGCTCGGTTCTGAGTTTGCTATGAAAGACTTGGGGCCCTTGAGTTGCTTTTTGGGGATTGCTATCACTCGTCATGCAGGTGAGTTGTTCTTATCATAACGTATGTATGCAGTTGAGATCGTTGAGCGAGCTGGTATGTCCTCATGCAAGTCTACTTTCATTCCAGTTGATACAAAACCCAACTTGGGTGCTGCGACCAGCTCTCCTTACGAGGATCTGACCCGCTATCGCAGTCTTGTAAGGGATCTTCAGTATCTAACTTTCACGAGACTAGATATTACGTATGATGTACAATAGGTGTGCTTGTTTATGCATGATCACATGGTTGAACACATGAATGCACTCAAACTCATTATTCGATACATCCAAGGGACACTTGACTATGACTTACATTTATATCCGTCTTCGACATCTACACTTGTCTCGTATACAGATGCTGATTGGGGTGGTTGTCCGGATACCAGACGCTCTACGTCCGACTATTGCATGTTTCTTTGTAATAACTTGGTCTCATAGTATGCGAAGCGTCAGTCGACATTGTCACGCTCTAGTGTAGAGGCCGAGTATTGAGGGGTGGTCAATGTGGT
Organism: Anisodus acutangulus; assembly: GCA_029783415.1. NCBI lineage: Eukaryota > Viridiplantae > Streptophyta > Magnoliopsida > Solanales > Solanaceae > Anisodus > Anisodus acutangulus. The sequence goes on along the minus strand of CM056511.1, from coordinate 15,102,349 downwards.
CTCTGAATCACGTTGGTTACGTAATCTTCTTTTAGAGCTTCATTGTCATATTCAGAAAGCTACATTGGTTTATTGTGATAATGTGAGTGTCATCTACCTTTCTGGTAATCCTGTTCAACACCAGCGCACTAAACACATCGAGATAGATATTCATTTTGTTCTCGAAAAGGTAGCTTGTGGACAAGTACGCGTCTACCATGTCCCTTCCAGGTATCAAATTGCAGACATCTTTACAAATGGTCTTCCCTCGGTCCTTTTTAAAGATTTTAGAGACAAAGCGTACGAAGACCGTCCGCTACGACTGCGGGGGTGTGTTAAATATACCATACATATACCGTGATATATGTCCCATTACCGAGTTTGGTCCATTACCTATTTAGTGTATATTTGTACCATAATTAGAATTGTATACTTACCTTAATTATATGATTTTTGTACAAGTAGAATAAGGTTTTGGGAGTAGAATATGAATATGATTTTTCTATTATGAAAAGTGTACCATACATATACCATGATATACTACCATGTATGGTATATTTAACAATGCACTTTCTTATCAATCTTGTTGAATCACTTTCTCTTCAACCTTCACAATCGTTGTTGTTGTTTTGGAGCACTTCTCCCCAATCTTCCAATCTTCAAATCTTCCAATCTTCCAATCTTGTTGAATCACTTCTCTTCAACCTTTAATTGTGGAACACTTCTATCCAACTCCCTTTTTTTTTCTTAGTTGAGTTGGAGTACTTCTCTCCAACTTTCAACAGTGGGAGAACTTCTCTCCAACTATTTTTTTTCTTGGTTGTGTTGGATTACTTCTCTCTAACTTCCAATAGTTAATGCACTTCGCATCGACATTCAATTATTGAAAACACTTCTCTTCAACCTTCAACTGTTGAAGAACTTCTCACCAACCTTCAATTATTGATGCATTTTGTCATCAACATTTAATTTTTTAACCCACTTCTCCAACTGTTAGAGAAGATCATTCTTTCCTCTTGTGGTATATTTGTTGCTTCTTTAAACCTGTAATGTTTTTCTCAATTATTCTCAGCATGATAGTTTTTCATGCATATATATATCATTGGCCCGATGTTTTCCAACTTAATCTTTGGCCAGACATTATAGTTGCTCGCTGATAGCGGAAACTCTTTCGGTTTATCAAGATCGTTGAAGCTCTGATACCAATTTGAAGGAAAGTATTATTTTGATAAACTCTATGAATCTCTTAATACTCTCTACCATTATCCATAATTCTCCACAATTTTTTGTTAAAAAAATAACTAATAGCACCCCTATTTATAATAGTATGAGATCTACTTTAAATTAAAACAGGAAAATATATTCCTATATAAATTTGATTATAAATCTTAACTATTCATGAATTAAATAATCAAATTCTAACTAATTTTAATTTCTTACAACTTTGAATTATTATGTTCTAACATTAATATTTTTTTAAGCAAACCACTAAGTATGCACTTGTGAGGATATTTTATTAAAATTCTAAAATATTCAGCAACAAATCCAAATAAACCAAAACAAAATGAAGAGTCTAGAATACCCTCCTATGTCTTGAACCGACACCTTCTTCATATTTCTTACTATGTTGGAAAGCTAGAGTCGGCTTGTATCCACGATTAGCAGCTCCAAACTGCAGTTGAGCTCTTCAATTTCAATGGCCACCGCGATCTGGCTTCGATCTAGCTTGCCGGAGCTATCATCATCTAAGGTAACTTCACTCTTCGCTTTAAGATTATTGTTGTTGCACTTTGTGGTTGTTTGATACTAAAATTTTGCTGCTTCTGTGTATTTTCTTTATCTTGTTCTTCTAGGCGCTGATGTTGGCCAATCCTATGTTGGATCTTGTTGAATTCATGGTTCACCAGACTTTCATATCTCTTCCACCCTAGATTTGACTTCTTTGTGTAAGTAGCAGTCCATTTCCTTTGGTGTTCACTATTAAAATGTCCCTCAAAACTCTCACCAGAGACATGCCTAGCATACATTTAGGAGTATTTCTTCAGGCTTCAGAGTGAACTAAATATCACAGAAAAATCATGTCTTTGCTGAATAGAAAAAATGGAAAGAGAAGTATGTTCATAGGATGACAATCAACTCTCTCTTTAAAAGTGTAGTGAATCCTATTCCTCTGATATGATAATCTCTTTAAGAGAATGAGCTAAAGTTGATACCACACCTTGAAGATTTCATCATACCTGATTTATATGCTACATTTACACTCCAATTTGCCCTCTATTTTTTTCACTGCTGAACCTTAGATTTGGGATCTGTTGTTTGTCCATATTGATAATTCTCTTCCCTGCACTAGGCAATTCAGACAAGTGTAGAAATTAATTTGTCCCTGCAAAATTAAAAGCTAGGTTAGTTAAATAATTCGCAAGACAATTGCCTTCCCTGTAAACATGTTGAATCATCAAATTGAATCCCTCCATCATTTTTCTTATTCTCTCCACTTCTGTGATGATACTCCAAGGTGGCTTCCACACCTCATCCACCACTTCACTTTATTCATTAGTAATGAATCAGTCTCCAACACTAAGGGGTATAACTCCTTTTCAACACAAAATTTCAGACCATCTAACACCCATCTTGCCTCTGCTACAACATTAGTTGTTTCCCCTATCATAGTTTAGGAAGTAGATCGAAAGGGCATCTCACATTGTGCATAAACCAGATTTTCTTGCCAATTCCTCACACAGAAACCATAGGAACTAATTCCAAGATAGCCTCTTGATGCCCCATCAGTGTTACACTTGAACCATCTCTTATCAAGAATTTTCCAAACTATCACTTTTGTAATTAGAATTGGCTGATACTTTTTTAAGTATTCCACTAACTCCGGCCACATAAATGGAATGTCTCTTAGCCAAGGATATCTTTTCTTTGCTAAGTTGTTGTTGATTTCATGTACAATTCTCCTAAAACTGACCTTGCCACCATGTTTAATAGTATCTCTCCTCTTTCAAAGTTCCCATGTTACTATTGCTGAAACAGCTTGTAGAACAGGCTTATGTTTCTCCCCACATTTAATTTGCCACCATGTCTTGGTAACCTACTTCATTTGAATCAAAGGAATTTGTATTCCTGTTGCATTCATAAAAACTCTCCAAACCCCTTTATCAAAATTACTAGTCATAAACAAGTGTTGTACAGTTTCTTGCTGTGGTATGCTACAACAATAATATTTTGAAACCACTGCAATGTTCAATCCCATAAATATATCATCTGTTGGGATCCTTTGCTTTCATAGCCTCCACAGAAAAAATGATATCTTGAAAGGTACTCCCTTACTCCACACCTGCTTGAAATTTTCTCATACTTGTCCCTTCTGCCTCATTAATTCCCATGCACTGTTTACTATGAAATTTCCTGAAGTAATTGACATCCACCAAGGCCTATCCCATGCTCCTTGCAATTCTTCTATGTAAACTTCCTTCTTAATATGTTCCACTATATCATCTGGAAAAGACTCTTGCAGCAACCTCTCATTCCATCTCCTCTCCACTACCAGATCAGCAACATCCTCCAGATTTTCATTGAGTGGATATTCAATTGGTACTATAAAATGTAATGCTCCCAATTTTGTCCATTTATCATACCACACATTAGTAGTTCCTCCTTTAATCTTCCACCAAATTTCATGTTCTATCTCCTCTCTAGCTTCTAGCATCTTTTTTCACATGTGTGACCCTCCCTTCCACTGAACTAGAGTAGGAATAATCTTTTTATAATATTTATTTCACATATAGGTTGACCATAGAGAGGCAGTAGTTCTAAACCTCCACCAAAGCTTGGCAAATAGATACTTTGAGACATCAAACAGAGATTTGAACCCTAATCCATCTTCTTGAATAGGTAGACATATATCCTGCCATGTCACCCAGTGTCTACTCTTCCCTTCCTCCTTATTGCTCCAAAAGATTCTAGCAAAGATCTTATGAATTTCATACAGCACACACTTAGGAGGGGCCAGAACTGACAAGAGATGTATAGGCATAGTCTGAAGGACACTCTTTATTAATACAGCGTTTCCTCCAAAAGATAATAATTTACCTTTGCAAGAATGTAGCCTTCCCTTTCAGCATAGTATATCTTCTTCTTTCTAGTATGAAAGACTGGACACCCTAGATAGGTAATTGAAAAGTTCCCTTTTGTGAAGCCTGTAGAGAACCAATGAATTGATATTATTCTATTTCAAATCCTTCCCGATATCTCCCAAGAAAAATCTCGAATTTGGATCTCAAATTGATGGGTTAGTGTGAGCTTATCCATGCGGTTATGCACTTTTTGAGTAAGTATCCGTTTTCTGAAAGATCCTGGCTTTTGTACTTTGGTGGGTCTTCGAGATCCTTTCGATGACCTAGGTTGAAGGGATATCTATCTAATCCGATCGATTGCGTAAATCCCGCAGTAGCAACAGAACCGGGGTGGGCATGGTACGGTATGGTACGATATTGAAAACTTCAGTACAGTAATTTTGATTTTTGGTTTTTAAAAATACTATACCATTACCATACCAAATTAATTCGGTATGGTTTGGTATTTTAAGTTTGATTTCGGTATTTTGCGGTACGGTGAATCGGTACCATAGTTTGTTTGACTTCGACTTACATATACTCATATAATATAGAATTACGACTTCGGCTATTGAAGAAACGTCTCAATTATATCGTACTAACACCTTACACATGTAGATATATTCAAAAGGAAGCACAAGCAATCCCCTTCGTAAATCAATTACACAAAAGGGTATTTTAATCATGATAGATTGGTCAAAATTCCAATGTGCAAACAATTAATATTGTACTAATATTTGTTAGTATTATAATACTAATATATATATGAATTATATATGTAACTATATACTTCGGTATGGTATTCGGTATTTTGGTATATTTTTTATGAATACCGAATACCAAACTTTTAAAAAATGCATACTAAATACCGTACCAAATACCATAATATCAAAACACGATATAAATTTTTTTGATATCGGTATGGTAATCGGTATATACTGTACCGTGCCCACCCCTCATTCTAGGAACATGCTGTAATAGATTATAATCAGTAGGATCACCTTCTTGAGTAAACTTCTTTTTGTAAAATTTAACTGTTTCTTCTGTAATTAGCTCCATAGTTTCCAGTCTATTTCCAGCTTCATCATTAATCCCCCTCACCTGCAACATTTTCCTTTTCCCGGTGACGTAATTATGAAAAAAACATGTGTTCCTATCTCCTTCTGTGAACCACTTAAAGCCTGCCTTTTGTTTTCAATATTGTTCCTCAACGCTTAGGTACTTCAATTCTGCTTGTTCTTTTTGAAGAACTGTTATATTTATGATGCTAGGGTCCTCTTCAAATAATGCTTCTTTCACCTTCACTACATCCTCCCTTAGTGCTAACTGTTTAAAAATATCCCCATAAGTATCCTTACTCCACTTTGATAAAGCAGCTTTAAGCTTTTTTAGCTTCAATTTGAAATTCAAATAAGGTGAGCCAGCAGCCTCAGGTTGCCAGTTTTGCTCCACAAACTGATTAAAAGACTCATGTTGAGTCCAAAAATTCAAAAATCTGAAAGGTTTTATGAAATTAGTTGCCTCCTCCCCACAAGTTAAGATTATATGAGTATGATCAAATCCTATTTTAGATAAATGTCCTCAGTGGTAGGGAACAGGGTCTGAAACTGATAATTAATCACAACTCTATCCAGTCTCTTAAAGATACAGTCTTCAGCTGCTCTCCCATTCCACCGAGTAAAGAGACTTCCTTTAAAACCCATATCAAACAACTTACAGGAGTTAATGCAGAAAGCAAATTCTTCACATTCACTCAAAGTAACATGTAAGCGTCCCAATTTCTCATGATTTATAAAATTACATTGAAATCACCACCAACCATCCAAGGCAAACTCATTGTTCTTGCAAGCAGATACATATTATCCCAAAGATCCAGTCTTCCTTCTGCATCACACGTAGCATACACAAAAGTAGCCGTCATGTCTGTATCCAAGTCCTGGTGACTTAACTTTAGTGTCATTTGTTGTTCTATATTCATCACAATCTCCCATTGGACTGCAGCATCTATGAACACCCAAATCTTACCATTTATGTTGGCAACAGCAGCCTCCATTCCCAATTTCCTCCTATACTTCTGTAAATATCTACTGTTTCGAAATGGTTCCATCAGGGCAGCAATGAAACATTTGTACTATCTTTGTAACATGATCAACCTTTGAAATACCTGTTGAGTGTTGACAGACCTTATGTTCCATATAAGAGCTTTAATTATCATTTATGTTTTGATGTTGCAGTCCTCTTTGGTATTACCCTTTTGGGCAATGTATTCTCCTGATTCTTGGGCTTCTTTCCACTTTTTGCTAAAGCTTTTGGTGAAATATCTGCTTCTTTTGCATGTTTTTGGATAATATTTGCATTGTGCTCATATCTCTGATCTGCCTCCTGTTGTTGTAGTTCCTCAAGAGATGAATTGACTTCTTCTTCTGATACTTTGTGGGCTACAATGTTTTGCAGCTTTGCATTTGGAGAAAGTTTCTCAACCCTCCCATCCTGCTGTTTTTCTGATCTGCTAGACTGATTCACCACCTTTGGAGTATCTACTGCCTGAGGTAATATTTCTGCACTGCTATCCCCTGCTTCCTTTTTCTACATGCTGATCTTCATTTCTCTTATCCTTCTGCCCATCTGGAGGATTGTGCTTTAAATCCACTGACACTTCTCCATTGTGATGAGGTCTGTTGCCTTTAAACTAACTTCCTCAAACTGCTTTGCTCAATCAGACTGATAAAAATTGTTAGATTGTTCACCAATATGAACCTTTGTAGATTTATGTGTACTATCTCTCCCCTTTGATGCATGACTGGATTCATCTGTCCCTTCTTCTTCTTCTTCTACTACTCTCTCCCCCAATGTTTCTTTGAGCTACCCTTCTTCCATGCTACTAGGATGACCAGTATTCTCCTCTTGAGATTCTGACTTATCCCCATCCTGATTGGATTCATGTGTGATTGCAATTTCTCCATCTTTAGCCTCTACTGACTGTGTATCATCAACAAAGTCTCTTCACTGATTTCTGCATTCGCCTTTGATCCTTCTTGTTGAACCTCCTTATTTACTTCATTACATAACATGTCTGCATTTGTAGCATTTACATGATTGTTTAGACTGGTATCCCTTTCCTCTATTGTAGGCAAGTTATTGCCATCTTCCCCATTGTTTGTTACATTCTCCTACCTTGTTTCTTGTAATACCCCCTTATCTGCCTCATTATCAGGTGCTTGCTCATCATTGGCTAGAGCTACATACTTATTACTCGTCTGGACCTCACTACTTGAACTTTCCACCTGGTTAGTCCTCTCTACCTGCTTGTTTTGATTGTTTGCCCCTATCCCTTTTGTATCTATGTTACTGTTCTTTTTTGGATTCCAATTTCCTGGATTTCCTACCATATTTCCACTAGTAAGCATTCTAGCAGATGATTTTAAAGGATTGTGATATCCTTCATATTGGTTCTGCACTACTCCTTTGCTTCTTTCATCTTGCACTGCATTCCCTTCTTGGATCTTGTTACCCTAGAGGCACTTCCTTGTTTTGAGAAGCATCCCTCTCTTTATTATCCTTCTGAGGTTGTTCTTCCTCTTCCTCCTCAACTTGTGTCAATTCAGGATTGATAACCCTACAATCATATTCATTATGCCCCTGCAATTTACATTTCTTGCAATACTTTGGGAGATAGTCCTACTGAATCTTCACCTTTACAGTTCTAAGGGTCGCTGTCTTTTCATCTTCAATATCCATTCTTACAGATCTACTAAAACTTTGACCCTAGCACAACTAGATCTCGTTTTGTTGATTGTTGCCAAGTCTAATTGGAGAGGTTTACCCACTGCTGATGCTAATGTAAAAAGGGATTCCTTTACATAATATGTAGGCAATAAACTTGGGAAAGAAATCCAAGCCATCACCTTAGAGATCTCATCAATTTTGAATTTTGAATCATAAATAAGGAGTCTCATTTGATAAGAGTACACATCCTTATCTTTCACATAATAAGCATGCTTAGATGTTAGATTCACAAAATCCTCTATTAAAGACAATCTAATAAGAACATGCCTGTTCCTGAAAAAGGCAACTGTACATTTTCCTTCGACTCCACATTGATTTGGAATTATGTTTCTCAATTGTTCTATATCTGGCATCCCATATGAAACCTTACCCACAACAGCCAACAGTAATCAACATACTTTTCATGTCGAAAGTTATATATTTACAACAAGGACAAAACAGTAATCAACATACTTGTTGTAAATTAAAATGTACTAATAAAACATCTAATGTAATTAATATTAAATAGTAATAAAACTTTTGATTTTCTTGTGAAAGTTGTCAGAGTTCACAATATGTGAAAACTGGAAAGACGACTTAAACCATCCGTTCTCAATGCACTAGAGAAATAAATTGATTATTTCATAATAATTATAATAAGTACATAATAATTGCTAATCTTCTTTAAAAACACTAAATAGGGAGTGTGAAAAGACCTCAAAGACAGAAAGACTAGCGTAGATATTTTTGTCATTTCAAATTCTTGCATATTCCCACATTATATGAATGAATTGAATTATTTTCTTCCTCATTATTACTTAGCATTTATTCTTTTCCTGAAATTTCTCTCCCTTTCTTTTCCTTCCACCGTTATCTTCTACAGTAACTATTTTGGTCATGAACATATGCAGCCTAATTAATTTGACATTAAAGAGTCTCAGACCTTTAAAATTCTTCTCATTCCTCAAGGCCAATTTCAAGATCCCATGATATCCTTTAAATTGAGAATCTACTACTGTATTTCAAATTTTGTGAATTCATGCTATTCTTTCACTTGAAATATTTAAATAAAAAAGAAAATAAAAGAATATTTTCTTCTCCAAATTTTATCTCAAAGAGTATTCATGGATACAAAGCCAAAAAAAGTATATCAAGCCAGCAGAGAAGAACAACGGCACTACTAAAATTAAGAAGAGAAAAGCTCATGTAACAAATTAAAGAGCCAATAAGCAACAGGAAGATCAGTCAACCATTATTTACTTTTTGATTCTCTATTTCACTTAATTCTCTTGTTTAGAAGTAAAATAGATACACTATTCCTTGAAAATAGCTTAATGATTTTACTAATGTTGCTTTTTCTTCTAAATTTTTAGGGGTTGAAGTATGGTTGTCCCTGTTAACTACACAATCCATATTTTAGATTTTTTTTTGCCTCATTTTGTTTAGTTGGAAATTCTTTTATTTTCTTTTTGCTCTATTTTAATTCTTGTCAGTTGCTTTATATTTGATTGATAATTCATTTTTCATACATATGATTTCATGGATGATTGTATATTGTACCTTTAAAATGATATTAATGTCGATCTCTAACAAGAGTTATTTCAAATCAAAATTTCACTTTAACTTGTCAACTCAAACCATCTCACCCATTCTTAAAAACTCAAAATTAGTCAAACTTGATCCGAATTGGAATGTGGCCATGCAAGAGGAGTTAAATGTGCTTACCTCATAGCGCACTTGGGATCTTGTTTTGAGACTTGAGAGGGTGAATGTAAATCCGTTGTATGTGGTTATTTCATAATAAGTTAAGAGATAATGGTGCCCTTGAATGTTACAAGTTCAGACTTGTGGCAAATGACACAGGGCAGTAGGAGGGTGTTGATTGTGGTGAGACTTTTAGGGCCCTTGAATTACTTTTTGGGGATTGTCGTCAAGCGTCATTCAGATGGTTTGTTTTTGTCTCAAAGAAAGAATGCAGCTGAGATCATCGAGAGGGCTGAGATGTCATTCTGTAAGTCCAATTCCACTCCAATTGATAGTAAGCCCAAACTTGGTGCGACGGCCGACAATTCTTACGAGGATCCGACCCGCTATCGCAGTCTTGCAGGGGCTCTTTAGTATCTTGCTTTTACCATACCGGATATTACGTATGCTGTTCAGCATGTGTGTTTATTCATGCATGATCCCAGAGTTGAGCACATGAATGCAATCAAACGCATCATCCGGTATATTCAGGGTACACTGGATTATGATTTGCATTTGTATCCTTCATCGACATCCACACTTGTCTTATACACTGATGCAGATTGGGGTGGTTGTCCAGACACCAGACGGTCTACGTCTGGCTACTGTATGTTCCTTGGCAGCAACTTGATCTCATGGTCTGCGAAGCGTCAGGCAACTCTATCCCGCTCAAGTGCCGAGACTGAATATCGAGGGGTAGCCAATGTGGTCAACAGGGCAGTGGAACGTCAAGCATACTCCAAGAACATCGTATATAGAGAAATGTTCGGCAAGATATACGACCATATCACATGTTTGTAATGTAATTACAAAATATATCTACCTAACTAAATATAATTGTTTACCTTCGCATTACACCCTTCGTCATTTTCAACTTTCATTTTTTCCCTTCATATATATATATACACACACATATACTTCACACACATCTTTCAATAGTATTATTTTTTATTTAAAAAAAATTGTATTCATGATATATATGAACGTTTTTCTCCTTTAAAGCTTAAGCTTCTCATTAAAATTTTGCTTTAGGCCTTCTTCTCTGCTATCTCTTCCCCAACAATCTTGGGTGCCCTTGCCACTCTCACGGTTCTAATTGGTGGATGAATCTGCCTCGAACTTGGCCTTTAGTTAGCAAAGGCGGATCCAGGATTTAAATTCTACGGGTTCAAACTTAAGATTTTTAATATTGAATCCATTATATTTTTAAAGTTATGAGTTCATATCTATTATTTATTACAATTTTAATAATTGCTTACACATAAATTTATGTATCGCGTTAAAAGTTGGGGGTTAAACCCCACTTATAATACTAGATATGCCACTGTTAGCTAGGACTAAAGCTGGCTAGTGGGCCGGGATGGCCCGGTCCCGCGTAGTAAAAAAAAATCATTAGCTAGCGTGACTCGAACCGGGACGAGACAATGTCTCGCCCCGACCCATCCCGGCCCGCCCCAGTCCCGCCAATCCCGACCCGATCCTGATCTCGCCCGTAACCCCCCATTTGCAAAAATAACTGTTGCACCAACGAGCATTTTAGATTTTGATCGTTGTACAACGGCCATTTTTGGCCTCCCCTCCCCCAACCCCTTAATATTTATTTTTAACCCATAAGTTAATATATTTACACTTTAACTCAATTTTTCAACTATAAATAACTCATTTTCTCTTCATCTTTCTCACAAATCTTCCTACAATCTCTCTAATCTCTCTACAAGTCTACATTGTTTACTAAATATTCAATTTTATTTATTCATTTGGGAATTGGGAGTGAAGTTGGCAATTAGCTTGAGGATCTTCCATCGAGCAAAGTTTCAATTTTTAACCTCTCGATTACACATCGACGTTACGTCGGCGTTTGATACATTCGTTCTTTCATTAAATTATTATTGTCTGTTTATTTTATTTAGCGCACTTAATTTTATTATCTTTAATTATTTATTATCATAATTAAAATGGAAGGATTAAGAGGTATGTTTAAGGGTAAGGGTGCTTCTTCTGGTAGGGGCAACAAGGGCAAGGGTACTTCTTTTAGTCATTCTATTCCTACACATGATGACTTTGTTGATACTGAACATTTTCCTACAATACCATTAGATTTAGACGAGGAGCTATTTTCTGAAACTCAAGAAGACTTTAATTTAGACGATGATCTAGATGATACACCCACTAATGTTGATGACAACACACCCACTAGTGCACCTTCAACTGAAATGTCTCCTATTCCCCCTAGTATGAGACGAGGTCCAACAAAACGACCATTAAAATTAGATGCATGGATATTTTTTGATAGGGACGTAGAGAATCAAGTAGCTAGATGTAAATTTTGTAAATATGTTTAAAATTTTAAAAATGGAAAAGGTCACGGTGGGACGGGGGTTTAATTAGACACGTAGTAAGGGCTCATCCAGCTAGGTATGCCCAATATCAGGCTTCAAAATCGGGTGCGCAAACGCTCGCTCCATCGGGACAAGGTTCACATACTGATACTGTCCCGGGCCAAGTACATGGTCAAATTAACCCTATGACGGAGAATTGTAGGCCCTAAATACAATAAACATAGAGATAGGGAAGCAATATCAAAATTAGTTGCTGTGGAGGATTTGCCTTTTTCATTTCCTTCATCTTTCGGTTTTATTCATTACATTAGAGATATATATAATCCTGTTTTTAATTGTTTTCCTAGATCAACTGTTAAGAGAGATGTATTTAAATTCGCACATGAATATCAATAATATTTACGTTATTCATTATATCATTTTAATGGCAAGGTATCTATCACGTTTGATATAGGTCGTAGTACTAACGGCCATGATTATTTAACGGTAACTTGTCATTGGATAGATTATAAATGGTCTATGCAAAAACGTATCTTAGCGTATAGATATATAGATGATAGGCACACTGGTACTTTTATTGAAGATAATATTTATCAAGTGTGCTATTATTATGGAATAACCGATAAAATTATGACTATTACATTATACAACGCTTCTTCTAACAATTACGCTATTACAATTTTAAAAAATAGTTTAACTCCATTTTTTTCAGATCATTTTCATATAAAATGCGCGTGTCATATATATAACTTAATTGTAAAGGATGGTGTATCACTTTTTGAAGACATTCTTAGTAAAATACAATTTGCTATAAATTTTATTTTTAAAAGTAATAGAGTACAACGAAGAAAAGAATATAAAAAAACTTGTCACGATTGTGGACTGCCTTATAGAAAAATTTCAGAAGAAGTATCCACTAGGTGGAATTCTTTATACGAGCAACTACTTGTTGCTTATGACTATAGAAAACCTATAACTTTATTTTTTAACTCTCATAATCAAAATTCAGCTGATATGGTTGTAGATAGTGATTGGTAAAAATTTCTGAACTTATTGTATTTTTAGAGAAATATTTTCAAGCAACAAAAGAATTTTTCGGTATATATTATCCTACTATTTCAACTATGTTGTTTTATATAATTCTAATATTTTTATTACTTAGTGAATATATGAAAAAATCAGGTTATATTGCAGCTATTAAAAAAATGTTTATCAAAATAAAAAAACTATTTTATTTCTATTCCCACTATTTATATTATTGGTGTTGTATTAAATTCAACTATTAAAATAGACGGTACTAAATTACTTATTGAAACTATTTACGATTGTATAGAAGTACTACCACCTCCAAGTCCAAAAAATTCAAATCACCCACCACCTATTGAACAAACTAAAGAAGAAGTGTTGTCTAGCGTAGAAGATCAATGTAAAAAAAATATAGGTTTTACCAACAAGAAAGTGCTAGTAACCTACCGACTTCCATACCATCTTCTTCATCCTCAACACAACTTCACAAAAGACATGTTGTTTCTGCGGCTAGTATTAAAAGCCTCAGAAATAAAATGTGCGGTCGTACCACTACTAACCAAATTAGCGAGTTTGATATTTTTGTTTTGCAGGGTTCTGTACCGTACCAAGAAGTTAATCAATAAAGATGGACATGAAGACTTGCTGAAATACTGGAGGGGGAATGAGAAGACCTTTCCAACACTTTCAATGATGGCCCGAGATGTTTTGAACATTCAAGCGTCATCAAGCGTCTGCAGCGTTTTTACGCGGCACTATCAAATAGGAGACCACAGACACTCATTAGCCGGAGACAGCTTGGAAATTGCAATATTATTCAGAGATTGGATACGAGCGGAGCGGAGAAGGTGCGGTCAATCGGAGATCAACGAAGAAGAAGACTAAAACTACAACGAAATCTTATCCGAAGGTGGTGGAAACGACGTGGATCAATTTGACCAACAAATACCAATTCAACCGAAGAACCACAGGAAATTATCAAGAAATTAGAACAGGTTTTTTTTAGAATGTAATTTTTTTAATTGCAATTTTATTATGTAATTTGCAACTTTTGGACAACACCACAAAGTTGCAATTTCGACAATTGTATTTGTATTACAAAAAAATCATGTCTATTAAATAATATAAGAGGCACAAAAACAACCTTGGGATGTTTTTATTACACTATCTTGTCTTGTTTAATTATTGAATTTTTTTTATACATATGTTATTAAAAAAAAAAAGGAAAACCCGCCGGAACCCGACACCGATCCCGCCCCCACCCCGACCCAATTCTGATGGGATCGGGATCGGGACGGGACTTTGGCAAGTCCCGCCAAACCCGATCCCGCCCGACCCCGCCCCCTTCGCCCGTCCCGACTCCGCCAGACCCGAGCCCGGCCCACTGGCCAGCTCTAGCTAGGACTTTGCCTTATGGTAGAGCTGGAATTCGGTATGATGCTACGTACATTAGGATCGACGGGGACCCTTCAGTTAGTTGCCGATGCTCAGTTGCGAACCATTATCTAAGAATAAGAAGGAAGAGTTTTCATTCTCTAAACCGAGCTCTAATCGGACGATCAAGAATAACATAAAAGAATGATCACTTTCCTAGATGACACTATTATAAGTGTGGTCCACGACACACTCATAAGTGAGACATTACTAGATATTTTGGTTGTGACGCTAATTTTTTCCATTATTGCTTTCTTAATTAATTAAAAATATTAGTTTAGAGAAAATAATTAAGCACGGTCCAAGAAGGAAGTTTCAGATCCCACGGTGTGGGATCTCACTGGGTATGCTGTAGTTGTAGTCCAAGAAGAAAGTTATAATTGAAAAAAATAATTTAGGAAATTTAAAACCTAAGTACAACCCAAGTTATCGACATGTTGGTAATTTTATTGCCTTTTAATTGAATGTATCGCTTCTGATTGTTTATTAAGGGAAGTGTGTCTCACTTGAATGAGTACTTCTAGTACTAGCCATGGTAAGATTTGTTGGAAATTTGTCTTTGGCGGGGAGATGCGTTCACCCATCTTTGATGAATTAAACACAAGTGTTCCGCATGTTGGAGACCTTGTCTCTTCGCACATGCATGATCTACGAAGTGAGTAGATGACCGTAGGGCCAAGAATCGTCAAATTTCGTTGAGAAATGAAAGAGACATTGGTCCACGAAGTAAGGTGTTTGAGGCATGGAAATATGGTGTGTGACAAATCTACCACATCGGTGAAAATAGGAAGAATTGCTCTCCATATAAGTCTCTAATGTGGTAAAGGGTTTGGGACCCCAAGGGGTATCCCATGTGTTTAAAGGAGGGAAGACCTAGATGTGCTTGGGTTCAAGGCTAAGCCCACACGCGCGCCGCCGCCCGCCCGTCCAGTCCGGGCTCGGGTCCTGGGCTGTGGGTTGTGGGGATTTTCTAATATTATCTTTTTGGACCAGAGGACTTTGCCAGATGTACAGTTTGATCCCTGAAGTTTTTTATGTACAGTTTGGTCCCTGAAGTTCAATATTTTACAGTTTGGTCCCCAGAGTTTCTGGAAAGTTGGTTATGCTTACCGTTGGACAGTTTCTGGAGCATTAAACCAGCCATTATTTGGCTGATTAACTCCTCCATTTTCACCCTCATTCATGTCCATTAAGCAGCCTCCTTCAATGGCCATTAACAGTCATTACTTAGTTGTTTTAATGCCCTCCTAATGGCCATTAACAACCACATTTTGGGCTATTGTTTAGCCCCTCCTCCTTGCTATATATTGAGCCTTCTTTTGTTCAATTCAGGGATGGAAAAAGACAGCAATTGAACACTGGAAAAATAGAAAAACAGTCACGAAACAGTGCACTTTCAGTGACTGAAATTCAGCAAAACAGTGACCAAACCCTCTCATATACACAAGATATACACAACAGAGATACACTATATACACAGAGACAAAACAGAAGAGAAGATAGAATCTCTTCCTTCATATTCCATATTTTCAGCAAGTCGATTCATATTTGTTTTATTCGGCAGGCTCAACTTATTGGCTTTGTAGCGTTGAGATTAAAGTATTGTTTTATCTTGGGAGACTATTGCCCGCTAACGTAAAAGCATATATACGGGGCAATCTTGTCTTAAGGACATAGTGCAATCACTCGACTCAACACACAACGTTGTAACCATCCAGATTTAGTTGTTTCTTGATTTCAGGATATCAAGATTCAAGACACAACAAGTTTGCGACAGTTCTCAACATTGGCTTTGCAAGGTTATCAAGATTCAAGACACAACAAACTTGAGGCAGTTTTGAAGATTGACCATTTATTTATCCTTTCGAACACTTGTAATAGTTATTTACTTCTCGTACTGCTTTATAAAGTACAATAGAGTACCAACAAGATTAATGTTCTTTTATGATTAACAAACACAATGCACTCTATGAAGAAAGTATGCTAAGAACGAAGTTCTTACTGCATGTCTTATGTGTTATGAAAAGTGCATTTGTATTAAGATCTTGTACTTAGATATGTTTTTGAAAATATATAAAAATATATTTATATATTTATATATTTCATGTATTATTCATACAATATATTGTCATATTTATAAATCTTTTCATGATATTTGAGTTGGAAAAAATATTCTGTGTGATTAGGAATATTTTTCGAATTACACAATTTGAAGAATCCTTTTCGATTAAGGACTTTGATTTGGTTCCGATCTGCTTACTTGGTAGGATCTTCGAAAATATATGATTTCATTTTCTATTTGCTTACTAACATAATAGTATATATTATAAACTCATTGGAAGAAATTATTTTTTTTGGTAAATTCAAGATTTTATTGCGTAGTTAACTTAGTAATGTTTCTGGGATGTTGTTCCGGCCATTGTCAGTAGAAGAGTTAGAGATTATAATTTCATCCGAAGCAATGCTCCGGAAATGTCTAACAGTAGCATTTGCATTTACATCAGCAATTGTTCTGTTAAAAGAAATTCCTTCCATATGTGCCCAGAAGCTATTGGCTGCATACATGGGAAGAACCGTGAATACGTTGATTCCACAAAAAACTGTCCTTCGCCCCTTGCTTGGCCATGGCATCAGCCATTGTATTCTGCTCCCGGTATATATGCTTGACTTGTGGTCGCCCAGTCTCTTGATAAGTCGTGAATTTTAGGATTATTAGTACTCACTCCTTATACTTTTAGATGTCTTTTGAGCAACTCTCCTCTTTATTTATAGTGTTTTTGTGTGTTTTCAAGTATTTGACGCTCAAGAAATAAAAGAAAACAGAATAGTAGAAAAAGTCCAAAATGGCACTTTAATGCGATGGAGATGTTGCACCACAAAAAATGTATGCAGCCGCAAAAGGACTGCAAACTCTGAGCAGAAAAGTTGACAAAATTAAGCCCGATGCAATGAGTATTCGACACCGCAATCTCTCAAATGCGGTCGCATACTCTTGAGGAAATAAACCAGTGAGCTGAACGGAAAAGGCAGAAGTGCAACGCAAATACGGCACCGTATACCAGAAATGCTATTGCATACTCAAAGCTCAGACAAAACAGTGAAGAAGGACAACACAAAGAAAATGCGGTGTCTCATGAAGTATGCGATCGCATTCCAAAGAATGATGCACTGCATACCGAGCGAGAAGAATTTTGGGCATGAGAATGCGTCCAGAATGCGATCGCAAACTCCTGATGCGATCGCATTCTGGTCGGCGCATTGCGACCCATCAGCTACTATTTTGTACTTTTTATCCACTCCATATAAATAATTTGTATAGATTTTTTAGCTCATTATTCTAGATATTATTCTCTAAGCATACTTTTAACTTTTTGCATTGATAAAGAAGTCTTTGGAGTGTAACTTTTAAGATATTCCTTTGTCTTCACCTTCATTTATCATTGTAAGGATATGAATATTTTTACTTTAATGAATGCTTTTATTTATTTTACATTGAATATGAGTAGCTAATTTCTTAGCTAGGGTTGTGGGGCCAAAAGAATTTGGTATGTGATTGGATTGCATTTAATTCATTGGTTATTTGATGGCTTTCAAATAACTTTTTGTTTTGTACTGTGTATTAATGGTGACCAACATTAATAGTGCATAAATTCTCTAACTAGCTTGGAAAAATAGGTAAAAATTAGGAAAAGAGTTATTGGCAAGGATTTGGGGCTTTAACCCTCGTCTAATAGCTAGAGCTAGGAATAGTCTAGTTAACTTGAAATCTAATTGGGTATTCTTAATTGTACATCCTAGGGCTTGGAAAAACCTTTGATGAAATTTATCAATTGGGTTGAAAAACCTTTTGATAACCAAATGAACCCATGGTTTAGAACTTGAATGTTTCCCATATGAATTGAACAATAACCTAATTGAACCCTTTCCCCGAAGGCATTACAACCCTAGTCGTCTCAATTTGATATTTTTAAATCAATTACGTGTTACTTTGTGATACAACCATAGTTACAAATAATCAAACATTTATCCCCTTTTCCTTTGTAGTATAGGCTAATCGTTGAGACTTACAATTAACTTGTACGTTTCTCGTCGTATTCTCTGTGAGATTCGACCCCAATCTTCGTTGGGTTATATATTTGCTAACGATCGCTTTACATCCTTTTCGGGGTGTAATTTGGGTGTATCAAATTTTGGCGACGTTGCCAGAGAATACAGTTTAAAAATTTACAAATTAGTGTAATTCTCTACTTTTAGTCTTTATTTCTCATATCACTCTTTTTGTTGTTTTTCGTTGTTTAGGTGTTATAGCATCCTATTTCGAATACGATGATGAATTGAACGGGGCTTATGGATACGCCGCCGCTATCCAACCTCCACCACTTCAAGGAAATGTGAGTTTCCACCTCTTCGGATGAACAATGTTACCAAGTCTATGATGAAGAAGCCCATTTTGTAAACAATCAGGGAGGGGTTCCCGGCCTAACTACCAAAGTCCTAATCAAGGGGCTTGACGACAAGGTCAAGGGAATCAATGTTGGAACAAAGATCAAGGAGGCTCGAATTGGAGGGATAGCATGCAAGGGGGTTACAACAACAACTATAACAATCACCGAAGCAATAATCCCTATGTTTCATAACAAATTTTGAACCAAACATCAACTAGTGATCCTACTAGTTCTAAGATTGAAGGTATGCTCTCAAAAGTGTTGAAAAAAGTTGAGTCAACTGACACCTTTGTCAAAAAAGTGAAGGATGATATGAAGAGTATGAGAGATGGTATGAGCATTATGGGGCAAGTTGTGAGCTCTCACTCGATTTCCATCAAGCAATTAGAATCCTAACTTAGCTAAATCTCAGCAACCCTTAACCAAAGACAAAAAAGTAAATTTTCTAGTGACACGGTGGCAAATCCAAGAAACAGTGGTGATCATGCTTGCAAGGCCATCACTACTAGGAGTGAAAAAGTACTTAGGGAAGATAAGTTGGTAAAAGAAGATGTGTTTGTTTATGATGAGACACCTATTGTAGAACCCATTGTTGTGGAAGAAGATAGTGCTCTTAAGAAGAAGCAGGTTATTATTGAAAAGCCCATTGTTATTGAAGAAGTAATTACAAATTATGAGATCCCGGAAGTGATGGCACCCATTCCAAAGCCCCCACCACCGCTTTCTTAAAGGCTAGCAAAGAAAGCGGATGATGGAAAATTTATTAAATTCATTGAGAAATTGAAGCAACTTCCATCAACATTCTATTGGTTGAAGCCCTTGAATTCGGGCTATGCGAAATTCATGAAGGATCATGTTACCAAGAAAAGGCAATCTAGCTTTGAGACGGCGGATGTGACTCATCATTGTAGTGCAATTGTCACCAAGGCTCTAGTTCAAAAGAAAGGGGACCCTGGAGAATTCACTATTCCGTTCACCATTGGGGCTTATAAATTTGCAAAGGCTTTATGTGATCTTGGTTCAAGCATAAACTTGATGCCACTTGCAATCTTTAACAAGTTGGGTTTGGGCACTCCCCGTCCCACAACTATGAGGTTACTAATGGCGGATCGAACCGTAAAAAAGCCAGTGGGAATTCTCTTTGATGTCCTTGTTTGAGTGGATAGATTCATATTTCTGGCCGACTTTGTTATTTTGGATTGCGAAGTGAATTTTGAAGTTTCCATAATCTTGGGACAACCATTCTTATCCATGGGGCGAGCTCTTATTGATGTTGAGAGGGGTGATCTTAAATTCCAGATGAACAATGAAGAGATCACATTCCATATTTGCAAGTCAATGAAGCAACCAGCAGATATGAGCGTGGTGTCGGTTATTAACACTATATATGAAACTGTGGAGACTACCGTTGCAAATGAATAAGTTGGTGAAGTGTTGGCAGAGATATTGATGAACTATGATGGAGAAAACTATGAACAATTTGAGGAGACGGTTAATGCTTTGGTTGGATTGCGGTCATACAACTATAACCCCAAGAAGCTTGATCTTGACTTGGAAAATCATGAGACTCCTCCCGCAAAACCATCAATAATTGAAACACCTACCATGAAGCTCAAACCTCTTCCTTCACATTTGAAGTATGAGTTTCTTGGTCCTAACAACACCTAACACGTTATAATTTCCAACCGGTTAACGGAAGTGCAATGTGAGAAGTTGTTGTCTATTTTGAAGAGATATAAAAGGGCCATTGGATGACCAATTGCGGATATTTGGGGAATTCCTCCCGGTATTTGCACTCACAATCAAGCTTGATGAAGAATGTATTCGAAGTGTTGTGCATCAAAGGAGGTTGAATCCTCATATGCAAGAGGTTGTGAAGAAATAGATAATTAAATGGTTGGATGTCGGTACAATGTATGCCGAAGAATGGTGGTATTATCGTGGTACCAAATGAGAAGAATGAATTGACATCAACTCGTACGGTTACCGGTTGAAGGGTGTGTATGGACTACCGAAAGTTAAACAACAGGACAATGAGGGATCACTTTCCAATGTCGTTCATAGATCAAATTATTGATAGACTTGTGGTGAGGTACTTCTATTGCTTTCTAGATGGCTATTTGGGTTATGATAAAAATATTATTGCCCCCGAGGATCAAGATAAAACCACTTTTACATGCCCGTATAGTACCTTTACTTTTAGAAGAATGCCCTTTGATTTATGTAATGCGGCCGCTACTTTTCAAAGGTGCATGATGTCTATCTTTTCAGACATGATGGAGGAATCTATTGAAATATTCATAGATGACTTCTCCATGATTGAAGACTCTTTTGATGTTTGTTTAGAGAATTTGGCTCGGGTGTTGAAACGTTGTGAAGAGACCAACTTGGTTCTCAATTGGGAAAAATGTCATTTTATGGTCAAGGAAGGCATTGTTCTTGGGCAAAATATTTCAGACAAGAGCATAGAGGTTGACCAAGCTAAAATTAAAGTTATTGTTAAGCTTCCTCTACAACAAGATACAGACTTTAGAGCGTCAAGTCATACACAAAGCGGAGTCCAATATCCATAAAGGTATCCAAAGTTTTCTAGGCCATGACGGGTTTTATAGGAGGTTCATTAAGGATTTCTCTAAAGTGGTGAACCCCTTGTGAAAATTGTTGGAGAAAGAGACTAAGTTCTTATTTGACTAAGCATGTCTCAAAGATTTTGAGTGTTTGAAAGAGAAGCTCACTTCGGCACCCATAATAATTGCTCTGGATTGGTCAAAGTCATTTGAGCTCATGTGTGATTCTAGTGGTTTTGCCATGGGGGATGTTCTTGGCCAAAAGAGAGATAAATTTTCTATCCCATTTATTATGCAAGCTCAATGGAGCGCAAAATAACTATACTGTCACCAAACAAGTGTTGCTCGCAATTGTCTATGCTTTTGAAAAATTTCGAGCTTACTTGTTGGGAACTCATGTTATTGTACATACCGATCATGTGGCTCTTTGTTATCTCATGGATAAGAAAGATGATAAGCCTAGGTTGATACATTGGGTCTTACTTTTACAAGAGTTCGATTTTGAGGTTAAAGATAGAAAGGGTATGAGAACCAAGTGGCCGACCACTTGTCTAGACTTGAAGAAGGTGGGAAGCTAAGTGATGGGCTTGAAGTGAATGATTCCTTTTCGGATAAATATGTAATGGCGGGGTCACATGATATAATTCCATGGTCGCTGATTTTGCTAACTATCATGTGAGTTACATTATGCCAAGTGATCTAACTACCAATCAAATGTATAAGTTCTTGAGTGATGTCTGAAAATTTTATTGGGATAAGCCTTACCTTTTCGGGTTTGCGCGATAACATGATAAGAAGGTGTATTCCCGAGGTTGACATGATACTCATACTTGAAGCTTTCCACTCATCTTTCGTTGGTGGTCACCATAATAGTGCAAGGACCACGGCGAAAGTCCTTCAAAGTGGTTAATATTGGCCAACTATCCATCAAGATGCCTACGATTATGTGAAAGCTTGTGATCAATGTCAAAGGCATGGGGGGCATCTCAAGGAATCATGAGCTACCTTTGACACCAATCCTTAGAGTCGAGTAGTTTGATGTTTGGGGCATTGACTTTATGGGCCCGTTTATGAGTTCTTATGACAACAAATATATCCTTGTGGTGATTGACTATGTGTCGAAATGGGTGGAGGCCGTAGAGCTTCCGAACAATGAAGGAAAGAGTGTCACTGCTTTCTTAAAAAAGTACATCTTCTCTAGATTCGATAATCCTATGGTTATCATTAGTGATGGGGGTTCCCATTTTTGCAATCGGTTGTTCAAAGCCCTTCTTGAAAAGTATAGAGTTAAACACAATGTGTCTATGCCCTATCATCCCCAAACAAGTGGGCAAATGGAAGTTTCGAATAGGGAGATCAAAAGTATCTTATCTAAGATGGTCAATGTCACAATAACCGATTAGTCACGAAAGTTGGATAATGCACTTTGGGCATACATGACTACTTTCAAAACTCTAATTGGCATGTCGCCATATAGGTTGGTATTTGTCAAGTAATGTCATCTCCCGATTGAGCTTGAGCATAAGGCTATGTGGGCCTTGAAGAAATTGAATTTTGATTAGAGTGATTTATCAAACTTGAGGGTAGAGAAATTGAACAAAATGGATGAATTCTGACTCAAGGCTTATGAGAGTTCGGCACTCTACAAAGCCCAAATGAAGCATTTCCATGACAAGAATATCCTAAAGAGATATTTTAACCCAGGGGATCGTGTATTGTTGTTCAACTCAAGACTCTGGTTGTTTCCCAAAAAGTTAAAGTAAAAATGGTCGGGGGCCTTTGAGGTCACGCAAGTGTTTCCCCATGGTGCCATTAATATTACTTGACCAGGTGGAAACTGAATCAAAGTGAATGGCAAAGTGTAAAGCACTACTTGAGAGTGCCAAATGAAGTGAAGATAATTGAGGTGATCTACCTCAACAAGCCTTGAAATGTGGTAACAATGTCGTGTCGTGATGTAAAATTAGGCGCTTCTTGTAAGGCAACCCAAATGTCTTCTTTATTTTTCTAGTTTTAATGTTTTTTTAAGTGTGTAGGATGCAAAGCTGCAGGGAGAACTGAAGCGAAAGAGTGTTGGGAGCAACCAAAACCTGAAATTTTGACCATGGAAATTGAAAAATATGCTGAAGCCAAAAATATGGGGATTGCAGAGTGTTTGCGATGCCACATTTACTATTTACGGTCGCATTTCACATCTCATATCGGACCCATAATTTTCCAGTAAGCAAGGTAAAAATACTGAATTTGTGGAGCGAATGCGATACCGCATTTCCAATGCGGAGCACTATGCGTCCACATGTCGTCATATGTCATTGCCTCAGGTAAAGATCAAATGCGAAGAGAATGCGACGCCGAAAACTCAGAATGCGGTCGCATTCTCAACGCATCCCTAACGAGTATAAAGGGTCAAATTGAAATTCAATTTCTCACTTTCCCTTTTTCAAGCACTCAACCGTTACAACCCCCTATTCACCCCATCGATGGTTTTTGGCTAAAATCTCGCCTAAACCAACCTTAAATACCACTCTCAAACTGCTCAAATGTTCAATCAACCCCAAATCTTGTGAAATCACCCTCTGCAATCAATGTCACATGTATGTTAACTCTTACTCCCAATTTCTTGCAATTTCATCGAGGAATGTAAGAATGAATTTTTAAATCATTCGATTTGTATCGATGTGTGTAATAGTGAACTTAAGCCCATTGAATGCAATCGTATATTTGGGGTATGAAATCATATAGGGGAAATTAGGGTTTGATTTCAGTAATAGGGGATTGTGGGTTGTTGAGTTTAAACATATGATATGTTGTCTATTGTATGTGTGTGCCTTGTGAATGATTTAGACGACTTAAAATTCCCGATGATAGATAGTGTGACTACTTTCTTAAGGAAATTAGTCGTGGGTTTATGTGTGGGTGTGTTGATGTTGAATGATATGTTAAAAATAGTGTTATTGATCTTTAATGAGGGTAGGAAACTAGTGGGAATTGTTTTTGCTTGATTGCTATGAAGATACTCTGAGAAACCGCCATTGATGATTGGGAAGACGACAGAAATGCGACGTCACATCTGTCATATGTGATCGCATTTGCGTCGCATTCCCCTTGGTTAGCAGGAAGTAACTAAACCTAAAGGCAGGAGTATGCGTTCAGAATACGGCACTGCATTCATAGAATTCAATCGCATTCCACGTCGCATACTCCAGTGCACAATTAGGTAGTGAAGTCATTAAATTTAATGACTTCGCAGCGTATATGCAGCATCATATATTGCATATGCGGAGCTATACTCAGTGAATGTGATCGCATTTCACTCAGTCTATTTCACTATTCTAACTGTTATATTCCCTATTCCTTTGTGTAATCATAGTTTCTTTTAGAATGCTTTTGATAATATAAAAACAACAAAAAAAAATTATGCTTTTCTTTTTATTTCTTGGTACTAATATTGCTTTCGTTGCAGAATGGTCTGAGGTAAAGCTATCGCTAAATGAAATACTTGCAATGATAGGGCAAAGTCGGGGAAGAAGAGAAAGACACCCACCCCGTCTGCGGACCAAGAGGAGTGGACCCATGTGGAGAGGCAGTCTACTACTCCCTCACAGGCTTAACCTCAATCTCAGGCTACATGGTGAAGTAGTGCGACTTCTCAAAAGCTAAGACAAGAGCTTGAAAGACGGAAACACATGGAAGACACCCTCCGATTCAAGAAAGAGGGGGTGAAGGAGTGCTTTGACCAAAAGCTCACATTCAACTATGAAAAACAAATGAGCCTGCGGGCTTAGAGGAGCCATTTCCCCAGGTCCTCGAGCAATTAAAGAAGAGAAAGTGGATGGTCTTCACCAAACCTCCCAGAAAATTTGTACATGTGCTAGTAAGGGTGTTTTATGCTAGTATGTGTGTGGCGATGGGGAAGAAAAAGAAATACTTGGGTGGTTGCCATATTCGTGGGGTAACGGTACCGATATTCCATGAAGAGATCAATGCCATTTATTTTGGAAATAATGGGACACCACATGGGGAGTATTAGGAGAAGATCTGAAGTGACAACATTGAGAGCCAACGTGTATGGTTGGCTGAGGTAATAGCATCTCTGGGCACTACACCTCCATGAATTCACCCACGCACTCCTATTTAGAAGGTGAGCCTCAATATTGAGGTTGAGTTTTGGTTGATGTTTATTAGTAGCCGGTTTTGGCCTTCGCAAAATAAAACACTAGTGGGCCTTCCCAAGGCAGTCTTTCTAGAGTGTATCATGACAGGGGTCCATATAAATATTGATCGGATCATTTACTACCACATTATTAATAGAGTTTGGCAGACCACGACATCCTTACCATTCCCCTGCTTGATCACTGCTATGTGTCGGAAGGAAAATGTGTCTGTCTTTCGGCTGGTGGACAGAGATTGAACCCCCACGGGCGTTGTAGATATCCTCAAGTTGGAAGATGACAAAAATCTGGAGAAAAATAAGAAAAAAGCAAGTGTTTAGACGATTGATTTGACTACTGGGTCTGAGGATTTGACCCGGCCTGCCACCACTACCATGTCTACACCATCAGGTGCTTCTTCGAGTGCTGCTTCTACTAGCATAGTTGCAGGTCCACCACTAGTGGCACTCCTCATACCACCTCAGCAGCACCACTTCAGGGAGTCAGGCTTCCGTCCGTGGCTGTTTTCTAATCTATGGCACGCACCTTGGGTGTGGTGGATTCAAAGGTTACCAACTTCATCAAGACCATACCGGACATGATCAAAGCTGCAGTTGCTGAGACCAACAAGGATTTGAGAGAGATGGTAGATGGGTTGGAGAATAGAATTGAGAAGGTGGAGGCAGGTGAGAAGGAAGATTTGGCAGTGGTCAAGAGAGACCTTGTCTAGCTTCAAACTAAGTTTCGTACCTCCAACACTCCACTTTTAGCTGCGATAGGTACTGAGACGGGATTGCCGGATGAGAGCATCCCGATGGAGATTATGGTGAGTAGCCCAAAGAGAGAGGCTCCTAAGGCAGGTGCAGATGAGGAGGGCACTAATCAGGACCATATGACACTTTGAATGATTTTGATCCACTTCCTGATGCCCTAGATGATGCACTTCAGGCAGTGATAGCTATTTCATTTCAAACATAGCATCTGAGGGCCCGTATCGATGAGGAGTTGGAGAGATACATCCAGGCAGCCCGAGAGCATTCATTAATGGACTTGGCAGAGAGATGGAGGAAGGGCATTGAGGCCCCTCCTCCACCGACTGAAGTATGCGACCACATTTCAAAGGATGTTACACCGCATACCTGGCGGGAAAAATTTTGGGCATGAAAAAGCAGTGAGAATGCGACCGCAAACTCCTGATGCGACCGCAAACTTCTGATGCGACCGCATTGCGATCCGTCAGCTACTATTTTATACTTTTTATCCATTCCGTATAAATACTTTGCATAGATTTTTTGAGCTCATTATTCTAGACATTATTCTTTGAGCACACTTTTAACTTTTTGCATTGAAAAAGATGTCTTTGGAGTGTAACTTTCAAGATATTCCTTTGCCTTCACATTCTTTTTATGATTGTAAGGATATGGATACTTTTATTTATTTTACATTGAATATGAGTAGCTAATTTATTAGCCAGGGTTGTGGGGCCAAATGGATTTGATATGGGATTAGGTTGCATTTAATTCATTGGGTTACTTGATGGCTCTCCAATAACTCTTTGTTTTGTACTGTGTATTAATTGTTGTTGACACCCAATTTTTGTCCTTCAAAAATTCAAATTAACTAACCAAGCTTCTTTAACTGCAAACAGAGTGAAATATCCATCCAAAAAAATCAAAAAATACTTTTAAATTTATTTTGGTGTTATTTTACCATTTTATTTGACACAATACCATAATATATTGTTAATTCGTCTCAATTTTACTTCAATTGGTTGGGTTTTAAAAGAATGGCTTGATTTTACAAAGTTGGGTTTTGAATTCAACAAGTTGACAACGTTTACAATGGAAAAAATGTCATGTTTTAAATAGAACATCCAGCCTAGAAATTCACTCGACCCAGCCCAAATACCCGACAAATTCCCAAGCCTAATACACGATCCGGCCCACCTTTGTTTTAATATCCCAAGACACCTTTCAGCAACAATGAACAAACCCTAGCCCTAAATCTCTATAGCAGCCGTCGCCCCAACGGAAACAAAACCATTTTCGGCATTTGCTTTCACAGTCTCTGTTTCCTCATTTCGGGCAAGCCAATTAATGGTGTTTGTTTTCTTCCCTTTCTCCTTTTTCTTTTCCCCATTTTCACTAGAATTCAAATCTATTTAGTACAACTTTGGACTTAGGTCCGAGGCCTCTTCAAAATATGCCTCCCAGTTCTTGAATTTCCTAGAGTCAAATAATTTTTCGAGTTCGAGTCGATTCGATTCGTCGTCGTTGGTGAAAGAATGTTGTCGACCCACTCTCGTCGCCCCATCGGAAAAAGGTAATCTTCAAATTCCTTTCTCTTTAATTTCTGTCATTTTTTAACTTTGTTAGTGTAAACCGGATGTCTGTTATATCTTCATTTTGATCGTTTTGAGTTTTAGTTAATTGGTTTATGTATTGTTAATTCAATTATATTCTTATTGTTTGGGATGTTGTGATTGTATGATAAGTATTGTTGTGTTAAGAGTTTAGTTTGCTCTCGCTTTTTATATGTTTAAATTTAAGTTAAAACATGAGTATTAAGTTGCCGTTGTAAAGTTTAAGTCGCTTTGATTTTAACTGAACAAGTGTGTTTACTTTCCATTTTGATATGAAAAGAATTAACCGAAGGTTCCCAATTCTGAACCTGAAAATGAATTTTGTTTAACTTAATAAATATGTTTTGGCTTAGGTTCGGATGAACTGCTCTCTTGAGCATAAATACGGCTTGAAGATGTTATTAATTGCTTTAGCTAATTTGGGATTTATGCCTTAAATATTTAACTGGGATCTGATTCTAAGACTTTGATTATAATGTGAATAGGTTAAAAAAATGAGATGACTATAAATAGTGTGTATGGTATGATAAGTTTAAAGTCTGCTTTCCTATCTTTATTTCCAATACCCACCATTTTCATTGCTGTTTTTTTTTAGTTTGGCCTTAGTTTAGGCTCTGAAATTAAATTTATCTGTCAAGTATGTTTCAACATGTTTAAAAATTGTATTTTATAAGTTAAGATCTATGACTAGTTCGTTTTATTTGATATAAAAATAAAACTTGTCCTGTTTAATTAAGTTGTTTAATATGTTTTGATTTGAGGTTTAAGTATGAATTTAGAAGTTAAATAATGAGTAGTATTTGAACCCAAGGATATGTTTCTGTAGGGAATTTTATCTCATGCCTCTTTTTCAGCTCTCTGTTTTGGTTTGAGGACTTGAATGATTTGGTTAAGATGATAATGGTGTACTCTCTCTTTTATTTTTTAGCATAGAAATACCCTTTAGTGATATGTTCTTTTGCATATAAAAATGTACTTCCTTTTCATTTTAACAAGGAAAAGATCACTTTTTTCACTCTTAAATGGTGCTTTCCTTCATATCATAAAATTTGGGCCTTGCATAAGTTCTAGACACTATGAGAAATAAACATGTTAGCTTAGTCAATTCCTTTGCATAGGTTCTGTTCGCCTTTGTTTGCAAAGATCCATTTAAGTCGCTGGTTTAAAGCTCTGTCACAAATCATAGCTGTATCTGAGACAATTAGAATCTTTAATGTATTGTTAGTAATCAGTATGGTTAACTCTTAACATCATCATAAGTATGCATAGTTCTTACCTTCGTTAGCATGCGGTTTTAAATGAATTAGTTTGATTCCATATTTTTTTCATTTCTTGGTTGTAAACAGCATGTTTGCAGAATATTACTGTAATTCTTAGATCATCTAGCAGTTAAATAATGACTTGATTTGCCTCTTTGATCCGTCATATGTTCTGCAAAGCTAATGTGTGTAAAATTTTGATAATATCTAGTTTCAACTTAAGAAGTGATTCTACTTTAGCTATTGATATTTTCCTTGACCTTTGCTGGTATTTTGGAACTAAAACTGAAGTTCTGAATGATAATTTAAAGGCTGAACAATTGGTCGTTCGGGATGAAGTTTCATTCAGTTTTTACTGTGAAGTTTTCTCATATCCCCTAGTAAAATTAAGAAAGCTTTGTACCATGAAAGTGATAAGCTTATGTTTCTAATGTGGGCTACTGTATCTTTGACGTTCAAAATGTAACTTGTTTTAAACAGAGTTTCACTCGAATAGTTAAGCATTAGTGCCAATCCTTCCTTTCTTAGTACTAACCCTTATCCCTTTCCCTTTCCTTTTTATGCATGAAATCTCACGAGTCCCATTTGGACTCCCGCTCTTAGCATTATGTGTTGGGCTAGGACCCAACATAATCCGCTCAGCCTATCAAGTCAGTCCCATAGCATGAGTAGCAGCCAAGGAGATGGGTCAGATGCCCAAATCATAAGCAACATTAGCCATGAAGGCCCAGCCATGGGTGAAAATGACTAATATTTGCAAGAAGGCCTAGTCATGGGTAAAAGTGGCCTAGAAAATAGGAATTTCTTTTTATAAACGGTGTTTGGTGAGCCGGTATACTTGCCAACCCGTCCGCTTTATTTCATTTATGTTCGTAATTGATATTTGGGTGAAACACTAAATATTATTGGAACCTTTAGTTAGAATTTAATTATATTAAATTGTCAATATTTTATAGTCTTGGTAAATAAATGAATTTTCGGATAAGTAAATAGGAAAATTGGGTTTTTCGGACATTGGTTCATGTATTCTCGAGTTTCCCAAAGTTATCTTTACAAATAAATGAAAGGAACTTGGTTTAAATTTGTAAAAGAAAGGGTTGTGATTCTTCTCAAAATTGGCATGAGTTTTATTTTCAAATAAATTAAGTTTTGAATTAATGTGATTTAATTAGTTTGCAATTATCTAAGGAGAATCTTTATTAACTACAGTTCGGGTTAAAGGAAACAAACCTCTTGATTGACCTCTTGTTATTTTAAATAGTAAGGATCTTACTTTGCTAAAGTTATTTCCAAAGAAATAAGTGTTTATTATCTAAAATAAGCAAAAGGGATTTATTTTGTCAAAGAAGGAATTTTACAAAAAAGACTTTTTGTGCTCAATTTTTAAAAGTAAAGCTATTTTAGCGGAAAATGATTTGAATGACTATATTTTGCAATAATTTTAAACACAAGTGATTTTAAGTAATTTTTATTATATAAGACTTGAGGTCAATCGTACCTTACAGATCCTTAATACCGTGTTGCCTAACACCTTCTTCGGGGATCATTTGCACCCATACCCGAACTTTGGATAAAATTGGATTTTTTTGTTGTTTGGAAAACTCTTTTAAATATGGTTTTCCTATTTTTCTTTATAAAGTAGGTGACAACTCTAAATAAATAATAATTCCAAGAGTCCACAAATTATTCAGTAGGTTTTATGCCTCCGCGTAAAAGTGAACTGTAACAGATGACAACTCCGCTGGGGATTAATTAGGTTCTAACCATAAGGGTTCCAATAATATAAACTGACTTTTGAATTGATTATGTGTTTATTTTATTGCAAATATACTGTCATCCTTGCATATCATTTTTCGGCAAATGACAAATCACACACACTCGCATCAGTGTACAAAGATGATTATGCGGATTCCAACAAAACCCTAACACTCACATACCTAGACCTAAACCCTAAACCATTACCCACAAACCGGTCGGCCGACCACTTTTCTCCTCTTCTCAATTTCAAAACCCTAGCCGACACTTAGGGTTATCCCATACTCTTCCGCCAAATCCACAACACTATTCTCTCATTCTTTTGTTCTTGTGTTGTTTTTTTGTGGAAAACTATGGCCGTAAAACAAAATTTTCAGACAGTTCTTGTCGTCAATAACGTCAAGAACTTTATTTCTATAACACTAGAGATGGAAAAAGAGCAATACACTTCTTGGGATGATTATTCAAAATTCATTGTCACGCATATGAGATAATAGACCATATCATACCTTCCGAGTCATCATCGGACACCACTGAGGTAGACAAAAAGTTATGATCCCGTTTAGATGCTATAGTCCTTCAATGGATTTATGGAACTATCTCCAACGACCTTTTGCATACCATATTAGAGCCAAACTCTACGACTCAACAGGCGTGTGAACGTTTACAAAACATTTTTCAAGATAACAAACTTTCTAGGGCTGTATATCTTGAACACCAATTTACCAATGCTAAATTGGATGGCATCTCAAACGTGTTCGCCTATTATCAAGAATTGAAGATGCTTGCAGACCAAATATCCAACGTTGGTTCGCCGGTAACAAATCAACAGTTGGTTCTTCAACTAATTGTCAGATTGAATAAACAGTATTATATGTTTGGGAACCATATTGTTTGCCAAACCTGTGTGTTTGTGGACATCGCCAGTTTTGAGTTCTGCAGGTCATAAATATTATATGCTTATTTTGGATGATTATTCAAATTTTTTATAGACATTTCCCTTAGGGCAAAAATCACAAGTTTTCACCATTTTTAAACAATTTAGTGTTTTTATCAAAACTCAATTTGATAAGTCCATTAAATGTTTTCAATGTGGCAATGGGTGGAGAATTCATAAATGCTCAATTTAATGATTTTTGTCACCAAAATGAGATATTTTTACATCTTTCATGTCCACATACATCACCTAAAAACGGGAAAGCCTACAGAAAAATTCAAAGAAATTAACAATATGGTTCGCAGTCTTCTTGTGCATTCGTCCACACTACCAATTTTTTGGCACTATGCTCTTCAAATGGTCACCTATCTTTTAAATATTCTTCCTAGCAAACTACTCTCCAATGTGTCACCTACACAAATGTTGTACCACCGTCTCCCATCTTTTACAAATTTGAGGGTTTTGGGGTGTTTGTGTTATCGCTTGTTTCTATCCATAACTATTAATAAACTTCAGGCATGTTCCACTCCTTGTGTATTTTTCGGATACCCACAGAATCATAGGAGATATAAGTGTTATGATATGACTAATGGAAAAATTATTATTTCTCATCACGTCATTTTTGATGAGTCTGCATTTCCGTTTGTTAAATCTCATGTGGCATCCTCACCTTCATATGATTTTTTAGACGACGGAATACATTCACTTTTGACTCACCATTTAAACACTCAAAAAAGTTTGGGACCCGCCCAAACACCATTGCCTAACGTCCCAGCCCAACCCCACAATGTGATTGGGCCAGTCCGAAGAGCAGAGGTCACTGCCTCTCTTCCTTCGGTCTCGGCCCAGTCCACATTTAGTGGCAGGTAGACCCAACTAAGGGAGGCCTCAAACCCTCTGCTCGTGATACCACCCAGTGTCTCTGGCCCATGTATACAGGCCCAAATCCATCACCAATATCGGCCTTCTAACCAACCCTACATCCCAACTCCCCAACCTTGGACCATTGAAACCCGTGCAATGCACAATATTTTTTGACCCAAATGTCTTTTTAACCTAACAGCTTCAGTACAATCGTCACCACTTCCAAGAAATCCCAAAGCAGCCTTATCAGACCCAAATTGAAAAGTTGTCATGTTAGACGAAATTGATGCTCTTATTAAAAATAAGACTTGGTAATCAGTGCCACGTCCATCTAATGTGAACATAATTCGGTTTATGTGGGTCTTTTGTCATAAAAAGAATTCTGATGGCTCCTTTGCGAGATACAAAACTCGTCTTGTTGGTGATGGCAGGTCTCAGCATGTTGACGTGGATTGTGGGGAAATATTTAGTCCGGTAGTTAAGCCAACAACTATCAGGACTATTCTTAGCCTGACACTTTCAAAATCCTGGTTCATTCATCAGTTGTATGTCAAAAATGCATTCTTACATGGCCACTTACAGGAAACGATGTACATGCACCATCCTTTGGATTTCCGAGATTCTACTCATCCGGATTATGTTTGCCTTTTAATTTTTTTTTTGTATGGTTTGAAACAGGCTCCCCGGGCATGGTATAACAGGTTTGTAGGGTTTGTCTCTAAACTGGACTTCTCTCATAGCAAGTCGGATCAGTCCTTGTTCATTTTTAGGAAAGGAAATGACATGATATATATCCTTCTATATGTAGATGACATTATTCTCACAGCCTCATTTACATCACTTCGTCAGTCTATTATATCTCTTCTTACGGCAGAGTTTGCAATAAAGGACTTGGGTCCTTTAAATTATTTTCTAGGCATTGTTGTGACTCAAGATGCAGGTGGTTTGTTTCTCAGTCAAAAGAAATATGTCGAGGAAATAGTTGAAAAGGCCGGGATGTCCTCTTGCAAACCATCACATACGCCGGTGATACTAAGGTCAAATTGAGTAACTCTACATGTACCCCATACAGCGATCCAACACATTACCGCAGCTTAAGGGTACTCTTCATTTTGGTTTGCATCTGTATAAGTCCTCCATTTCGAGTCTCTCATCCTATACAGATGCGGATTGGGGTGGTTGTCCGGACACACGACATTCCACCTCTGGATATTATGTATTTTTGGGGGACAGTCTCATTTCATGGTCGCCAAAATGATAATCTATGCTGTCTCGGTCAAGCGCTGAGGCAGAATATCGAGGGGTAACCACTGTGGTTGTTGAATCATGTTGGCTTCGTAATCTTTTGTTAGAGCTACATTGTCCGATTGAAAAGGCAACCGTAGTTTATTGTGATAATCTGAGTGCGATATACTTATCTAGTAATCCGGTTCAGTATCAACGCACAAAACACATAGAAATGGATATTTTATTTGTCCGAGAAAAGGTTGCACGTGGACAAGTCCGTGTTCTCCAAGTACCATCCCGTTATCAAATTGCCGACATCTTCACAAAAAGTCCTCCGCACGTACTTTTTGATGATTTCAGGGACAATCTCAGCATACAAGAACTTCCTGCTAAAACTGCGGGAGACTGTTAGGATAATTATGGTGTCATTCCATAATTATCTCAAATCATATATTTTGTAATATCTTAATTTATTATGATTAGGATTTGATTGTAAATTAGTATAACTTAATTTAGGATGATTAGATTAGTCTTCCTTATTGTTAGCATTGTATACTTGTATATATATTTGTCTATTGAATGAAATAAATCAAGGAATCAATTTCCTACATGTTTTACTATTGAATTTTAAAATGAGTTCAAGATACATTTTTTTATGTTTAACTTGGATTAGTAGTATTTCGATTCCCTTATTAAGTATAGTATTTAAGTTTATTATTTTAATACAGACAAACAAGGAAATGTAACTGGGTCCATAAATATTAGATTAGATAAATAAGATGGAACGAATTATAGTTAGGCTAGATAGTTCAAATCAGAAAATAACTTATATAAAGTAAGGATTTAATTGATTTTAAAGTCTTAAATTATAGGACTTACTATTCAGTTTAAATAAAGAATCATTTAATAATTCTTTTAATTATTTTTGAAGTACTAAATATTAAAAAAAAATTAAATTATAATTTTATTCAATATAAAATCTATTTTTAAAGGATGAAAAAGTACATTTCTCTAATGTACTTCGTTCTTTTATTCCTCAAATACTAATTAAGTTTTTAAAAAAAATCTAACGGACTCCTAAATTTAAAAGGATCGGAGTTCAAAGTGCTCAAAAATTTCCTAATGTAATTTGTCTTATGTTGTAATAATAATTAAAAAAAGGTGTCCTAAAACCTAAAGGAATTGAAAGTGCACGAAATTAATCAGTTAAAATATAATAATACAGAAAAAATCTATTCTTGCTCCGTTGTGTAATACTTTTATCTCTTCTTCTTCCATTTCTCAGCTAGTTCCCTGTTGTGTTACAAATTCAAGTTTATAAACTCGCACATAGTGGTTGTAGTCGTACGAGTACGCATGAAAAAATTTCTGTCACTCCATTCTTTCCAACTCTGCTAAGCGCTGCTTCAACCCTAAGCAGTGAACAGTAATTGCTCTGCCCTATCGGCGGTGAACAGACACTGCCGGCCTCTAGCTCCGGCAACCAAGGGTCTCTCTTTCCCATCTCTTCTTCTTCATCTTTCCCTTCTCTCTTTCTCCTCTCTCCACCTACCCTACCCTCGTCTGTTTCGTTTTCTTTGCACCAGCAGGGTCATCCCGTCAGCCACCCCAGCAGCAGTTACGACATCGGCATCGGGTAGATTCAGATGACTAGATTTCGGCGACCACATTCAGCGTCAGATATCGTCGGAATCCGTGCACCAAAGACGCCAGCGGCAAGATTGTCGTCCTTTGTCCAGATCTATGCAGTGACCGTGAACATCAATTTTCGCCGGCAAACATGTTTGATTCAACTGGAGTTGGTACCTCCGGTTGCCCGTATCCATTCCTTGTCCTTAACGTTGTTAAATTTTTCCACTTCTTGACTTTACTTATAGCATTCTTGGCGTAGTGATTTTACTTACCTCTATATTCCTGTTAATTTGTGCTTGCACTTTGATCCCTCCCTTTGTTTATTGTATTATACTATTCAGATCCTTCTTTAATTTTATTTAGTTTATTGGCATTGTTTCCTTTACCTTTTGGTAGTTCTTGCTAATTTGTGCTTTAGTATTAGTTCCCGTGTGTGTTAACGTTAGCATTTGACTAGTATTTTTTTTTTTGCTTTAGTGGCTTTGGTAAATGATGGTAGACTAGGGTCATGTTCTCGGTCGGGAACGGAGGCGAGGGTTAGAGGGGGTAAGGGTAATGCTATGTTGACAATAGGGTCTTGGAATATTGGAACTCTAACGGGGAAGACCATAGATCTAGTTAAGATTCTTAAAAAGAGGAAGATTAATATAGCTTGTGTCCAGGAGACTAAATGGGTAGGACCTACAGGTAAGGATGTACACGGGTATAAGCTATGGTTCTCGGGTAGGTCGAAGTATAGGAATGGGGTAGGCATTTTGGTAGACAGCGAGCTAAGGATTCAGGTGGTAAAGGTTAGGAGGGTCAACGACAGGATGATGGCGATTAAGTTGGTAGTTGGAGGGTACACTATGAACATTATTAGTGCGTATGCGCCGCAGTCGGGCTTGAAAGAGGAAGAGAAGAGGCTTTTTTGGGAAGATTTGGATGAAGTGGTAGGAGGTATACCAACTACTGAGAAGTTATTTGTAGGAGGGGATTTCAATGGACATATCGGGACACTTTCGGGGGGTTATAACGATGTGCATGGAGGTTTTGGCCTCGGGGACATGAACGGGGGAGGTGTCACACATTTGGAGTTTGCTAGAGCTTTTGGGATGGTGATAGCCAATTCAAGGTTCCTGAAGAAAGATGAACATTTGGTGACTTTCCGTAGTTCGGTGGCTAAGACTCAGATAGACTTTTTGTTCCTTAAGAAGGTTGAAAAAGGTCTTTGTAAAGACTGCAAGGTTATTCCGAAGGAGGATCTTACAACACGACATAAGCTTTTGGTGATGAATTTGGAGATCAAGATGGAGAAGAAGAGGGTTGTGGATGACATGTTAAGAATCAAATTGGGGAGTTTGACCATGGCTAGTGCAAAGGAGGTGGGGGAGAGGTTGATGGCCAAATGGGCTTGAGTGAGTAGTGGCGATGCGACCAAAATGGGGAACAAGACGACCAGTTGCATTCGGGAGGTTCTTAGAGAAGTGCTAGGGTCTCGCGGGGTAGCCATGATGGGCATCGAGAGGACTGGTGGTGGAATGGTAAAGTTCAAGAGAAGATAGAAGCGGAAAAAATGGCGTATGCGAAATTGGTAGAAAGCAAGGATGAGGTGGAGAAGGGGATGAATAGGAAATTATATAAGATGGCGCGGAAAGAGGCAAAACTAGCGGTTATGATGACAAAAATGACGGCTTTTGAACGTCTATATGTGGAATTAAAGGAAAAATGCGGGTATAAGAAGTTGTACAGACTAGCCAAGGCGAGAGAGATGAGGGATCGGGACTTAGATCACGTGAGATACATCAAGGATGAGGACGGCGAAGTGCTGGTGGAGGATGAGCATATTAGGCGGAGGTGGCAGTCTTACTTCCATAAACTCTTGAACGAAAACAAAGATAAAGACATTGTGTTGGGAGATCTGGAATACTCTGGTAGGTACCAGGATTTTGGGTATTGTGAAAACATTAAGGTTAAGGAGGTTCAGGGTGTTGTGCGCAGGATGCGCAAGGGACGAGCGACTGGGCCTGATGAGATCCCCGTTGAATTTTGGAAAAGCTCAGGTAGGGCAGGTTTGAAGTGACTGACAGAGTTCTTTAACATCATTTTTAAGATGACGATGATGCATGAAGAATGGAGGTGGAGTACAATGGTTCCTTTGTACAAGAACAAATGTGATATCCAGAGTTGCAACAACTATAGGGTTATCAAGTTGCTAAGCCACACTATGAAAGTTTGGGAAAGAGTCGTAGAGATGAGGTGAGAAAAAATGTGTCTATCTCCGAGAACCAATTTGGATTCATGCCGGGGCGGTCAACTACAGAAGCCATCCATCTTATTAGGAGGTTGGTGGAGCAGTATAGGGAGAGGAAGAGAGACTTACATATGGTTTTCATCGACCTCGAGAAGGCATATGACAAAGTCCCTAGGGAGATTCTATGGAGATGTTTGGAGGTTAGAGGTGTACATGTGGCATACACTAGGGCAATCAAGGATATGTATGATGGAGCCAAGACCAGAGTACGGATAGTAGGAGGAGACTCGGAACACTTTCCAGTGCTGATGGGGCTGCACCAGGGATCAACTCTTAGCCTATTTCTATTTGCCTTGGTGATGGATGGATTGATGCGACAAATCCAAGGGGAGGTACCATGGTGTATGTTATTCGCAGACGACATAGTCCTGATTGATGAGACCTGCAGCGAATTGAATACTAAGCTGGAGGTTTGGAGACAGACTTTGGAGTCTAAAGGGTTCAGGCTAAGTAGGACCAAGACAAAATACTTGGAGTGCAAGTTTAGTGACGGGAGCGACCTTGAGACAGGCGTGGGAGTGAGGCTTGGTACCCAGGTCATTCTAAAGAAAGAGAGCTTCAAGTACCTCAGATCTATTATCCAAGGGAATTGAGAGATTGATGATGATATCACACATCTTATTAGGTCACGATGGATGAAATAGAGGCTCACATCTGGAGTATTATGCGATAAAAAGGTGCCACCAAAACTTAAAGGCAAGTTCGATAGGGTAGTGGTTAGACCGACCATATTGTATGGGGCGGAGTGTTAGCCGGTCAAGACTTCGCACACCCAAAAGATGAAAGTTGTGGAGATTATGATGCTAAGATGGATGTGTGGGCATACAAGGAGGGAAATTATTAGAAATGATGATATCAGGGATAGAGTGGGAGTGGCCTCGGTGGAGGATAAGATGCGAGAAGTTAGGTTGAGATAGTTCGGACACGTGCAGAGGAGAGACATAAATGTCGTAGTGCGGAGGTGTGAACTATTAGCTATGGACGGGTACATGAGGGGTAGAGGTAGGCAGAAGAAGTATTGGGGAGAGGTGATTAGACGGGATATGGCGCAGGTGCAACTCACTGAGGACATGACCTTAGATAGGGGGTTGTAGAGGACACATATTAGGGTAGATGGGTAGTAGGTAGTCCAGCGTACTCCTATCTACGCTTACAAACTAGTAGTTGTAGTATTATTATTGTAGGATCGCTTTGCCTATCATATTGCCTTATAGTCCCTTGACGTTTGATTTATGTTGCTATGTGTATTTTGTTTGTCTTATTTACTTGCATTAACTATTGCCTCTTTTTGCTCCTTTCGTTTTCAGAATGCGTTGTCATGACTTACGCACTTTGTGTGTCTTACTTTGCTTGGGCTTGTGCTTTGTCTTGAGCTGAGAGTCTCTCGGAAACAGCCGCTCTACCTACCAAAGTAGAGGTAAGGTCTGTGTACATTCTACCCTCCCTAGACCCCACATTGTGGGATTTCACTGGGTATGTTGTTGTTGTTGTTGTAAACTCGCACATCAATAATACTGTGCTTATATCTTGAAAAAATAATTGCAAAGTGCAGCAAACGACTTAATCTTAAATATAGTTTAGATTTTGAAATCCTAAATTTGAATTTTTTTTAGTAAATGACAGTTTTGTCTATTGCAGAGACTTTTAATGAAGGGTAAAAAGTTCAATCAACATTTTTAAGACCCTTCGTACTTTTAATATTAATATAACTAGTATCTACGAACGTAACATGTTATTCACTATCAATTATCACAAAATAAAAATATTGGTAATATTACTTGTAATTGTATTAAAAACTGTTATTAGACACTAATTTTAATAGTGAGGTAAAAGATGTTATTACAATATTTAACATTTCCAATTCTATAATAACACTAACTTTTCAAATTTTCAAAAATAATACTTAATCCTTACAAACTATTAAAATAGAAATAATACATCCGATCTTACCAATAGATTTGACCAATGTCTTCAGCTGTCAACTTCAACATGATACTGAGGGTGGCCAGTGGGACGGGATTTGGGGGACGATGTGATTAGAGGACGAGAAGTGGTCCCGTCCCGTCCCACATCCCGCTATCAGATAGGATGAGATTTGGGGGGACGGGACGGGACGGGTCGGGAAGGGGGATTTGGGGGAACTTTTTTTTTTATATATTTAAACACTTAAATAATTGAACAAGATTGTGAAAAAACATCCCAAGGCTAATTGTCTTTTATATTATTTAATAGAAATATAATTTTTTTATAATACAATTTTAAAATTGCAACTTTGTTTTGTAGTTCAAAAGTTGCAAATCACATAGTAAAATTGGCATTAAAAAAATTACATATGCAGCCATACTTTTTCTAATTTTCTGACAATCTCTTGAAGATTTTCTGTTGGAATTGAAATTTGTTGGTCAAATTATTCAATGTCGCTTCCTGCCCCCTCGGATAAGATTTCGTTGAAATTGTAGTCGTTTTCTTCATTGGTCTCTGGTTGACCGCACCTTCTACGCTCCGCTCTAATCCAATCTCTAAATAAAACTGCAATCTCCAAACTGTCTCCCGCCAATGAGTGTTTGTGCTCTCCTATTTGAAACCTTTCAGCAGTAAAAGCGCTTTCAGAAGCTGTAGATGACGCTTGGATATTCAACATATCTCGAGCCATCTTTAATAGAGTCAGAAATGTCTTTTTATTCTCCCTCCAGTATTTCAGCAAGTTTTCACGTCCATTTTTATAAGCAATTGATTCGAACGGTACAACACCTGTAAAATATAAACATCAAACTCGCTAATTTGTGAAGCACTTGAACCACTATACATTCTATTTCTAATGCCCTGAATACTTAAAGTAGAAGAAGATGATACAGAAGTCGGTTGATTATTTGCACTTTGATGTTGGTAATACATATACATAATTTTACATTATGTTTGAATGATAGAGATAACATCTTCTTTAGTTGGTTCTTGAGTTGATTTTTTTAGTTGGTTCTGGTGGAAGTATTTCTAAGCATTCATAAATCGTTTCAATAAGGGCATTACAATCGTCAATTTTAATAGTAGAATTTAATACAACACCAATAAAATAAATAGTGGGAATTAAAAAAAAATTAAATTTTACAAACATTTTTTTAGTAGATGGAGCATAAGTTAGTTTTTCATATATTCATTAAATAACAAAAATATTAGAGCTATATAAAATAACATAGATGAAATAGTAGGATAATAAATACCAAAAAATTCCTTAGTAGCTAGAAAAAAATTCTCTAAGAATACAATAAGTTCTAAAATTTTATTCCAATCATCATCTACAAGCATATCCGAAGGATTTTGATTATAGGCGTTAAATAATAAAGGTATAGGTCTTCTATACTCGTGAGCAACAACTAATTGTTCATACAAAGAATTCCACCTAGTTGCAACTTTTTCTGCAATTTTTCTATAAGGTAATCTACAATCATGACATGTTTTTTTATACTCTTTCCGTCTTTGTATTTTATTACCTTTAAAAATAAAGTTGATAGCAAATTGTACTTTATCAAGAATGTGTTTAAAAAGTTTTAGGACATCCTTTACAACTAAGTTATAAATATGACATGCACATCTAACATGAAAAATATCAGGAAAGATGGAGTAAATCGAGTTATTAAAATGTTTACAACATAATCATTAGAAGAAACATTATTTAATGTAATAGCCATAATTTTATTAGTAATTTCATAATATTCACTAATTTCATGAATATTTCTTGAAATAAAAACTCCATTGTGCATTTCATCGATGTATCTATGTTAATATACGTTTTTGCATAGACCAATTGTGATCTATTCAGTGACATGTAACAGTTAAATAATCATTACCATTAGTACTACGGCTTATGTCAATAGTCACTTTGCCATTAAAATGATACAATGCATAACGTAAATATTGTTGATATTCATGCACAAATTTAAAAACATCACTTCTAACAGTTGATCTAGGAAAATCGTTAAAAACAGGATTATATGTTTCTCGAATGTAATGAATAAAACCAGGAGAGAAAGGAAATGAAAAGGGCAAACCCTCCGCATCAACTAATTTTGCTAAATTTTCCCGATCTTTGTGTTTATCATATTTTGGACCTATAACTCCCCCGTCATTGGGTTAATTCAACCCTATACTAAGTCGGGGACACTATGTGAACATTGTCCCGACTCAGAAGGCATTTGCACACTCACTTTTCAGCCAAATATTGGTTATACCTTGCTTTGTGAGAGTTTTCCACACTCATTAAACCTCCCGTCCCACCTTGACCTTTTCCAGTTTTAAATTTATAAACTTCGCGATAAATTTTACAAATAGCTAGTTGATTAGGAATGTCCCTATCAAAAAAATTTTCATGCAGGTGATTTTAATTTTCGTTATTTTTGGCCTCTACTCATACCAGGGGGAATAAGAGGGATTCCAGTTTCAATTTCAGCATGAGACTCAGTCTGAGCCTGAGGTGGAGTTGCACTAGTGGGTGTGTTTCTAAATTATCTTCTAATTCATTTTCTAAATCATAGTCTAGTTCAGATGCAGAATATACCTCATGATCTAATGATATAGTAATATTAACATTAAAAATATCAGTTTCATCTACATGAGTGAAATTATCATAATTAGGATTA
Organism: Anisodus acutangulus; assembly: GCA_029783415.1. NCBI lineage: Eukaryota > Viridiplantae > Streptophyta > Magnoliopsida > Solanales > Solanaceae > Anisodus > Anisodus acutangulus. The sequence goes on along the minus strand of CM056511.1, from coordinate 15,059,819 downwards.
CTAGAAGATGCACCCTTACCCATGTTACCCTTAATACCTCTACTAAAAAAATGTTCACCTCGTTCAATTATAATTATACAAATAAATAATTAAAGTTAAGAAAATGAAGTACGACAATTAAAATTAAGTAACAATAATAATTTAAATAAAAGAAGGAATGAGTGTACCAAACATCAACGTGACGTCTACGTGTAATCGAGGTTGAAAATTAAAACTTTGTTCGATGATCCTCAAGCTAGTTGCCAACTTCACTCCCAATTTTTGAACTTTGATAGAAATTAGCAAATAAAATATAATATTTAGTGTGAAATTTAGAGAGAGAGAGATTAGAGAGATGGTAGGAAGAGAAAAATAAAGAGGAAAATGAGGTATTTATAGTTGAGAAATGGGGTTAATGTATAAATATACTAACTTAGGTGTTAAAATAAATATTAAGGGGGTAGGGGGTTTTATGGGGTGTAGGGGCCAAAATGGATGTTACTAGCCGTTGCCAACGGCTAAAATTAAAAATGGTCGTTTGTGCAATTGTTTCTGCCAACGGGGCGGGTTGGGGCGGGGCGGGTGGCGGGGCGACGGGTGGCGGGGCGGCGGGTGGCGGGACCAATACTAGTCCCGTCCCGATTTCAAACCCGATTACCGACAATCCCCATCCTGTAATTTACCCGGCAGGACTAGGACGGGGCGGATCAGGACCGGGACGGACCGGGGCGGAATCGGGACGTCCCGACCGACTGAACAACCTTACATGAAACAAAGAAAATTAACTGGAGATTATTTGGCAAAGAAACTTCAAGGTAAATAAGATCACTGCATGATAGGAAAGACTGTTTAAATAATTAGTTTAGAAGCTAAAATTAAGGAAGTAGTATTTGTGTTAAACTCTATTTTCAATTGTGATATTTTTTTATTTACTAAAATAATCAATAGAAATATAGTAGAATTAGACTAAAAGGGCATAAAAGTCATTCAATATTTGAAGAATATTTTGATCAACCAACATTTATATTCACACTTTTAAAATAATACTGACTAGTCTCTATGAACGTGCGCTTACACGTTATTTCCTATCAATTATTACAAAACAAATTGTTGGTTAATATTACTCGTAATTATATTTAAAAATATTATTAGACACTAATTTTAATAGTGAAGTAAAAGATGTTATTAAAAAATTAAACATTTTCAATTCTATAATAACACTAACTTTTAAAGTTTTCTATATATAATAAGTAATAGTTAATCCTTATAAACTAATAAAATATAAATAATACACATCCGATAATCTATCAAACTATTACGTTCCTTACCTTCCGACTTTCAAGGATCCTAGCTAGTATAATCTAGCCATTGAATTTTAGATATGCATAATAGGAAAATATATTTAGTGTAGGTACGTGTGTAGCTCTTTGTATATATAACTTGTTTACTCTATGTTGATTACAATGGTGCAGGAAACGAAAATAAGTAACTGCTAAGTATTACAACAAAATGAAATTTCAGTATGCTTGAACAAGAAACTGGAACAGGAAACTGGAACAATTTGATATGATGGGTCGAGTGATGGCACTCTGTCATTAAGACAAGATTGCCCCGTATATATCATTTCTACGTTCTGGACAATAGTCTCTCAAGATAAAACAACAACTCAACAAATGAGCAAAGGAAACTCAAGTGTTACTTTGAAGAATTTTGAGTAATGAAATGATGTTGAATGTAGGAAGAAGATTCTGCTTTTTCGTTTGTTTTTCTATGTAGTCTCAGCAATTGAGCAAATATTTCATTATATAGTTGTAAGGAGAGGACTTACCAACTGCCCACATAATTGCTGTTACTGGCCAAGTAATGACAATTATGGAGGTAGTAATTCAACCAAAATAAATGGTGAATTGATGTGCAACGGATTAGAGCCATTAGGGAGAGTTATTCAGCCAAGTAATGACTGAATTGATGTGCATATTAATGGAGGTTAACGTTCCAAAACCAACAGAAGAAGAAGCAATTTGGGTCCAAAAAGATAATATCAGAAGAAACCCGCGACCCACGACCGAACGGGCGGCGGCGGCGCGCGTGGGGGCTTAGCCTCGAACCAAAACACATCTAGGTCTTCCCTCCTTCAAATACATGGGATACCCCTTGGGGTCCCAAACCCCAAGCCAATTTTGAGACTTATAAACTAAACAAATCTTCCTTCCCCCACCGATGAGGGATGATTGGTCTTTACCACCTTTTTCATGCTTCAAACACCTTACTTCGTGGACCAATATCGCTTTCATTTCTCAACGAAATTTGACGATCCTTGGCCCTACGGTCATCTACTTACTTAGTAGATTATGCACGTGTGAAGAATCAAAGTCTTCAATATGCGGAACCCTAGTGTTTAAGTCATTAAAGATGGTTGGACGCAACTCCCGCCAAAGACAAATTTCCAACACTCTAGGTAGAGATTAAAAGTAAGAACTTATATTTTTAGCATCACACGAGAAAAAGGAACTAAAATATATAAATAATATGTCCTACAAATTAAGTATATCAGTGAAAATTCTTGATGAAACACACCTTTGGACCTTTTCATCTATAAGTATTGAAAGAATGAAGCCAATGGTGTTTGAGACTAAAACCTTCTGCGAATATATAAAACTTTTTTTGTTGCTAAGTTTCTCAGATTTACTATATAATATAGTCTTCCTTGCACTGCAAAGCGTTGCAAGTTTGTTTTGATAAAGAGTAAAAGTAATACATAAAAAAAAAACCTAAAATACACTAAAGAAAATCGGTCCTAAAGATCCAACTCACGGCCAACCTTTATTTTTAGTTTTTAATTAGAAGTCCACTTTGTCCGGAAGTAGTATCTCTTTAAAATTCTATTTATATTTTTTTACCAAAATACCCTACTAATTTATATTAAAATTAATATAAAAAGGTAAAAAAGTCGTTTAATATTTGAAAAATATTTGGTCATCCAACATTTATATTCATGCTTTTAAAATAGTATAAACTAGTCTCTATAAACGTGCAGTTGCACGTTATTTTCAGTCAATCTCAATCATAATAAAAAGATATTAGATAATATAATTTGTAATTATATACATTTATTTATGAGTTACAAAAATATTACTTTAGTATAAGAGTGTATCTACTTAATGCTTCTTTGAAATTGATGTTCCCGGTTTTTTTTCTTCTTCTTTTTGCCCATGCAGTGTTGGGGGTACTTAGCTCGCTTAGTGCTCGTACCATACCTTTTCCTCTCCATCCCTATAGAAAATATTCCGAATAAGATAATTCAATAGTAGAGATTAAGTATAATAATCGGAAGAATAATTAAACAAAGAAACGTAGATTTTCTTGTTAAGTGGTTGATCTTTATATACGACTTTATCCGAAAATCATACTCAATTCCAAATAAGGAAAAAATGCAATAGGGAACTAATAATACCTTTTGAGAAGTTTGCCGAATGTTATTATCCTTCTTTCTGCATCAATTCCAAAGCTTCAGTAAAAAAACCCTAAAAATGTGAACTTTTTCTGATTATTCCTAGTGTAAATAAAAGAGAAAAAATCAAAAAGATTATCACTGTAAATTTAAAATTTGTGCACATAGAGAGAGAAAAACTAAAACAAAAGCAAAACAAATCATCAAATCTTTAAAAATTATAACTTCAAATCTTATCATGTTCGTGCTTTGCATGAATATATACATATATCTTTTTTAAGAACTACAAATATGTACCTAAAATATAAACTTTCTACTTCATATATATTCTAAAAATTAATTATAACTGTCAAATATGTATGAAGTATAGTAATTAATTCCTCCCTTAAAGTAAAAAAAGAATATTGCAAGTTAATTTAAAAAGTTAGAGAGTATATACTACAAATATACGGTACAATAATAGACATGTTGAATAGATAACATAAAATATATGTGAATACTTTTTCATAACCATTAAATTCTTGTTAAATTTTAAACGTTATTTAATGTATTGTATTAAATAACAATCGGTCAGTGGTCATTTTTCTAGCATAAACCGAATAGAAAGAACCAAACACATGAACAAACATGTATAATAAATAGTAGAAACGATGAAAATTTCTCAGCTTTGTACCATTTATATCATCAACACTCTAAACCAAAGGAAAAATAAACTACAAAACATAGTACATTACAAATTTTCAGAAAAATCATCAAATACAGGAGAAAGCTGATGATAATTTATAAGTGTGGAAACTTATAATCTGCAAAGGACGACACTTTTTAGTGTATTTTTTTTATTTTGATACTTGTTTGGGTGGGCAGTTCACTAATTAATTTTTAAAATATTTATTCTTTGTGTTTTTTGGGGGCTGATGGCTTTTAATGATGCAAATTACCTCTTTACTAATATTATCTTCATGTGGTATAAAAGAGAGAGTATCATTATAGATTGCAATGAGGCAATTAATGAATTTCCTTTTCTATAGTGGTGATATGTTGAAAAGTTTAAACTTGATTAAGATTAGAAGTCCATAAATTCGAATTAGATGAAGTTTTAACATAATTTTACAATTTTATCCAATACCAAGTTATTCACACCACTGGATTAGAGCTTATTAAGGGTATAAACGTCGTTCAATATTTGAAGGATATTTTGGTCAATCAACATTGATATTCACGCTTTTATAATAATACTAGTCTCTATGAACATGCGATACACGTTATTCCCTATCAATTATAACAAACAAAAATATCTCGTAATATTACTTGTAATTACAATATATTATTTATACTTTATGAGATATAAAAATGTTACTATTAGATGCTATTTTTAATAGTGAGGTAAAAGATATTAGAAAATTTAACATTTCCAACACTAACTTTTAAAATTTTCAATATTTAGAGAGTAATACTTAATCCTTACAAACTATTAAACTAAAAATAATGCACATTTGATAACCTATCAAACCATCACAAATTGAAATACTAATAACATGCCACTTTTAGACATATTTTGAAAGAAAAGATTATTTGGATTTTCAAGAAAGTAAGAGAAGTAAAGATGCAATGAATATAAAGATATAACAAATTTGTGAATTTACTATCTTTAAAGGATTAACCTGAAGTACTTATGGTCACGATTTCTTTTTAGTGAATTCATTGTCTTTGTTATACCAAGTTTGTGCGCCAAAATTTAAAAAACAAAGCATTAGAGCACCTGTGAGTGAGGAAAAAATCTAGTATCACTCTAATTCTAATGATAAGAATCCTTCTTTGATTATATTAGTATTTTAGTTTTTATCAGCTTCTTCTTTGCTTTGTTAGAATTTTTTTTTTAAAAAGAAAACTTAAAATAAACTATCAAAACACATTTCAGAAGATCCAACTCACGACCCCTATCACCTCTTCCCCAAATCCCAACCAAAGTCCGATAATGCAATTTGTAATAGTTGAAGAATATTTTGATTAACCAACGTTTATATTCATGCCTTTATAATAACTATATCAAGTATTCCAATTTTATCCAATATTTTCTCCGTGAGATAGATACATAAAATTAATTATTCTAAAAGAAAATTCATGAAAGAAATTGAATTATCTCTAGAAAGACTGTGTTCTTTCAGTGCGACAATGGACGTTAAAGTCTATTATTAAAAAATAAATATCAGTGTATCAAAACAGATAAATAATACTACTCAAAAAAATAAAAACCAAGATGACATAGTCAATTTTCCCTTGAGATAGTTACATCTCGTTCCTTTTTATCTCATGAACCCATGTTATGAAATTATAGGAAACCAAAAAATCTTATTCAAATTTAAAACGCAAAGTTACTTAAGACTTGATCGATCAAGTTTTGTCCACCCCATAGTTTGTTATATACAGAGAGTTAAATAAAATTCAGAAAGAATCTACTCATCGTGATTAAAAAGCCAAACAATAATTGCTATGATCTGGACAACTATGCCCTTCCTTTGTTTGATACTCCCAAATTACATGGATCAACATGGAATTAATCTTTGAGAGAAAATTCATAGTATAATTAATGAAGAAATTACATTACCTGTGGAAAGATTGATCTTCCAATCATATCAACGGTTTGTTCAAACTCCAAAGTGCACATATATAGGTTGTACAAAGTATACTAATATCCCAGAAACAATGTTGCATTTATAATTATACAATAAATTTTTATTGCATATATATAAAATTATTTAATTTAATTATATAATAGAAATTAAAACATGTAAAAGTTACCATTTATAAATACTGATCTGAGTTATCTAGTACCTGAATTAAAAGAAAACAAAGACCGAATATAAATATTAACTATGAGGTATTTGTAAAATAAATAAAATTGATATTAAAAAAACTGTAAAATAAAAGTATAGTATACAGAAAGCTGAATATCACTGTATATCCATAGCTCTGATGGATGATGTTAAAAGTGTTGCTATTTTAGTAACTTTACGTTATTTAATTTTTCCAACATATCTATGACAATATCAACAAATATATATTTATAAAATTTAATTAATCTTTTCCAAGAAAACATCAAGTATCATTGCTTAGACACTTGTGTTTCCACTTTATAGTTGTATTCTACTGAAGTTGTGATTAGTTGACATTTATTCTTCAACTATATCCTAGACGTGGTAAACCACAAATTTTGTCCAACATGGAATTATATAGTTGATTTCAATTGAATTTGAAGTCCTAGTATGCTACAAAAAAAGATTAATATGACAATATTATCCTATATAAAATTATCTTTTAGATAAAATTTCAACTTAAAAGGTATAAATGTAGTTCAATATATGAAAAATATTTTGGTCAACCAATATTTATATTCATGCTTTTAAAATAATATAGATAAATATAGATATAGATAAATCATATATATATTTAATAGCAAATACAATAATTTAAGATATATATATTTGAGAAATTAAAAGGTTTAAGTATATTATTAAAAAGATTTAGATACGCGTGTAAGTGACTTCCACTGTTAGTGTGGAGGGTATATTACTATATTTAGATCTCTTTAATATATTTGACACAAAAAATAAACTTAGTCGATATATTACCAAAGATAAACCTGAGACATATTACAAATGTTAAATGCATTTTCACTGTTTCTCGTAGTAACAAATTACTACTAGATATAAGAGACAATAAAGGGGCTTTTGTAGTCTTCGCAAAAGTTTTCAATTTATTGTCAAATTTTTTAATTAATCACTTTTAGGTCCTCACTTTAATTTTTAAAGTCAAAATTATTTTTTATTCTTATTGTCTACTTTTCAAAAGTTGTTGAATATCCTACCTTATTTTCCCCGTTACTTTCTTCTATTAATCTAAAAAACAGTCATTTCTTCGCTAGATATTCTTGCTTCTTGTCGCTCTCTCGTTTTCTCCTTTTTCATTTATTGCTTATTATTCTCCCACTTGTTATTGGTACATTTGTTATAGATTCTTACATGTAGGCATTTTCTTTATTTTATATTTATATTATGGAATTTGAGAATTTCTGAAAATTCTTTTACTTACATGTAGACTTTCCTTTACTTTATAATTTTAATTTAATGAGAGCTCGTATGTGTTTAAAAAGATTTGTACTAAAATGATTTTCAAATATAGTTTATTTGGTGATTCTGATCTATTTTATCTAAAATGTTTGTTATTTTAGAAGAATTAATTTTTTTTCACCTTTACTTTTACTCTGATAAATATGAAGAGAGATTAAAGTGGTAAAAATATTAATATTAATTGAGAATAGCATGAGTTGATGTCTATCGAGAACAACCTCTCTACCCTCTCCAGACATCACTTTATGGGATTATACTGGGTATGTTATTGTTGTATTAATTGAAATTATACAATTATATCTAAGGTAATTTAGTTAAATTATCCTTTTAGTTAAAATTTCAAGAATAAAATTTTATCTGAATAAAATAAATTATGGACAATTTTATACGTTGTCTTTGAAATATATATGATTTATTATAAATACAGAAAGTAAAATTTATTAAATGATGCCATATAGCGTTGAAAATGAAAATAGTGTTATCAGTCAAGATCAGATTATCTTTAAAATCTCTTGCTTGGTTAACTAAAATTTATCTTTTGAAGTATAAAGTATATATGAAAAATTAAGTTTTATTGATTCTTAAGGTTTATTTTTAATAAAATAGGTTATTTCTTGAATTTCGTCTAAAACTAAGATTAAGTCACACTTAACTGACAAATAATGAGTGAAAAATTAATAAATATCAAAACAAATCTATCTTTTATCCATAAATAAAAATCACACGCTTACAAATAACAAAATACGAAAATATTTTTTAATTTATGATCTTCGCAAGTTGTAATTATCATACTTTATCATATTAGTGTAGGATATTGAATCATTTGTGTCCCTTTGAGATTTGCTAATTTTCCTATTTAACTTTCTTCCTCATAAATAATTTTTTTGTTTAAAATCATCTATGTGTGACGAAGAAACTTTAATAATTATATTACTTATCAAAAAGATATCATTAACTTATAAATACATTAAATTAATTATGCGGTAGAAAATTGTGACACATTATATTTATTTAATAAAAAGAATCTATTTTTACATTTTGAGTTTGGGCTCGGACGGGCCTTCCATAATTAGTATGAAATATGTTGCACGTGACTACCATTATTGAAAATTATAGGACCCGTTTGTCCATGAATATGTTTTTCCAAATTTTTGGTTATGAAATTCAGAATCTTTTCAAATTTAACTTGAAATCGAATTTTAAATTTGAAAAAAAATATTCTAATCCAATATTTTCAAGTCAATGGGAATATTTTTGATTTTGAAAGTTTTGATTTTTATAAAAACAACAATTATAATCAAGTTGAGTGATTTTATTATAAATCCAAATAATGTGTTGTTCGAAACCCTAGTTAGTTCTTTGTTTGTGGAGTTTGGGAGAATGGTGACATTAGGCAAACGGAAACAAGAGGACGAAAATGGATCTGCTTCGAAAACTTGCGTGCACGAGGTAGCAATTCCCACTTCAACAAATGATTGTACCCTTTCAAATCCTATTTACAACGGTAAAATGGCCAAAATTTACCCATTTAAATTGGACCCATTTCAGGAAATTTCAATAGCATGTTTAGAACGAAAGGAATCACTACTTGTATCTGCACATACATCTGCTGGTAAAACTGCAGTTGCAGAATACGCAATTGCTATGTCTTTTAGAGATAAACAAAGGGTAATTTACACTTCACCTTTAAAAGCTTTAAGCAATCAGAAATACAGAGAGTTAAGTCATGAGTTTAGTGATGTTGGTTTAATGACTGGTGATGTTACGATTTCTCCTAATGCTAGTTGTTTAGTTATGACAACTGAGATTCTTAGAGCTATGCTTTATAGAGGTTCTGAGGTATTGAAAGAAGTTTCTTGGGTTATATTTGATGAAGTACATTATATGAAAGATCGCGAACGAGGGGTAGTTTGGGAAGAGAGTATTATATTCTTGCCAAAGGAAATTAAGATGGTTTTTCTGTCAGCAACAATGTCGAATGCTACGGAGTTTGCTGAATGGATTTGTAATATTCATAAGCAGCCTTGTCATGTTGTTTACACCGATTTTCGACCTACCCCTTTGCAGCATTATGTGTTTCCTATTAGTGGTTCTGGATTGTATCTCGTCGTTGATGAGAATGAGCAGTTTAAGGAAGATAATTTCTTGAAATTACAAGACACTTTTACGAAGAAGAAGCCGGGGAGTGCTAATGCTAAGGTTAGTGGAAGAAATGGAAAAGGCGGCAGCTCTGGTTCTGGTGTGTCCGACATCTACAAAATTGTCAAGGTGTGCAGTGTTTTCTCCATTGATTTAGCTACTCCCTCTGTCCCAATTTAAGTGTCGATTGACTGTACACAAAGTTCAAGGAATAAAAAGACACTTTTGAATTTTGTGGTCCTAAATTAAAGAGGTATGTAATGTACTAAAATGTGCCATGTAGGTTGTTTGAATTGTCAACTACTAATAGAAAGAAATACTCTTTTCGGGACAAACCAAAAAGGAAAGTAAGACACTTACATTGGGATGAAGTAAAATGGAGTGATACTTATCTTTCATGTCAGTTAAGTGGTTAATTCTCATTCTTTCAGATGATCATGGAACGGAAGTTACAGCCGGTCATTATATTCAGTTTTAGTAGAAGAGAATGTGAACAACATGCAATGTCTATGACCAAACTTGATTTTAATACTGAAGAGGAAAAGGAAGCTGTGGAGCAGGTATTCCATAGTGCAGTGGCGTGCTTGACCGAGGAAGATAGGACCTTGCCAGCAATTGAATTAATGTTGCCACTGCTTCAGCGTGGGATTGCTGTTCATCACTCTGGTTTGCTTCCTGTTATCAAGGAACTTGTGGAACTTCTTTTCCAAGAAGGACTTATAAAGGCCCTTTTTGCCACAGAGACGGTAAGCCCGTTTCTTTGCATATCTATAATATCTTATTAGCTTATTGTTGAATTTTTCATTACAAAGCGTTGATAATCTTTCCCCCTTTTTTAACAGTTTGCCATAGGACTAAACATGCCTGCAAAAACAGTAGTTTTTACGAGTGTAAAAAAATGGGATGGTGATAGTCATCGTTACATTGGATCTGGTGAGTATATACAGGTGAGTATGAATTTCAATATAACATAACTTTACCAGTACTTAGTTTTCAGCTTTTGATGTAATTTCTCTCTTTCATGCAGATGAGTGGAAGAGCTGGACGTCGTGGCAAAGATGAGCGTGGTATTTGCATTATCATGATTAATGAGCAGGTGAATTAATAGTAGTATTATCTGCTTTTACAAGCATCTTTTTAAGTACCTGCACTGCCTTCTTGAAATGTATGTTTCTTTTCTTCTACTTTTTGGGATAAATCAAAATACTTTCTTCGATTTCACACCAAGATGGCATCAGTTTGAATCACAAAATTCAACTATCTATACAACTGAAAGATATTCTATTTTTTGATAGTTACAACAACAATATCCTTTTTACACCAAAAATTCTAAAGGAACAAAAAGGAGCTTTTGACTCTACCTTCACAGTGAACTTTCAACTGCTTCAAAATTCTACTATTCCTTTCTTCCCAAATCAATTGAAAAGGGTGAGACACAGTTTTCTACGTTTCTTTCCTCCTGGCATCCATCTTTCTCATTCTCCAGCTTGCCATTCTGCAGAGTTCTAGGCATCATCAAGAGTATGTTAAACATGAAAATACTATAGTTGCAGATTCCATTGAGGATTCATGCCTGCAAGGCTGCTGCCTCTTTAAGACTTTGCAATGATAGCAATGTCTATGAATTTTTCTGCGGGATCTGAAGTCCAATGTACAGAAACCTTGATCTCACTTCATGTTTCCATATAATTAAGCTTAAATTAATGTATGAGCTCAAACTCTGTATGTGCTCGCGTAGATTTGCTGGTCACTTCTGTTTCTTTGATAAGGTTTTCAGTCTGTTTTTCTTTATAAGAAAAGTTATTTTGTGAATGAAACCAACATAAAAGGTTGTGCTGACGATGTACAGTATACAACTTGCAGTGTAAGATACTCTTACACCTATACAAAAGAAAAACTTACTGCTAGCTACTACTACATCTGTTTCAAGTTATATGTCTTACTTTCCTGCTTAGTTTATTTAAAAAAAGAATGCCACTTTCCAGATTTAGTAACTCTCTAGTTTCAACTTCCCACATGACATGTTTAAGACCACAAGATTCAAAGGGTATTTTGGTTCATTATAATGATTATTTCCACTTGAGTCGACTTAAGTCTTTCTCTCCTCGTACAGTCTTGGCTCTAGTAAAGAGAAGAATCTACATCTTTAGTTTAAGACCACAATAGTCACAAGTCTCCCTTATTTTTCTTGAACTTTGTGCCTAGTCAAACTAAGACACATAAAATGAAACGGAGGGAGTACTGCATAACTAACTGATGAAATTGAACATAATATCCACTGGATAGCAGTACCAACTTGTTGCTGATGAATACACATGTTACCTTTCTGGAAAAAAAATTGAACATATTATCCACATCATGTACGTTTACCAATCTACACCAGAAAGATAACATAACAATGCATCTTGAATCCAGTAAAGCATTGCTTCTCTTTTTCTCTTGAAACCTCTCTTGCGCCTTCCAAGCTAAATTGCCATCAGATACATGCAGGAACTGTATTCCAGATTTTTCTGATAGTAGGCTCAGACCTTTCCCTATCCAGCACTATAACAGCTCTTTAGTAGTTTTTGGCATTTGTCCTGCCAAAAATACTGAATAACAGATCGAATAGTGGTGAAGTCTGTACAATGGATAAATAAGTGTCTGTGTCTTCTTCCTCTCTTTCTCCAATATAACATCTGTTGCATAGGTTCCACCCTCTGATCTGCAGGTTGCTTCGTGTCAATGCAACTTTATCGGAGACTAACCAGCTGAAACTAGCCACTTTAGGTGCCCACAAGACTTTCAAATCATCCTGGTTAAACAACAAAACAAGCCTCAGTTGCAACAAACTGGGTCGGCTGTATGAATACTCATTCTGACCATGTTTCTCTATTAAATTCATCTCAGGCCTGCATAAAAATCTTCGATCGGATTAAAAGAGTCCTAGAAAGTATAAGACTTGAATGTAAACATATTAACATGAGTAAAATAAATTCCCGGCTAATTGGCTTAGGGATTTGTTTGATTATATGGGAAAAAAAGGAAGACTTCCAAATCATTTTCCATTGGTAAGATTTTTCAGGTACAACTTTATGAATAAAGATTTCTCAAATACATTTGCTGCAGTAAGGAGTCTATAAGATGATATTACTAAAAACACTCCATCCTTTACCCCTATCCAGTATAGAATATTTTATACTAGGTTCTGAAGCTGGAAAATATGTAACTCCTGTGGCAATTGAGTCAACCTTTAATGCCCCCAGTAATTAAATTTCTTGTGTAAGTCAAACCCGCCCTTGATTTGCACTACACTGTGATAAAGTAGCTTGCTTGCTTGCTTCTAGTAAAGTAAAACAGATCTGGATATCTAAGACAGGAGTGAATTTGTTTCTTCTTTTCACTTACTGCAGTTACAGTTAATTTGTGTTACTTATTGCTGGGTACGCCTATGCATACGGCATACTTAACTATGCCTAGAAGTCTTACCTGATGGTGTTAGATCTGTAGTGATAACTTACATACAGTGTGATGGTTTCAGATGGAGATGGACGACCTCAAGGACATGGTTTTGGGTAAACCAGCTCCATTGGTCAGCACTTTTAGGCTGAGTTACTACACAATTTTGAATCTAATGAGCCGAACTGAAGGTCAATTTACCGCTGAGCATGTTATCAAAAACTCATTTCACCAGTTCCAGTATGAGAAGGTTCACTCCTAGAAAAATACCATTTTCTATGTCACTACTCCATAGTTAATGATTGACCGTGATATTATCTCTTTGTTAGGCTTTACCTGACATCGGGAAGAAGGTTTCCAAGTTGGAAGAAGAAGCTGCATTGCTTGATGCCTCAGGGGAGGTATATTGTTTGTTGAACCTTTTATTCAGTGACATTTATTTATGCACCACATCCTAAAATTGCGTATGTTCAATTTGTAGGATGAGGTTGCAGGATATCATAAACTAAGGCTTGAGATAGCCCAATTTGAGAAAAAATTGATGGCTGAAATAACAAGGCCTGAAAGGGTTCTGTATTTTCTTCTCCCTGGTAGGCTGGTAAGTGGTTGTAGGCATCTCTTCTATTGTGCTATGAGTTCCGATTCAACCTGGACATATGTCACTTAGCCCTTTTCTGACTTAGTCTATGATTGGTTGACTTCCCTTTTCTGTTTTTGGTAATTCATTCATGGGTGGAACTTTGTTTAGTCTCTCGAAACATATTTTTTGACATCTCTATGCCTCCCCTCTGTAAAATCTGAAATGAAATATGTAACTATGCTACTTCCTGTTTTTAGCTTGAGCCTTTTGCATGGATTGATTCTTCTCCAATGGGAAATGAGTTGCAAGCCCCTTGCAACATATCCTAGAATATTATATGCAATAAAATCTCACCTTATAAAAAAAATTTATACGATACCTTAGGATATTATGTGTTTAATTATAGCATACTTTCCTTGTTAGGCATGGTGAATGGCTACGTAATAGTAGTCCAAGACTCCTATTTAAGTAATCCCTCTAGTATGCTATTAATTAATCAAGTAATAGGAAGTTCTCTATAATTTTTTTCACATTTACCTGTTGCTTGGTTTAATTGCAGCTCCTTTCACCTGTTAGAACATCTTTGGGACATTAGGAGGGTAAAGTAGAAGTCTAGAACATGTTATGTGTAGGTAAGGTTAGAAGTTTATAGCTTTTAAATGATGGATCAAAGTTGAATTGCCAGATGCTTTATATTTGATTGTATCCGAGTCATACCGTGAAAATAAACTGCATAAATAGATAGAGGGGTCAATTTCTCCTGATGAAATGTCATTGCTGCTAGTTTGCGTTCATTTCCAACATAGTACAGATGGTGTATCACATGAATGGTAACCGTCCAGGCTAAAGTTGCTTCTATGGTATTTTTTTTCGTTTTGAGAGATGACTGTTTAACAAATTTGTAGGTCTCATGAGGGGGTGATTCACTGGGACTTAAGATTTAGAAGGAACCTTTACGATTGGAAGATGGAAGAATTTCAGCTTTTCTATGGGTTATAGACACACCAAACAATTTATCAGATGTTTGGAGCTGGCGGGAGCGGGAGAGTGGAGACAGTTTATTCATTGTTAGCTCTTATTATAAGAGGTTGCTAGTGAGAGAGGAATGTACTTTCCCCCATTACGCCATATGGATCCCTAGAGCACCGAGGAAGGTTTGTTTCTTTGTATGGATAGCGACAAGGGGTGCGATTTTAACAGCAGAGAATCTGAGAAAGAGGAGAATCACCTCTGTTAGTTGGTGTTTTATGCGTAGCAGTGTAGAAGAAGTGTACATCTTCTTTTGCACCGTAAGGTGGTGAGTCGGTTATGGAGGGTGGCCCTCAATTTGTTTGGGATGCAATGGGTTATGTCGAGCACATTGAAGGAGGCTTTGCATAAGGGGAAAAAAGCCCGAGGGCATGGTGCGTTTCCCTCTTAGCAATCATGTGAGTCATTTGGAAAGAGAGGAATAGCAGTGATTTTGAAGGGTTGAAACTTGATTTTGTTAAAAATGCAGTATAGTGTTGTCTCTAGTTTCTTTTTGGTATACTTACAAGGTCCCAATTTGTATAGAGGATTGATCTCTTTTGTTGAGAACCATATTTTGGTGTAGGTTCTCTTCTTCTGGTATACGGTTTGCAAAAGGGGTTTCCCCCCAATTGTTAATAAATTATTTACCTTACAAAAAAATGATATTTTTTTCGTTTTGCTGCTTGTGTTGACTGGAAATTCACTCACCTAATACCTTTTTCGACAACTCCATTAGAGGGTTCATGTTTATCTTTTGCACATACACTGAGCATATGCATTAGAGGGTTCATGTTTATCTTTTGCACATACACTGAGCATATGCATTGTTAATGGCAGGTTAAGGTACAGGAAGGTGGAAAAGATTGGGGTTGGGGTGTTGTAGTCAATGTGGTGAAGAAGTCTCCAGCAGCATTGGGTTCTTTGCCCACTGCCCTCTATGCTTCACGTGGCGCTGGCTATATTGTGGATACCTTACTTCATTGCTCTCTGGGTTCCAGTGAAAATGGTTCTCGACCCAAACCATGTCCTCCTTGTCCTGGGGAAAAGGGTGAAATGCATGTGGTGAGTACATAATACTGCTGTGTTGTAGTTTTCCAATACACATTTCATTGCACACAAGTGAATTAGTTTATGAGCATTAGTTGTATTTTTAAATCTGAGTGGCTGCTTCTGGGACATGACACAACATTAAAATTTGTAGGTTCCTGTTCAGTTACCCTTAATTTCTTCTCTCAGCAAGCTTAGAATATCTGTTCCTTCTGATCTTCGGCCTTTGGAAGCGAGACAAAGTATTTTCCTTGCAGTACAGGAGCTTGAAAAACGGTTCCCCGAAGGCCTCCCAAAGCTTAACCCTGTAAAGGTATTTATTTTCACTTCCTGTTTCTTTTTTCTTTCTAAATTTGGAATTTGCCATTTAAAAAAATATCAGGTCATTGATCATAAATGATGGTTGTCAAATTAAGTGCCAAAACCTTGTTTCCATTAGCATGAAGAGCAAAAATCCTTGGGCCTAATGTTGACACTAGATTGGCATATTAAATGGCCACTTTCTCTTCCTTCGTTTGGGGAATATTTATCTGACTAGAAGCTATGTGTCAGGAGCATTGCTAGTGATGTGTATGCAAAAACTGCAGGTCAAAAGCTGGAAATGAGTATTTTTTTTATTGAAGGTAAAGTAATTTTATAAATTAGAACAGCACAAAGGATGTGCTATTGGGACTGTACAATGTAGCAAAGGAACAAACGACAAACTGTGCCTCGTCTAGTCTTGTAGGGATTCTAATGTTTGTAGAACTCTTTCAGCCTCATTCACATGTTCCATCCTACACCATAAGCAAAACAAAAATGTACAATTTGACTTTAACTCATTGGTTGAGCTCGTCGTATCTTCAAAACATTTTCTATTTCTTTTAGTCCAGACAGTCCACCAAATGCATGCAGGTATAGTATTCCACCACAGTAGCTTCCTCTTCCTTGGGCCTTTTCTGTGCCAGCACCTCAAAATTGGTGAACTGTGAACTTTTGATGAGAATGCACTCAATAACCTGCTTATAGGAATATTTATCTGACTGAAAGCTGTCTCAGGAACACTGCTAGTGTGATGTATATGCAAAAACTGCAGTCAAAAGCTGGAAATGAGGTCTGTAATGCAATAGTAATTATGGCACGGTGTGTCTTAACAAACGTGGGACAATCTATATACTTAATTGTTTGTAGGGTTTGGGAATATCATATAGCTGTCTTTAACGACATCCTATGTTGGTGGCTATTGTGCCCTGTGATTGTAGTTAAGGCTACCTACTTGTAAGGTGTAAGGCAATTTGTCAATTTATTCTCGATTTAAAAAAAAGATTCTCTCATATGATGCTTTTATAACTAGGCTTGACCAAAGCCAAAAAACAAAATCCTGTATCGATAGCACTTCAGTGCAAAATGAAAGGTATTACGACATAGATTTATATATTAGTTGATTCCTTCAAGTCCTTACACGAGAGATAGGGCCTTGTATTCTTCTGCAGCCTCGTTGTGATTGTACATACACCTTTGTTGCTTTTAAAAACTGTTATTTAGTAAGATACTAAAACTCAAAACTTACTTTCCAAAAGGAAAAAGATCTCGCAGCTGATGACTCCTTGAAAACACAAAAGAAGGGGAAAAGAAAAAGAAGGCAAAAAAGAAAAGACCAGAGCTAAAAAGAAAGAAAAAGTTGCAAAAAGAATAAAGCGGGAAAGTGAAATATCCTGATAAGCTAACTGGACCAATATAGTAATTTTGTCTGATCTTGTTACTGAGTTCATTGCCAATTCCATATTACGGAACTTCTATTATATGTGCTGAGTAACAGTTCTTCTGCTGTACGGGTCAAACTTCTGTATTTATATATTATTTTGCTTGTCACATAAGCTTAGGTTCACCTGAAGTAATAGTTTGTTTTTAGTTTATCTTTTTGCTACTCGTATATGTTTATTCTTCAACTTTGGGCCACTGATGAAGACAAGGGTTTGTTGCTTTTCCCGATTTTTAAAATTGTAGGACATGGGCATTGGAGATCCTAAAGTTGTTGATATGGTGAACCAGATTGAAGAACTTGAGAAGACGTTGTTTTCTCATTCACTGCATAAGGTTTGACAAGAAGTTTTGTTTTGAATGATCTGTTTATTCAGTGAGGAGACAGTAAACTAGAGGCTTTTTTGCCATTTGCCTCTATAGATGATGGTTTACTTATTGTCACTACTTTTACATTTGCTGTTGCACACATGTGGGCAGTCACAAAATGAACGTCAGCTTAAGTGTTTCCAGAGGAAGGCTGAAGTGAACTATGAAATTCAACAACTCAAGTCAAAAATGTGTGATTCACAGGTAAATCTCCTATGTTGCTTGCTTGTCGACACTAAAGTTTTTTTTTTCCTTTTATTTATTTTTCTCCATTAGGCATTTATATTTGAAGTTCTCTCTTCATTGATCTCTTAGATGTGCTGGTTTAAATTCTTCTCACCTAAAATACTAACATTATATATCTCATGGCACACAATTATTTGCTTTCGTTCTTCTTTGGTTAGTGTATTTAATAATTATTGCTTTTCTGTTTTGCTTATCCGTCTTTTATTAAGATTAGTTTTGAGATTTTTCCTATGTTTTCAACTTTCAAGTAAGTGATCCTTAGAGTATTTAACAATTAAAACACTTTATGCTGGTTTTTTGCTATTTTATTTACTTATAACTAAATTTGGGAAATTTTCAGCTTCAAAAATTTCGGGATGAACTTAGGAACCGCTCCCAAGTCCTGAAAAAGCTGGGTCACATTAATGCTGATGGTGTTGTGCAGTTGAAGGGACGGGCAGCCTGCTTGATAGACACTGGAGACGAACTTCTCGTGACTGAACTGATGTTTAATGGTTATGTAACTGTTGTTTGAAAACTGTGTGCAATACTAACATCTTTGTTTATGTCGGAACAAATTGCTTTCGTATAGAAAATGAGAGACATTCCATTTTGTTCTGAACTTTGAAGCTTAAAATGGAAACTAGATAAAATTAAACGGAGTGTTATTGCATTTTAGAGATTTATATACAGTTATGGTGTATTGCATGGATCTAAAGCTTGATAGAACTCTGAAGCTAATTTTTTTTTTTTTTTAGTAGTCTCTTGGATCATATTGAAGATTCGTATACAATTATGGTTGGTTGCTCTGGAACTTAAACTTACAGATTTGCTGAAGCCAAACAAATAAAGCGTTTTATTCTTTTTTCTTACATTTCGTTATAGCCTTATAGTTATATCATCCCTACATACTTTTGCTAACTCGACATTTGAATACTCTGGTTGCTGTAGCTTCGCCTTAGGCAATGTTGTTTAATATCCAATGGGACATGGCCAGGCTTTGGAAAATCTTGTGGCATTCCCTTGGTGGTGCAAAAGTGGGTAGTTGATCGCTGATATTTGATATCGTGAATAAATTTTTGTGGCCAGGTACATTCAATGATCTTAATCATCATCAAGTTGCGGCTCTGGTAAGCTGCTTTATCCCAGGCGACAGATCAGATGAACAAATACAATTAAGATATGAACTTGCAAAACCATTACAACAGTTACAAGATAGTGCAAGAAGGATAGCAGAGGTAAGTTGAAAGAGGAATATGGCCTTCTTTATTTACACATCAGAAGCATGGATAACGCCAACAACTTTTCAGATACAACATGAATGCAAGTTGGAAATAGAAGTCGATGAATATGTGGATGCATCAGTTCGCCCATTCTTAATGGATGTTATTTACTGTTGGTCAATGGTGAGTAAATTAGATATATGTTTCATGCTTATTTCCCAATATGGTTCATGTTCTCGTATCGTTGATTTGTCTTGTTGAATTCTGTTAACATCATTCTCTATTCAAACTCTCTAAGCGGTTAGAGATTAAAGCCTGTTTGGCATTTTCTTCCATTCAATGAAACTAGACATTAATAAGGCATTATCTTGCTGCACCATTGCCTTACAAGGTCTTCCCCTTTCTTTGTTGTTGGCCAGTCCTGAAAGATAATAGTTCATATATCGTAAAGCATCAATTTCAGAAAATCTATTGTAAGGCACCCCCTTAGAAGAGTTTTTTTGGGGGGGGGGGGATGAGACGCAACCATTTACACCAAAAAGACCAGGAGACTACCCAAAGATCCACAAAATTGGTCCTCCCAACCGTTGCCTTTCAAACTCCATATTACTTGCAAATACTTCTTAGTACGTGATGGATACTTGAGCTGTTCAATCGTCAAATGCATCATTTCTGCATTTGAGGTCCTTAATTACTTAAAAATGAATGAGGTTGCCAATTACCTGAAATACCTTTTTTAGAAACAAGAAGGCTTACGTTGAGTCGTCCAAAGTTTACCTAGGTTCTTTCCCTTCTCCAATATAATAAACTAAAGAAAGAAAACACTGGAGATTTCATCTTCCTCTAATCTTTGTTAATCTGCATATTGCTTTCGCTTAGGGTGCATCTTTTGCGGAGGTTATACAAATGACAGACATATTTGAAGGTAGCATCATACGGCTGGCTAGAAGGCTTGATGAATTTTTAAACCAGGTAAATTCATTAGAACTTCAGTTGTGTTTATGAATAATTCGAGATATTAAGTATCATTGTTCATCGCCATCCACTTGGTGCATTGGGAGAGCACTTCCATAAGACTAAGTTTTTTTTAGTTATATACTTATTTATTCAATAAGCTGCGGTAAACAAGCATGTCAATGGTACCTGTAGATCTGTACTTTCTTTTTTGATAATATACTAGTTTTTGAAATATGAGTTTCCTTTCCTTGTACTTAACATCTCTCCACTTGTTTACATTATAGAGTCAAATAATGAGAGACTTTTCTCTTGGCATTTTCAGTTGAAAGCTGCTGCACATGCTGTGGGAGAAACTGATTTAGAGAACAAATTTGGTGCAGCAAGTGACAGTCTTCGGCGAGGGATAATGTTTGCAAATTCTCTCTACCTGTAAGAGTTCTTGTAGAAGTAGATCAGTGCTGGGTAGCTGGGAGTACTCATTATTGGTATATCAAGCTGTGTATCTCTGGTATGGGACTAGACAGATTCTTCTTTTATTCTTTTCCTATTATTCAAAGTAATATTTTTCTTATTTCTAGTGATACTTTTGTGTAGTGTAATGTGGCAGATGTATAAGTTTGCTGTCTGATTATAATTGTAACACACTTGATAGTAATTTGGTGCTGGAAGAGAAATCGCTTTGGGATTTTTTCCCGGGGAAATCAGGATTTCAAACTGGGAGAACTTCAAGGTTTATATCAACGGTGCAAAAATACGAGGGCGTGGAGGTGGGACGTACACCTTTTTTTTTAATGCAATATGAAAATTGGAAGTCACTAAACATAGAGTTTGTAGTGCTGTTGACTCATCTAAATTCCTAAATTCCCAGCTCCAAAGGTGAGACATATCCATAAAGAAAATTCCTAATTCCTACTTATCTATACTAGACAAAAACATTATATAACCTTTGATCCTTATTCTCTTCGTTTTAGCAGCTTCCCACCAAGCAATTCGCATCCCATGTTCCATTTATCTTATCATGCAAGAATGGATTGACAGAGCTGATGAGCATTGCTATTCTACCATTTTTTTTAGAATTGTTTTTATTACATAGGTACTAGGGGACATTGGGGAGGGGATTACAAGATGGAGAATCGAACCCTCACCAATAAGGTTAGAGTTCAGGAAGCCAACTAATTGAGATACTAAGATTTCCTTTTTAACATAGGGAGTTGGGGAGGGGGAAATGGGTGAGGCGATTACAAGGTGGGGAATCGAACCCTCACCAACAAGGTGAAAGTTCAGGTGGCTAACCAACTGAGCTACTAAGATCCCCCATCATTTCTTTTGGATTCTGGCAATAACTACTTAAAGAATAAGAAGCATGGACTACAACAGTATCATGGAAATAACAGCTTCCAGTAGGCTAATGGCTTCACAATCAGCATCTCCTTCACCACAAGGATAGTCCAGAGCCTCCTGCAAAGTCTCTAGTGGAACACTAGGCTTAGCTATGCACCATAGCCCATTATTATGTACCCTTGTTACCGGTGCAACTGCTTGACCATCGCCACCCTGAGATGGAATACAAGGTGGCAAAGGGGT
This sequence comes from Anisodus acutangulus, assembly GCA_029783415.1. Classification (NCBI taxonomy): domain Eukaryota; kingdom Viridiplantae; phylum Streptophyta; class Magnoliopsida; order Solanales; family Solanaceae; genus Anisodus; species Anisodus acutangulus. Next base: position 15,037,949 of record CM056511.1, on the reverse strand, counting down.
TACACGGTTACAGTATTGAACACTGGAGGAATTTCAGCAACAAAAGGAAGAGATAATGCTGGAGGTGAAATGTTTTCTTTTAATGGGGGAAGTGGGCTATTAGTTGTTTTCTATTAAAGTAGAGTCCATTTGGGCCTTAGCTTTTCCTCTAGTGGTTGGCCCCCGTTTGGACACTACCTTATTTTTACTTACTTTGTCCTTTGGGGAGGACCCAAAATTCCTTTTGAATACTAAGTTCAGTGCAACATCATCATTATTAACCTTCTCAGGAGGAGTGACATTCACATGTCCTCCACTTTCAGGTATATCTCCTAGGGGCACAATTATAGTAGACACATATTGGGAACCTGGAGTCCCATCCCGTTGATGAGCAGTCTTAAACGCATGGGAAATTGCTTCCCCCTGTGTGGACGCACCAGGTCCCTTACTTGTTCCCATTTACTTCCCAATTTTTTAAGAAACCTAGATACAATCTCCTATTCCTCACTTGCTAGAATATTAGGCCTTCACTTTCCCCCCAGTAAGGCTTCCCTCAAACAAATGGTCGACAAAGGACTTTGATTGTCCTTTGTCCGACTCATCTCTCTTTTTACCATCTAAAAGAGAAGAGTTACATGGTATAGCAGTGGTTCCTTCATCTGCTTCCTTTTCTACTAACGTTGCTTGTTCCTTTACAACAACCTCAGAGGAAGTCGGTTGAACAATCTATGCCTCAACATTTTCCAATTCAGCATTTCCCTTGACTGCACCCAAATTTTGACCCGAAACCTTAGGGTTCTTATCCTTCTCTTTTATTTCAACTATATGACCGGAGAGATTGAACATAGACATTGTTTGTTCACTACCATTCAAGGTAGTTTGTCCTTTAGGAGCGATAGATTCAAGTTTCGAGACAAACTTTTTGGGAGTTTGACTCTTTCGATGTCAAGAAGTAACATACATAACATGTTTTGAGGGTGTAGAAGACGCGTTTGGGTTAGAAGTGAGTGGATATTTTGGCGGTGACATTGTGGGGCTTTGGTCAGAAGGGTTTAGGACTTTTGGAGGTGAGACAGTAGGGTTTGAGTTAGTAGAGTTCGGTGAGGTAGATTTGGGTTGAGACATGGTAGGAATTAGAAGAGAATATGAGCAAAGTGAAGTTTTGATGTGGGAGTTTAAGGAGAGAAACTGGAACTTCGACAATTTTTTTGCTTTGAAGAGAGACAAGTGAGTTTGGAAGAGGAAAAATGTGTTTTTGGTAAAGTAGTCTGTCGTGTTGCGTGAAAAGGGGTAATTAAAAATGAATGGGGTTCATCTACAATCACATTTAGGAGAATAGGTGGGAGAAATTATAATGACATGGCACTTTAGAAAGTTTAAAACATACAAGTATAGATGGAAATACTAACATGAGTCAAAAAATCAGGTTCCTTGACAATTTTTGAAATGAGGGCAATATCGTCGTAGAAGGCAATATCACTTATCCTTGAAAAATCTTGAGATTACCATGTTTGCATACCTGTAACAGTATAGAACTGAGTTAGACATTACAAAAAACACTTCTAACATATACCTATCCTCTAATCATAGTAAATCATTGTGGGATATTGTAAGAAGACAATTAGTTTATTTTGATAAATACCAGCTCCAAACAATTTCTTTCAAAACGTTCCTTGCTCAGTGCCTTCGTGAAAATATCTACTACCTGGTCCTCCATTTTGCAGAACTTCATACAAATCATCCCATTTTCAATATTGTCCCTTAGAAAGTGGTGCCTAACATGAATATGTTTGGTCCTCTTGTGTTGCACTGAATTTTTTGCCATATTGAGTACACTTGTATAATCACACAACAAGGGCACACAATCAGTAAACACACCAAAATCCTCAAGTTGTGACTTGATCCAAAGAAGTTGAGCACAACAAGAGGCAACAACTACATATTCAGCTTCTTTAGTAGAAAGAGCCACCTAATTTTGTTTCTTTGTACGCTATGAGATCAAACAAGATCCAAGGAAATTATCCATTCCAGAAGTGCTCTTTCTATCGACCGAATATCTAGCATAATCCGCATCAGCCTTTCCAGCCAAATCAAAATAATCTCTTGAAGGGTAGAAAAGGACCATGTTCAGAGTCCCTTTGAGATACCTCAGAATTCTTTTTGCAGCCTTCAGATGAGATTTCTTTAGTCATGATTGAAATTTTTCACACAGGCCCACATGGCAACACTAAACAAAATTTTAGGTCTTCTTGCAGTCAGGTAGAGCAAGGACCCAACGATACCCTTGTACATGGTTTCATTCATCGGAGAATCAGGTTCATCCACATCCAGTCGAGTAGTAGTAGCTATATGAGTATCAATGGTTTTAGGATTTTCCATTTCAAACCTCTTTAACAGCTCTTTGAATTACTTTTGTTGACTAATCATGGTGCCTTTTGGAGTTTGTTTGACTTGTAACCCAAGAAAGAAGTTTAGCTCACCTATCATGCTCGTTTCAAACTTACTACCCATGAGCTTTGCAAACTCCTCATACATAAAATCATTTGTGGCACCGAATATGATATCATCAACATAGACCTGAACAATCAACAAGTTTCTTCCTCTTTTCTTCAGAAATAAAGTGTTGTCAATTTTTCCCCTTTTGAAGTCATTTTCAAGAAGGAATTTTGACAATCTCTCATACCAAGACCTAGGAGATTTCTTCAAGCCATACAAAGCCTTATCAAGCTTGTAAACATGCTCAGAATGCTCATGATCTTCAAAGCTAAGAGGTTTCTTGACAAAGGCTTCCTTTTTCAGATAGCCATTTAAGAAAGCACTCTTAATATCTATTTGGAACAATTTGAATTCCACCTGAGATGCAAAAGTAATGAGAATCCTGATTGCCTCTATTCTAGAAACCGGAGCAAAAGTCTCATCATAGTCAATCCTTTTTTTTGGATTGTATCCTTGAACCACCAGCCTTGCCTTGTTTCTGGTAGTGTTTCCAAATTCATTTAGCTTGTTGCGAAACACCCACTTGGTTCCTATGATGGTTGTGTGGGAAGGTCTGGGTACCATGTGCCATACCTTATTCCTCTCAAATTGATAAAACTCTTCTTGCATGGCTGGCTGCAATCCAGTCGGCATCCTTCAGAGCCTTTTTAATATTTTTAGGATTAATTTGAGAAAGGAAGGCTGAGAAGGCAAACATGCTTCTCGCCTTGGATCTAGTTTGAATTCTAGAATCCAAAAGAGTGATCCCATAATGTAATTGATGAGATCCCTTGTGCTTCCAATTTGAAACATGTACCTCAGGTTGACCAGTGCTTTGAGGGTTTAATGAACTAGGTTCCTCAGAGTCTACTCTATCATTATCTTCTACATAGGCCGGATCTTCATGATTGCTTTGTCCAGACCTTGGGATACCTGATACATCTTCAATAACCTAAAGTTCAACTTCATGAGAAATAATAGAGGCACCAGGTCCCTGCGTGCTTCTTGGAGACTCTGCATCATCATCTTTCTTGACTTGACTCATCAAATCTGTCTTTCAATTTAAAATTTTAATGGCCTCGTCAGGAACCTTTGAAAATTTCCCATCTTTAGTTTCATTATTTTGCATGCCTTTGTCACCAAGAACATTTGACCCATCAAAGATCACATGCACACTTTCTTCAACTCATTGAGTTCTTTTATTGAGGACTTTGTAGGCCTTGTTTTGTGAAGAATATCCAAGAAAAACACCCTCATCACGTTTAGCATCAACCTTCCCCAAAGCCTCCTTACCATTGTTGAGAATAAATCATTTTCACCCTAAAGCTCTTAGGTAAGTCAGCTTGGGCTTTTTCCCATTGAGTAGTTCATAGGGAGTTTTCTCAAGTAAGGACCTGATCATGCACCTGTTAATCAAGTGACAAGTAGTGCTGACAGCTTCATTCCAAAAACTCTTAGATACACCACTGGCTATTACCATAGTTCTAGCCATATTTTCAAGAGTTCTATTTTTACTTTCCACAATACTATTTTGTTGAGGTGTTCTTGGTGTAGAGAAATTGTGACTTATACCATTTTCAACACAGAATTCATCAAACTTTGCATTATTAAATTCAGTACCATGATCAGACCTGATACTTATAATGTGGTTCTCCAACTTGACTTGAATTTGTTTCATAAAAGCAACAAAAATAGGAAATATTTCATCCTTGGTTCTAAGAAACAGAGTCCACGTGAATATGGAGTAGTCATCAACAATGAAAAAAATATACCATACCTATTTCCTCCTATGCTTGGAACTCTCACTGGCACAAAAAGATCTATGTAAAGAAGTTCAAGTGTCCTAGAGGTACTCACCACTTTCTTTGGTTTGAAGGATGATCTGACATGTTTTCCTTTTACACAAACATTACACACCTTGTGAACTATAAACTTGGTTTTTGGTAGCCCACAGACCATATCCTTCACCACCAGTTTGTTCAGTAGTGAAAAGCTTGCATGCCCGAGCCATTTGTTCCATAGTTCAATATCATTATCCAGGGCACTAAGGCATGCCAGGTCATTCCCATTTAATGAATCAAAGTCAGCCACATAAATGTTCTTGTATCTTCTTGCTATCAGAACCACTTTACCAGATTTGATGTTGGTGACAGTGCATGAAATAGATGTGAACTTACTTCATTTCCTCTATCACAAATTTGAGAAACACTCATCAAGCTGTATTTCAACCCATCCACATAGTACACATTTTCAATTACAAGAGAGAGTGTCTTGCCAATTTTTCCCACGCCAAGAATATACCCTTTCTTGCCATTTCCAAAAGACAAGCTCCTACCTTGAAAGGCTTTGAGTGAGAAAATCCTCCATTCTTCCAGTCATATGCTTCGAGCAACCACTATTCATGTACCATTTTTGACTACTTCCCTCCACTCCAGCCTGTAGATAGTGTCATTGATTATATTTAGGAACCTAAATCAACTTGGGTCCCTTTGAATTATAAAAAAAGATGAAGCAGACCTTTTTTGGTCCATGCAGGTAAACCAGTTTTCCTCCGATGAGGATTGTGTCCCTCTGTTCTAGACTCCTTCTCAACAAATTTCATATTTTTCTGAAAAACTTGACTTTTGGCTTTGCATGCATTTTTATAATGTCCTATTTGACCACAGTAAGTGCATAGCCAATTGTCAGGATTAGTAACATACTTGTTGTGAGGATTATAGGGAGATTTTTCCTTTTGGAAACCAACATCTTCCCTACCTCCCGTGTTGATCTTGTTCATAGAAGCAACTGCCTCAGAGGACCAGGTCTTGTGAAGTGACATGTCAAGATCACTTTTTACTCTTTTCAAGTTCTCTTGAAACTGTCTATTCTTTTCACGCTTAGTAGTGAGATTCATTTTGTTTTTTTTGAGTTCACTCTCAAGCTCAAACTGAATCTCACTACCTACATCATTTCCTTTTTAAATGGACGTCCATCCATTTTTTAATTTTACTTCTTAACAAGGAATTTTTTCTAGACATTTCCTCAACCCGTTCCTTCAAGTTTATGACATTTTCAGCCATGACATCCTTTTCTTATTCTATTTCACTAAATTCTTCTGTTAGAACATCCTTCTCTTTTATGAGGCTATGATATGCATCAATTAACACATTTGCTAATGACATGAATTTCTTCTAAGAGTAGTTTTTCATGTTTTTTTGAACATCAAGAAAATTTACCTCATCTTCTTTAATGTCATCTTCAGATTCAGATTTTTCCATGAGTGCAAATATTGACTCATACTCTGAAGGTCCATCATCAACATCCATTATAGATGCATCTTCTTGATTATCTCCATCTTTAGATTCTCTTGAAGTGTTTTCCAGGCAGCCAGAGCTTGCTTCACCACATTGTCAGATGCATCTCTTCTTTTGAATATTTTATCCGAAACTTGGTTCCTCTTTGCTATTTTTTCAGAGTTATTCTTGTAGTAGTCCTGCTTGTGGAGAGGACATTCTTTGATGAAATGTCTAGGCTTTCCATATTTGTGACAACAATCATTTCCTTTAGGGTTCTTGCTTGAACTTCTTCTTTTGGGGAACCCACCATTATTCTGGAAAATCTTTTGAAATATTCAAGTAAGATAAGCCATGTTTGACTCATCATCACTCTAGTCACTTTTAGCAGCAGCCTTGAGAACCAGACTCGTTTCTTTCTTTGGCTCTCTCCTTTCTAGATCTTGTTGTTTCTTCAGCTCATAAGTTTTGAGGTTTCCAATGAGCTCATCAATGGTCAGATTTTGCAAGGCCTTGTCTTTAGTGATATCATTGACTTTGCTTTCCCAAGAACTAGGCAGTACAATGAGTATTGTATGAACCAACTTGTTGGTTTGGATAATTTCACCGAGAGAATGAAGTTTATTTATTTTGGAGGTGAACTTGGTGTGCATGTCCTGAATAGACTCACCATCTTTCATCTTGAAGAGTTCATATTCTGTGGTGAGCATGTCAATCTTGGACCGCTTCACTTGACTAGTTCCCTCATGAGCAGTTTGAAGGGCTTCCCAGATCTCCTTTATGGTTTGATAATGAAGAAGGGTTGATGTAATGGATTGACAAGCTGAGATATAATTGTACTCATTTGATATGATACCATAACCAAAAAATTTCTTGGCCTTGAAATTCTTTTCTACGACCTTTCTATCAGCATCATTGTATTCCCTCCTTGTTTTGGTGTTGTTATAAGATTATCCAGATATGTGTTCATGGGAACATGAAGACCATCACAAATAATATCCCACTACTCAGAATCCTCTGCCATAATGAAGTAATGCATTCTAGTTTTCCACCACCCATAATATTTTCCATTGAATCTCAGTGGTTTTGTGATAGATTGTCCTTCTTCTAGGTTTGGTGGAGCAGCCATTAGAAAGATCATTTCTAGGTGTTAACCTTTTAGAAAGAACCTGCTATGATACCAATTGATATCCCACTACTCAGAATCCTCTGCCATAATGAAGTAATGCATTCTAGTTTTCCACCACCCATAATATTTTCCATTGAATCTCAGTGGTTTTGTGATAGATTGTCCTTCTTCTAGGTTTGGTGGAGCAGCCATTAGAAAGATCATTTCTAGGTGTTAACCTTTTAGAAAGAACCTGCTATGATACCAATTGATATAATATATGAGTCCACTTGGTGTAGAGAATTGAGTTCTCTAACTGTTTTCTTAAGTAAATAAGAAGGTAAATAACACAAGATATTTACGTGAAAACCACCTTGCTCAAATGAGTAAAACCACGACCTACCACAATAGAATTTTATCAAAACATCACTAAAATCGAGAAATGTTCAGATTACAACCTCTTGAAACCTAGGAATTAAACTCTTAGTCCTTGCCCCCCTACAATAACTCTATTGCAAGACCTCTACAATAACTCTATTGCAAAGACACACCTTGGCTAACTCTAGCCAAATGTACAACTCAAAGACTTGAGAAAAATAGACCTACAAAAAGCTTCTTAAAAGAAGTGTGGGTTTACAAGTCCAAGAAAAAAAGACCAAGACTCAACAAACCTAAGGACTTAAAACATCTTTAGTAGTAAGAGAACTGGTTTTTCTATTTGTTGCAACTTTAGTCTTGATATGAGCACTAGAGATGTAGGCGACTTACAGATGAATATGAGAGCAATTTGGGTTCTGCAAGATTATGTTTGTAACTTGTAACATGTTGTATATATATGAGGAGTGAGGGAAGTGACAAAACCTTAATCCTTGGACCAACGGTCGAGCTGCAACAACACTGCTGCTATGCTGCGACACTTCCACTGTGTCAGCAACTTTACAACTGTAGAGTTGACTTGCGTATCGGCAGAACTAGTTCCTTGAAAAACATAACTGGTTCCTTGAAAAACATAACTGGTTCCTCGTACATGTTTGTCAAATCATTAAAACAAAATATAGCATAACTTATCAGAAGGGTATAAAGTCGTTTGCAAGACACTTGAATGTATTTGGTTAGGTATGCTAAGCACATGTTCCTGATGCTAAGGGAGGCAAATTAGATAGCAAGGTAGAATTTTGTGTTTTGTTGGGCTTTAGCACAGTTGCAAAAAGGTACCGAGTGTACAATGTTAGTAGCAATAAGGTGTTTGTCATTAGAGATCGTATAGTAAAAGAATCTAGCCACTATGATTGGGAACAAGATATTATTGTAAAGAAACAAGGTGGGAGTACTTCAGTTGCAACCCAAAATCCACAGGAGAGTGATACTCTCTATAATCTTTTTACTGGGCAAAACACAATTCAGATGTTGAATTAACTACAAATTCTCATGTTTTGAAGACCAGATCACTAGCTAAAGTTTACGAACAATGAAAGTTTGCTATTATTGAGCCATCCTTCTATAAAGAAGCAGCAAGTCAGGAAGTTTGGGTTTAAGCAATTGAGGAGGAGCTTGCCATGATCAATAAAAATGATACTTGGGAGTTGGTTGATACGCCAGAACAGAATAACATTAGCAGTGTCAAATGGGTCTATAGAGCAAAGTTTAATCTAGATGACTTCATTTTCAAGCATAAAGCTAAACTTATAATTAAAGGCTATTCTCAGCAGCCTGGAGTGGACTTTGGAGATACATTTTCTCATGTTGCAATACATGAGATAGTAAGATTTCTAGTCGCTATTGCAACACAATACAAGGAGAAAATATTCCATTTGAATGTCAAATCTACATTTCTCAATGGATTGCTTGAAGAAGATATTTATGCTGAACAACCTGAAGGTTTTACAGTTGCAGGTGAAGAAGATAGAGAGTATAAGCTTAAGAAAGCTCTTTGTGGTCTTAAACAAGCTCCAACAACTTAGTATAGTAGTCTGGATACTCATTTGTTGTCTCAAGGCTTCAACAGAAGCCTAAATGAGCCTACTTTGTACCTCAAAAACCAAACTGATAGAAAGTTAATTGTAATATCAGTTTATGTTGATGATTTGGGGATCACATGTGAAAATCCTCTTGCGGTCCAAGAAGTTGAAAATGAAATGTTAAAAGTTTTTGAGATGTCTGATCTATGAGGGATGATGTATTTCCTTGAAATAGAGATTTCTCAAACTTGTGATAAATCTCTATTTCAAGTTCAATATCGTAAAAGCATTATGCCTTGAATCTGTTAAAAAAGTTCAATCTCGACAAGTGCAAACTTGATACAACTCCACTTGTTGTGAATGAAGATTTGATGAAGGATGATGAAGAAAAGAGGACAAATCCAAAACTTTATAGAAGTCTTATTGGTAGCCTATTGTATCCTACTGCTTCTAGGCCATATGTAATGTTTGCTGCTAGTTTGTTTTCCTGATATATTCAAAGTCCAAGCGCTAAATACTTTAGAGCTGTTAAAAGGGTGTTAAGGTACATTAGACAGATAATTGACTATGAAATTTGGTATAGAAGTGTGGATAGTGGAGTTCTTATTGGCTATTCTGATAGCGATTGGGGTGGATGTTTGGATGAATACAAAAGCACATCTGGTTACTCATTTTCTCTTGGTTCGGGAATTTATTCTTGGAGCACAAAGAAGCAATATATTGTAGCCCAATCTTCGGCATAAGTTGAGTATGTGGCTGCTGCATCTTCTTCAAATCAAGGAATTTGGTTGAGAAATATCTTGTTTGAATTGGATCTGTTGCCATAAGAATCAACAATAATATATGTGGAGAATAAATCAGCCATTGCAATGGCTAAAAATCCGGTGCAACATAGAAGAACAAAGTATATCAACATCAGATTTCATGCTTTAGGAGACAGAGAAGAATGGTGAAGTTAAGCTGGTGCATTACAGTAGTGAAGAATAACAAGATGATATTCTAATCAAGGCTCTTCCCACCAACAAGTTTGAGTTTCAAAGAATGTTGCAAGGAGTTTCAACGAAAAATCTTGAGAAGGACTGTTAGGAAATTAAGATTTCTCTAGAACTCCAACATTAGTAAATATGTTTTAGTTTTGTAGTAGATTAGTCTTTTGGGTTAAAATGAGTGGTGGTTAGTGAGACACATATGTAATTAGTTTAGTCTGAAATATTTTTCTTATTATGTGATTTGTAATAATCACACTTTATATAAAAAAAACATCTGAAATGAAATTGAGATAGAAAATAGAATTCCAAAATTTCAGTCTTCTCCTTCGTCATCTTCAAATTCTTGTAGCGATTTACAGTTGCAATTTTTCTGATGTTCCTTCCTTGTAGCTTTGAAATTCTTCTTTATTTTCTTTCTAACACTATGCTATTGTTTATAGGGTCAAGGTAGGCCAGCGCTATCACACACAAGATAGGTTGGGTGGTGAGTGCAAATGCACAAGCAACACGCAATCACGCATTGCATTTTCTCCACTAGGTACGATTACGCAACTTGAGCGCGATCACACTAAATCTCTATTCCAGATATAAAAAGAGCAGAATTAGGATTAGCTTATTTTACCATTATTGGATTTTGGGAGCTCTGGAGCTTGAATCAAAGAGAGGGATTTCATCTACAAGCTTGGTTAAGTGATCTAAACTTGTCCTTGATTAAATTTATGATTACCTGCTTAATTTTATGCCCATATCAAGATATTTTAAGGTAGAAATTAATATTTTTTAATCTAATACAATACGTCTATGATCGAGCAATAACGACGCTGATAAGATCAAATTGAATGTGTGAAGGATATGATCCTGGTTCTGGATTTAAGAGAGTGAAAATTAAGAATTTGAGGATAGATTTGACATGGATTGAAAACTAATGATAAATTTGGACTCGTAAGGTATAGGTTACCCAAAAACATAATCAATTTTGGATTTTGTCCATAGAGTTTGGGGTGACTTTTGGGGTTGTCAACTTTGATCACTTCAAGTTAGTCTAAAATTGTAATATGTGTGTCATTGTACTCGTTTAACCTCATAGAGTATTTTTGAATTGATTGAGTTCATGATATTAATTCGAGGTGAGGAATGGTGGTCCGAAAGAGCTACTTCAGATTGAGGTAAATTAAGACCTTGACATTAATGATAAATTTTTTCCTAAATTAACTTACTTGTGATATACCACATATATTGGGATAGAATATATGCGAGGTGATGAGTGCATATACAGATCCCGAGGTTACTTATTGAGGTATTATGGCATACCATGCATGATTTTCATATTTTTACTTGTTGCATGACTATTTGAGCATACCTCCATGTTAGAGATAATGTGATAAACACCGTTTTATGTTAGTTTAACATTTACGAGCTATGCACATGTTAGATACATTTTAGCTGATAGTCATGCACTTGTATGCTTTATACTTACATACCCAATTGAGTACTTTGATATGATTGACACGTGAATTGTCCGTGTGAGTTATAATTTAGCACGTGAGTCATCCGTTAAATATGTGGATGTAGATTTAAATCCTTCTAAAGTCACTATAAAATCCAAGAAAACTGGGCAATGTGCATATAGGTTTATTTTGTTGGAAGCACAATTGTTTATTATATGCGCTACTAGCGATACCTAAAGACTTACTCCAGGATAGGTTGGGAGAGTGAGTCGATGATCTTACTAGGTCTTCTAGAGTCACAGTTACCGTGTGTGAGCAGATCTAGTAAGCGGGGATCCAACTGCTCACAAGTGTTTTCAGCCAAATGTTAATTTCTTTTTAGTTGAGTTGAGCCACCACTAGTCTCTGAAGGTGAGTTCAACTCATATCCTCTACTTTCAATCCATGTTTGCTTTCACGGAGCTGCGTCTGCTATCAATTGTATTCAAAACGAGTACTTCATGACTTAGTCTCCATTTTGATGGCATGGATATTTTGCACATGTCTTTGTATTATGCTTTCACACTTATATTTATTTAAGAAAGCAATAGTGTTCTCTTTTCTCTTATCCTAGAATTGAATATGCTTTTAGTACTTAGAGGACTCACTTAATGGTAGCGACTTGTTGGATGCTCATCGCGGCTTAAATCCAGATTTGTCTCATGACCACTTTGGTTGACCATCGTAATGTACAAGGCATATGAAGTTCATGTTAGTGTTTATAGGAACTCTCCAGAAAAGTAAAGTCATTCTATGATATGCGTGCATAATTCCAAAATTACGAAAAATTTATTGAAATGCCTATTACTTTTTTAGAAATGTTTATTGTAGAATAGTGTAAATCTCATTGATGAAGTTCTCTTATTAATGTAATATATATAGAGTATACAATTGTAGTCCTAATAGAATTAGGATCTCTATTTTATATTAATTATGCTAAATATTAATTACAGAATATATTGTGAATATATATGGAATGCGTACTGATACGAAGTCAAGGAACAGTTGCTGAGAAAGCCCCTTTGTGAAGATATATGCGTACTGATACGAAGAAGGAACACGCAACACCCTAACGTGACCCATTACAACCTTCTCACGAACAAAGTGAATATCCATCTCAATATGCTTGGTTCGCTGATGTTGAACCGGGTTATGAGACAAGTAGACAAAAGTTATGTTATCATAGTAAATCAAAGATGCCTTATGTATGGGACAATGAAGCTCAAGAAGGAGATTTCGGAGCCAACATAGCTCGGCAACAACATTCGTGATGCCTTGATATTCTGCTTCTGCACTCGAATAGGAAAGCGTGGCTTGCCGCTTGGCAGACCACGATATAATATTATCCCCCAAAAATACATAATAGCCGGACATAAAGCGGTGGGTGTCCATACAGACTGTCCAATCTGCGTCTGTGTAAGAGAGCAATCTAGTCGCTGCGGAGGGATATAAATGAAGTCCATAGTCAAGAGTGACCTTAACGTACAGAATGATACGCGTACGAGCTGTAAAGTGAGGCTCCTAAGGAGAGTGCATGAACAAACACACATGTTAAACCGCATATGCAATATCTAGCCGAGTGAAGGTGAGATACTGAAGACCACCTGTGAGACTCCTATAACGAGAGGGATCGCTGACCGGATCCTCGTCATCTGCACTGAGTTTGGACTTGGAGTCGACGACAGTGGGCATGATCTTGCAATTTGCCATTTTAGCCTTGTAGACAATCTCTTTTGCATACTTACGCTGACACAATAATAAGGCATGTGCGAATCTGGTCACTGATATCCCAAAAAAATAACTCAACTTACCTAAGTCAGTCATCGCAAATTTGGACTTGAGTAGAGAAATGACCTCGTGCTTCAGTCCATCTGAAGAAGCTATCAATATAATATCATCCACATATAACAGAAGGTAAGCTGTGTCAGTACCTTGATGAAAAATGAATAATGAATGATCACTCTTGCTGCACACGAAGTCGATCTGTATAATGTAAGTGGCAAACCGCTCATACCAAGCAATGAGGGCTTGTTTCAACCCATATAACGACTTACGAAAATGACAAACATGATGAGGAGCCTGCGGATGCACAAAACCTGGCGGTTGATGCAAATAAACAGTTTTCTTCAAATCCTCATGTAAGAAAACATTCTTTACATCAAGCTGGTGAATAAGCTAATTCTTCCCCATAGCGATGCTCAAAATCGTGCGGATGGTAGCTGGCTTAACCACTAGACTGAAAGTCCCACCACAATCAACACCCTCATGTTGCCCTGTGCCATTTGCCACAAGTCTGTCCTTGTGACGTTCAAGTGCACCATTATCTCTGCACTTATGATGAAATAGCCACATAAAATGGATTACATTCACTCCCTCAGGTCACAGAACAAGGTCCCAAGAACGGTGTGAAATAAGCGCATTAAACTTCCCACGCATGGCCGCATTCCAATTCGGGTCAAGTTTGACTAAGGTTGGGTTTTTAGGTAGCGGGGAGATGGTTTGAGTGGACAAATTAAAGTGGACTTTTGGTTTAAAAATCCCGTGTTGTGCACGTGTTTCCATACGGTGGGTTGGGGGCTAGATCAGGTGAAATGGGTGGTAGGTGAGGACTGCGGGTTGGGTTGGATGGTTGCGGGACTGGGCTGGGCGGAAGTGGGATGGATAGTGTAGCCACTGCTCTAGGCGATGGGACTAGGCCATGGGGTAGTGGGCTGAGAATTGTTGTCACTGGGCTAGGCAGTTGGGTAATTGGGCTGTGGATATATTAGGCTGGATAGTGGTGGTAATGGGTTGGGCCGACGGGATGGGTGACATGGCAGTGGGTCCCATAGATGGGGCAGTGGGTGACGGGTTGAAATTTGGCCAATATTATGCGTTTTGAAGTAGAGGGGATGTGTCCCAGTCATCAAGGAAACCGTAGTCAGTGGCTCGGTATTTATGAGTGTTGGCAAATGGGAAGATGTTCTCATCAAATGTGACATATTGGGAGACTTTGATTTTGTCTGTGGATAACTCATAGCACAAGTACGCCGTATGATTTGACGGGGAACCTAGGAAGACACACGGAGTGGAGTGAGGTGCTATTTGTGAGAGACCGTTGAGGCAAGATTTGGGTAACAAAGACAATTGAACATTCGAAGGTGATCATAGGAAGGAATCCGACGGAAGAGAATTTTGATGGGTGTCCTATTTTGGATCGTACGGGCAGGTAAGATGTTAAGAATGTGTTCTACCATTTTAATGCATAAATCCAAAAGGTAGGGGGAGAGACGCATGAAAAAGAAGCGTACAAATCATATTGTTAATGGTGCGAAGAATTTTTTCGGCTTTACCATTTTGAGGGGAAGTATGGGGGCAGGAGAAACGAAAAACAATGCCATTAGCCGCACAAAAATTATGAAAGAGGGAGTTATTGAACTCACGACCATTATCACATTGAAATGTTTTGATGTCTTTTTCAAAATGAGTTTTAACCAATGTACGAAATTCAAGGAATTTGGAGTAAACTTGAGACTTAAGTTTAAGCGGATAGACCCAAAGGAAGTGATAGAAGTCATCCAAAAATTCCAAATAATATTTGTGACCTATGTTGCTAGTTATAGGAGATGTCCATAAATTCGAGTGAATAATATCAAAGGAAGAGAAAGTAATACTTAAAGAAGACGTAAATGAAAGTCTAACATGTTTCCCTAGATGACAAGAGGAGCACCTATGTGAAAGTTTCCCTTTATTACATTGGATTAGATTGCGGTTTCTTAGAGAATAAAAAGATGAGCTCCCGGATGACCAAGTCTACTATGCCACGTTGATGGAGATATTACAGCTAACGCGGTGGGTGGAGTGATTTAGGCAGTGGACGTGGATAGGAAGGGATAGAGGTCCCACACACTATTGCATCTCGTGCGGAGTCTCCCCGTACGTACGTCCTTTACAGAAAAACAAATGGGTTGAAATCAATGGATACAAAATTATCAGTGGCAAATTTTCTAACAAATATTAGGTTCTTGATAATGTTAGGGGCATATAGAACGTGTTTAAGGGAGTAGTGGGGTTGCAGTGGTGGAGTTAGTGTGTGGCCAAACCCTTGAATTAGATTGCGATGACCATTGCTGACCATAATAGATTGAGGAGTATTTAAATTGCGCAGTTGAAGAAGATTATCAGAATTGTTGGTGAGGTGCGACGTATCGCCCGTATCCATATACCAAGCAGCATCGGGCTGCGGGGCTGATGTGTAATGGGCCTGATGGCTTCGGTCTGCCTGGCGAACCGCTGCATGGGCTCCCAAGATGCTGGGCCTCGGCTGAGCCTACTGAGATTGATGTTCCTAGGCCTCTGGAGCGCTGCTTGAAGTGCAGGCCCAGGTACTAGACAGTGGCCCGGTCCACTACTGCGGTTGTTGGGCTTGTTGTGGACTGCATGTATTATTGGCCTATATTCCACAAGGAAGATTTGTGACTTCGGGTGTTGAGGAAGATGAAGCGAAAGAAGATATGTGGTCCGCGGGTGACGCCATGAGGGTATCCGAAATTTCTAATAGTATATAGGGTTTGGGACAACCGTATATTAGCTATATATATGTCTTTTCGAGTGATGTGGGGTGCAGGTGGGGTGTATATCACCTATATACCAGATGTATACGGGCGAGATATGTAGAAAAAAGGTCTGATTTGGTTGTATATCACTAAATATCACATGTATACCAGATGTATACGGGAAAAATAGGTAAAGAAGAGGGCTGATTTAGCTATATACGGTGAGATATCACTTGTAAACTAGATGTATACGACGAGATATTTAAGGAGGAGGGTCGATTTGGTTGTATATCAGTGAGGAGCCATGGTATACCGGTGGTATATGACTGTTATGCGGTGGAAAAGGGGATATCTCCTGTATACCAGATGTATACGGGCGAGATATATGGAAAAGAGGTCTGATTTGGCTGTATATCGCTAAATATCACATGTATACTCGATGTATACGATGAGATATGTAAGGAGGAGGGCCGGTTTGGCTGTATATCAGCGATGAGCCGCGGTATACGGCTGTTATGCGATGGAAGAAGGGAGGAAATATAGGGTATGGTGGCGCCGAAAAATAGGGTTTATGAATTTTTGGCTCTTGATACCATGTAGAATAGTGCAAATCTCCTTGATGGAGTTCTCTTATTAATGTAATATATATAGAGTATACAATTGTAGTCCTAATAGAATTAAGATCTCTATTTTACATTAATTACATTAATTATTAATTACATAATATATTGTGAAATATATTCACTATCAGGACTCATCCTAATGATTATATATTACATATCATTTATGATGATTTTATATTTATGCATGCACTTTTTTCTAAAGTCTCGTCCATTCTTATTCGAGGGAGTCGTTGACATTAGGGGTCGTTTGCTAGGATGCATTAGAAAAAATAATACATGTATTAACTTTTGGTATTACTAATTCCTTGTTTGGTATACTTTTTCAATATATGTATAACTAAGGCAAGTATTAATTATACATCTTATTTGGTATTATCATATGTGTAAAGAATGGATCTTGAGCATAACTCAACCCCAAAAGCTAGCTTGTAGGGTGACGACTATCCAAGTCCATATAAAGAGTCCATGTTCCCATTTCATATCCGATGTGGGACTCTTAACATTCCCCCGCACGCCCAGACCTTGTTAAGTGGAGCGTGGATAATATAATTTGGGGACCCAACATCGGTGAACAAAGAATTGAAATGGGTCTGGCTCTAATATCATGTAAAGAATGAATTTTAGGCCTGACTCAACTACAAAAGCTAGCTTGTAGGGTGAGGATTGTCCAAGTTCATATAAAGAGTCCATGTTCCTATTTCATATCCGATGTGAGACTCTTAACAATATGTATAACTAATGTATACCAAATCATGGTATTAGCAATATCAATATTACTAATGCATGCATAAGCGTGGTCAAAGATAAAATTGCGCTTCAATTTTATGCTTGATTAATACCAATATTATTAGTACATGCATACGCTTAGTTTAAAACCTCCGAATGTGTTCCCAAAATATTCAGTCCACATAAATTGCTTTAGATTTTGATAATTCACGACAAATCTAACACCTAAAAATTAATCTAAATACTTCACCTAGAAAAACAAGAAGATTCAGATACGTGTGCGCGTGTTAAATCAGTAATTAATTATCTATTTCACAACAAGCTGAAAATAAATATACAAAGAGAAAGAAGTTAAATTCAGAGAGAGTTGGTAGCTTCATGTTATTGATTTTGTCTGATTAGGATCTGTGTTTGAAGATGACGATGAGAAGAAAAAATTGCTGAGGTGAACATTGAAAGTATATGTATGTCCTAGAGACAATTTGTATTAGGATAAATGTACTTTATACACATTCGTATTATTATTAATGGAGATTAATATTTTGGCATTTGCAATTATTGAATTATTAGTTGATTGTTTATAATATTCTATAATATGCATCCCTAGAGGTTACGTTGTTATTAATAATGTGAGATTTTAATATTATAACGTAACTCTTAAAATAGTCTCGACTAATGATCATCGAGAATGGGATATCGATGATATGTGATAAGTCGACATATGGTCTGCATCACATTCTTATAGGATGTAGTATGTCTCACCTGCTACAAGTAATGACTACTCGTGATGGACACATGTATACTTTGAAAGTATTGGTATACCCTGCTGATATATTGTTTGTTATACTTGTCTAAAGTATGATTAGCTTGTGGGAGATAGAAGTCCTTAGACTTGAGGTCAATGCGCACCTTGTCTACAAAGTAATATACTTTGATCCTATCCTAAGCTCAAATGCCTTATAGGTTGAGATACGGCTTGTATTGGGTACATTACGATGTGGATTAAAGGTGGTAGTTGAGCCAATATTAGGATTCATTCCTCGAATGTATATTCGAGAGAACACTCAGCTTCTCAGTGATATTAGGTTGACTTAGTCGTTGGCCAATGCAATAGACATATTTAGAATATGGTATACTTGTCAACTAATATAGATGAGATACAATGATTAAGTCATTTGGATAGACACTTGACAAATCCTAAGCTTGATCGGGTGTGTATTGAATGAAATGATTTTATCTTACCACATAGAGGTTAAGTTTACTATATTCGTGTAAACGTACTTCACATATTGAGTTCGTCTTGCGGAGCCGTCTAGGAGTTTCGCGTAGACCTTAATTTGATTAATGTCGATATGTGAATGCATGTAGGGTCACACTATGTCGATTGTCTTTTCGATCTAAGGATGTATTGAGAGAGTATTAAATATTCGATTTAGAATCGAGATATTTAAATGAATAATGATTGTTTTAATTAAGTCAAAATTGGATTTTCGATTTAATTAAGAATGCGGAAAATAAAATGAGACAGTGTAGGGCCACGTCAGCGCCGCGACGCCCACACCATAGGGCCGCGATGCCATGACCTAATTTGTCTCGAATTTTGGGTCAGACACAAGGTCAAACCCTAATCCGGTTTGACCTAATTTTCACCTAAAAATACAGACCTACATTTCATTATTCATGACACTTGATTTTCATATCATTATTCTATGTCTTAGAGACTCAGAATCAAAACACTCTCTCGAACCTCTACCAGATTTCTTAGCTTTCCAAAGGAGGAATACATTGAAGTTTGGAGCTTGCAATCGAAAGGGCATTCGCGTGTGCACCCACAGTTGATAAAGATTCCGATTATTGTAAACATGTAAGTACCATTCAAGTCTTATGTTTACGGTTTTAAATTATCACATAGTCAAACAGTTCTACGTTTGTTGGGTTTGAAATAAATTTTCAATATCCGCTGCGTACAAAAACCCAACAAAATCCCTACAGTGGTATCAAGAGCCAAGGCTGTTTTTTTATGATTATAAGGTAATTAGTTAATAATAATATGAGTTAGAATTTGTTTAAATCTGAAATTTATGTCGTTTAAAGCTTGAAAACCTAATATCTTAAAAGCACATCATCCTTGTCTCCCAAACTATTAAACAATGATGTAATCAAGGACGCCATTCCTATCTAACTCTTCTAAGTCAATGTGCGTAACCGGTTCATTGCGAACATGGTGCACTGAAAGGAAGAACGAGAAGGGATTGGATGATGGTCGATGAACGTGTTGATTGATAGTGAAGGGTAGCGAAGATGAATCTGCAAATCTGACACTGAATCAGTTTTAGGGTTTCGAAAATGCGAATTTTGTGCTTCTGAGATCGAGGCGCCGCAACTCCATGATGGAGCACCGCGACACCGAGGCTCCAATTATTAGTTTTTTGGAATAGTGAACAGTAACCGAACATTATTTAAAAAAAAAATCCGGAACAATGAACAAGATCAACACTGTTCGCGTGAACAATGGCGGCGATTCTTGTTGCATCGTAGCGTAATGGCGGCGATCCATCGTTCGGCGAAGCGATGGCGGTTTCCAAAATTGCAATTTAGCCCTTGGGGAAAATCTAAAAGTTTTAGAAGTTTTTAGAATTGCAATTTGTTCCCTGGAAAAGTTTTTAAAATCATCAGATTTGGTCCTTGGGGCAAATCTGTAAATTTCAGAAAAGCAGATTTGGTCCCTTGGGCCAAATCTGTAATTAATTGAAAATTCTGCAAATTACAGATAGGTCCCTGAAATCTGAAAATATTTTCTGAAAATTAAAATTGGATTTTCTGAGTTTAAAGTGGTTCAAAATTGAAATTTTAAATCTTGAGGGACTAAACTGTAAATTCTGAAAATTTGGAACTTACAGAAATATCCTGAAAATTAGTTTTTAAAATCAAAAATGTTTAAGGGACTGTTTGGATTAGACTTAAATTTTAGATTTTAGACAAGTTAACCAATGATTATTATTAATTGTATATCTATATGCTAAGTGTTTAAATGATTTCATTTAATAATTAGCATAATGTCCGCTATAACTGTCTGGCAGGCGGCGCCCAGTATTTGATTAAACCATCTTATATCATACCTATTGGGTTGGCGGTTCCCAACTATATGTGTCATTAGTTTTGCATGATATTAAGATGTCATATTAGATATGGTGTAAAATAGTTGATCTTGGTTAAAACCCTGAATTAAAATGTTCCCCAAAATTTTAAATACAAGTCTAAATTAAAACGCGTCGTCCATTATAATTGTTAGAGTGCAAAATCCTTTTCGGCGATACGAGTATTTATGCCAAAACATTTGCTCTAAATCAACGAGGACCCAGACTCTTTCATAGATGTGTTTTAAATATAAAGGTAAAGGTAAACGATAAACTTTTGTGGGTATTTACATCAAAGTGTTTGCTAATAAATGCCAAATTTACTTAGATACATAAACGCAGTCGTGTAACGGGGTTGACTTGCTTAGACAAATCTTGGCGCCAAAGTGTCGGACTAATCTAAGGATGCAAGATTAAATATAATATTTGATCAACCAAGAGTTGCAAATAAGTTTTGCAATTGGTTTAGAACCTACCAAGATGTGTTATTGATGTTATCAGCCAAAGCAAACGCGGAGATAACATAGGCTTGGATCTTGACCCATTATGACCTTAATTAATATAAGTCTTTATTCTACCATGGGGTCGTAGAAGTATGTTAAAATAGTGAGAGCTAATTAAACAAAAGACCATGTTGATTAGCCTAAACGAATGTGTATAATAGGAAATAAATTTTGAGTTTGATTTTCAGTCTATCTAATTCTTCAGATTATCAAAGATGTCGAGCTTATCATTGAAAATGTTGATTGAAATGAACAAACTTACTGGACCTAACTACCTTGACTGGCTAAGAAATTTGCGAATAGGGCTGAGACAAGAGAAATTAGAATACGTGTTGGACACAGTGTTCCCAAAAGTCCCTGCGACAGACTCTGCTGAATATGCCTCTTTTGATAAGGATGCTTACCAAAAACACCTAGATGATGCCACTTCAGCACAATGCGTGATGTTGTCTTCCATGTCTATGGAACTTCAGAGACAACATGAGAACATGGGTCCCAATGAGATGCTCGAACACTTGAAGAGTCTCTATGACTAACATTCCCATTCTATGGAATATGAGTTACTAATATAACTTTTTAAGTGTAAGCTCAATGAAAGGGGCCAGGTCTCGCAACATGTGTTGAAGATGATAGGGCTGATAGAGAGACTTGCTTCAATTGGAACGAAGCTGCAAAAGAATGTCGCTACCACCCTCATCCTGAACTCTCTCCTTCATTCCTTTGAAAACTTCATAGTGAATTACAATATGAATGGAATGACGGCGAGTCTGCCGGAGCTGCACAACATGCTCAAGACCTTTGAGTTTTCCACTTCCAAAGGCAAAGTTGTGCTCATGGTGAGCTCTACTAGCCGACCCAAGCCGAAAGGTAAGGAATGACAGAAGAAGGGCAAAGTAGTCGTTGCACCCTCAGCTATGAAGCCTAAGGGAGGTGTGAAGAAGAAGGTGAATCCGGCTAAGGATGTATGCCTCAACTGCAACAAGAAGAGGCATTGGAAGAAGGATTGCACTGCACCAGGAGGAGGAAAAACACCAGGTGCTTCTACCTCTGGTGGACAAGGTATGTACTTTATTGAAATAAATATGTCTACAAATAACTCTCATTCCTGGGTATTGGATACCGCTTGTGGCTCACACATTTGTACCAATATGCAGGGGCTAACTGATAGTAGGAAAGGTTGGACCAAGAGAGGTGGACCTACGCTTTGGAAATGGAGCACGAGTGGATGCTGAGCGCGTAGGAACTTATAGATTAAATTTTCCTTATGGCTATTGTCTAGTGTTAAATGATTGTTACTATGTACCTCGTTAACGATGAATATCATTTTTCCCTGTTTTGGACATGGAGGGTTTTTCCTCATATATGTATAATGGCAGTCAAGTATTGTCTTTTGATAATGTTATATATGAAACTGCTCCTCTTGTGGATGGATTATATACACTAAACTGTAGTCAAGAAATATTCAATGTACAAAATAAACGAGCTAAAATAAGTAATAGAAACTCTACCTACCTATGGCATTGCAGACTTGGTCATATCAACGAATCAAGGATAGCAGGTTGAGGAAGTTAGACTACCTCGAACCATTTGACTTGGAGTCTTATGGTAACTGCGAATCTTGCTTGAGAGGAAAGATGACCAATAAGCCACTTTCTGGGAAAGGTGTGCGAGCCAAGAAAGTGTTTGAGTTGGTCCATACTAATGTATGTAGGCCATTTTTTACTCAAGCTAAAGGAGGTTTCCAATACTTCTCACTTTTACTGACGACTTCACAAGGTATGAATATGTGTATCTTATGAGACATAAATCCGAGGCTTTTGAGAAGTTCAAAGAGTACAAGTCGGAAGTAGAGAAGCAACTTGCAACAAGTATCAAGACCCTTCGATCGGATAGAGGAGGAAAATACATGAGCAAGGATTTTCTAGATTACTTAAAGCTACATGGAGTCCAATCAGAGTGGACACCTCCTGGAACACCACAGATGAATGGTGTTGCCGAAAGGAGAAATCGAACGTTATTGGATATGATTTGATCCATGATGAGCTTCTCAGCTCCACCGACATACCTTTGGGGACATGCTATACAAACCTGAATATATGTTCTGAACAGGATTCTTTCCAAGTCGGTAGAAAAGACACCCTATGAGATATGGTGTGGCAAGAAGCCAACTCTTAAACATATGAGACCTTGGGGGTGCCCTGCATATGTTAAGAAGATGCTCACTGACAAGTTGAAATTCAAAAGTGAAAAATGTTACTTCGTGGGGTATCCAAAGAAAACTAAGGGATACTACTTCTATCTTCCTGGAGAACGTAAGGTCATTGTTTCCAGGAACGTAACTTTCCTTGAAGAAGAATATGTTTACAAGGAACATAGTTGCACAGAGATAGAACTTGAAGCAATTCAAGAACCGCAAGATAACATAGATGTTGAATCCTTACTGAATGACTAAGGTAAGAATTCAGTGGGAGTATTTGGCGAATATTGGGTACTTCAAGTACGCCATTCGGCCAGTGGGAGTGTTACGAGGAACAATACAGAAATGCAAGATCCTCCTACACAACCTTTGGGAGTAGATGCAATGGTTGCACCTCCTCCCATTTAGGAAATATATGAAAATGATATTCCTGAAAGCTCTCAAGTTAGTGGATTATCCAACACATAAGAACCCTCTCACAGTCAGAACATACCAAGCACTGAACTAAAAAATAATCAAATCCGTAGGTCCACTAGGACTCATCGTCCTCCTGAAAAACTAAATCTACTTGTGGAAACACACAGTGAGATAGATATTCCCGATAACGATGAGCCTACAACCTATAGTGAAGCAATGTTGGACATTAATTCAAAGAGATGGCAAGAAGCCATGAAATCTGAGATGGAATTTATGTACATCAATCAAGTGTGGAACTTGGTTGATTTTCCAGCCGGGGTTAAACCCATAGGATGCAAATGGGTCTTCAAGAAGAATATCAATGCATTTGGTAATGTACATACTTATAAAGCAAGGTTGGTGGCTAAAGGTTATAATCAACGGCCTGGGGTCGATTATGATGAAACCTTTTCACCTGTTGCTAAGATTAAGTCAATTCAGATTTTGCTTGCAATAGCTGTAAATTATGACTATGACATTTGGCACATAGACGTCAAAATCGCTTTCCTCAATGGCAATCTAGTTGAGCAGGTGTTTATGAAACAACCTGAGGGTTTTTCGCTTGAGTCCAAACCAAATGTTGTATGCAAGCTACAAAAGTTCATTTATGTGCTTAAGCAAACCTCAAGGATATCAAGTCATTTGATTTCGTCAGAAGCAAAGAGGATCCTTGTGTTTATAGTAAGCGCAAAGATGGGAGTATTGCCTTCATTATTATATATGTAGATGACATATTAATAATGGGAGACAATAAGACTCTCCTACAGTCAGTCAATGAGTGGTTGTCCAGTACCTTCATGATGAAGGATTTAGGTGAATCTTGCTACATTCTGGGAATTAAGATTTATAGAGATAGACCTAATAGATTGTTGGGGCTGTCATAATCAGTCTACATAGATAAAGTGTTTAGACGTTTTTCTATGGAAAATTCCAAGAATGGCGGTCTACCCATGGGACAAGGCATCAGGTTATCTAAGAAGGACATTCCTTCTAATGCTATAGAACTTGAACGCATGAAGATGATCCCATATGCTTCGGCTATAGGATCGATCATGTATGCCATGACCTGTATAGGCTAGATGTGGCCTTTGCACTTAGTATGACTTGCAAATTCCAGTAGAATCCTGGGGAAGAACACTGGAAAGCAGTCAATAGTATTCTTAAGTATCTTAGACGAACTAAAGATTACTTCATAGTCTATGGTGGGGAAGAAAAGCTAGCTGCTACTAGGTACACTGATGCTAGCTTCCAGACGGACCTTGATGACTTCAAATCTCAGTCTTGGTACACGTTCATTTTCAATGGTGGAGCAGTGAGCTGGAAAAGTTCCAAACAAGCTACAATCACGATTCGACAATGTAAGATGAGTACATTCTTTGGATCGGAGTGGTAAAGAAGTTGTAGCGATTTCTGAGTTCCTGAAGAAACTAAGGGTAGTTCCGAGTGCCAGTTGTCCAATAACTATTTATTGTGACAACACTGGTGCGATTGCACAAGATAAGAAACCAAGATCAACAAACAGAAATAAGCATGTACCAAAGAAGTACTACATACTCTGGGAGATGGTGGAGACTGAAGAGATTAGATTAGACTATGTTCCCACATACAATAATCTAGTTGACCCATTAACTAAACCATTAAGCTTAGTTAGAAATAATGGTCATTTTGAGAATATGGGCATTAGCTATGTTGGAGATTGGCTCTAGGCCAAGTGAGAGATTGAAAGTATATGTATGTCCTAGAGACAATTTGTATTAGGACAAATGTACTTTATACACATTTGTATTATTATTAATGGAGATTAATATTTTGACATTTGCAATTATTGAATTATTAGTTGATTGTTTATAATATTCTATAATATGCATCCTAGAGGTTACGCTATTATTAATAATGTGAGATATTAATATTATAACGTAACTCTTAAAATAGCCTCGACTAATGATCATCAAGAATGGAATATCGATGATATGTGATAAGTCGACATGTGGTCTGCATCACATCCTTAGAGGATGTAGTATGTCTCACCTGCTACGAGTAATGGCTACTCGTGATGGACACATGAATACTTTGGAAGTAGTGGTATACCCTGCTGATATACTGTTTGTTAGACTTGTCTAAAGTATGATGAGCGTGTGGGAGATAGAAGTCCTTAGACTTGAGGTCAATGCACACCTTGTCTACAAAGTAATATACTTTGATCTTGTCCTAAACTCAAATGCCTTATAGGTTGAGATACGACTTATATTGGGTACATTACGATGTGGATTAAAGGTGGTAGTTGAGCCAAGATTAGGATTCATTCCTCGAGTGTATATTCGAGAGACCACTCAGCTTCTCAGTGATATTAGGTTGACTAAGTCATTGACCAACACAATAGACATATTTAGAATATGGTCTAGTTGTCAACTAATATAGATGAGATACAATGATTAAGTCATTTGGATAGACACTTGACAAATCCTAAGCTTGATCAGGTGTGTCGTGAATGAAAGGATTTTATCTTACTACATAGAGGTTAAGTTTACTGGATTCGTATAAACGTACTTCACATATTCAGTTCATCTTGCGTCGTCGTCTAAGAGTTTCGCGTAGACCTTAATTTGATTAATTTCGATATGTGAAGGCCTGTAGGGTCACACTATGTCGATTGTCTTTTTAATCTAAGGATGTATTGAGAGAGTATTAAATATTCGATTTAGAATCGAATATTTAAATGAATAATGATTGTTTTAATTAAGTCAAAATTGGATTTTGGATTTAATTAAGAATGTGCGAAAAATAAAATGAGACAGTGTAGGGCCACGTCAGCGCTGCGGCGCCCACATCATAGGGCAGCGGCGCTATGACCTAATTTGTCTCGAATTTTGGTTCAGGCCCAAGGTCAAACCCTAATCCGGTTTGACCTAATTTTCACCTATAAATACATGCCTACACTTCATTATTCATGACACTTGATTTTCATATCATTATTCTAAGTCTTAGAGACTCAGAATCAAAACACTCTCGAACCTCTGCCGGATTTCCTAGCTTTCCAAAGGAGGAATACATTGGAGCTTGGAGCTTGCATTCGAAAGGACATTCGCGTGCGCACCCACAGTTGATAAAGATTCCAGATATTGTAAACATGTAAGTACCATTCAAGTCTTATGTTTACGGTTTTAATTTACCCTATAGTCAAACAGTTCTACGTTTATTGGGTTTGAAACAAGTTTTCAATATCTCCTGCGTACAACAACCTAACAAAATCCCTACAAACATATGCTAGATATTAGTCCCTTTTTTTGGTTCCAAAGCCATGAGTTAATTAATAGATAAAGGAAATGGCAAATTAGTAAGATTGTAATTATTTTTTATTAATCATAATTAGCTTAAACAAAGTGTTACGAATTTTTTTTCCCTTTTAGATAATCACAAATGTACAAAGCTAAAGAATTTGAAGGATATTTTGTAAACATCACAAATTTCTTAAAAAATATGCAATGCATGTTATGTTTAATACATCAAACTAAACAGTCGATAAGAAATAATCTTTACATTGCCAGCAAAATTAATATCAGCACTACTAATACACCCTAACACTATTCTTATACACCTACCAAATGACCCCTTAGTATAATAAATTGTACTCACGCATCTTTCGGTAGAAGTGTTATGTTCCCTTTATAGATGCAGTGGATGAGCTAGGCTACTGTCTTCTTTAACTTATTTTTTGTGAGTTCCACTATTTTATCACCAATAGGTGCATATTATATATATTACCTCTAGTCATGTCCCCTGCAAGTTGTATTCCTTTTATATTCCATGATACACTGAGACGTCTAGCCTTGTACAAGAGTCTTTTAGGATGTTATATTTATGTTATTATTTCAGTTCAGAAACTATGTTATGAGGTACAAGCCATATACACTTGATGCTTCAAGTGTTATGTTAGATATACATATGATATACCATATATCATATGTATATCATACGGTACATAGTCTCGGATTTACGGTAAATATTGTATATTTAGTTTAGGTAATATTTGGGTGTAATTAGTATTGTATACTTACCATAATTGTATTATCATAATTGTATAGTTAGTATCCAAGTAGAATAAAGTTTTAGGAGTAGAATAGGAATATGATTCTCCTATTATGGAAATATGTAAATTGTATATATACTCTTTCAATTAATGAAACTAATCAAGGGATTATTTATTTCATGGTATCAAGAGTCTATGTTAATATTTTCTCCCACCTTCTCCCTAATATTTCCGTCCAAACCACCGAATCCGAGCCCCTTACTCGGTTTTCGTGCCCGGAAGTTATTTTTCTCTCCCCAATCCCTACTTCACGTCTTGCGTTGCTATTATGGCTAGGAACATGTTTCACCCTGCCCTTACTGTTTCTAATATCAAAAATCACATCCCTATCATTCTTGAAATAGAAAATGTCCAATACGCGACGTGGGCCGAACTGTTCAAAATACATGCACACTCGCATCAAGTTCTCCATCATATTATCCCCGCGACTCCTATAGATACGGAGGTGCCCAAACCAGAGGATGATCCTACGTTATGGACGACCCTTGATGCTACTATTCTTCAGTGGATTTACTCCAATATTTCTAGCGACCTCTTGCAAACGATTATCGAACCCGACGCTACGGCGATAGAGGCATGGAATAGAGTACATGATATATTCCAAGATATTTAGAATTCTCTTGCTGTTACCCTTGAGCAGGAATTTTTCCACATCCATATGGAAAATTTCCCAAACGTTTCAGCATATTGCAAAAGGTTAAAGGAATTGGTGCACCAACTCCGCAACGTTGGCACGCTTGTTTCGAATGATTGTTTGGTCCTACAAATGGTTGCAGGCCTTTCAGAGGCATATGGTGGTGTTGGCACGCTTCTTCGTCAGAGCAGCCCTCTTCCGCAATTTTATCAGGCTTGTTCTATGCTTACTCTCGAAGAAGCCGGCTTGGCCAAAAAGGCGGCTACCGGTGCTAGTCCCGTAGTCATGATGACGTCCTCTACAAATTCTCTGGGTGGTGTTGATAATTCTGACCAAAACCATACTCCTGGTGGCAACAAAAATAGTCGGAAAAATAATGCCAAATATCACAGGGGCAAACGCGGTGGTTCTAGAGATGGTCACGGTGGAAGTAGATCTCGAAATAACGGCAGTGGACCAAAACCAAACTGGTCCTAGCCTTGGGCCTCCTGGCCGTGGGATTGGGCCAGTGGGCAGTGGCCCAACAGTCTCTACGACCTAGTAGTATCGCATTTTGGCCACTGGACTGTCCAACATCGTTTTTCTAGGCCTAATCTAGTTTGGCCTAGTGGTTCTCGCCCCAGTTCTGGGCCGAGACATCAATCCGATGTACTTGGGCCCCAGCCCCCTCAGGCCCATTATGTAGCGGGCCCCACTCCTACCGACATTGAAGCCGCGATGCACACACTTGGAATAAATCCTTCAGACCCAAATTCGTACATGGACACCGGTGCCACTGCTCACATGACGTCCGACTCAGGTACTCACTCGTCTTATTCCAATTTGAGCAACAATCATGGTATTCCAATTCGTGGTTATGGTCATAAAACATTGTCTCCCCCATCCATTCCTTATTTTGAAAAATACCCTCCACGCTGCAAAATTGATTAAAAAATTGGTGTCTGTCCGAAAATTCACCACTCATAACTCCGTGTCCATAAAATTTGATCCTTTTGGTTTTTCTGTGAAGGATTTCAAGACGAGGTGTCCTCTCATGAGGTGTGATAGTAGGGGAGATCTTTATCCTATCACACCACGTTCCAGTTTCTCGAGTCACGCATTGCCATCCACTTTTGCCGCTCTGGCTCCTTCCTTGTGGCATGCTCGTCTAGGTCATCCGGGATCGTCTATTTTGTCTTCCTTAGATAAAAATAATTTTATTTCTTGTAAGGGTGTGCGTAGTACTCCGAATTGTCAATCTTGTTCTTTAGGAAAAATAGTTAAGTTGCCATTTGTAGACTCTAATTCTCATACTTCAATGCCATTTGATATTATTCATAGTGATTTATGGACGTCTCTTGTTCTTAGTTCTTTGAGTCATCGGTATTATGTTCTCTTTTTGGATGATTACTCTAAGTTTTTATGGACTTTTCCGATAGCGAAAAAATCTCAAGTGTTTTTCATCTTCTTAAAATTTAGAACATTCATTAGAACTCAATTCGAACGGGACATAAAAAATATTCAATGTGATAATGGCAAAGAATATGATAATGAGGTATTTCGGGAATTTTATGCCAATAATGAGATCAATTTTCATTTTCTTGTTCTCATACGTCTTCACAAAATGGGAAAGCCGAACGAAAAATTCGTACCATTAATAACATTTTTCGCACTTTATTGATTCATGCTTCCGTACCCCTATCATTTTGGCATCATGCTCTACAAATGGCTACATATCTCCTAAACATTCTTCCGTCCAAAGGTTTGACATATTCATCCTCCCTTCAAATTTTATATAATAAGATCTCTTCGTATTCATATCTTAGGGTCTTTGGGTGCTTATGCTATCCGTTATTTCTGTCCACCACAATTAACAAACTTAGGCCCGGTCAACTCCGTGTATGTTTTTGGATTTTTCGTCTAATCATTATGGTTATAAATATTTTGATTTATCCTCTAATAAAATCATCATTAGTCGCCATGTAATTTTTTATGAATCCCAATTTCCATTTGCTAAGGTTAGTAATTCCGTGCCGAGTTCATATAAGTTTTTGGATGATGGGATATCCCCGTATATTATTCACCATTTTTCGGACACATCCCACACCCAAATCCTCCAGCGGGCCCACTACCCACTGGTCCGGAACAAGCCTCTGTGCCCAGCTTAGTGACTGGGCCAGTTTCAGCTATTGAGCCAGTCCAACCCAATACTGGAACTGGTCCAGTTCCTGCATCGTCCACTATTTCTCGTTACCGTGTTGGGCCAGCAAGCCCACTTCCTGTTGGCCCGTCCGTTCCGAGCCCAGAAAATTCCCAACATTCGCCCAATTCTTCCCCAAGTCATAGACCGATCACTCATAGTCAACGGGGTATTTTTAAACCAAAAAGGCATTTTAATTTAAATTCTAATGTTCTTAAATCACCCTTACCCCGTAATTCTATGTCGACATTAAATGACACGAATTGGAAAATTATTATGACCGATGAATATAATGCTCTTATTGATAATAAGACGTGGGAGTTGGGGCCCCGTCCATCTGGTATTAATAATATTAGGTCTATGTAGATTTTCGCTCATAAGGACAATTCAGACGGTTCGGTTGCAGGTCATAAGGCTCGGCTTGTAGGTGATGGTAAGACTCAGCAAGTTGGTGTGGATTGTGGGGAGACATTTAGTCTGGTGGTCAAGCCGGCCACCATTCGCACTGTGCTCAGCTTGTCTCTTTCGAAAGCATGACCCATTCATCAGTTGGATGTGAAAAATGCTTTCTTACATGGTGATCTCAAGGAAACAGTCTATATGCATCAGCCCTTGGGATTTAGGGATCCCAAATATCCTCATCATGTCTGTTTGTTGAAAAAGTCCTTATATGGGCTTAAGCAATCTTCACGGACCTGGTATACGAGGTTTGCCGATTATGTTTTGACTATTGGGTTCACTAACAGCAGGTCGGATAATTCCTTGTTCATCTATCGTCGTGGTTCTTCATTGGTTTATATACTATTATATGTGGACGATATTATCTTGACTGCCTCTTACGATGCCTTACGACAGTCTATCATGACACTGCTCAGTTCTGAGTTTGCTATGAAAGACTTGGGGCCTTTGAGTTAATTTTTGGGGATTGCAGTCACTCGTCATGTCGGTGACTTGTTCTTAACATAGAGAAAGTATGCAACCGAGATCATTGAGAGGGCTGGGATGTCATTCTGTAAGTCCACTTCCACTCCGATTGATACTAAACCCAAATTGGGTGCTGCGGCCGGCGCACCATACGAGGACCCGACCCGCTATCGCAACCTTGCAGGGGCCCTTCAGTATCTCACATTCACGAGACCAGATATTATGTATGCCGTAGAGCAGATGTGTTTGTTTATGCATGATCCTAGGGTTGAGCACATGAATGCGCTCAAACGCATCATTCGGTATATTCTGGGTACACTTGACTATGGCTTGCATTTATATCCTTCCTCGACGTCCACACTTGTCTCGTATACAGATGCTGAGTGGGGTAGCTGTCAGGGCACCAGACGGTCTACGTCTGGCTATTGCATGTTTCTTGGTAATAACTTGGTCTCCTGGTCTGCGAAACGTCAGTCGACTTTGTCCCGCTCCAGTGCCGAGGCTGAGTATCGAGGGGTAGCTAATGTGGTCTCTGAATCATGTTGGTTACGTAATTTGCTGTTAGAGCTTCATTGTCCTATCCCGAAAGCGACCTTGGTTTATTGTGATAATATTAGTGCCATATATCTGTCGGGTAATCTGGTTCAGCACCAGCGCACTAAACATATCGAGATGGACATTCACTTTGTTCGCAAAAAGGTTGCTCGTGGTCAGGTACGCGTTTGCCATGTCCCGTCCCGGTATCAAATAGCCGACATCTTTACAAAGGGTCTTCCCTCGGTCCTTTTTGAAGATTTTAGGGACAGTCTCAGCGTTCGAAGACCGCCTGCTTTGACTGCGAGGGTGTGTTAGATATACATATGATATACTATCATATGTATATCATATGGTATATAGTCTCGGATTTACGGTACATAGTGTATATTTAGTTTAGGTAATATTTAGGTGTAATTAGTATTGTATACTTACCATAATTGTATAGTTAGTATCCAAGTAGAATAAGGTTTTAGGAGTAGAATAGAAATATGATTCTCCTATTATGGAAATATGTAAATTGTATATATACTCTTTCAATTAATGAAAATAAACAAGGAATTATTTCTTTCATGTTATTATGAGCTCGTTGAGCCATATGTTTAATTTATTAAAGCTATGACTTTCTTCTGATGTTATGCACACATATATGTTCATGATTATGGATAGATATTTCTAGTTGGTTTGCTCGATCAAAATTAAAAGTATCAGACGTCCGTTGTGAGCATATTTTTCACCATTTTGAGATGATATTTCCAACCACTTGACCTTAAGTTTTTTGTTTGTCGGGCCAGCCGCTGTGAACCAAAATAACAATTAATTTGTGCCAGTTAGGCTTGTGGTGCAATAGATGGAACGAGGAAGAATCTATCTACTGGAGATGGTTTGAGGTGAAATAGTTAATATGTTGAGATGTGGATCCCTGAGTAAAGTCGTAATTCAAATTTGGGAATGCGTAAGATCTCACTTTAATCATGCAGGTTTACGCAAGTGGACACTCATTTCATCAAGGCAATGTTGAAGGATTTTGGTCCATCCAACTTCAAACTAATTTTTTTTAGTCCTTCATAAACAACTTAGAAAAGAAAACACGAAAAAACTCTCGGCAAATAGGACTCTCCTCTCTCAGCGACTCCATTGGCAATGTAACTCATTGTGGTGTTCTAGTCCTTCCTCCAGCAGGACCTTTTTTTTTTCCATCTGAATAAAATATGAATTTACTGATTTTCCCATCCAACTGGAGATTCTTATGCCTCTAATTCTTTGACCAAATCTTTCCACTTTTAATACAAACATCGTCTCTCAAAATCTGAAGATGATTAACTATATCCATGATGAACCAGTATTGTAATGGCTCTTTGGTGCCAATATGACATGCTCAAGTACGCCTTGAGAGGAAGGTTCTGCGTGTTAGGCTAGTGCTGAATTAAGATTTAATTTTTACTGTATTCACCTTCTTGTTCGATTAGGCACAATGATGAAGTGTATCGGATTTGAATCATTAAATGGACTACCTGGTATGATCAGGAGGAAGATACTTCAATCACAATAACGTGGACCACTTTCCCTAGTCTACCAGTGCACTTCTCAAGCAACAACCCCTCACTTTCTCAACTACAAGTCTACATGCTACCAGCACAGATATATTTGAGTTACAAGGAGAGTCATTTGTACCAATTGCAAAAAGGATAAACATGGACGTCAGTTTTAGCTAAGCTAGACAGCGTTGGCGCAGATGAAAATGAGGCTATACTATGTCTATTCATCTTCACTTGACATCAACAACAGAAAAGCAAGCACGTTGGTGAACATAACGGCCTAGTTGTTGCAGTTATGAACTATGAATCACAAGGATATATGGTGGCCAAGAGTGATTGAAGGTGTCAGCATCACTTGTTAACCAAATAGCACTTGCTTAAAACACCACGCCAACTGGCCAACAAAAGGTAAGCTACCTTATAGGTACAAATCCTAGGGAAGAAATCAACAAGTTATCGCCTTTCGCAGCAGAATTTTAGCAAAACACCTTTTTATGAAACTTCCTACAAGTTTAGTGGAATCTGAAACGCATATAGATTTCAATTTTATAAACTTGAATGTAAAATATGTATGTATGCTCTTCAGATATAAAAGTTGCAATGTCTATTCTCAGTGGGTTTAACCGAACTATGAAACTCTCTCCCTCTTAACAGGTTCTAACAAAACTTCAGCACCTCTGGCAGGCAGAACAACATTCCATTAATAGTGATTGCCTTCTCAAAATTGAACATAAAATTTAGATCTTCTTACG
The DNA here is from genome assembly GCA_029783415.1 of Anisodus acutangulus. NCBI lineage: Eukaryota > Viridiplantae > Streptophyta > Magnoliopsida > Solanales > Solanaceae > Anisodus > Anisodus acutangulus. Next base: position 15,003,853 of record CM056511.1, on the reverse strand, counting down.
CCGTTGATACCAAAATCTTCTAGAGTAAGCTTTCCAGACCTGTATAAACCGTAACTTATTTATTAATTTGACTTGCATACCATACAAGATTTACGCCACAGCAACACCAGTTGAAAACTGCATTGGACCAGAGCAAGGAGAGGCCGAGTACTCGGGCGATTTCATGGCTCCAGAACCACATTTCTCTTTGTGTTCATCGATTGAGATTTGCTTGAAACGGCACTCCGAGCTACAAAATGCCTTCTCTCCTCTGCATGAGCATCACATAAGAAAAGAGGTAATATCGGAAAACTTGTAATGTATTCCTCAAGCATGACAAGACAGGGATAATAGATAATTTTCCCTCCAGAATATATAATCTTCCCCGGACCCCGCGTATTAACGTACTCCATATATTTTGTAATATTTAGTGTTGTATAATTATGGTAGAAATAGGATTCACATTGTACTAGGATTTCACATTGTACACACTATATATATTGTATTAATGAAAAAGACTCCCCAAGGGAAATTAATACAATTCTATATAGTATCAGAAGCCAACAATCCTTCCCAACCCAAAACCTAATTTCGGCCGCCCATCCACCTCTTTTTCCGGTGCCGAACCGACCGTCTACCTCCGGTACACCTTCGATATACGCTGATATACAGTTGCCCAGCCCCCCAATTCTGCTAATAGCCCTGTATATCCCTAGTTAACTGGCTGGCCGTCCCTCCTTCCCTATCTCTCCAACAGGTCGTATACCCCTTGTATATATCCCATACACTTTGTATACGGCTGATATACCATCCCTGCCACTGTATACTACCCGTATACAGCCTCCCTAAGCCGCTATACACCTCGTATACAACTATTTCTGCCTCACATACGCTTCATATACGTCCCACCCCCCTTTACTGTTTTCTCTCTCCTATCCGATCTCCGGCAGCCACCATGGTCGGAAACTACCACGGATATGGTTGTGGACACAGGGTGATCATAGGGTCGAGCCGAACTGGCTTCCACTTGGGCCCAGAGCCCCAGATAGAGCTGCCACTGTGGGCCACTAGACACAACCCATAAGCTGCGGCCCAAGTTCCAGCAACAGTGCAGCTCACTCCAGACCAGCTGTTGGTCCACGGCCATCCGGCCCACCACCCTTCAGCCCAACAACAGCCCCGCAGTCTGGGATCACGTCCGACGGCCCACAGTAGTCTGGCCCACTTCTCTACTCCGGGCCTTCCCCAATCCAGTTTGGATAAGGCTTTTGGCACATTGACTCCTCGGAAGCCCGATAATGCATGGTATATGGATATGGGAGCCACATCTCACCTCACCAACAATTCTGGTAATCTTCTTCAAATGCGTAATTTAAATACTCCATAATCTATTCTAGTTGGAAACGGTCATCGCATTCCAATTCAGGATTTTGGCCACACTCTAACCCTACCACCGCATCCTTACTTCTCACTAAATAATGTCCTCTATGCCCCACACATTATCAAGAACCTAATCTCCGTTAGAAAATTTTCCATAGATAATTCCGTATCAATTAACTTTGACCCGTTTGGGTTTTTCTATAACGGACCTACGTACCGGGAAACTCCTTACCCGATGCAATAATGAGGGGGGCCTCTATCCTTTCCAATCCATGTCCGCTGCCAGTGTCACCCCTCCCACATCTCTAAATTCCCAAGTCTCTCATTCCACCGCTTTAGCAACAATCTCTTCGTCAACCTGACACAATACACTTGGACATCCAGGAGCTTATGTTTTTAATTTTCTTCGGAACAATAATTTAATTCGTTTTCCTAGTGGAAAATCTGCCCAATCGTGTTTTTCTTGCCCTTTAGGCAAACACGTTCGCCTCCCTTTTCAGTCTTTCTTAAGTGTTACGTTATCTCCATTTGATATTGTTCATGCAGATTTATGGACATCTCCTTTTATTAGTTCATTGAGTCATAAATTCTATCTTGTGTTATTAGATGACTTTTCTCACTTTATCTGGATTTACCCTCTAAATTCAAGTCTGAAGTTTTTACCAAATTTATTGAGTTTCGTAACTTTATCAAAACACAATTTGAAAAATCCATCAAATCATTCAAATGTGATAATGGTCATGAGTTTAATAATTATGCGTTTCATAATTTTTTCACCAATAATGGCATGGTCTTCCGTTTCTCCTGTCCCCACACCTCACCCCAAAACGGAAAAGCCGAACGAATCATCCGTACTATCAACAACATGGTTCGTACCTTTATTTTCCATGCCTCTCTTCCCCCATCGTTTTGTGGTCTATGCAGTCAAAATGATAGAATACATCCTTAATATTTTACCCACCAGTACTCTTCACAACAAAACCCTCACCGAAATTTTCTACCGTCGGATCCGTTCCTATGATCACCTTTGGATTTTCGATTGTCTTTGCTATCCAAACCTTGCCTCCATAGCCCTTCATAAATTAGCACCCCAAACCACTTCGTGTATCTTCGTAGGATTTCCGTCTAATCATAGGTACTATTTGTGCTATGATTTGTCCACTCGTTAAATTCACGTCTCTTGTCACGTTACGTTTGACGAGACGATTTTTCCTTTCACCAATATTCAAAAATTCCTAAACACGGACTATACCTTTCTAGATGAGTCCGACATCTCCCCCGTCATCCTCACCGAACTCGGTCATGCCACCACCACAGTCCCCTAGTCACCGTCACTGCAGCCAGTAATAGTCGCGACTGCCCTGCCATCACCGGCAGTCGGTCGGTCGTCTCTCAAACATATCCCACCGTCACATCTTCCACTCACCGATGACATCTATCATCGTCCTCTGCATCACCACCACTTACCGCCGCAGTTCCAGTCAACCAACCCAGAAAAAGAACTATCCCATCGATACAATCACATCTCTAGAGACCCAACCCCGACATCACCACCAACAACCCGACACCATTTTATACCTGGCCCAACTTTGAGTCCCGCACCAACGCCACATCCGACAGGCCACCCAACCCCACCAGATTCTTCACCGTCGCCCAACACCACCAGTCAATACCCACACCCCGTCGGCTTAACCCCACTGCCAGTCCTGACTATCGACACAATACCTACTCCACCACCAAACCAAAACACGGACCCGATCCAACACCGTGACCAATCTTTTTGATCACCTTAAAAAACAAAGCGGAATTCTGTCTTGACATGATAAATAGTGATGCCTAGACCCGACACCCAGTACACATACCCAGACTGTCCCTGCCCCCTCGCACCATATGGAAACCCATGCCCAACACGGGATTTTCAAACCCAAAGTCCAATTTATCCTATCCACACAAACCATATCCAATTCCGAAAAACCCAAAATTAGCCAAACTAGACCCAAATTGGAATGCGGCTATGTGTGAGGAACTTAATGCTTTGACGAACCAACACACTTGGGATTTGGTTCCTAGACCGGAGGGGTGAATGTGATCCGATGCATGTGGCTGTTTCGTCACAAATACAGAGACAATGGTGATCTAGAGAGATATAAGGCGAGACTTGTGGCTAATGACACTAATCATCAGGAGGGTATTGATTGTGGTGAAACATTCAGTCCGGTTGTTAAACCGACTACCATTCACACAATTCTGAGTATTTATTATGGGTAAGCATTGACCGATTGATCAGCTTGATGTGAAGAATGCGTTTCTACATAGGGATTTGAAAGAAACTGTTTACATGCACCAGCCGTCTGACTTTGTCCATCCAGCAGTCCCTTAGTATGTATGTCGTCTCTGTAAGTCACTTTATGGTTTGAAACAGGATCCTAGAGCGTGGTATGATCGTTTTGCACAGTACATTATGCGGATTGGGTTTGTATGCAACAAGTGTGATAATTCTCTATTTATTTTTCATAGAGGTAGTCGCATTGCTTATTTGTTGTTATATGTGGATGACATTGTGCTTACTGCTTCCTCTGATTTGTTGCAAAATGAGATCATTGCATTGCTAAAAGTAGAATTTGCTATGACCGACTTGGGGAAGTTGATTTACTTTTGGGGATATTAGTGACTAGGTCTGCAGATACTATGTTTTTGTGTCAGCGCAAGTATGCAGAGGAGATAGTATACATGGCTAAAATGGTGAACTGCAAGATAATGTCCACACCGGTTGACTCTAAATCAAAGCTTAGTGCTAATAATGGTGATCCAGTGTCCGATCCTACCATTTACAGGAGTCTTGTAGGTGTACTACAGTATCTTACTTTCACCAGGCCCGATATTGCTTATGTTGTTCAGCAGGTATGCTTATTTATGCATGCCCCCAAGGAGCCTTATTTTACTACTCTCTTTCTAATGATCCTGGTCCTACTCATAGTCTAGCCATTAATGAAACCTAAGTCAAAAATGGAAACTAAAAACACCTAACCCATTAGACTATCCCTTGAATCCAACCAAGGTATGGCAAAAAGGGGTAAAATGGTAATTTATTAGTGAAATAGGAAATATATCATTTTAAAAGATCCAAAATACTTCCCAATAGCTAATTTAGCTAAGGTATTGATCAATCACACCATCCAATGTAAAACCTCCAATAAGGTATAAACCATAGCTTTCCCATAATCAACTCCTTAACTAGAATGGAAGATTCAAGACCATATTTGACCACTAGGGTGATTAATGTTGTGGTGCAAATCTATTCGCAGGGACCTAACTCTAGGGTAATCAACTCCTTAACTGGTGTGGTCCACCTTCGCTGGGGCAGGGAAATGGGTTGGGTCACCCTAATTTGATTTTTAATTCCTTCGTAACTAGATTACGAGGAAATCTTAAACTGAAATTTCCCCCATGCAAAATTGACGTCTCCATGGAAAAGGATAATTTGGACACAAGGTTAGGAAATTCAGTGATGACCAAACGGGTCATTACATATTCCCTGTCAATTTGCCGAGTATGCCACCCGATCGTGATATTAATTTCTACATTGACTTAGAGCATGGCAGCTGCCCTATTTCTATTGCACCTTATAGGATGGAACCTGGTGAGTTGATGGAGTTGAAAGAGCAATTGAAAAATCTTATGAGTAAGGGGTTAATTAGACATGGTGTCTCTCTTGGGGTGCTCCCGTGTTATTTTTGAAGAAAAAAGACTGTATGATAAGGATGTGTATATATTATCGTCAGTTGAACAAATTCACCATTCGAAATATGTACCAATTCCTCACATTAATGACTTGTTGGACCAACTTCAAGGTTCTTTGGTCTTTTCAAAGATTGATTTGAGTTCTTTGGTCTTGGCATAAATCTCATTCCCCCACATTTGAGGATTGTCCTTGGATTGTTGTGGGGGAATGAGATTTATGCCAAGTTTTCAAAATGTGAGTTCTGACTTGATTCTATGGTATTCTTGGGAAATGTTGTGTGAAAAGGAGGGGATTATGGTTGATCCCAAGAAGATTGAGTCTATTAAAGATTAGGCGTGGCCCACTATTGTGACTGAGATTCGTAGTTTTGGGGGTTGGTTAGTTACTATCACCGGTTCATGACAGGATTTTCTTCTATTGTGTCTCACATAATTAGGTTGACTCAGAAGGAGGTTCCTTTTCAGTGGTCAAATGATTATGAGGAGAGCTTTCAAAAGCTCAAGACTCTGTTGACTATGGCTTCGATCTTGGCATTACCCATGGAGGGTAAGGCTTATTCAGTCTATTGTGATGCGTCTCATATTGGTTTGGGCATTGTGTTGATGTAGAAGGGCAAGGTCATTGCCTATGCTTCCTGGCATTTGAAGATTCATGAGAAGAACTACCCTCCACATGATTTGGAGTTATTAACGGTGGTATTTGCTTTGAAGATTTGGAGGCATTACCTATATGGGGTCAATTATGAGGTGTTTATCGATCATTACAGTCTTCATCATGTTTTCAATCAGAGAGATCTCAATTCTAGGCAACATTGATAGATGGAGCTTCTGAAGGATTATGGTATCACTTTACTTTACCATCCGAGTAAGGCTAATGTGGTAGCTGATTCCTTGAGCCGCAAGGTAGTGAGTATGGGTAGTTTGTCTTGGTTGGTTGTTTTGGACTGTTCGTTGGCCATGTAGGTTCCGACTCTGGCTAATAGTTTTTTGCGATTAGATCATTTAGATCCAGGCAAAGTTTTAGCATGTGTTGAGGCGAGGTGGTCTCTCTTGGAGTAGATTAGGGCTCAATAATTTGAGGATGCTTAATTATGCAAAATTCCTGACAAGGTGTTGCATGGTGAGGACAAGGACGTCGTGCTTGATGGTGAGAGAGTTATGAGGATCAAGGAATGTGTGTGCATTCCTCATGTTGGTGATTTGATTAAGTTGATATTAGCGGAGGCCCATAGTTCTCGATATTCCATTTATCTAGGTGTTACTAAGATGTATCGTGATTTGAGATAGCACTACTAGTGGGGTCAAATGAAGAGATATATTGCAGATTTCATGGCTTAGTGTGGAAATTGTCAATAAGTTAAGTATGAGCAGCAGAGACCCAATGGTGTACCTTAGATGATGCCCATTATCGAGTGGAACGGGGAGAGGATCGCCATGGATTTTATCGTAGATCTTCCAATGACCTTGGGCAAGTTTGATTTAGTTTGGGTTATTGTAGACATGCTGACTATGTCCACACATTTTATTCTGGTCTGGGTTACTTATTATGCAGAGAAGTTAGCCAGGATTTATATTCGTGAGATTGTGCGATTGCATGGGATTCTTATTTCTATCATCTCCGATCGAGGTCCTCATTTTACTTCCAGTTTCTGGTAGACGTTGCAGGCTGAGTTGGGTACTCAGTTAGATCTTAGTACCTCTTTTCATCCCTAGACTGATGGACAGTTCGAGAGGACTATTCAAGTGCTCGAGGATATATTGAGAGCATATGTTATTGATTTTGGTGGTCATTGGGACCAGTTCTTACCCTTAAGTTCGCAAACAACAATAACTACCATTCTAGCATTGATATGGCTCCGTTTGAGGCTTTGTACGGTAGGAGGTGTCGTTTTCCTATTAGATTGTTTGATGCTTTTGAGGTTCTACCGTGGGTTACATATTCGTTGAAGAAGTCTTTGGACAAGGTGAAGCTTATTTAGAAAAAGCTTCTGGAAGCTCAGAGTCGATAGAAGATGTATGCGAATTAGAAGGTCTGAGATCTAGAGTTTATGGAGGGTGAGCAGGTTCTTCTGAAGATATCATCCATGAAGGGTGTGATGCATTTTGGAAAGAGGGGAATGTTGAGCCCGATATACATTGGTCCATTTGAGATTCTCCATCGTAATGGTGCTATTACTTATAAGTTGGATCTTCCACCAGGCCTATGGGGTGTTCAACCAGTTTTCCATATGTCTATACTGAAGAAATACCATTCAGATGAGTTTTATATCATCCGTTGGGATTTTGTGTTGCTTGATGAGAATCTATCTTATGAGGAGGAGCCTATAGCGATTCCTGATAAGCATGTTAGAAAGTTAAGGTCTAAGGAGATAGCTTCTGTGAAGGTGCGATGGAAGCATCATCCTATCGAGGAGGCTACATGGGAGACCGAGTACGATATGCATGCCAAAGATCCCTAGTTGTTTGTTGACTCAGGTACTTTTCTCCCATTTTCTTTCCTTTTGTTCAAGGACAATCGATTGTTTAATTGGTATCTGATGTAATGACCTATCTAGTTGTTACAGGAATTTTGACTATTTTACCAATGTTAACTCGATTCCCATATTTATAGGACAATCCTAGTGGAAGTTGAGAAATTAGAACCTTAAAGTGAGAAAGTTTGACCAATAGTTTACTTTTGTGTAGACGGGCCATTTTTGGAATTTTGTTAATTTTGTGAGGAGGGTCGTTTATGACTTTGTAGGATAGTTGGTTTGATTCCCAAGGCCTCGAGAGTGTTTTTGGCTATTGGTTAGAAAGTTAGTTTAGGTCGTTGGGGGTTGACCCGAGGAAATAGACCTCCGATGGAAATTCTGATACCACGAGTCAGTCCGTAGCATGTTTTTATATATGTGTACATATCTGTCTAGGAGGTCTCGGGTGTCAGATTTTGGGGTTGAATTGTGAAAACAGATTTTTTGCTGGTGTCTAATGTATTCGTTGGGGCGGGCATAATTGCGCCACAGCGGATGTGTGACCGCTGCAGCGGACCGCTACGGCGAAGTCTGGGATTTTCTTAGGGACGTGGGCACAGTCATTTTGCAGCTGATGCGGGCTCCGCTGCAGTGGACAACGGGAATTCCATAATCCTTTTAAGTGTTATTAAACTCTTCATTTCCCCCATTCTAAAAATATTTTTCTAAAGCACTCTTAGGTGGATTCTTATTGGGGTAAGCTTCTTAAGCCTTTTTTACTTTCATTTACCTTTCTTAAGTTGATTTAATGGTGGGAACAACCTAAAAACTAGTAGAGAAGATGGGTTCTATCTAAATATTGTATATTTGATTATTAGGCCTAAATGTGAGATAAATTGATAGGTTTTGCTAATCTTAGCTTGGGTTTCACTAATTAGTAAGTATTAGGCTTGAATTTCCTTTTATTGTTGAAGAATTTAATTGTTGGAAAATTAGGGCTCATACCCAAATTGGGGGTTTTCACTTGAATCTAGAATAGGCGTAGTCTTAGGTTATTTTAGCAATTGATTAGTTGGATAAACTCCTAGAATGTTGAATTGCATATTTTACTTTTGAAATAACCGTTTTACCCTTCTGGGCCCATTTTCCCTAGTTTTTTGGGATTCCAGAAATAGTTTAATGATATGGGTATTGTTAGTTTCCTATTCGAACATAGATTTCAATAAATGTCTAGTCTTCGAGTACTATCACGATCCTCAGAAGGGCAAGACTCAAGTGTTATCGTTGTGACTCCCGCTCGACAATCATGTAGGTTACGACCAACCTTCCGGTTAAACTTTGGTTAACAAAGCATATGTAGACTTAGATACTGTCGGAGAAAGCATGTTACACCTTCGGGTATGAAGTTTGGCTGGATTACTTAGGTTTGCATTATTGACTGGTTTGTGGGCGTGTCTCCATATTTGCCAAGTTTTGTGACTTGTATTTTCATTCATTTCCCTCTTGATACCTCACTTATCATCGAAATTGGAAGGATAATAAATATGACATGAAATTGTGAAGTGTATTGTATGACAAGTGTAATTGATATCATCCATAGCATACATTCCTATTCTTATGATGATTTATTATGAACTATGATTGGAAATAATGATAAGTAAGATAGTGTAGCCTCTGAGGTCTTTGCTGGAAAGCGTAAAAGAAAGATGAGTGTCTGATGCCCGAGGTAATTTCTAGGATCATATGAGTGTTCAATGCTTGAGGTCTTTTTCTGGGATCGGGGGAGTGGTAGCTGGACTTTGCGGGTTCCCAGTGGGTCATGACTGCCAGACGTATAGATATACTGCTCAAAGCATGTGTGTGTACGGAGAGTACATTGGGCCATTGCATTCCATTGCATATTTAATCATCATTACATTCATATACTTTTTATTCTTACTTGATTCTCTATACATGGGTTGTTTAGTCTTGGACTGTGATAGTATTTGTACTTGATTGCGAGTATGTCTATCTTTCAGTTTCATTCTTATATATATATTAGCTCACTGTTGTCGGCCTATGATATCTATCGGTACATAATGTTTGTACTGATACTACCTTGCTGCATTCTTTCTAAATGTAGAGTACGTGACAGGTTTCACATCCACTCCTCGATATTGATCCGGAGGCTGCTGTTGAGTCTTCTAGGGTCACTGCTTGATGGATCCGCTTCCCGGAGACTCATTCTTTATTACATGTCTTTATCACATTCTGAGATAGTATTCCACATTTGAGACTTATGTATTATTCCGACTTGTATTGATTAGTGGCTCTTGTACTATTCAAACCATTCCTTGGGGTTGTATTAGCATTGTACTTCCGCACCTATGATATTTATGACTTAGACATTTGTTTATCTTGTTCTATTTATTTAATAGTTGTTGAAGTATTTATTAAGGAACATGTTTGTCTACCGAGGTGGGAAATGGTAGGTGCCCGCACAACTTAGTAATTTGGGGTCATGCCATCTTTACTCAGTTTATGCCATAAGATCCGACCTTTAGCCATTTACGCAATAAAGACTCGATCTTTTACTTATTTTCCACTTTTAAACAAGTATAAAAGGAATGATGGGGACACACAATCACATATAAGACATACATGTAATAATATTTCGGAAAGTACGGGCTTCAAACCCTAACCACGGATCCAAAGGATCGTACTATTTTATCAGTTGATGCCCAAAGCATGACATTCACTACATAATTTGAAGATGTACGTACTTATAACATGTCACCGGTACCTGATACAAGTTCTCGTCACTTCACAAGTATCGAGACCCCCTTATTATCCTTATTATGCTCTCTTATTTGGTTAATTAGACCAACCATGGCCTTTTAAATAAGGTACAGGATCTCAACTTGCATGGAATAAAAGTCCGCTAGTCACAACCAAGTCTTGCCTTTTCGTAACGCCTCTTAATGGATAAAATCTATTCAAATATGAAAATTATGTTTAAACACGATTCCATAGACTCCCATATTTCTATGATAATAATGCGAGTCCAAAACGTCATCTGAAAATCCAATTCCGAGCCTCGAAGGTCAAACCTGTAATTTCTTCATAAAATCGGGTTCAATATAGTCAAAATACTACTCTACATGGTTAAACGATTCAATGGATACCCATATTGTTGTACATTAGTTCGGAACTTAAAAATGACCCCAAAAAGGTAACTCCGAGCCCCCAAAGGAAAACTGGAATTTTATTTGAAAATTGGTTTACGCATAACTTATATGATCTAGATCCAGAAAATCACCCAATTCCATTCATTAATCGATTCCCAAATCGAGATTTTTAATTTTCTTATCCTTAGGGCTCAAAACCCCAACTTCTACAACCCAAACAGGGGTAAAATGATAATCAACACAAATGATCATGGGTAAGCACCAAAATAAATTTTAGATACTTACCCATCGTTGAGATGAGAACAATGCCACGAAAATAACCTCAAACTGAGCTCTAGAACTCAAAATATGATGAAAATATCAAATGGACGAAGTCTGAGTTTCTAATACACAGGGGTTCACATGTGCGACCAGACCTCGCATTTATGCCTTATGGTCCGCATTTGCGACCACACCAGAAACTATCAACAACTGTCTGCACTAATATGAATACAACATCCTCATATGATGTCAGAATTCGACGATTCTTTTTGCTATGGTTCTAAAATTATGACACGGATCTCCGGGTTCAATCAACACACAAATAAAAGGTCATTTTCTCATGGTACCCATTTATGGCTAAAGAAACGACACTGAAACTTCAAACACAAGCGCTACATAACCAAAATTCATCCAAAACTCATCGGAATCTAACCAAAACTTGCGAACATGTCCAAAAACATCACACACACCTGTTCGAACCGTCAAAACAAACAAATGAGGATGTCTTGACCCGATGTTGGTCAAATCTAAACCATCTCAAAGGCTAATTTCTCAATAACCACCTAAATAACACTCAAACCTCTCGGGAACCGAACCAATGACTCGACTAAGCCATAAATCACATTTCAGACCTAATAGAATCGATGAAATTTCAAAAAAGACTCATTTACCCTCAGTGTTTACTTTGGTCAAACTTTTTCATTCTTAACATAGGAATTTTCAAACTATCATTTTCCTTACCCAAAACTCATCCGAAAGCCTCTATAATCACACCACCAGTCCCCACAAGTCATAAACATTAATACGAAACTAACGGAACCAACAAATTTACAATCTGGGTCTTAGTTTTTCTTGTGACCATCTTTTCACCATCAATATGCTTATTAAATGCTAGAACCGACTTAATTGTCAAAAAACCAACCAACCAAACTCTAAAATTAGCTCTGTTAATTTCTACAAGTCATAAATAATATTTCAACTCTAATAGAATCTCAGATCGCCAATCATAGTATGTTTTCCCAAAATAATCAACTTATCCAAATATTTGAATGCCAAAATTTCCAAAGTAAAACTTTCTCCCAAAGTGAATCAAATGATATATGTTTACTTCAAATTTGGCAAGCAAGACAAAATAATTATTACAGAGCTTCTGGAATAGACAACACGCAAAATAAAGCATCGATTTTCAAAACGACTGACTAGGTCGTTACAAACACAACATTAAAGCTTCTTCAAACACCTCAAATCCACTAACCATAACAAGATTTTCACCATCTCAAATAAATCTCTACTATAACAACTTTTGATTTGGGCAACACTTGCTACAATAACAACAACATACCTAGCGTAATCCTATAAGTTGGATTTGGGGAGGGTATAATATACGCATACCTTAACCATATACCTTGGAAGGTGGAGATATTATTCCCGTCAGACCCTCGGCTCAGGATAAAGCAAAAATGAAGCAGGACCACAAAGAAAAGGAACATTAACTACAATGAAACAGTATGCTGAGCGAATAACAAACGACAGTAGATAGTAACAAAAATTGAAGGATAAGAAACTGAATCAAAAATACTATGACTACTACAAAGGAAGGAAAATTAAGATAATACTCTACTACCTACTAACAATATACCCTAATTTGTGTCCTCCATAACCTACTATCTAAGATCATATCCTCGGTAAGATGCAACTGCATCATCTCCTGTCTAATTACCTATCCCCAATACTTATTCGCTCTACCTCTACCTCTTCTGAATCCATCCATATCCAACCTCTCACACCTCCGCACTGAGAAATTCACATAGATCCTCTTCACATGCCTAAACAATAATCTTCGCTTCCCGCATCTTGTCCTCTATTGAGGCCGCTCCCATCTTATCCTGAATATCCGGATTTCTAATCATATCTCCCCTAGTATGCGTACACATCCACCACAACATCTCCGCAACTTTCCTCTCCTGAACGTGGAAGTTCTTAACTGGCCAACAATCTGCCTCATACAACAAAGTTGGTCTAACCACGACTCTGTAGAACTTACCTTTGAGTTTTGGCAGAACTTTCTTATCACACAACACCTTCATACACTAAATCATTTCAAAGAGATGGGGTGGTGGAGGAGAGGAAGGAGGAGGAGAGGAAGAAGAGATCGCAGAGAAAAAGAGAAAGTGAACCAACTAAAATTTGTAAATTTTGAGTCCTGCAAATTTTGTTCTCGGTAGTTTATAACGATTGAAGCTTTTTTTAAAAATGAACTTTTATAGACCACTCTAAGTAGGGTAAAAATTCCTAAATTTTAAAATGTACATGAAATACAATTTGTATCAAAATAAAACAAGCGGCAAAAGTGAAGAGAAAGAGAGTATAAATGACTACAAATAAAGATTCAATATATTCCAAAATTTAACCCAAATAACTTCGTCAGCTGAACAAAATAGAGCAATCTTGATAAATAACTGAATTAAATATTACAATAACACGAAATGGATATAAAAATGCAATAAATTAAGACGAACATTATTAACAAATAATGATAGAACAACATAAGTATTAAACTCTCAATCAAGGTCCTTGGAATATCCATCATCTTCAACATTGGTGTAATCGCCTTCCATTGGTGTAGGCTCTATATCGCTTCCACCTCTTAAACAAAAATCAATTTGGTTAGTAGCCATAGAATCAACCAAATATGGTTCATTGATTAAACTATTCATTGAATTTGTTGATGGGGTAACACTTTTGTTCGCGGGCTTAAAATTAGAGGGAGGATTTGGAGGTTGATTGAGCTGTTTGTTTCTTTCATTAAGTTCAACCATCTTATCAGCAGACAACTTCAAAACGCCTCTAATTTGTCTAGGATCAAGTTCATAAAAACTCTTCCCCTCCACAAGTTGGTTGAAGAGGAGGTCCATTTCCTTCTCCTCATTTATTTTCTCTATTTTGCTAATTTGTTCTTCTTGCTTATTCACTTTTTCTAGAAGATAGGTTTCATGTTTAACTAAATGTTTAAGTCTTTCTTTCTTAGAAAAACTTAAATACCTCATTAATACCTCCTTAGCCAAACTTGTAGACTTCCAAACAATGGGTTGGATTTCACCTGGGCTAAAAATAATTATGCCAACATCTACATCACATAGAATAGAAAACTCTTCTGCTTTCTTAAATAAACTTCTTGTTCTTTTATCTAGGATGAAGTTTCTCACATTTTCACTACTGTTTCTAGTATGCCTAAGCCTCTTTCTAGACATTTTGATACTCAAATATAAAAAAGCACTTCCTTTAGGAATAGAATATATAGATCATGAAGAGGTATATGACTTTTATAGATGCATAACATGAATTGTTACTCTACCAAATTAAGAAATTTCAAGTTGGTTGAGACAATTTAGTCCAAATAGGATATTATTATCATACTTTTACCTTTTATAATAATTCAAGCAGGATATGATTTTATTTTTTTACCATTCATAATTATATAATTATGACTTTACTATATAGTTATTCTATTCTCCATAAAAAGAAAAATAATAGTTTTTTACACGCCCCCAAAAGGAGGAATATGATCATCACCTAATGCCATTAACATGCATCAAGCGCAAAATTATGCATATTGTCACGAACAAAATTACCCCTAGCCGTGATGACACCTAACTAATCCTAAGTCAGGAGAAACAATCAGTAAAAAAATCAAAACCAAATATGCAGAAGCATTAATTGAGTCTTAATAGAATAGTATACCATAAACATAAGATGAATCTGATATAAGTGTAAAAGCTATAAAACCCCGAATTCAAACACAATCCTAAACAACCCCGAGACGAAGTATCACATTATCATGAGCAAAACTAGAAATTCAATACAAGTGTCAACTAATATAGAGTTTGACTAGAAAGGACAAGGCATAAAACATTAGACGTCCTGCTCACTACGAAGGAAGGCATGTGTAACACCACATAATTTTGACCCATTGAGAATGAGTGGTCCAACACGAACCAAGAGGATGGGTATTAATGTTTAGGTTCTAACACTTCATATTGCTCGTAAATCGAAGCTTAATACAAAAAGTTATGTACATTTTACTAAAAGCACGAAGAATAATTGTAAGTGTTTGATGTGAGGGACGGTACATCGCATCTCCCATCAGATTGACGATGAGGCACATCGTCCATCGCACCAAATTTCAATGCGATGGAGGTCGCGTCACATCGACCCAATCAGTGTCATGGGAGATGCAGCGTATGAATTAGGGGTGAGCGGGTCCGGGTACCCTAACATTTTTTATCTATCCGGACCCTACCCGATAAAAGATCGGTTCCTAAATTTACTACCCGGAACCTACCCATAGCAATCATTACCCGGAACCTACCCGGACCCGCAGGGTCCGGGTAGGTTCCCGGGTACCCTGTAAATAAAAAACACAAATTAAGCAACAATCTTTAAGCCTATGAGAATAAAAAAGAGTTCTAAAATAATTTCATCAAGTAGTTTTTTAGCCTGCAATCGAAGTTTTTAATACCCTTATAAGAAGTTTTAGAAAATTTATTCATTGTAGAAAAGCTAATTCTGTTACCAAAACCTAAAATTGCAAGCCAAATTTGACACTCAATTA
Organism: Anisodus acutangulus; assembly: GCA_029783415.1. Classification (NCBI taxonomy): domain Eukaryota; kingdom Viridiplantae; phylum Streptophyta; class Magnoliopsida; order Solanales; family Solanaceae; genus Anisodus; species Anisodus acutangulus. The sequence goes on along the minus strand of CM056511.1, from coordinate 14,988,260 downwards.
ATTGAACGTGTTGATTTCAAAATAAATTTGAAAATATCTGAATTAAACTTATTTTCGTGTTCATAAGCTCTTCGATACAAAAGAAAAGCTTTATTATACTAGTAAATCCCTAAATTTCATCTTCACAACTACAAAAATATACACAAATTTTAAAAATAAATTTACATTTCAAATAAAAAAGTAATACAAATTGAAGATGAGTATCGCCTGAAATAGAATAGAAGCATATGATATTAAAAAGAAATTGAAGAGTTAGATATGAACTCATATGCAATTTAGGAATGACGTGAACACAACCAAAGGAGAGAAAGAGGCAAAGGTGAAGCTTCAATGACGACAACGATGAAAGTACATGAGAGAAAGCTTCAACAACGACGACGATGAAGCTCGGTGGTGTAGCTAAAACGCCATTGTTATTGAGAGAGTTTTGGGGTTTTCTCTTAGGGCACAAAGAGCATTCTAGAATAAAGGGGTGAAAAAGCTAAAATATTTACGTCTTTGGGTGGGGAAAATCAATGTGCAGGCGTGCAACAAAAAATTTTGGAGAAAGTTAAAAGTGGTCCAAATGTTTCTAAAAAAAATAAAAATATTTAATATTTTATAGGTTCCGGGTATCGGTTCCGGGTATCGGTTCCGGGTCCGGGTACCCTGTCTCTATTTGCCGGAACCGGAACCGGACCCGACATTGATCGGTTCCTAATTTTACTACCCGGAACCTACCCGTTAGTGTCGGTTCCGGTCGGGTATCTGGGTACCCTGTACCCGTGCTCACCCCTAGTATGAATGAGGTTTGACCTTCAGTCTATAAGTGAGACCCTTGTGCGTTTTTGTCGAAATTTCACTCCATACTTTGATTTTTCAAGACCTACATCGATTTTATTTCCTCTCCTGATCCTCCCACATTAAGTTTTGATCTTTCCTCCTATTATTATTGATTCTATCACTCATACAGTAGTAATTAACGCGCATCATCATCTAAAGCTTAGGGTCCTAAGGAAAACCCTCCCCATAATTTCAAGCAATGGTTTTAGTGTTCTTTATCAAAAATCACGTCTCTTAAATTAGTTGGAGCAATTAAAGGTATTTAAGGTAAATAATCTATGTGTAGAAACATCCATTGCTCATTCCCACGTTATGATTATCTATATTTCCATGAATTCTCCTCAATAAAAGAATTATGTCCTAATGTTATGAAAAATCGTTAATGTCCTTTTGTCTTTACCTTATGGAATGTTGTATTCATTCATGTTATTACATCACGAATACCATGAACTCTCTACGCATTTATGTATGCCCATAACCTTGATTTCATGAGTTTCATTGTTCCACAAGTATAATATTGTGTATAATAAAGTTATGATTTTTCTTCAAGGATTGAAAATGATGATCTCATGATTTACGCTTTTATGAACTGAAATTATGGGATAATAAGCCACCTTTACCACTTAATGTTTTGGGGGCACTATTTGTTAATCGAAAAGACTATCACATCCCAACCTTAGGGATGTGGCCAGCACCCGGTGCCTTAACGGCCCGAACGTACCACCTCTAAAACATAACCAGGATATACAAGTATCTGGGCTGACAAGGTCTCAGAATAATAGTAATACGACATCTTGAACACGACAATCTATACATAAGTGGCATAGCCTACCAACTCTCTACAATAACTTTAGGGGAAATGGAGTGTGACAACAAACAACTAAATCGGACAACCTACTGAGAGGGTGTGTCAGCTGGCCTACATGCACCTGCTTGCATGAAACACAGCGCCCCCAGCAAAGGGGCGTCAGTACAAAAGAATGTACTGAATATGTAAAGCAAGTAAAACATAAATAGATGCAATAATGAAAATGGAGGTAAGAGGGAGACACCTACAACTTTGAATGCCACTAAGGGTGTATGACATGCATGCTTTTGTTTAAAATACATACGTATATATATAAGACACATGATAGGGATATAACATCAGTATCAAGCCGCTCTCTAGGGCTAACATCATTATAACGTACCCAACTGCAGTGGTGTGCACATATAAGTGTCGTACCCATCCGACTATAGCACGACTTGGTGTCATAAAATAGATACATATACATATATATATGAAAGAAATCTTGTCACAACCCCTTTCAATGATCATGGTGGCACCTACATGATCCCCCGGTAGGCGAACCACTTCCAAACCCAATAAAATCATTCAAGACTTAAAAGCGGAAAAAGACAGTAAATAATACTAAGTTGTCTTGCCATAGATAAGAAGTCATAAATTACTAAAATCCTCTAATTATTAGAATTCTAAAAACCTAGTCTAAATAGTACAAGAGCGTCTACAAAATAAGGAATATAATTTTTGAATAGTACTGTCTTGGAAATAAAGGAAGAACAAAGATAAAAGAGATGAGGGTCCAGGGTTGCTGAAGAATGGAAAGGCTCACCTTAGAATCTCTGAGTCAGCAGCCTCGAACGTCAGCCATGAGGTCCGACACAGGTAGACGATGCTATATCTTCATCCAATTACGAATGCAACAATTATGGTATGAGTACATAACATAACCCCGTAAGCATCATAGGCTGACAACGACGAAAAATATTTAACACATATAAAGATTGAGTCTACCAATCACTAACCTCAAATTGTTCAATGATATTCCAACACACACATCACTTCATGATAGGGATAATCAGATATGCACAAAACACATAAGTTATGTGAATGATGATGTTTGAAATGTATGAATGCAAGGTAGCTCTCATCAGTCTGGTATACATATGCTAATGAACGTCGCACTCATAGAGCATCATATCATGAACTTCATTTGTCATGTCATTTCATAGCATATCACCTCAGTATCCATATCATCTCATAAAAAAATCATTTACCTTTATTTCCCGATCTCATCGGATGAAACAACATTCCATATAAGATCCATCTTAGTATCAATTATGAATGTATGGATGTAAATGGTAAATAAAACAATTAATCATGGTAGTATGAGATGAAAGTCATGTTTCATAAGATGAATAAACACATGCTCAATATGATCAGTATCACAACAATTCCAGATAATCAGTCTTCCCATATGAAGAGGCATAGAGTGATGAGATAAATGAATGCACACATCAAATTGAAGTTCACACACGATTATCATAGCCCACATAACAATTGACGGAACCAATCTAAGTGTGATCATCCCAAACAAAATACACTGGTACCCACCCAAGTACTCATCATAGTCACTAAGGTGGGACCTACATCATGCAAATACCTCTTAATGATTATAAGAATTACATGCATCTATCGGAGTCTAAAAGAATAAATCATAGCCTACCTCACGGCCGAGTAGGTGCCACAAACTCAATCCCATGCCAAGGCCTTGCCTTTTCATAGAACCTCCGAACGATCGTAGTATAATATCATAGATTCTACGTTAATAGGTAATTCTAAACATAACCATAAATGTAAGTCTTTTCAAAGAATCCGAATATCCGACCCCAAAAACGACCCCGGGTCTACAAGTGCAAAATCAGAACTTTAATTTGAAAATACGCTACTCAAGGTCTAAATAGTCATATCCTTATGTTTGATAGGAAACTAATCACATTTACGCCTTTAATTGCCCTAAATATTAAAAGAAACCAAATTGGAAGAATCCTAAATTTTCACATTGAAATCATGGAATTGAAATAGCACTTCAAGCTTAGAATTAATTTCCCCAAGCATTAACAAGTCTAAAATTGAAGAATCAACAATTAAAGCCTAGTTCTTGGCATTGAATTTCATGAGATAAGCTCTCTTAACTTTTGGAAACAAACCCTAGGTTTTCTATCCCTATATCATAGTCCAATCCATAGAATGATGAAGAGAAACATGGGTAATGAATGGAAACAAGGTGAGAATCTTACCCCAAGATGAAATAGTTGGAATCCCCTTGAATCCTCCAAAATCTGAGCTTAGACTTAAAAGATATGAGAAATGAAAAGTAATTTGGACTTGGGTATTTTAATGAACCTGAAACAGAAAATCCGCTTCTACGGAATTTCCTCACAGAAGTCGTCTCGGTTTTGTGGAACAATGACTACAGAAGCAGTCATTACTTATCTATCCTCCACAAACGCACAGGAGTGGCTGAGGTCGGTCGAAGCAGCCTTGCACCTGCGCACAAATAACTGTAGAAGCGACATCTCACATCCTCACCTGGACTCGCATCTGCGTACCAACTTCCGCAGAAGCGGCTCCGCAGGTGCAGCCGGAACATCGCTGGTGTGATTACGCCAGCAACATAAGTAGTAACATAAACCTTAAATTCTACATCCCATACCCGAAACTCTCCTGAGACATCCTAGATACAAACCAAATATGCTACCTAAGTGTAAACGATGCTACACACTTGCTCGCACACTTAGAATACCCATCCGACAATGCTAAGACTCATTTTTCTACAAAACTTCCCCAAATATCCCAAACATCATAATTTAAAAAATAAGGAATCAAAATATAACTGAACGCCCCGGAAAGCAAAACAATGACTCGACTAAGTCATAAATGACACTCCGGGCCTACCGGAAGTGATGAAACTCGGAAATGAACATGTTTACCCAAAAGTCAACTCATTCAAATTTCAAACTTCTAGCTTAGATTTTTCTCCCCAAAACCTATCTAACTCACCTCAAGAACCATGCCACCCATCCCCGTGAATCATAAACCTCGAAAAGATTCTACGAGAGGGGTAATTAGGTCAAAATAGAGTAATGAACTGAAAATGACCGAACATGTCATTACATCAGATACTAATTAAACAAACATCCATCCTCGAATGAAAAAGAGATGAAAGGAAGAACGTACCAGAATAGGCAAAAAGCTGAGAGTATATACTCCTCATATCCGCCTCAGTCTCCCAAGTAGCCTCCTCAATCGGATGGTGCTTCTATTTCACCTTCACAGAAGAAATCTCCTTAGACCTCAACTTCCTAACTTGTCTGTCCAAAATGGCCACAAGCTCTTCCTCAAAAGCCAGATTTTTTATCAAATAACACCGAGTCCCATTAAATGATGTAGGACCCATCAGAATAGTACTTTTTCAACTTGGAAACATGAAATACCAGATGAACACTTAATAGACCTGGTGGTAGAGATAACTAATAAGCCACCTCACCAACTCTTCGAATCTCAAATGGCCCAACATACCTCATAAATAACTTCCTCTTATTCCCAAACCTCATCACGCCTTTCATAGGTGAGACCTTTAATAGAACCCAATCACCAACCATGAACTTCATATCACAAACCTTTTAGTCCGCCTACTCTGAGCAGCTAGAAGCTTGTCCTGAATCAACTTCACCTTTTTCAAGGAGTCTCACTACAGATCTGAACCGCATGGTCTCACTTCAAATACATCAAACCAACTAATCGGGGAATGACATATCCTACCATATAAAGCCTCAAATGGCGCCATCTCAATGCTGGAGTGATAATTGTTGTTGTAAGTAAACTATGCCAAAGGCAAGAACTAGTCCCAATGACCACCAAAATCAATCTCACAAGCCCGTAACATATCCTTCCAAACCTGAATGGTCTGCTCGGACTGACCGTCCGTCTGTGGGTGAAATGTCATGATGAGATCCAAACGAGTTCTCAAATCCTTCTGCAATGTCCTCTTGAAATTAGAAGTGAACTGAGTGTCCCAATCTGAAATGATAGAAATGGGCACTCCACACAACTTAATAATCTCCCTATTGTAGATCTTTGCCAACTTCTTCAAATTGTAAATCGTTTGAACCAAAATGAAGTGCGCGGACTTGATAAACCTTGTCATAAAATGGAATCAACCTTGTCTAAAGTCTTCAGTAGTCCAATTATGAAGTACATATCTATCCTCTCGCATTTATACTCGGGTATGGGCATCCTCTGAGTCACACCACCCGGTCTTTCGTGCTCATACTTAACTTGCTGGTAATTTAAAAACTGAAACACAAACACCACAATATCCCTCTTCATTCTACCCCACCAATAATGCTACTTCAAATCACGATACATCATTTTTGCACCCGAATGGATAGAATACCTGGAACTGTGAGCCTCATTCATGATCAATTTGGTACACCATCCAACACAAGGAACACAGGCTCGCCCCTTAATCCCCAAGCCTCCCTCACTATCAAGAATTACATTTTTAGATTCCCATTGAAACACCTTATCTCTAATCTTACACAACTTCATATCGCTCGCAAAATCTACAAAACTATGAATCTCGATCATTGTAGTAGGCCTAGCCCAATATCTTACTGCCTTAAACATCTTTGGATCCACTATAATACCCTCTTTCGACACTACATATCCTTGGAATGCCACATAGCTAAGCCATAATTCACACTTAGAAAATTTAGCATAAAGCTCCTTCTCCTTCAACAACCAAAGAACAATCCTCAAATGCTTCTCATGATCTTCCTTACTCCAAGAATACACCAAGATGTCATCAATGAAGACAGTGATGAAAGAATCCATATAAGGCTTGAAAATCTTATTCATCGAATCCATAAAGGATGCAGGGGCATTAGTAAGCCAAAATGATATAACCAAGAAATCATAGTGGCCATATCGAGTCCTGAAGGCCATTTTCAGAATGTCCTCTGCTCTAATCTTCAACTGATGGTACCCTAACCTCAAATCAATCTTGGAGAATATTGTTGCACCCTAAAGCTCATCGAATAAATCATCAATGCGGAGTATCGGATACTTATTTCTGATGTTGACCTTGTTTAATTACCGATAGTCAATACACATCCATATGGAACCGTCTTTCTTCTTCACAAATAGAACGGGAGCACCCGATAGAGACACGCTGGGTCAGATAAACCCCTTGATCAACAAGTCTTGCAACAACTCCTTTTAACTCTCTCAACTCAGCTAGAGCCATCCGATACAGAGGAATAGAAATATGAGGAGTCTCCGGCTCCAAATCAATACAGAAATCAATGTCCCTGTCTGGCGGCATACCAGGCAAATCCATCGAAAAGACCTCTGAAAACTCGCTCAGCACTGAAACAGACTAGAGTGGAGGATTATCCACATTAGTATCCTGAATATCAACCGAATATACCAAATATCCCTTATCTACTAACTTTCTCGCCTGGATACCCGACATAGTTAACGTGATTGTCTTGGAGTGACAGTCTAAGATCACATAATACAGTGAAAACCAATCCATACCCAAGATAATATCAAATTCTACCATATCCAAAATAACCAAATCTACCCAAGTGTCACACCCTATAAACATAACCACACAAGATCGATAGACACAATCCACTATCACAGAATCATCGACAAGAGTAGCAACACGAATAGGTACATCAAGCATATCACATAACATATCTAGATGCATAGAGAAATATGTGGACACATAGGAGAAAGTAGAACCTAGATCAAATAACATGGAGGTAGACTGATGAAAAACCGATGATAGACTACATCAGAAACCTCGACCTCTGGTCTACCCAATAAAGCATAGAAGTGGGCATGTCCACCCTCATACTGTGTACCCCCGTGACCATTATGGGATGACTGAGCTCTATCTTTTGCTGACTGAGTACCACTCCTACCAGCCTGGTAACCAAATCTGCTTGACTGCGAGCCTCTCTTACTAAATTATCCACATCCCCTCGTTGATTACGCTGGAGTCCTAGGTGTCTGAGTTTGAGAACCCTACTAAGCTCTACCCTGTCTATGTCTGGGACAGTCTCCCTAAAAGTTCCCAAAGCCACCACACTCATAAAAAGTCTTGTCTGACATGGGATGCATAATTGACATAAATGAACCAGAATGCCCTCCACAGTATGAAAATCAGGAATAAAAACTTCTAGAGGTCTGCCCTGCATTGTGACCACTATGTCCAAAAAGGCCACATGTTGAAGTCTAGAGCACTAACTAAATCACTCAACTAGACTGAGGGTGGTAAAGCCTTCCATATTGTACCCGTCCTTAGGAAGAAAAAACACAAAAGTTACCAAACCTGCGAGCCTTCTTGTAAGAACCACTCTTCTAAGACCCTCCTCTCACTGAATCAACCATCTTGGCGTGATCCGCCACAGTCTGGAACAATACGCCAGAAGCTACCAACTATAAAGTCACAAACTAAAGTGGGATAGTCAATCCCCTCACAAAACATTTAACCCTCTCTACTTCAGAATGGAGTTATGGGGCTGCATAACGAGACAAATCATGAAATCAGGACTCATAATTGGTGATAGACATACCTCCACGATCTAACCTGGAAAACTCATACATATTTCTCTCCCTCAAGTTGCAGGGAACATACTTCTCTAAGAAATGCTGATAGAATCGGGTCTAAGTCAACAGAGGCGACCCAGCTGGTCGACACTCAATGTAGGACCTTCACTACTATTTTTCATCCCCAATTATCTAACGAGCAACATAATCCACACCATGCGACTCTACAATACCTACAATTTGAAGCCTCTCATGGAAACTTATTATGAAGTCATACGCATCCTTCTCAAGCATACCTTAGAAATAAAGAGGCTTCATGTTGGAGAACTACTCAAATGTCTTCCACTCCTTGCGGGTCATAACTGATACATAAACTGGTTGACGACCAAACTTTGATTCTAGAATCTCATCAATATGGGGTGTCATAGAAGATGTAGGTTGTATCCTCGAAGTATGATACTGATCACGTGTCTGACCACTCTCTCGAGTCTACGACCCATTTAGAGTAGCTGGAAGAACACACGTCTTGGTCAAAGCCTCAAAGAGGCTCAAGATACATACTATGGAATCTTGAAGTATTGGTGTGGTAATAATCTCTAGCTGAGCCTAGGCTAGTCCCAACTCATTTTCAAACTGATCATCATGATACTCAATCTCTGGATCGGGTAACAAAGATCTAGTACGGGCCTAGCCAGCCCCCTATGATCCACCCATAGTCGGTGCCACTTTACGGGATCCACCCCTACCATGGCCTCTGCCTCTACCTCTACCGCGTGCCAAGGTAACAGGCGATGATGCCTCATCTCTAGCCACATTCACATGTGTCATCACCGTTTGTGAGGGAATAGAAAAAGAAAGATCAGATACCAATTTGATCAAACTAGCACAAAAGGAATGAAAGAAGTGATTTTTCCTATATGTGCCAAAGACTCTTGAATATAAGTGCGGACGTCTCCGTACTGATCCGCAAGACTCTACTAGACATTGTTCTTGAACTCGTGAGACCGGCGAACCTAGAGCTCTTATACCAACTTGTCACGACCCCTTTCAAGGATCATGGTGGCACCTACACTATCCTCCGGTAAGTGAACGACTTCCAAGCACAATAAAATCATTGAAGACATGAAAGAAGAAAAAAAGATAAAATAATGCTAAGTTGTCTTCCTATATATAATAAGTGATAACATATAAAATCCACTAATTATTACAATTATTAAAACCGGTTTAAACAGTACAACGTCTACAAAATAAAGAATATAATGTCTGGATAGTACTATCCTTAAAATAAAGCAAGAATATAGATAAAAGAGAGGAGAGTCCAGGGTTGCTAAAGAATGGCAAGGCTCACCCTGGAATCTCTGAGTCAGTAGCTTTAGACGTTATCCACGACGACACTGGTAGATGGTTTTGTATATGCATCCAAATATGAGTGCAACAAGTGTAGTATGAGTACACAACATACCCCCATAAGTATCATAGGCCGACAATGATATACAATATGTAACACACATAAATATTGAGTCTACCAATCACTTAACCATAAATCGTTCAATGATATTCCAACACACACATCACTTTATGACAGGGATAATAAAATAGGCACCAAAACACGTATGTTATGTGAATGATGATGTATTAAATACATGAATGCAAGGTACCTTTCATCAGCATGATATATACATGCTACTGAACATCGTCACATAGCTATGATCAATGGGGGACTTTGTAAGTCCATATACCGCTCACAACCAACCAACATGATCCATCATACTGGTATAGTATCAAATCACATACTCATTTGTTGAGTCATTTCATATCATATCACCTCAGTATAAATATCATCTCATATCAGACTCATTTACCTCTATTTACAGTCTTATCAAACCAAATATCATTCTATATCAGATCCATCTCAGTATCAATGAGAATATGAATGTATGAATGCAAATGGTAAATAAAACAATTAATCATAGTAGTGTGAGATGAAAGTCATAATTCAATAGATGAATAAACACATGCCTCAATATCATCAGTATCACAACAGTTCCAGATAATCAGTCTTTCCATATTAAGAGGCATAGAGTGATGAGATAAATGAATGCACACATCAAATAGAAGTTCACACACTGCTATCATAGCCCACATAAACATGATGAAACCAGTCTAAGTGTGATCATTCCAAACACAATACACTGGTACTCACCAAAGTGCTCATCACAGTCACTAAGGTGGGACCTTCATCACACCAATACCTCTCAATTATTATAAGCATTACATGCATCTATAGGAGTCTAAAAGAATAAATTATAACCTACCTCACGACCGAGTAAGTACCACGAACTCAATATCACGCCATGGCCTTGCCTTTTTCGTAGCACCTCCAAACAATCGTAGTCTAATATCATAGATTCTACATTAACACATAATTCTAAACATAACCATAAAGATAAGTCTTTTCAAAGAATTTGAATACACGACCTCAAAAGCGACCCCAATCCCATAATGGAAAAATCTAAAATTTAAATTGGAAATACGCTACTCAAAGTCTACTTAGTCATATCCTTACGTTGGATAGGAAACTAATCATATTTAGTCTTTCAATTTCCCTAAATGTCAAAAAACCCCAAATTGGTTTACTTAGAAATCATGGAACTGAAATAGCAATTCAAGCTTAGAATTAGTTTCCCCGAGCATTAACAAGTCTAAAACTGAATAATCAACAATTAAAGCCTAGTTCTTGGCATTAAATTTCATGAGATAAGGTCTCTTAACATTTGGAAAAAAATCCTAGGTTTTGTACCCTTAAATCATAGCACAATCCACAGAATAATGAAGAGAAACATTGGTAATTAATGGGAACAAGGTGAGAATATTTCCCCCAAGATGAAATGGTTAGAATTCCGTTGAATCCTCCTAAAACCAAGCTTATACATAAAACATGTGAGAAATGAAGAGTAATTTCAGACTTGGTCTTTTAATGAAACTGAAACGACTCCGTTTCTGCATAATATCCTCACAAAAGCAGCCTCGCATCTGCGAACAATAACCGTAGAAGCGATCCCAACTTATCCGCCTCAAATACGCAGGAGCGGGCGAGGTCCAAAGAAGCGGCCTCACACCTACGCATAAATAATCGCAGAATTGGCTTCTCCACTCTCACCCAGACTCACATGTGTGGACCAACTTCAATAGAAGTGGCTCCACAGGTGCGACTGGAACATCGTTGGTGCGATTACACTAGTAGCAACAATAATAACATAAACCTTAAATTCTCCATCCATCACCCAAAACTCTCTCGAGACCTCCTAAATACAAACCAAATGTGTTACCTGAGTGAACATGATGCTACAAACTTGCTCGCGCACTCGGAGTACCCATCTGACAATGCTAAGGCTCACTTTTCTACAGAACTTCCCCAAATTTCCTAAACTTCAAAATCTAGAAAATAAGTACTCAAAACATAATTGAATGCCTCAGAAAGCGAAACAATGACTTGACTAAGTCAGAAATGACACTCTAGACCTACCAGAAGCAATGAAACTCATAAACAAACCCGTTTACCGAAAAGTCAACTTTGAGTCAACTCATTCAAATTTCAAACTTCTAACTTAAAGTTTTCTCCCCGAAACCTATCTAACTCACCTTAGAAACTATGCAACCTATCTCTGTAACTCACAAACCCCGAAAAGAGTCTACAAGAAGGGTAATTAGGTCAAAATGGGGTAATGAGCCTAAAAACAATGAATAGGTTGTTACACCTCTAAAAAGCATCATGAATATGGTCGGAGTGAAATAAGGTCGTTAACCTCAGACTATCGTTATGTAACTATATATATTAGCTATCGTGAAACCAACAAGGAGCACATAATATTCCATAATGAGAAGTAATATATGATACGCAAAGTACTATAGACAAGGGATACACAAGTCACAAGGAACATCTTCAAAGAATAAAGAACAAACGCATTTCTAACATTCAAGTGTAGAGTCATTTTGGGGGACGTTTCGTTACCTATCGTTTCTACTAGGACCATATCGAAAGAAGGAAAGGGTAAGCCTTACATACCTTTGTCAACTCGTATGACAACACCACTCAAGCCACTCATTTAACACCTTAACCTATAACAATGATAACACTTTCCTTATGCTTAGGAAATTCTAATAGACCATGTATATCAAGCCAGACACTCGTCTTATAATGAATCGAGTAGCATTTCCCCCTTTTGTTTCACTTTTCTCAAGTTCAACATTAGGAATAACAATAACTACACCAAGACTACCAATTTCCTACTATAAATTAACTTGTAAAAACCATCAACCAGCCCACACGACAACAATAGCAACATATACGATATTCAAAATCGTGATTCTACGACCTTAAATTCGCATAGTTCTCTTCTAATCCTTGTAACACCATGAATAGACATGAATAAAAATACATCAAAATCCCCATAATTTTTATACAAAAAAACCAGCCCCCACATACTACACAACCTAAGTAATTGATTCAACAATATCCTTCACCTTTCAACTTACAACTTGAAGAAAATAAGTACATCTAATCATCAAAATAACTCACATACATAAAGAAGAAGTGTATCCTTTCCTTAATCTACAAGATCAAACCTTGGGACACCTTGCATCAACTTGAAGAATCCTCCGTACAATGATGACAAGGGAGAACTACGCTTCTATGAGCACTACGATCTATCCGTAGGAAGATTCACCCCGTAATTTTATAGATCGTCTAAGATGATGGAGGAGCTATAAGAGGGAGTTTGGTGGCTTATGAGATCAATCTGGGTGTGGAAAATGAGCTGGAATACATTGCCTTCTATTTCTGTAATCCTAGCATTGACTCCACTGCCCTACATCACAGTAGGAGTGATGGGCCATAAATATGTTTGACGGTCCATCCTTCTGTCGTAAATGTTGTCTACTATGCATCGCTTTCATAAAATATTCGTAACTTCTTGTATAGAGCCCCGATTAACAAACGGTTTGTGGAGTTGGAAAGTAGACTCCTTGACCTAGAATTTAGATAGCTTATGCACCCCATAACTCCTTCTACACTAGAAGATGCCCTCACAAAGTTGGGCAAAAATCATGTCTAGAATTCTTCCTGCCTTCCCTCAAGTTTCGGCGAACTTAATTTCTTTGACTCGTATAGCCATAACATATTACGAGACTTGATTAATATTTATTTAAAACCTTCCTTAACCTTGAGGAGGGATATTAACCTCTCTGAGCTCATGTTAGTTAACTCGTGATGCAATCAACCTCGAAAGTACAGGGTGTAATCTGATGAAATTTACTTTCTTCCATTCATTTGACCTCCAAATCCTCTAACTCAAACAAGAGATGGTTATAACCACTTATATATTTTAGATTAGCCTAGATTTTCAAACTTGTGAGAACTAACCCATGACGTGACTTAACGTATGGAAAATGTGGGATGTAACATCCTTTCCCTCTTAGGAACATTCATCCTCGAATGTTAGATTTATTCGTGTGATATCGTCATGACTTATCTGATAATCTCTTAGTGCAACTTTGGTCATACCATATGGTTTGTATTAAGTAACCCTTTATGACGTATTGGCGGTACTCTGGGAACTATCAATACAACTCACTTGATGTTACATTATAACTCAACCATGGAAAATCTGAATACTATTGTTATATAATCTATATCATTCATCTTCCCTAGGATTTGTATCTCGTCAGTGAGCATCTGAAGCTATTTTCATGATCCAACATGATTTATCTTATGGAATATACTCTAATCCCTTATGATACTTGAAATCCTTATTATTAACCTGTTACTTAAACTATATATCCAAAGGTTATTTTCTTATTGCTTATCATTTTATTCCCTTGTTATGTTATCATGGTGTATTTCACTCCTTCTAAATTTACCTATTCTCTAATTCTTCTTATTTCATTCTAGTAAGACATGGCTCCATGTAGCTTACAAAAAAATGTCAACCTACTTATTCTAATGGGTTAAATCCCAAGGTCACTCCTCGTAACTCTCTAACTTATTATCTCATATCTTTACTTCTATTATTATTTGAGTTCATCGTACTTTCATACTTTAGCTTAGAATCTATAATTCATGTCCATCATTTAGTCGTTCTTAAGTTTGTTGAATCGGCTATTGTAAATATGTTAACTTATAGTAGGTATCCTATAAGGACTTGACCTATACGTTGGTAGTTACATTGCAAGATAGCCTATCTGATAGGGTCTTATACGTTTATATGGATATGCTACACATGGGCACAGTTCCTTAGATATAGGAACGAATGAAAGGCATTTTGGGAGAGTGCACGGGGAATTCACTTACTTTCATGGAGGCTTGACATGTTACGGATCCTATCAACATGTCCTAATGATTAAAATTTGCTACGGTTTTCACATTCTAGAACTTGTACATAGATTAATCCCACAATTCCACTACCGTTAAAACAATCTTACTAGCTCAACCTACCTTAGGAGGAGTGTTTCTACTAAATCGCATCTTAGAATTGATCATATTGGTCGTCTTATAGGCTAGGACTTTGCAGAGATCTTCTAAAACTATCGATGCACACGTTTGATGTTCTACTCATTAATATATACTTCATTCTTTAAATTTCACTAAAAAGATCGATCTTATATGTATATTTACCCCGTTTCGGGCCAATAGAAAGAATCTAATCTCAATCGTTAATTGAACTTAATGCTTATATCTCAATCCCATTCTTTGACATATGAAAATGTAAATCCTCAATAATAATCGTCCCAATTTACCTCGTGCAGGGACCCGGATATATTCTCTATCGGTTTAACATATCTAGGGTGAGTCGCACAACGTATTACCTTACCCTTGGCAAAGAGTATCTAGAGTTCTCATGACTAAGTAACAATTCACAACCTATCGATCACTATTTACCCCTTTATGTCCTAATGACGACTATACAAGTAATCATTTTTCTTAAGCAACAGTCTAGTATCTCATCAATGGTCACACTAACTGTACGATTTAACTTGAGTGGTAGTCTGTTACCCTATCGTCAATATCGTTACCCTTAATTATTACATGATCCATTTTACAAAACTTTTTATACCCCGACAATAATCAATTAACCTACTAATGTCATTTCTTTCAGTAACTTTTTGTTTCCTAGTTACAATCGTATGGAATTCATCAACAACGTTTACCTGGTCAATGAGCTTTATCCCTTTGACCTCACTATCTGGCTATAAACATCATCTTAAGTCATCCTATGTGAATTTTGACATCCCCAAATCTCAATTCCCATAAAACTACTGACATCTCAGCCTTTATTTCACCCAGATCGGACTCTAAATCATACTGACTAATTTGGAAACTTATCTTTAGTACTAGCATGCTTAAACGACAATCATTGTATAGACATATAACATGTTTTCTTATGTGACTCAATAGAATTTCTTTAACCCCGTACCACTTTCTCGCATCCTAGCTCCTTTCTAATCCCCCTTTCTTTGGGTTACTGATACAAGCCGTCTTAATCGGATATACTACCTCTTAATGTTGAATTGTGAACTTGGCTCTAATGGCTAGGACATGTATATAGCATAACTGTAATTTGATATGTGAACTCACGATCTAGGATATTAGTTCCCTCCTAATCTCTAAAAACTGACATCGGGAGTAGGACAATTTCTTCTAAGGTAGAAGGCCTACGCGACTTCACAATTCTTTCTCACCCGAAGAGTCTAAGGGATGCTGAAAACAAGGACATACTATGATCAACTAATCACAGTTTCCCAACCCGCTTATCTTAAATATGGTATCCTGATCTCATAAGGTATCGATATGGTCATTCATAGTAAAAACTTTATGTTGTCACTGAGCACTCGAGGCTACTACTATAATTCATCTTAGGTAGGACCTAAGCCCCTTAAGGAGTCCCTTGGTCGTTGCTTAAATCTTTTACCTTAACTAAGAACTACAAATCATCAATAATCTATCCCCAAAGGTTAGTGATATATGCACTGCTATAATACTACCATCATATTCTGGGAGCATTGAACCTATAGGTTAACAACTGAATAGAGCTTCTACTCCTAAGAACATATCACCACCATTTATTTACCCTATGAAACACTCAACATAGGGTCGATATGACACCATAGCTTCTAATTTTAATACGCACGTCATTCCGTAATAGACTATAGGAAGATAGCTCTACATACAATCTATAGCCCATTAAATAATATCTAAGGAATTCTCAAACCCTACACACAATCCTACTTTGGAGGGAGGTTTATGATTGACTATCTCAAGGCAACTGATCCTAAAAGAACTCTATACCCCAGTAGTGCTAGTAACTGAAGACACATGGCATGATTCTTATTGACGGCGCTCTATCATCCGTTAACAATTATATAAATCCAATTATATAATGGCCACCAACTACATGTTGAAATATATTTTTGGATAGGGGCACAAGAATCACTGTACTTTGTTTATAACAACTTGATAGGACAAAGAAAGCTAATAAGGCCTTACCCCTCAAAAGACAAGATAGTTTACATACACTTACTTATATGTAATTCAAGTCGATGTTTTCCAAAATCATTTTAAAGGCATCTGGGGCTACCTGATCTATGAACTCACTCACGACCTCGAATTTCCCATTTAACTGACCTAAGACATACTTTTCTAAAGAATCATCCAGAATTACCAAATATACAAATATTACCAAAAAGGCCATATAATACATTCGATTGTCTCAGAAAACTAACAAATGACTCGACTAAGTCATAAATCACCCTTCGGAACCACCGAAACTCGGAAATAAACCCATATGCTCAAAACTCAACCTAGAGTCAAACTATCTATGTCTAAGGTTCTTATTTTGGGTTTTTCTTCCGAAACTAATATAAATGGACCTCATGATCCATGCCACCCATCCCTGCGCATAAAAAACCCCACATAGAGTCTACGGAAAGGGTAATATAGGCATAAAAGAATCTTTAGCTAAAAACAACAGGACGGGTTGTTACATCATATACCAATTAAACAAATATTCATCATCGAACAGAAAGAACACAAATATGGGAAACACATAGGGAGTAGTAAACAAGTCAGCATATCGACTATGTCTCCCAAGTCGCCTCCACAACAGGATAATGCTTCCACTGAACCTTTATGAAAGCTATCTCATTCGACGTCAACTTCTTCACCTGCCTGTCCGAAAAAACCATAGGCTCCTCCTAAAACTCCAAATTCTCATATAATAATACGGAGTCCCAGTAGATGATATAAGAACCGTTAGCATAATACTTTATCAACATCGACACATGGAAAACTAGATGGACACTTGATAGACCTGGTGGAAGAGCCAACTCATATGTCACCTCCCCAACCCTTTGAAGAACCTAAAAAGGCTTGATATACCTCGGACACAACTTTCCTCTCTTGCAGAACCTCATCACATCCTTCATGGGTGAGACCTTTAGTAGAACTATATCACCAACTATAAACTCTAAGTATCAGACCTTCTAGTCTGCATACTCCTTCTGCCTGCTCTGTGCTACCAGGAGCTTGTACTGAATCAACTTCACCTTCTCTAATGAATCCCTCAACAAATAGGTACCCTAAGGTCAAACCTCGAATGCATCAAACTAACCAATGGGCTATAAACATCTCCTACTATACAAGGCCTCAAATAGTGTCATATCAATACTGGAGTGATAGCTATTGTTGTAGGCGAAGTCTACCAAAGGTAAGAACTGGTCCTAATGACCACCAAAATCAATCACGCAAGCTCGTAACATATCCTCTAATACCTGAATAGTTTGATCGAACTGACCGTCGGTCTGAAAGTGAAACGTTGTACTGAGATCCAAGCGAGTACCCAACTCTTTCTACAAAGTCCGCCAGAAATGCGAAGTAAACTAAGTACCCAGTCTGAGATTATAGAAATAGGAACCCCATGAAGATGAACAATCTCACGAATGTAGATCTTAGGCAACTTCTCTGCATTATCAGTTGTTTGGACCAGAATGAAATGTACGGACTTGGTCAATCTATCAACAATGACCCAAATATCATTAAACTTTCCTAAGGTCTTAGGAAATCCATGACAATTCTCTCCTACTTCCACTCGGGAATGAGAATCCTCTGAGACACACCATCGGGTCGCTGGTGCTCATACTTGACTTGATAACAATTCTGACACCGGGATACAAACTCAACAATGACTCTTTTCATTCTCCCCCACCGATAATGCTACCTTAAGTCACGGTACATCTTAGTAGCACCTAGATGAATTGAATATCTAGAACTATATGCCTCCTCCATAATCAATCTCATAAAATCACAAACTCTAGGAACACATACTCTACCTTTGATCCTCAAAACCCCCTCACCATCAATCATAACCTCCTTGGCTTCACCACTCATCACCTTATCTCAAATTTTGCATATCTTCACATCATTATACTGGTGGGTTCGAATCTGATCTAAAAAAGATGACCCCATCTCAACACAAGCTAGAATCCAACCCGAATCCAAAATATCAAGCCTCATGAAATGGTTAGCTAGAGACTAGACCTCCAATGCCAAAGGACGCTCAAAATGATCAAATAAGATAAACTCCTTATGCGGACTACCTTTCGTCTTAAGGCATCCGCCACCACATTAGCCTTGCCTGGATGGTACAAAATGGTCATGTCATAATATTTCAACAAATCTATCCACCGATGATGCCTAAAATTCAAATCCCTCTGATTAAACACATGCTAAAGAGTGCGGTGGTAGGTAAACACCTCACAATGGACACCATAATGATAATGCCTCAAAATCTTCAAAGTAAAAACCATAGCAGCCAACTCTAAGTCATGAACATGGTAATTCTTCTCGTACACCTTCAACTGTCTTGAGGCATAAGTAATAACCTTACCCTCTTACATCAACAAACATCCCAACCTGATCCTCAAAGCATCACAATATACGGTAAAGTCTTTCCCCTCCACCGGAAGGAACAAAATTGGGGTTGTGGTCAGAAGAGACTTGAGCTTTTGAAAGCTCTCCTCACACTCGTCGGACCACAACAAATGCACCTCCTTATGTGTCAAATGCGTCAGATGAGAAGCAATAGAAGAAAATCCCTTGATGGACCGACGATAGTAGCTAGCAAGACCCACAATGCTTTGAATCTCTGTCATATAAATCGGTCTAGACTAGTCCCTGACTACCTCTATATTTTTAGGATCAATCATAATCCCATGCATGGACACCACGTGCCGCAAGAATGCTACAGAACTCAACCAAAATTCGCACTTCGAGAACTTAATATATAACTTCTTCTCCTTCAATAACCCAAGAACCACTCTCAGATGCTGCTCATGGTCCTCCTATCTCTTCGAATAGATCATGATGTTATCAATGAATATAATCACAAAAGAATCCAAATACGGGTTAAATATCCCACTCTCAGATGCTGCTCATGGTTCTCCTGGCTCTTCGAATAGATCATGATGTTATCAATGAATACAATCACAAAAGAATACAAATACGGCTTAAATATCCCATTCATCAAGTCCATGAATGTTGCATGGGCATTAGTAAGCCCAAAGGACATTACTAGGAACTCTTAATGACCATAATAAGTTCCAAAAAGCTGTCTTGGGAACATTATCAACCGAAATCTTCAATTGGTGGTACCTGAACCTCAAGTAAGTTTTCAAAAACACTGAAGCATTATGACGCTTGTCGAATAGGTCATCAATATGAGGGATCAATACTTGTTTCTTATAGTGACCTTGTTCAACTGTCTATAATTGATACACATACGCATGGTGACATCATTTTTTTTCACGAACAAGACAAGAGCACAACATGGAGATACACTCGGTCGAATGAACTTTAACTCTCTAAGAAATACCAGAGCTAAATGGTACAGAGGAATGGAAATGGGTCGAGTACCCAGCTCAATATCAATGCATAAGTCAATATCCCTGTCTGGCAGCATACTTAGTAATTATGAAGAAAAGACCTCGGCAAACTCACTAACTACTAGAACAAACTCGAGGGAAGGAGTCTCCTCACTCATATACTGAATATGAGCAAGATACACCATACAACCCTTGTCTTCCAATTTCCTAGATCGGATGAAACAAATGATCTTCTTAGAAACAGGGTTGGAAGCGCCTCTCCACTCTAACATCATAAGACAAGGCATAACTAACGTGATTGTCTTTGCATGACAGTCCAAAATCACATGGTATGGTGTTATCCAATCCATCCACATAATAATATCAAATCCAACTATGTCTAAAATGACCAAATCAACACAGGTATCGTACCCCATAAAAGTAACCACACATGCACCATAAAATCTATCTACAATCACAAAATCACCAACTGATGTGGACACACGAATAGAGACGTCAAGCATATCACAACACATATCCAAATCAGCATAAAAGTAGGCAAACACATATGAGAATGTATACCCTGGATCAAATAGCAGTAAAGAAGGCCAGTGACAGACTGAGATGATACCTGTGATAACCGTGTTAGATATGCCAGCCTCGGGCCTACCCAAAAAATCATAGCAGTGAGTACGTCCTACATCAGACTTAGTACCTTGATGGCTACCTCTGCCCGAATGAGCTCCATCAATCCCTGATTGGGATCCACCACGACTAGTCTGATGGACACTATAGCCTGATTGAGATCCTCTTCGGCTAACCTGACCACCACCCCTAGATGGTTGTGCTAGAGTCCGTGCATGGGATGTACTCGATATAAGCATAGGGCACTCTCTCTTGAAATGCCCAATCTCACTACACGTGTATCAGGTCATGGACGTTGAGGGTTGATGAATAGAGATAGAAGAACCTGAACCACCATGGTCAGAATACTAAGACTGAGAACCCCTCGAAGACCGGCACCTACTATAACTGCTCTGCCTCGCAGAGACACCATCTATAATTTGGAGGGCTACCTAAACTAATCAACTATGC
Organism: Anisodus acutangulus; assembly: GCA_029783415.1. NCBI lineage: Eukaryota > Viridiplantae > Streptophyta > Magnoliopsida > Solanales > Solanaceae > Anisodus > Anisodus acutangulus. Next base: position 14,967,025 of record CM056511.1, on the reverse strand, counting down.
CGCGACTGCTGATATCTACCCTACTATCCATAACCATGAGAAGTAGACCCGTTGAATTGTCCATGTTACCTCGTCCTCTTATCGAGTTCATATCTGGGCATCCAGCCCCTCACAGACTCCACCATCATTGCATGCTCATCTACTGTCTCAAAAGACGTCGCAGAGGCCACTAACTGCAACGTAGTCAACTGAAGGGGAATACTCAAACCTCTCACAAAACATCTCACTCTCTCTGCCTCTGTAAGAAGAAATGATGTTGCATAGCGCGATAAGGCATAAAAGTGAGTCTCATAATCTGCAACCGAAGAACCCCGCTTCTCCAAGCTCTGAAACTCATCAGGCTTGCCCAAATGCAAGCGAAGAGACATATAATGCTCTAAGAAAACCCGATAAAATCTAACCCATGACAGTGGAGGCGACCTCGCTGGTCGATAATCAATATAAGTTTTCCACCACTATTTTGCATCTCCCAGAAGCTTAAGGGCCACAAAACTAACTCCGTGCGACTCAACAATACCTAAGGTATGAAACCTCTCATGGCTGCTCATAATAAACTTATATGCATCCTCCTTGGAATGACCATAAAATACCAGAGGCTTCATGCTTGAAATGTTCTCCTAAATCTTCCACTCATTGGGGGTCATCGTTGTCCCTGCAATCGGTCAGGGACCAAACTCTAGAGCATGAACCTTATCAATATGGGGCGCTAACTGTGCTGCTGGCTCAACCCCGAGAGTACAAAACTCGGGAGTCTGAGTCTTTCTCTCTCCCATACGGGTGTGTAAACCACCCGGAGTAGTCAGATGTATACCTGCCTAAGCAAAACCATCAAGAGCACTCAACAATCTAACCAACGCGTCATGTAGAACTAGAGTAGCAATCCGAGCTAATCCTGGACTGGCCCCATCTCCTCCTCAAGAAACTCATCCTAAGGCTCAATATATGGCTTAGAGGACTCTAATCTAGCACGAGCCTGACCAGCTTTCTATACCCTACCCTGAGCAGGTGCCGCTCCTCGAGCTCTATTTTAGCCTTGAGCACATCCTCTACTATGACCATGCACTGTAGGTGCAGGTCCCAATGCCTCCTCTTTCGCTGCATTAATACGAGTCCTCACCATCTGTGGAAGAATAAGAACAAGGTCAGATACCAATTTTATTCAACTTAGCACGAAAGGAATGAAGAAAGTGAAATTTTCTGAATGTCTCATAGCTTCTAGAAGATAAGTACGAATGTCTCTACATCGATCCGCGAGACTCTACTAGACATTGCTCTTGTATTTAAGACCTTTTAACCTAAATCACTAATACACCTTTTGTCACAAACCCTTTTAGGGATGTGATCGTACCTACAGATTTCTCATTAGTAGGCGAACAACTCTCAAATCATATCACATGATATAGTAAAAAAAAAGCGGAAAGATAACAAAATACTAAATAAAAATGTCTCATGATATAAATATGAAAATATAAGTTTGAGAAACAACATAACCTCCAAAATCTGGTCAATCATACAAGAGAGCTAAAAATCTGATACAAGTCTAAACAACGCAACATAGGCCCCAAACCAAATAACATAATCTAAAATGTCTGACATGTCTCTCAAATACAATAAAAATACAAAATAAGATAGGAGTCTCCAAGGGTATGACGGAGGTAGCATCCTCACCCTGAATACTGAAGTCTGCCTGCTCGGACTCACACTCGAGATTGTGAACTAGTAGAAGGATCTGTATGTGCATAAAAAAAGATACAACTAGTGTAGCATGAGTACAGAACGTATCCCCGCAGACATCATAGATCGACAATGATAGAAGACAAGCAAAAAGTGATAAATATCAAGTTGACACCAAATAGTCCTATACTAACAAGTTCGATAACCCAAAAAATGTCACGTTGTCCATAGAATAGTTCACAGAATCAACATATCACTTTGTTCATATAAGACTTCATAATCACATAAGTCACCCAGTTCCAGAAAAGTTCAATAACAATATCCCAAATATCAATGAGAAATAATAATTCTTCTTTATATAGGAAATCCAACCAACTTATCAATAACCAATCCAACACTGTATCCTTCAATAGATAATCAATGAAATGATATATGTATGATATGAATGCAATGCATATGCTAGGTACCTTTATCCTCTAGTATACAGACATTCAAATTTTATGAACTGCACACCCATGGGGACCCGTGAAGTCTATATACTCCTCCAAAATTTCTCCACAAAGCCCAGCTCTTAGCTATAATAATTGTTGATGGCGTATACCTCGTTCCCTCGTGTATCATCACAATCTAGAATTTCCCATTAGATCTGAGCTCTATGGCTATAGTATTATCATCAATCAATATTGACAATCTCATAAGTGTTCTTACCTTTCCAGGTCTCTTAGATCCACAACAATTTCATACCACATAAATATCATGAGGACCATGAGTGTATGAATGCAAATGACAATACAAGGAAAAAATCATGATGTAATGAGATACCACCAAGTATAGAGATGATTATCACATGCATTCAAGAATAAATCAACATATTATCCAAGGACAATCAGGATATCATAACAAGCATGTGTGATAAATAAGCACAACGATAACAAGTATGGCGACGAGCCCATATAATGGCAACAAGCCCATCAATCAACATTCAGAATCAACTTAAGGTTGATTCCCCAAATCACCCATCATCACAGTTCAACACTGGTACCCACTCAACCATTCACCACAATCATTTAAGTGGGACCCCCAAACATGCCGAATATATTTCAATATTTATAACTAGTTATGCACTTTTATCGGAGTCTTATAAAAGTAAATTGTATCCTACCTCTAGGCTGAACAAGAGCCTCGAACATCAAATATCTGTGCTAGCCTTGCCCTTCTGCTGCGCCTCATGGTAATCGAAGTCTAATACACATATACTATTCCTTTATACAATGCTTACACATAATACAAGGACTTAGTCATTGAATAATCAAGACTTCAAAAACCAACTTCGAGCCCACATCATCAAGAGAGTTAAACTGAAGACTGTACTCCCATACACTAATATTACCCTACTCAAGGTGTAGAAACTGATCAAGCCTAGCCCGTCATAACTATGTCGGTAAATAATGGTGCAAGAAAGCATTATAGAACTCCTTCCACCTAGATGGTGGTGCGTGTGTTCCTCTAAGCTACTAAGCCTCATACTAAAACACGACAACATCTCTTGGCATGTAGGATGATAGCTCTACCGACTCAATATCAGGGGCATTCATCACTCGTAGTGTCTGATGCATCTGATCTATGAAGTACTGTAGGTCCTCCTTAGTGTCAGATCTCATAAATACAGGAGGGTCTAGGTTAATGAAATCCTGATGTCTCGCACTAACATCCCTATCAGAATATCCAATACCCTGATATTGGGCCTCAGCAGCCACTAACCGGGTCAATAACCACACTATACTCCGCATATCAAGATCTTTATCTGGAGCTTCCAGTAGAGAAACTAGGGAGATGGAGCCTCTATATGCTCCTCTAGAGGTGGCAGAGTCCAAGAGGATTGGGACGGGGTCTCACTGTGGGACTCTCCCTGTCCTACATTAGCGAGAGGTACCTGGCTGGTACCCTCTTCCACAGTTGTATCTAATACCCTCTTACCATAGAACTTCTTCATTGTCGTAGGCATCGCTGAAATCGTAAACATAATAGGGTCAGGAGTATGATTCTTATAACTTAGCTCTATCGCACGATTTATAACAAAAAGGAAAGTAACCCTCCTAAATGTCCCATAGCGTACTGTTTGTGTGGTGCACAACACACCCATAAATAAGACTCTACTAGACATGGCTTGTAGACTCCCTAGGACAGACTTGCTCTACTACTAAGTTTGTCATACCCAAACCAGAGGGGCATGACTGGCACCCAGGAATTACTTGCCGAGCACAAACATACTTGAACGTTTTGTAAAGCTTAAAAAACAAACAAGCCGTCGAGGCCGCCATGATAGACTAAATGAAAACATAAGGTATAAACAGGTGACATTTACCAACCTAATGTGCATAGATATACATAGATGTGGGCCGACAAGGCCACTATGAAAGTAAGTACATCAAAATATACGTTGACAAGGCCAAACATGATGTCTATGTACATAGAATACGTCTACAAACCAGTAAGAGTAGTAATAATATCATATGGTCAGGACAGGGCCCCGTCGTACCCATAACATATATAAAAAAGAACACCGACTCGACATTGCCACTCCCGAACAAAGGGGAGTGTGACTAGACCATGCTGAGCTAGGACCTACTAAGGTGGATCGTCGGTTCGTCTACCTAAATCTGCGAGCATAAAACACAGTGCCTTGACAAGGGACGTCAATACAAATAAAGTACTGAATATATAAGGATGGTAAAATCATAAATAAGGACGACATGTAAAATAGAAGTAAAAAAAACAACATGTACTCTGAAGGTGCCACTGTGGGCCATGATATGCATATGTATAATGTATACGCATATATTATGCCATTGTACATATACATGTGTATATAATGACATCAAGCATTTGTGGGCATCATCATCATTATACTTACCATTTGATCAGTGGTAATATATATCATATGTGTATATAATTCCATTGTACATATATAGATGTATACATATATAGATGTAGGAGGCCATTATGAACATTCTGATCTTGGTCGGAGTGATGTAAGGTCATTGCACCTCTGACTATTATTATGTAACTAACATACTATCGGATATTATGAAACCAACAAACAACATAGGATATCACATAAGAAAAGATAATCAAATAACATAGGATATCACATAAGAAAAGATAATCAAATAACATAGGATATCACATATGAAACCAACTAACATTCTTATCACTTCTAATCCTAAGAATGAAGTCATTTTAGAGGGACATCTATTTACATTTCTTATTCGTTCGGATCATACCAATTGAAAAAAAGGGTAAGCCTTACATACCTTCAACGTTCTCATTTACAAGCTAACAGCTACAGTCGTATCTTCACATGAATCTACAACAATTATAATGAACCATTATTTAGTTTATAGAAGCTATATTTCAATGTGAAAGAGTGACAAGTTCATTTTATGACCATCCGGACAACGCCTCCCCTATAACATTCACTTTCCTCATATCCCATAAAATAATATAAAAATATTCATTACATAAATAACTATATATTCAATAATATCCATCTTTATAGTCATTATTACTACCTCAGTACACAACCCATAAAGCTACAACAATTACACAACTTTAAGTGCTTATCTTGCACTATCTCACGTAAATAACTTATCTCAGATTTAGATATGCTGAATTTTATGAAGGAGGGAGAACTTACCATATCACAACAATAAGGGTCTCTATAACCATTCTCCATTAGCTTTAAAGAAGGCACACATCAATAACTACACCAACTATGTGATTTCCACCACTTCTACCTCACTTTTGATGAAGGATTTGAGTGATTTATCTTAGGATTAGCTTAGGAACTCTTGGAGAGTGTCTTGGGGTATTTTATGAGAGTAGGATCTCTATTTGGATTGTGAAAATGAGGAAACATGACGAATTACCACTTAAATAGCCAAGAATGTCCACCACTGCCTCAGGTCTGCGATGGGTTCTGTTGCTCAGAACACCATCTGTTACCATAGATGCCCTCTCATTCCTTTAGGCTGTGACTTCCAAAATCCACGGATAAAATATGGCCTAGTTCTGCGGGGAATAACCCCTTCTTCAAGGTGAAATACTTCACAAATCATACCAACAGTGCTGAGTTTCATTGATACTTACGTCCTTTGATCTGATTAGTATTAAACTTTCTCAAAACATACTTAACATTCTGATAAACCTGTAATAACCTCCTGGAGGGGTCTCTCTCTCTCTCCCGACCTACATCATATAACTTACAATAACGACGACATCAAATGTATAGGGTGTAACAAGTTCTTCAAGATTCAACGTCGAGATAAGATTTTAACCATCAGCTAAGTAATTTTACCATGTTTCCATCCATTATATAGTTATTCCTCATATGATTTTAGATTGTACAATAAGAGTTTTTTCATAGAAATGGTTTTAGTGAAATTGATGAAATTGAAGGTCCAATTGTAATTAGAATTCCTTAATTTTTAGGATTCTTACTATTTAGACTATGTGTAAGATGAATTTAAGTAGAATTTCTTGTTTTGACCCTTAGGGCTTAGGGTGGGGTTTTGGATTGGTTTTCGGACATGAATCCTTTACATGGCAATATAGGTATCAATAGGTTCGTATTCTTATGTAGACACCATATTTGAACAGATTGGACTCGTTCGGAAGCTCAAAGGAAGAAAAGGTCACAAAGTGACTCTTTGGTTTTAGATTCAGGCAAGTGGAGACTTACTAGACCCTTTATGTAATGTTTTGAGTTGGTTAAAGTAATTAAGGGGTCTAATGGAGAATTAGGGGTCTGTAATCGTGAGGTGATGGGCACTTATACATGTACCATTGTATCTGTATGGGTAATTAAAACATAAAAATAATTGTACTTTGTGACGAGGAATGTATGTTGAGCATTCGGTCCTTAGAGGTGGTGATAAATCCACTAGCTTGGTATGATTGTTGCTTAGTGGCCTATGATGGCCATGTTTGACTGATAATCGTGATTATTGATTCATTTTGCATCCATATTCCACTTCTCGTCAGAATTTTTAAAAAATAAACTATCATTGACATGGAACTAATATTATGTATTTGCATGGTGTACGCGTATCCATTATATTCATTCATGATATTATTTGCATCTGATTGATGAGATACAAATAATGGTGAGTAAAGGTCAGATATTGGACATGGTACATGGACGGAGTGATGATGATGATGATGATGATATGATAGCCTATTAGCTTGGACTTGATATGATTTGGGAGATCTGGTATTACGGGTGAGTATATGTACCTCATAAGTCTCTAATGGGTCACGTGAAACCTACTGGATGAGCGTGTGAATACTGGTGTATATGGTCATTGCATTGCATATCTTTTGCATTCATACCATTCTCATTTGACTATGTTGGTTTTCATGATACATTCATATAATTAAATGAAAAGAATTAACTTTTATGCTTGTATTTGCGAAAGATCCAAGCTTTATGACAATATTTAGTGAAGCTCCAAGCTTTATGACTACAATTAAAAAGGATTTAGCTTAATGTCCTGATTTAAGATATGAACTTTCTATTCTTGATTGTCTAAGTATTATAAACTGTGAAATTTCAATACTAATAAAGAAAGGAGGACAGTATTAGGAGTATCAACCCTCGCCACCGCTATAGTTTAGGATCGGTCAATGATGTTATTGGGTACACGTGCTTCCCGTACTCACATTACACTTACTCCGTGCAATTTCATATATGAACATGAGTAGAAGTCGGGATTATGTTGATCATTGAGGTATACGTTGGAGTCTAAGGTGAGCTGATGATGGTCCCATGACACCATACTTCTTTCTATCTTTTTCAAGATAACATTATGTAGTATTTTTAGACTTATATTCGGATTAGCAACCTTTTGTCCTTTTGACTTTCAGATTTTGGGGAGTAGTTTGACTAGACTTATTTCTATTTGAGTTATTAAGATTATGTAAGTACTTTGGATTGCTTCCTTTACATTCTGCATTTACTTTTTGATTTGGTTGGTATTTGATTTGGGGTTCGCCTATGAGATTTGGGGTAGGTGCCCTTACGACGGAAATGGGAATTTAGGTTGTGACACAACTGGTCCCTTTTCATGATTTTGTGAAACTCTTAAATAGGAAATGAGCAAACATTACTTAACACAATGACTAGAACTTTTACGTATTTAGCACAATATTTTTATCTTCCAAAACTCTTAAATATAATCATGTTATCCCTATTTTATATGAATATCCCATCTGATGAGGGAAGGAAACCGGTTGACTGATTTGTGGACTTAGTTTTTTATTTGGCAGGTACAATTCAATTCAACTTTTCAACAACTAGAAGACTGGTTAGTGTACATAAATTTCACATGCCAAGTATGATATTAAAGACCATAATATCAAAGGAACCAGATTGAATTTTACTTGGAAAGATGATAACAGTAGGTACATAAACACATGTTGCACAAAGTTATCACAATCTCTTATCAGAAGAAGATCAAATGAAAACATGGGAAATCATGAATGAAACAGTTTATCATGTCTTGATATTGCTACTAAGAAAGTTCTATTCAATATGTAGTATTAACTTATAGTTCAATTTGTTGGAAGAATCTCAATAGTAGTGGTGTCCAGTATCTGATAAACCGGCTAGCAAACACATCAGGGAAAGATCAGAAACATCTTAGCATACTGATAGAGGTATGGACTGCATCATACTTAGTTTGAAGGATCTTTCTGCTAGCACTTGATACCATAGCACATGGTGAGAGCTTTGAGGTGACTAGAGATGGAGTCTAACAAACACTTGGAAATCTACTGCGGCTCAAAGCCATGTTCAATTTTGTAATCTTTTTCAGCTGTTGTTCAGGAACTTTTGACATTTATTATATTCTATTTTTTTCCTGTAGCTTTTAGACTTGCTTTCTGTACATTCCTTTGATTTTGAATAAATTACAACTAGCCTGGTGCTAGTTTCTTTGCTTCAAAAAAATTTCTAAGAATATTTAAACCTCTTATAAAAGAAAATCCTACCAGTGAAACTTCATCAAACTAATTAAATTTATGATAATTTGCAGCGGGAGAATAAGTAAATAAAATAAAAATAAAAATAAAATGAGAAACTCCTATATGAAAAATATTTTAATTAAATTAAAATATAAATGAGTTATATTTTAAAAATTCAAGAAAGATTACTAATAATTGGTTATATCTTATTAAGTAACTTGTGTTAATTTCTTAAATATGGGTTTGAAAAATATATGTTTCAAAAAATATTATTCACTTTTTTAATAAAATGAGTGAATCAAAATTTAAAAAATATTATTGTATTTTTTTTTATTTTGCAAAAATAAGTACGTAGAATCTCTTTCTTTTTATTTCAATTTATCTTTTAATAATTATATATGAATATACTTAGTTATGGATATACTTTATATAAGGTGTAAGCGTAGGATTTTTATAGTGTTTGTTTTTAAAATATATTTAAAATTAAATCATATTATAGAGATGTTTGGTATAAATTAACCCGCAAAATGAAAGTAGGATAAATATATTCTGAAGAGCGGAAAAGGGAAACTCTTTGGGGGTTCTTTGCTAGAAGGCCATATTGAAAACTTATTTAGGAAAAAGGCCACTCGTTTGAAATAATTTGGGGAATGGTTACCACTTATAACGTCATCATTGTCAGACGCTTCTTGTGTCAACTATATCCCTAAAGTTTTGAAAAATATATTTTGGTCCCCCAACATCAATATTTTAATTACCTGAAATAGAAATAAAAAAAATAAAATATTTCCCTCCAAAAGTTTCGTATTTCTCCAATTTTCAGATCTCTTTACTGGCACAAATCCTGGCATTTCATCAAAAAATCAGTCCCAGCGATGGAAAGCTTCCCTATTTCTGCCATTGTAAGTAAAAGCTCAAAGAAATCGTTGACGATGAGTTTTCTCCATTATTGTAAAAGCAAACTTTTCCGGTGATAAATCCGGCCTTTTTCCGACATTGGAGTTCGTTTTGGGAATAAAAATTTCCTTCTGGAGTCAATTATCCATTCAAATACCTCAGTTCGTAACTGGTAAGAGTTTTATACTTGCTCTTTTTCGTTCTAAATCTAGTACAGTTCGTCGGCCAGTCATAAACCACAGTCATCAACGAGTCATCCACCAATCATAGACCATAGTAATTGTCTATTATAGGTTTATTATGGCGTTAATTACATAATATATTATAGTAGTTGTGATTACATGGGTGAATGAGAGAGACCCCAAAATATTGGACTTGAAATTCTGTGAGTAATGTGACGGTGATAGTGCCGATTGTCGTGCATCACAATGGTACGTATAATGACTTGGTTACGAGCGTAATGGAAATCGAGGAGTTTAATTATGAGCCTAGCAAATTGCGCATTAGTTATATGATTAATGCTCTGCCAATTAGGGGAAATACCAATCCTTCTTTCATAATAAATGATAGGCTGGTGGGATTGTACGTGCTTGATGTTGCTGCTGAAGGTTCTAGGCATGTTTTAAGAATAAATATTGTTGAAAAGTCTCGAGTTGGTTCTACATCAATAGCACCACCCCCACAACAGCCACAGTCACCCGCCGATGACGATTCAATACAACATGAGGGCATGGTGTCACACCCTAGCCTTAGGGGGGGTGGCCGACACCCAGTGCCCGAAGGCCTGAGCGTACCACTATAGTATCCGAATCCTGAAACAAGGCCCCAATTAACCATATATGACAAGACTAAAAGATAACCTACACATAAAAGAGTTCCAGCAAGATATATACCTATATACATATAGACAAGGCCGACAAGGCCACAATATGAGTGTACTACCAAAACTTAGGGCCGACAAGGCCACAACATACCAACATCTACTGAACACAGGTCTGCAAGCCTCTAAGAGTAATATATACATACTACCAGGTCGGGACAAGGCCCTTCCATTCCCCAAAATACTAGTATCATATGTAATAGTACCTAAGAACTCATGTACTGCAACTAGGAGAGAAGGGAGTGTGATAATCATAGATGAGCAGATCACCTACTAAGGAGGAGTGCTGCTCCGTCTATCTATACATGCGGGCAATAGATGCAGTGCCCTAGAAGGGACATCAATATGAAAGATGTAATGAATATGTAAGGTATATCAATAATAGAAGAAGCAATAGTAAATCAATGAAAACATAGCTACTACCTGGAACCTCATAAGTGTCTCACTAGACTCCTTTATAGATATATTTGAATAAATATCTGGTTGCGTATATAATGCCATAGTCCTCTATAGGCAATATTTTGTACATAATAGATCGCATATATAACACCAAAAACCTCTGTGGGTAATATCATTAGTATTATATCTGTATAACCGCGTATCTAACGACATAGGCCTCTAAGGGAAACATGAATGGATATTATATATATATGTCACCCACAACTGAAGGACATGTCATGCTTACTAATCTAATCGAAGTGACGTAATGTCGGTACACCTCCGATCAACATTATGAGACTTACATCATTATTATTTCATGACTTTATTAACTTACGACCCATGAATAACTTTCTGAGAGCGATATTATATGATCATGATTCAATAGGGAGACTTCTAGTTGTCAAGAATAGCATTGTGGTAGAGTAGCATTGCCTTTACATAGATCATGTCGAAAGAGGAGGGAAAGCCCTACATACCTTATTGAAGAAGTTAGTGATGTCCCGTGAAGCCTTGCACTCCTTATGGATGGTAATTTATAGTAAACAAATGGTTGATATCAATATCGAATCTGTATTCCATAAAGAAACATCATTTAGGTGTCTTATCGAAAATCTTAATACAAAGGGTTCTTAGACTCCACAACAAAAGTTACTTATGTAATTTGATCTCGCGATTCTCTGCAGCATAGTTCCTCTGGTTTACAACACCAACAATCAATATACTAATCAATTCCAATTCATATCTTTTATCAAAACAATCCACAAGTCTATATACAATGATTTCATAGGTTTACGGGTTCAATTACAACAATCCTTGCACAACTTCGTCCAAATCATCCATAAATCACAAATATAGATAGCGGATGGTGAATCTTATCTTGATGCACCAATATTTTCTCCAAATAGCAAGTTTCCCCAATTTTAAGGGTTTCCAAAATTACTTCAACACAGATATGATGATTTCTACGATTACTACAGGGTGTTTCATGTTAATCTTGTGTGATTTAGCTTCGATTTGATGTAGGAATGTTATGCTATGATTGAGAGGGTTTGGAGGGATTCTAAGATCATATTTTTGGGGGGAAATGAGGGTTAAGTCGACTGAACCCGTATTTAGCTCGAAAATATTTTCCACCGCCATAAAAAGACAGTTAATTTGACGGATCATCAAAATTTTGATGGTCCTACAATCTTTTCGTCAAACTGCCAGGAAAATTGATGGCTCATGGTTGGAATTTTGAAGGTCCGTAAATCTGGACTATCAATCTACAACTGAGACCTCAAAATCTCAGAAAAAATTGATGGTCTAGCTTTGCACTTTGACGGTCCATCAAATACTTTGATTGTTCGTCAAAACGCCCGTTTTCTGATTTCGTCGAAATGTACTTTCTTTGATCCGTTTGACTTCCCAACACTCCGAAGTTCCATAAAAAAATTGTAAACCTTCATTACCCTTTCGTAAAGTCGTACCTATTCCTAGGACATTGGTATCCATTCATGATACAATGGGACCCAAGGACTACGGGGTGTAGCATCCTTCCCCCCTTAGAAACATTCGTCAGTGAATATTGAGGATATTATTAACTCTCGAGGGTTCTAAAAATTTTGGCAGATTTTCCTTTGTAAACAGGACTATCCAAAACCTGTTAAACAAACCAAACATATATCCAAGGCCATATATGGAAACATTAAAATAAAAAAAATATCAACTAGGCCTCACACGACCATTTGTATATATCAAAATTAAGAGAGGTAGTCATAACTCACCTCAACTATCCTCTACCATAGTCTGAGCTGCATCAGCCATATTTGCCTCGAAATTAACACCTAAACAAGGTATAAGATTTAGGATTTGTTGAATATAATAGAAATGATAAAATCGTATCGCACGAGTATTGGTATAAACCAGAGGATTGAAACAAATAAGGATATCTGGATCGCATATCTTCTTCGGCCTCCCAAGTCATCTCTTGTGTATTGTTATTTCTCCATAGCACCTTAACGGAGGCAACATCTTAAGTTCTCAGCTTTCAAACTTGGCGATCTCGAATGGCTACCGAAATCTCTTCATAGGTTAAATCTTCAGTGATTTTCACATCCTCTAGGGAGTAATACGAGAGGGATCTCCTATGCATTTATGTAATATCGACACATGGAAAACTAGGTGAACCACTTCCAATTCTAAGGATAGTTCAAGTTCATAAGCCACTCAACCTATCATGCAGAGAATCTTATATGGCCCGACGTATCTGGGGATAAGTCCATTTCTTTCCAAATCTCATAACTCCTTTCATTGGAGAAACCTTAAACAACACCCAATCGCCAACTTCAAAGAATAAATCGCGGCGTCAAACATATGAATAAGATTTTTGCTGAATTTGGGTAGTCAATAGACATTCTTGAATTAGCTTCACCTTTTTCACTGCTTGTTAGACCAAATTGGGACCTAGTAACCTGACCTCACCCTCTTCAAACCAGCCAATTGGGGATCTATATTTTTGCCCATACAATGACTCATACGGGGCCATCTTGATGCTGGAATGATAGCTGTTATTGTAAGCGAACTCAATAATGGGCAAATGAACATCCCAGATACCTATGAAATCCAATACACAAGGTCGTAGCATATTCTCGAGTGTCTGAATTATGCACTCGTCCTGGCCGTCGGTCTGAGGATGGAAGGTTATACTAAGGTTCACTTGGGTTCCTAAACCTTTATGAAATGACCTCCAAAAGTGAGTTGTAAATTGAGCACCCATGTCGGATATAATAGGTACTGGAACACCATATACCAAACTATTTCCTTAATATATAGTTTGGCGTAATCATCCGCTGAGAAAGTAGTACGAATAGGTGGAAAATGGTCTGATTTTGTTAGCCTATCGATGATAACCCAAATGGAATCAAACTTTCGATAAGAATGGGGATAACTGGTGATAAAATCCATACTAATCATTTCCCATTTACAAGTAAGGATTTCAATATATTGAAGTAAACCTCCAGGCTTCTGATGCTCGAACTTAACTTGTTGTCTATTCGGGCATTAAATTGGAAATGCTATGATATATTTCTTCATGTCATTCCACCAGTAAACTTGTTAGAGGTCATGATACATCTTTGTTAATCCAGGATGAATAGAATTCTAGGCTGGTGGATCTCATCCATAATTAGCTCTCGGAGTCCCCTACATTTGGTACACATAGACAACCCTGATACCTAAGGACTCCATCTCCCGTAAGCTTCAACATTGACTTCTTTTGAAGGGAAATACCTTCTTTCATTCGGACAAACTCGGGGTCATCAATTTTCCTCGATTTCACCTTAGTTATTGAGGATGATTCTACAGTATATTGCACTACTGCTCCTCCGTCATCTGTATCTAACATTTGCATATTTAAACTGGCTAAGTGACATTTCTTTTGTCATTTTCAACTTATTGGCTTCAACACCATCCAAACTCCCCATAGACTTGAGGCTTAAGGTATCGACTATGATATTTGCCTTACCGGGGTGATATAAACTATTGACATCACAGTCCTTTAATAGTTCCATCCACCTTCTTTTATTTAAATTCAGCTCCTTATGACGGAATATATATTGTACTCTTGTGGTCCATAAATATGTCGACGTGAACTCCATATAAATAATGACACCACATCTTCAGGGCAAAAATTACCGCCGCCAACTCGATATCATGAGTCGGATAGTATACCTCATACTTTCTTAACTGTCTTGAAGCGTATGCTATGACTTTATCGTGCTGCATCAAAACACATCCTAGACCAACTCTAAAGGCATCACAGTAAACCACATACCCATATGTGTCTTCAGGCAGAGCTAAAACAGGTGCGGTTGTCCAACTCATTCTTTAATTCTTGAAAACAACGCTTACACGCATCTGCCCACTGAAACTTAACTGCCTTGAGAGTGAGATTGGACATGGGTGGGAGATAGAAGAAATACCCTCCACGATTCTCTGATAATATCCTTCTAAGCCCAAGAAGCTATGTACTTCAGTAGGAGTTGTGGGCCTCGACCAATTTTTTACGGTTTTAATCTTTTGATGATCCACCTTAATGACAATATGGCCTAAAAAGGCAATAGAGTTCTACCAGAATTTGCATTTGGATAACTTGGCATACAGCCTACGGTCCTGAAGTGTCTGTAATACTACTCCTAAATGGTCTGCATGTTCAGCTTCTGATCAAGAATATACGAGAATATCATCAATAAGCACTATTACAAAGATATCCATGAACTACTTAAATACCCGGTTTGTCAGATCCATAAAGGCTGCCGGCACATTAGTCAGACCAAAAGACATAACAAGAAACTCGTAATGGCCATTCCTAGTCCGGAAAGCAGTCTTTGAAATGTCATTTTCCTTAACCCGCAACTGGTGGTACCTAGACCCGAGATCAATCATTGAGTTAGCGCCTTGCAGGTGATGAAACAAATCATCAATTCTAGGGAGTAGGTATTTGTTCTTAATAGTCACCTTACTCAACTGCAGTAATCAATACACATCCTTAATGAATCTTCTTTATTATGAACAACCAACACCGGAGCACCCCACGAGGAAGTACTAGGACTAATAAAGCCCTTCTCTAGAAGATCCTACAACTGAGCTTTTAATTCCATTAGCTCTGCAGGAGCCATTCGATATGGAAAGATAAATATAGGCTAGTATCGGGGAGTATGTCGATAGCGAATTAAATGTCACTCTCGGGAGGAATACTAGGAATTTCATCAGGAAATATGTCAGGAAATTCACTAATGACAGGAACTAACATGAACTCGCACGAGGTCATAAATATATCCATTTGAGATAATTTTTCGAGTCTTAAGGTAGAAAATAAACCTACCCTTGGGCGTTGTAACATTACATTTCCACTCAAGGACGCTCACTTGGAAAGTTAAAGTGAACAATCTTTGTCTAAGAACCAACACTATCATATCAAGAAGCTAGACAATCCATGCCCATAATAACATCAAATTCCACCATATCTAGTTCATTTAAGTCGGCTATTGTATGTCGGTCATGTATCTTTATATCAAACTTCCTATATACTCGCTTAACAATTATAGGGTTATCTACAAGCGTAGACACCTCAAACGACTTGTGTAACAATTCAGGCTTTTCCCCAACTTACCAGCAACAAAAGGTGTAATATAGGACAATGTGGAACTTTGATCTATCAAAGCACATAAATCACGAGAGATGTGGATAATATACATGTAAACATGTTTGGAGATGACTCAAGGTCCTGTCGACTTGACAAAGCATAGATGCCATTCTAGTGACCGCTTGAACTAGATGTTGCTCCTCTGCCTCTACCCTTACTACTTGGTGCCTGAGTACCCTGCCCCAAAGGACGCACTGATGATGAAGAAGCTTCTATAGACCAAGTTAGTTGTGCCATACCGCATCTACCTCTCATCGAACAATCCCTAGAAAAATTCCCCGAGTAACCATAAAAATAACACACATATGATTCTCGACCGCATTGCCCTAGATGGGTCCTGCCACACTGGGCGCATTGGGGTAGAGGTGGCCTGAACTGAATAGAATCTCCCCTATGTTGTGGGATCCCCATGAACTCTTACGTGCCTAAAATAAGTGGTCTGGTCACGATGATGGCCCTGAAACTGCAATGGTGCGTTGGTCATCCGATAAGATGGTCGTCTAAAAAACGGAGGCCTAAATCCACCTATAAACCCCTATCATACTCTCAATCAGCCTGATATTGCCTCTTGCGATCCTCTAAGTTCTGGGCGTAGGCCTGAATGCGAGAGATGTCTATATTCGAATTTAACAAAGTTGTCTTGCATTCATTCACCAAGTGTGGCCCTAAATCATTAAAAAACTAATGTACATGGTCGCTCATATCAGCAACATTCATAGGAGCATACTTAGACAAGGAATTGAATTGTAGGTTTTATTCTCTGACACTCATATTACCCTGCTCTAAATGTAAAACCCTATCTCGCCTAGCTCGTCGAAGCTCAACCAAGAAGTACTGCTGTAGAAATGCCTCGGAGAACTCCCTCCAGCCTAAAGGTGGGGCCTGAGGTCCCCGATTCTGCTCTCAAGTCTCAAACCAGGACGTGGCCACGTCCCGCAATCTATAGGAATACAACTCAACTATTTTAGCATCTATTGTATGCATGACTCGTAAATTTTGCTGGATTCTATCCAAAAAATTATATGTGTCCACATTAGGGCTTGTTACCATAAATATTAGACTTTTGCACTCACAGCTCTATCAGCAACACTAGGGCTCTAACGCTGGGCCTGAGAGGCCACAAGTCTAGTTAACAGTTTCACCACACTTTGCATATCTAGATCCTAATCAGGGGCAATTGGAGGAGGAACTAGAGGTACATCAGCACTCTTTTGCCCTTTCGGAAGTGGTGGTGGGGGTGGAGTCCTGGAGGCTCAAGATATAGCCTTATATCGATGCTGCCGTCTCCCCGGATCAGTGGGTGGTTCTTGACTGGCACCCTCTCCCACCTCCTCATCTACCTTTCACATAACCTCTTATCGTCGAGTAGTAGCAGGCATAACTGAGAAGATAAACAAGATGGAGATTAGGAGTGTTCACTTATAATTTAGCGATACAACATAATCTAGATCAGAAGAAAAGTAACCATCATAAATATCTTTTAGCCTCCTACTTAAAAGTGTGGTGCACAACACACCCATAAATAAGATTCTATTAGATATTGCTTGCAGACTCCCTAGGACAGACCTGCTCTAATACCAAGTTTGTCACTCCAGCATTAGGGGATGTGGCCGACACCTAGTGCCCGAAGACCTGAGTGTACCACTATAGTATATAAACCATGTACATAGAAGAGTCCTAGCAGGATATATACATATGTACATATAGACAAGGCCGACAAGGTCATAATATTAGTATTCTACCAACAAAAATGGCCGACAAGGCCACAACATACCAACATCTACTGCACATTGGTCTGCAAGCCTTTAAGAGTAATATATACATACTACCAGGTCGGGACAAGGCCATGTCATTCCTTAAAATACTAGTATCATATGTAATAGTTCCTAAGAACTCCTATACTGCAACTCCGACAGAAGGGAGTGTGATAATCATAGTTGAGCAGATCACCTACTGAGGAGGAGTGCTACTCCGTCTATCTATACCTGCGGGCAATAGATGCAGTGTCCTAGTAGGGACATCAGTATGAAAGATGTAATAAATAGGTAAGGTATATCAACAGTAGAAGAAGCAATAGTAAATCAATGAAAACAGATATACCACATGGAACCTCATAAGTGTCTCACTAGACTCCTCTATAGGTATATTTGAATAAATATCTGGTTGCGTAGATAACGCCATAGGCCTCTCTAGGCAATATTCTGTACATAATAAATCACGTATATAACTTCATAGGCCTCTCTAGGCAATATTCTGTACATAATAGATCATGTATATAACACCAAAGGCCTCTATGTGCAATATCATTAGTATCATAGTTGTATAACCGCGTATAAAATGTCATAGGCCTCTGAGGGAAATATGAATGCATATTATATATATGTGACCCACAACTGAAGGACATATCATTCTTACCAATCAAATTGGAGTGACATAAGGTCCTTACACCTCCGATCAATATTATGAGACTTACATTATTATTATTATTACATGACCTTATCAACTTACGACCCATGAATAACTTTCTGAGAGCGATTTTGTATGATCATGATTTAATAGGGGGACTTCTAGTTGTCAAGGATAGAATTATTGTAGAGTAGCGTTGCCTTTACATAGATCATGCCAAAAGAGGATGGAAAGACCTACATACCTTATCAAAGAAGTTAGCTATGTCTTGTGAAGCCTTGCGCTCCTTACAGATGGTTATCTATATCAAACAAAGGGTCGATATCAATATCGAATCCATATTCCATAAAGAAACTTCATTTAGGTATCTTATCGAAAATCATAATACAAAGTTCTTAGACTCCACAACAAAAGATACTTATGTAATGTCATCTCACAATTCTCCAAAACATACTTTCTTAGGTTTACAAAACCAACAATAAATATACTAATCAATTCCAATTCATTTCTTGATCAAAACAAACCACAAGTCTATATACTATGATTTCATAGGTTTATGGGTTTCAATTATGAAAATTCTTTCACAACTTACTCCAAATAATCCATAAATCACAAATATAGATAGCGGAGATTCAATCTTACCTTGATGCATCAAAGTTTTTGCCAAATAGTAAGTTTCCCCAATTTCAACGATTTCCAAAATTACTTCAACATGGAGATGATGATTTCTACGATTACTACAGGGAGTTTGACATTAATCTTGCATGATTTGACTTCGATTTGATCAAGGAATGTTATGCTATGATTGAGAGGGCTTGTAGGGTGTCTATGATCATATTTTAGGAGGGAAATGAGGGTTAAGTCGACCGAACCCATATTTATCCCAAAAACAATTTCTACTGCTGTAAAAAGATGGTTCATTTTACGGACACTCAAACTTTTGATAGTCCGTCAATCTTCCCGTTAAACTGCTAGGAAAATTGATGGCTCAGGGTGAGAATTTTAATGGTTCATCAAACATGTTGACGGTCTGTCAACCTGCAACTGAGATCTCAGAAAATTGTATGGTCTGGCTTTGCACTTTGACGGTCCGTCAAATACTTCGACGGTCCGTCAAAATGCCCAGTTTTTTTATTTCGTCGAAATATACTTTCTTCGATCCGTTTGACTTCCCAATACTCCAAAACTTTCATAAACAAGCCTAAACCTTCATTAACCTTTCGTAAAGTTGTACCTCTTATAGGAACATTGGTATCCATACATGACACAACAGGACACAAGGACTACGGGGTGTAACACATGGGTGATCATTCAATGGAGTTGGATGATTCTGATAATGATGACGAAGAGTGTGATGAAGGTGATAGGCATCCACTTGGTTCAAAAATAAACCATAGCTTCAATGATGGAAACGGTTTGACCATGTGCAAATATTCTATAACAATGAGTATTTAAAGGTTTTATTGAAGAAAGTTGCGGTAAAGACCCCATTATGTTTTAAATCGAAGAAGAGTAATAAGAAATATTTAAGGCGGAATGCGCATCTGCTAATTGTGGATAAATGTTACAGGCCAATAAGTACAAGAACTCAGATACGTTTTGCATTTACAAGTACGTTGGTTATCACAATTATTGGGTTGAACATGTTACTAGCAGTCATAAGCATGCCTCATCAGTTTTCCTTGCATCAGTCTTAATGAATGACTAAATTGACAACAAAAGATCAATAACAAAGAATATCCAAAGTACTGTTTTCAGGGAGTTTCATTGTAAACCAAGCTACTGGAAGTGTTGGAAGGCAGGTGTAATGGATAAGAACATGATTAAGGGGACACTGGAGCACATGTATGATTGCTTACCGGCTTATTCTTACATGGTTGAAAATCTAAATCCAGGTTCCAGAATTTGCATTAGCCTTGATGATGCAAACATCTTTATGTCAATCCCCAACCTAGAGAGGCGTGGCCGGCACCCGGTACCATACTCAGACCTCGAGCGTACCACTATAGCTCATAACTCTGAATAACTTAGACCGACAAGGCCAACTGATACATATATATCATGTATTAGGACATTGAGGCCACATACTGAAAATACTGTAAATGAGTCTACGATCAACTGATAAGGGCTAAATCCTAAAATATATGTATAAATACGCTAGCCGGCAATGATATCTTATGCCTGTAAAATAACAAAAACCAAAACAATATATACAAGGGCCGACAAGGCCGCCATGCTGACATATTGTACATAAGTACCTATCTAGAATCCTTTATAGAGTAAAATTGTATTGTTCTTAGGGCAGGGCCCCGACCTACCATAATGTATGTACTATACAAAAAAGAATCCAACTCTATCCTGGTAACTCTGGATGAGGTGGAGCTTACCAATAATGCTGATGCCTGGTAACAGCTACTGTGGAGGTCTATATGACTGCCTCTCAGAGCCTACAAGCATGAAACACAACGCCCATGGAAAAGGGACGTCAGTACGAATAATGTACCGAGCATGTAAGGTGACTGAATATAACTGAAAGTTGTAATACTGAATGTTAGATGAAGAGTCAAAGATAATCTGAGTATAACTTACCTTTCTGTGACTCCTATAACATGTACAACACTATAAAAATAGTCGGCCTTATCTAGACTGGGCATGTAAATAATTAATCTATAAAATAGCCCCATAGGAAATGGTGTAATAGCTTCAAACACAAACTGTATAATTTCCCCAAAGGCAATAATGTCATAGTCCCGAAGGCAAGAGTAAGACAACCCTGAAAGCAAGAGTAGCCCCGAAGGCAAGTGTAACATAGCCTTAAAGGCAAGTGTGACATATCTCTAAACTCACGAGTAATATAACCTTGAAGGCAAGAGTAACGTAGCCCCCAAGGCAACTATTCTAATACATATATACAGTCTATCTCAACAGCCAATAACAATAATATATAGACTGAAATGTACTCCCTACAAGGGACACACAATGTTATGCTATTAGTGTTATACTAATGGGGGAATTGAGATTTCAGTTCTTCTTTAGATAAGCTTGTTCGGATCCTCTCCGAAACTAGAGTCATGCCAAGAAAAGAAAGTGAATAGCCTTTACATACATTTAGTCGATCTACTCGTCGACACAATGTACACAAATCGTAGTTCCTCAATCTCAATCTTAGTCATCATCCACAATACTAGAATCAACTCACCAGTATGTTGGTCTATAAGATGAAAACATAACATTTATTATCATCAAGAGAATAACAATAGCCGACAAGCGGCAAACTTGCTTTATACGAAATTGGGCATCACCTCCCTTAATTCCCTCTACTTTCCTCGAGCCCTTTACAAAACCAACAACTCAAGAACAACATTAAAAACATCATATCCAAGATATTCCATCAATTTCCAGACACAACATATCATAAACATGGATTCAAAACATTCCAATACAACACATCATCTTAAGTATAATTTCCAAGTGTTATCTTGTGACTTTCACATCTATATAGCTTAGATAAAACTTAGATACACTCAAGCAACTAAGAGATGGAGTATCTTACCTTATCCAGCAATAAAAACCTCCAGGAAAAACCTTTTTTAACTCATAATAACCCTCAATCCAAGAACAACAAGATAGAGGAGACAACCATGTTCAAAACCATGAGCTACTTGAACTTCTAAGGGTAGAATCACCTTGTAACCTTGTAGATATCTCTCTAGACGATAGGAGAACATGGAGATAACACTTAGTAGTGTTTAGGGTATGAAAATACAGAGAAATGAGATCTGAAGTCGAGCCACCTTTTTATATCAAAATTAAAACATTTCCACCGCCTAAGTGGGTCCCATGGGAGTTGCTTTGCAATGTTTTCTTAAAACGTACATAACTTTTTGTACAGAGCTCCCATTCATGATGGTTTGGTGCATTGGAAATTCGACTCGATGTACATGACTTTAGATAGGCTATGTACCCCATAACACCTTATACATTAGGAGATATATCCCCCTAAAGTTGGGCCAAAATCCTATCCAGAATTCATCCTACCTTTCCCCGAGTTTCGACAAACTTAAATTTTTCGAATCATTTAGCCTAAAATTCTTACGAGACTTACTTAACACTTGTTTAAAATCATTATCAATCATGTATGGGGCCTTAGCCTCATCGGGCTAATTATATTTTACTTACAATGCATACTAGCGCGAAAAACATGAGATGTAACAACTTAATTATTACGTCGTAGCTTACGCAATTTGCATTCGCGATATACCCAAATGCAAAAGGTTATTTCCATTGACGGCACACATTTATACACAAGTATGAAGATGTGTTGTTTTCTATCATCGTACAGGACACTGATAACTATATCTATCCAATTGCATTTTGCGTGGTGGACAAGGAGTTCGATGAATCTTGGACCTACTTCTTCAAGCAGGTGAAGCATATAATTCCCGATGAACCAGACTTGTGTATCATCTCTGATAGGCACAAGAATATAGCCAATGGTGTTTCCAAAAAATTTGAGCATGCTCATCATGGACTATGGTGAAGCATCTTAGTGATAACCTTCAAAAATATTTCCAATGTGGAGATTCTATTTATGTATATTATGATGCAGCAATGACATGTGGTTACTAGGAGTTCAGTCAGCATTTCAGGAATAAATGCCCCGAAGTAGCTAATTGCCTCGAGTTTGATATTGGATTTGACAAGTTGAGCATGACATATTTTCCTGTAAATAGGTATGATGTGGATGACCATAAACATTATGGGGACGCTAAACTCAATGTTGATGGATGAAATATAGTACAATGTGACCGCCATATTCAATTATATTTCTAGGAGGTTTGCTGAAATTTTTAGGCAGAGGTGTGCAGATATTAGCAGTTCAATCAATTTATTTCTGCCTTCGGCTGAAAAGATGATAAGGGAAAATATGAACGAGGGAGACTCTTTTTTGTTAATATAATAAATGGGGATGCTAACAAGTTCACCATAGTCAGTAGTAGCCTAGCTGCTAGAGTCAGTCTACTGAATAGAACATGTTCTTGTAGAGAGTATGACTTGGTGAAATTACCGCGTGCTCATACGATAACAACTTTGAGATTGTAGTACAAAGCTGCATATGGTCCAAGAATATATGAATATTCCTCGCCTATGTATAAAGTTCAATCTTACATTCATGCATTTGCTAAAACTATTTATGTAGTCTCTATAGAGTTAGATTGAGATGTGCCGGAGAAGTTTGAAAACATATACATTCCTCCACCACCTTATGAGCCTAGACATGGAACAAAGAGAGTGAATTGTATTCCTCGTATCGAGGAATCTTTCTAGTCCAACAAAAGTAGATAAAGGAAGAGAAACAAGTGCTTGATTTGCAAGGGAAGTTCCATAAGTAAACAATGTGTCAATATATGAGAGAGCATCTCAGTTAATTATTTTCCATTTCAATGTATTTTTGTTATATTTTGATTTTTTCCCCTCTTTTTATGTATTAATTTTGAAAAATGAATGCCAGTTAAATATTAATCAACTTTGTTTTAGTCTAAAATATAAAAAACATTTGTTCTATAATATACTAAGCATTTGCTCTAAAATATTTCACTGTCCGAATATTAATCAATAGACCCCAAGTAAAACCCTTATGCAAGAAGAAATGACAATTGTAATGAGTATAACAACAACAACATACCTAGTAAAATCCCACAATGTAGGGTCAGGGGAGGGTAGAGTGTACGCAGACCTTACCTCTCTACCTTAGTATGTAGAGCAGCTATTTCCGAAAGACCCTCGGCTCAAGACACAGACCCCTAAATTAATGTAATGACTTGAAAAGTCATTTTACTTTTTTTGCCTAGAAACCCCTAAATTACCAGTCCCGAGCCTTTATTTGCTTGTTTGTGACTTGTGGGGATTGGTGACACTGTTCTTGAGGTAATCAGATGGGTTTCAGGTCATTTTTAGGAGTTCAGAAATTCCCAAGTGAAGAGAATAAGGTGGTTTGACTCATAGTTTACTTTTGGCTAAATGCATATGTTTCATAGTTTCGTTGGTTCCATTAGCTCCAGAATGATGTTTATGACTTATTCGAGCCTTCAGTTTAGCTCACAACGCAACGGGTGTATTTTGGGTGATTGGTTGTGAAATAGTGAAACTAGAACTTAAGGGTTGAGTTTGGTCAAACTCGAGCCTTAGAGACCTTTTTTGGGAATTCCGAGTGCGCGACTAGATTTGAAATGTGTTTTATGATAGGAATTCATTTTGGTTTGTATCCGGGGGGTGCTGGGAGTGTTTCAGGTGTTTGATGAAGAGTTGGCTAAGTTTGGGTTGTTGCTAGTTTCTGGTGTCCGCACCAGCATTCGTCCATTCACTTCTGCATGTCCACATTTGTGAATGCTGGCTCACAGATGCGAGTATTGTCTAGGTGGGGAGTTTTCACTTTTGTGGATGCTTTTCTCGCAGAGGCAAATGCGCCTCTATGGAGTTATTTCCTGCCCAGCGCATATCTGGAAGGTTAAGTGACCTCACCTCGGTGACTTGTTTTTCCGTCGAAGTGCATTCGCTTCTGCGAAGTCGATTCCACTTCAGGGGAATCCCTATTTCTTATGAAAGTGTTAGATGCCCTAAAACGATTCCATTCCTAAAATACATTCTCTTAGGATTAGACCTCGGCCAATAGAGGATATCAAGTGGGTTAGGTGAGCCACAACTGGTTGGCCCTTTCTTTCATGATATTATGAGTACCAATATGCGAATTTGGGTAACACATAAGTTACTCTAAATACTAGGACAAACTTTATCACTATATTTACAAACTTCAACATGTTCCTGTATGATCCATATATGAAAGAGGCATTAAAAATCCAAGTCCAAATTCATGGTGCTCCATAAACTAGAGATGTTATTCAAGCTACCCTACATGATCAAATAGCTTGGTGAGTTCAGAATCCTGCTATGGATCTATCTCTTCCATGTGGAGAAAATTCTTTACTCTTAAACGCATGTTCCACCAAAGGAACTACCACATGCACCCAAATCCCAAGGCAAATTTATACGGAAGAACTTGTCAAAATTCTTCATGATTCATGGGTCACAAATTATGAAAAATTCAGAGAACCTGTCGTACCTCTCCAATCCTCTAAACCAACCTTTGTCAAAAAACATGACAAAATAGTTTCCATAAAATTTGACCACTCTCACCTCAAAAAACCCAATAAAACAACATTTTCCTTCTAAATGTACCAACCTACTTACATCCTTTCAAAAATAGCGGACCCAGAAATATTTTCGAGACCCTCTTCACTTACCAATGAGTCTATAAGACTCCCGTTTTCAGCCTCTTCTTCTATCATTGGTGCATCAAGTAATAGAGTCTTGGCTTTTTGTTTCATTCCACTTCGGATTCGCATGTTCTTCACCTAACTAGGGGACATTGGAGCTAATCGGATCTTCTTATTATCTTTTTGAAAGGAGTAAGTATTCCTCCCTTTATCATGTTGTGCCTTCATGTCAAGTTGCCATGGTTGTCCCAATAAAAAGTGGCATGCATCCATCGGTAAGATATCACACCAAACTCTATCTTCGTAGCCTCCAATTTGAAAGCTAACAAAAGATTGTTCTATGATTCTTATCTTTCTGTCCGAGTTCACCCATTGAAGATCATATGTCTTTGGGTGGTTGTGGGTGGGCAACTTTAATTTGTCTACCATTTCCTTGGAGGCCAAGTTGACACAAGTTTTCCCATCGACAATTATGTTACACACTCTTTCTTTTACTTTACATCGTGTGTAAAAGAGTTGATCCCTTTGAGTCTCCACATGTGTTTCAAGTTGACCATTCGGCACATGTCGGTGTAATAAGTGTCCACGCTCTTCCGTAAGAGGATCATCTTCTTCTAAGAACTTCTTTATTATGGATTCCTCCAAACAACATAATTCTCACATTCTTGACTATACAGGGGATTATTAAAGGATGTACTGTCCTCTTCTTCATTGTACAATGGGTTAATGAATAAGGTACGGTCCTTATCATGCCTTGTGTAGTTTGGTAGAGGTTCGAAGTTGGTTTTTCTGCTCATGGTAGGTTCCGCATGTTCCTTTTTCATGGCTTGCGCACGTCGGGCGAGAACATCACTTACGATCCTTCAATACTCTTGTTTTGAGTAAGCCATAGCTTTGATGCATGGGATGGGAACTCTTGTCTCTGATACCAATCTGATGTATATAAGGAGGGGTGTAAGTGGGTCAGGGCTTGGTTGTAAACGAATTGACCCAAAATTGGGACACAAAGTGGGGTTCTCGGGTGGGGTGTTACTGCCAGGCAGTGTGGTGTTCAGTGGTTGTTTCAGGTAGTTATATGGGTAATTGGGTCAAGGGGTTTTATGGGGATGTTACGGGTGTGTTAAAGGTCAAGATGATGTTTGGGACTTGGTGGTTTGGTGGTGGCAAGGCCGCAGAAATGAACCGAAACAGTAAGGTTGGTTTTAGTGGACTATTTGTGGTTGTCGGGTGGAGATGGTTAGATACATGTGGCTTCGGGTAGTGACCTTTACAGTGAAGATTAAGAAGGTATTTTGGGACATGGTTGTTAATGGAATGAAGTGGTTTGGATGAGGGATGAACACGGAATGCAGGGAGCAAGTCCGAGTACAAACCAAGTCACAATCGGTTGATATGAGGCTCTTGGATAGAGACACAAGGGATTTATTGCTCGTGTCGACACCAAGTATATTATGGTAAATTAGACAAGGATTAGATTGAGGTTTTCTGACTATAATGCTCAATACTATCCAAGTGAGGATAACCGGAACCTTAGAAAGTAACAAGATAAAACGATCCTCCCGGAGGGCCAACTAAGAATTACAACCCCGGGTTGAAACACTTAGCAAAGTGAGTAAAAACTCAAGTTTTATATATCAACCGCAACTGAATATTACAATGTCCTAAAGGTCCTATTTATTGTAGAAAAAGGGACCATTCTATAAGGTACAAGGGACATAAACACAAGCCATTCGGCCAAGGTGGGAACGGTGGAAGGGATCTTCACCCGAGGGGAATGAATACCGATCTCCCGTGTGCTCTAGAACCTTTCTCGGTGGCTTCCACATATGAACTAGTTTAACTCTTAAATGAACTTCTTGGAGAGTGTTGAGATTCATCTCCCCTTGGCATGCATCTTTGGCCGACCGGTTGGGGGTGTGGTTCGACCAACTCTTCGTCTTCTTCAAGGTCATCTTGATGTCCTCCAATTAGGGAAGTTCATTCACGAATTATCCTCTTGAATACCACACCTTCTAGATGATGCATTTTCCTTTGCTACCTTGTTCAATACTTGTCCAAGTCACCATTTGGATGAAACCCCTACGGCCTAGTCACCTTTCTTACATAGTGCATTGGATGTGTCCTAAGGGAAGCTAAGTGTTATTACGTGGCTTTAATGGTGTCCTAAGTAAACTAGTAATTAATCGGAAAAAAATAAAGACAACAAATTAAAAAAATGGTCTTGGCCAAGACCAACACTAACGCCGAAATAATTGACAATCCTTTGAGACAATCAAGTATTGTCTCCTAATCCACTCCATATCACATACAATTCTAGGCCATTAGCCGTATATTGAAGGCCAACCATTGGCACTCTCGGGATGTCACTTCTTAACTTAAGTTGAGGAACTAAGTCTAGGACCTTTTTACATCACTTTCAGCAGATAGATCTAAGTTCAGAAGGTGTACAAAATATTTCAGAAGAAGAAGCCGAGGAAATTTCTAGAAAATGACATATGCTTCATCTACAACAAAATTGGACATTTTTACATAAAAAATTGTCCTCAATTCAGAATCAAGCTTCTTACTGAAATATAAGATTACAATGGTATTCATCTTAGTGAACATGATGATCTTGAATCTATTCTCTCACTAGAGGATGAGCCAAGAGAAAAAACTATTTTCTATATTGATGTGTACAAAGAATACGGTGATGACCATTACCAGATTCTAGAAGCAGAAGCACGGGCTCAGGAGGAAATCAATAACATCATGGTCATCCCTCAAGTTAAATTTAAATATTATCCATCCAAATGGGATAAATCAATCCACATTATTGCTTTCATGGACACTAGAGCAGGGTGTTTAGTAATGAACCCAGTCGTCCTTCTTGAGGATCAATGGATTCCACATTTCAAAAATTTCACAGTGCATCAAATAGAATCTTGACTACCACCGTCATCACAAGGCATCCAATAACAATTGAATTTTTTCTAGGATTGAAGTTTCGAACCAAGCTATTTGGTTCAGATGTCCCAGGAAAAGACCTTATTGTTGGATTTGATATCTATAGGCAACTCAAAGACCAGCTCCAGATCAGAACTCATGGAATAACATTCAAAAATAATTCAAGCTATACTCAGAAGTTTCAAGGTTATTCTAGATAATAGATGACGAGCAGATCAAGGAGATTGAACAGAAGCTGGAGAAGCGTTTATTTGCGGAATCTCACAAGGAGTTTATGCGAAAAAGCAAAAATCCTTAGCTTGCAAAAAAAGAATATGAAGAACTCTTGTAGTTTGGTCTAATTGAGTCATCCGATTCTTAATGGGCATGCGAAGCATTCTATGTCAACAAACGGGCTGAACAAACAAAAGGTAAACTTCGATTAGTCATAAACTATCAACCTCTTAACCATTTCCTCCAAGATGATAAATTCTCTATCCCAAATAAACCTACCTTTTTCTCACACCTATCCATATACTTCTCCAAGTTTGACCTTAAGTCTGGATTTTGGCAATTGGGAATAAGCCTCGAAGAAAGAGGAAAAATAGGGTTTTTCATACCTGATCACCACTTTGAATGGAAAGTCATGCCCTTTGGGATAAAAACTACACCCTCTCTATTCCAAAAGGCCATGATAAAAATATTTCAACCCATCCTCCACACATCACTAGTTTACATTAACTTGCTTCATCCATTTTGTGATCTGGTAAGGAAAAATGGAATCACGCTCTCAACAAAAAAATAGTTCTTGGTAAAAGAGAAATTGATTTTATTGGAATGTATTTTGTCCATGGAACACACAGCCCAGGGCCACACATCTTCCACGAGTTACTCAAGTTTCGAACACCAACTTCACAACAAAATAGCTCCAACAATTTATAGGTGTAATTAATTATGTTAGATATATTATTCCTGATGTCTCTACATACATTTCTCCACTTACAAAGATGCTCAACAAAAATGCTCATGTTTGGGGGAAGGAACAAGATGAAGTAGTTTAAAAAATATAAGAAATATCCATAAATTATCAAAGCCCTCCATATCCCCTCTTAATGTAAGGAAAATAATGCAGACTGATGCTAAAAATTAATATTGGAGTGCGGTACTTTTTGAAGAAAAAGATGGCCAACGGAAAATACGCAAATATGCCAGTAGAAGGTTCATAGATGCTGAAAAACACTATCATTCCACATTCAAAGAAATTCTCGCCATGAAGAATGGAATTCAAAAGTTCAATTTTTATTAAATCCACACAGAATTTCTGGCCGAAATGGATATAAAGGTTTTTTCAGAGATGATCCAGATTAATCCAAAGATTACTCAAAATCCACTTTCTCAGATGGGCACATTAGTTCTTCCCTTACGAATTCCAAGTGAAACATCTGAAATTGAAGGATAA
The DNA here is from genome assembly GCA_029783415.1 of Anisodus acutangulus. Classification (NCBI taxonomy): domain Eukaryota; kingdom Viridiplantae; phylum Streptophyta; class Magnoliopsida; order Solanales; family Solanaceae; genus Anisodus; species Anisodus acutangulus. The sequence continues at coordinate 14,936,861 of CM056511.1, read as the reverse complement.
CATTCTGGAAGATTTCCTATCTAGGTTACATGAATTTTCAAAAAGATGTGCATCAGAACAGGCCAAGCAAAAGAAAAATCTAACTAACCAAATTTTCATGCTTGCAACCTCACCAGGAGCTGGTTCTTTTAGAACAACAAATCATCCATCAAAATTATTTAAATAGTTCATGGACCCATTTGATCCATCCATCCTTATAGAAATAAGGACTTTCTATGAGCTTCAGGTTTTCAGAAAATATGGAAGATCCATCCTTAAGTCGTTTTGAGTCAATCTAGAATTCCTATTTTGTCATGTATTCATACCACTGACCAATGATTTTCCACAAGAGCTAGTATGTTTTTTTGGTACTAGTCTCACCAATATTACATCTTTATGGAATTCAAGTGTGACATGTTCCGGGATTTTGACAAGATTGAACTTGCTCTCAGAAAATTTCTACAGTGGTTTAAACCACGAAGTTATTGGGTTCAATGTTTTCGAGATTCATACGCTGCAAAAATAGTAATGTTAAATCGCCCGATAAAGATCATTGGCCGAAAGGTTCATGCACAACCGAATATTTCATTCTGGTGGAAATTCCCAGTCTCCATTTTGTCGTTAGAAGAAGAATACAATGAAGCACAGAGAATTATTTTCCATCAAAATAAGTGCATTCCTACGGAAATATGGCCAAAGGACTGGGCGTGATGAAATTACACTAATAGTCATCCCCACTGGGAAAAAAATCTGACAAGTAGCAAAGGAGTACCAACTACCATATGAATTCATCAGGGATGAAGTCACTCAAGCTATCACAAGAATAAGGTTAAATATTCAATCTCAAGATTCACAAAAAATGGAGCACAATATGACGGAATCATCCAACAAAAAGTGTTACTACACGAGGTCATTGAAGGGATGCATAGAAAATAAAGGAAATGTCAAAAAAAGCATGGTGCCAAATGATGGATATATGAATGATACACAACCCTGCCATCAACACCATCAAACACTGCTCCATCAGATGATGCTTAATGCCAAAACAAATCTTCCTACCCCACGTTAACATGCTCACTACATACTATCACATGATTCCCACATGCTTGCACATGCTACCTAAAAAAAGATAAACTTAGACCCCATTTGCACATGCTACCACATGTCGTCACATATTTTTCCATGTATATATTTGAACTTTTCACATAGTTTCAAGTGCTTGCACATGTTTTGTCATGCTTAGGGTTATATTTTCTTGTTTTATTAGGACCCTTCACATGTTCAGTGGGGCGCATTTTCCATGTAATATATGTTTGTCTTGTAGTAGTCTTACAACTCCTATATAAATGAGGATATGTAGTATTTGGAAGATAATCAAATTTCCATCTTGTAAACTTTGCTATATTCATTAAATGAGTGCTTTCTAAAGTTCACTCTTGTCTTCTCTTCAAAATGTATGGAAAGACTGGTCCTTAATTTGCTACAAATAGAAAAGTGTTTCGAGTTATAGCAGCTAAATTTATTAGTAGTGTAAAAGTTTTTCTGAGTTGAGAAGCTTGGTAAGTTGTCCTTGGAGATGTGGAAGCCAACCCATTTGTAGGAAAAACTTTTATATCTATTATCAAATTTATTGTTCGACTATCTTGGCAAGCCATCCTTATGGATGTTGAAACCATGTTTGTCACAAGCTGCCTTCGCGATGTTGAAGCCCAGTCATCTCTGTAGGAAAATTATTGCGCTTGTAGTACTTGCTATCTTGCTTGCTATTTCCTATCCCTACCCCTACCCATGCAAGCCGTCCTTCAGGATATTGAAGCTTAGTCATCTCTGTAGGAAGACTATTGCACTTGTAGTACTTGATATCTTGCTTGCTATTTTCTAACCCTACCCTTACCCCTTTTGGTATCAGAGCTAGCCCATATTTTCAGGGAGAGGAGCAGCTTAGTAAAATATGTCTGAGTTGTTTCCATCCTCGTCCAACCCTTGTACATCCCTTGCAATAATAAATATGTCTCCTACTCTTTATAAAATCCTTTCATTTAAATATGATTAACTATATGAAGTAGATACCCTACCCAATGAAAATAAAGTGTCTCCAACCAAACTACCCCTCATAAATTTATATTCCGCTTATGCCAAAAAGACATGTTACCATGGTTACAAATCCGTTCCTTGGTCCAACAAAACCCTAAAGGAGTTAAAGAATATGTTGGGTCAAAAATTGACCAGCACCCTATTCTTGCAACTCAAGAGGTATAATTCATCACTTTACAAATTGCAAATGATTTTCCGAGACAGTGTAAAAATTATGGTTTCACCCATATCCATTTGAGTGTTGATTGGATTGCGTTGACATATCATGGAAGAAAGGGAAAATAGTTGTTACTCACATTTCTCTTCTTGATACCAGATATTATGAGTACCAACATAAAATTTGGGAACCACAGAAGTTACTCTAAATATTGGGACATGCTTTGTCACTATATTACCAACCTTCAACATGTCCTTGTATGATCTATATATGATGGAGGCCTTAAAAATCAAAGTCCAAATACTAGGTGCTCCACAAGCTAGAGATGTTATTCAAGCTACCCTAATTATCAAATAACATGGCAAGTTTAGAATCATGTTATGGATCTCTCTCTTCCATGTGGAGAAAATACTTTACTTTCAAATGTAGATGCCACCAAAGGAACTACCATGTGCACCCAAATCCCAAGGAAAATTTCTAAAGAAGAACTTGTCAAAATTCTTCCTGATTCATGGGTCACAAATTATGAAAAATTGAAAGAACCTATAGAACCTCTCCAATCCTCTAAACGAACCTTTGTCAAAAAACATGATAAAACATTTTCCATAAGTTTTGACCACTCTTACCTAAAACCCCCAATAAAACAACCTTTTACTTCCAGATGTACCAACCTACTTACAACCTCGCAAAAGTAGAGGACCCATAAACAATCTCTTGGTATGTCCCGGGCATCATGAGTGAACATGACTGGATAAAGGAGTTTGCTGAGGAAGGTCAGGGTGTATGGTGATTCAAATGTCCTTTCATGGGACACTGCCCATGGCATAATGAGTGTGATTTTCAAGAATGTCTTGAAGATTAAATTGAATGGGATGAACATGATGCTTATTATTGGGACAATGCCAAACCAAAGCTAAAGAAAAAAGGGAGAATCTCTGAGAGAGAGTTCCAAAAAAGGTATTAAAGTGAAGATTTATCTATTAGTTCACTTTGTCATCCATGAAAACATGAATTTCCTTTTTCATACAAACCCCATGATTGACCAACACTACTTAGCCCAAATACATACCATAAACCCTCACCCACAAATGAACCAAATCCATAAATATTTATGATGAGCCCCTCAAGCTCTAGTCATACCCCTGAATTCCCATCACAACATGCCATGCTCCAAAAATCCTAAAGAAATGTTGTGTTATCCATTGGAGAGAATCCACCAACTAGTGATACAGAAGCAATAATTAATAGGCAATTTGAAAATGCCATCTGTCAAAACAAAGTATTAACCAATATTGACAATTTCATTAGAAATGTTGCTCACACACAAAATAAGATGATGAGCAAGGTAGAGAAAATTGAGAAAAAAGTGGAACAAACATCTTCTTAACATGATGGACTTATCAAGGCCTTGGAATTGAGATGGACAAATATGCAGTATGAGATTTGTCCACTATGCACCTCACTTTTCCACTTCTTTCAACAACAACAGAAGGAAATGAATGCAATTTAAGAACAAATACAACAAAAATATGGTCACTTTGAACAACAAAGAACTCAAAGTTACCCGTCAAAACCAATTGTTTTTCCTATGTAATCACAGGCATACTCACCACCTAAATTAGACCACTCTTTTATAACTTTCCCTTCTATTTCAACAGATCCAATGTCCTTTACTCAAAAATAAAAAGGTGATCCAGAGTTTGACATTGCAAAAATGGTGTGGGAAATAAAGACTCATTCCAGCTCAAAAGCAGTCTAAACGAAAGAAAGAATTTGAAGAAACTTCAAAAGATCCCGACCCAGAAAACTTGATGATCTCAGATCAAGTAGTCCCAAACCTCTATGTGATCCACCATACGAATGGCATAGAGGAAGATGATATTCTTGGATTAGATACTCAAGATTCATATGATAGTGATCATACGAACAAAAGCCTTGAGATAAGTGAAGATTCCCCACTAGAATCTTCTAAAGAAGGCATTCCGCCGATATTCATGAGTTAACCATGAGAACTTGAGATTTTTGAAGTAGATGATAATTATGAGAGGATGACAGAAGAGCCAATCCCAGAAAGAAGAGCAGAACTAACAACAACAAAATTTCTTGGAACCAAATTCCATACTTTCACTCTAGATGACACTAAAATTTTAAAATAACCTCAAAGGATCCAAGATTTCTTTACTTCGATAGAGACCAAACATTTGGTGGAATGAGAGAAGTATATGATCTTATCAGAATTCACTTCAAGGTTCTCTGGAATTCTTAGAGACTAGTGGAATTCACTTGGGATAGAAGACAAAAATACTTTTCTTACATCTCAAGATTTTGCTTTCAACATCAGAATCCTACATGAAGTGTTCTGTGGAGATACTGGCCAAAGACAACAAAAGTTGCAGAGGCAGTTCTTCGAAATAAAGTGTGTATCATTTGTCAAAAATGTCATTGATATCCAATTTCAAAAAATGGAAAAAATATTTTTTGAGTTAGGCGGAGAAGCTAGCGTAAAGCAAGCCTTTGTCTCATTACTTCCAAAAATGCTAGAAGCCTGAGCCATGATGGTCATTAAAGAAAAATTTCAATCAATAACAATCCCACAAGTCGGCTACATCAGGCAACCAATTTTTCTAGCATTGGATGATACTTGCACAAAGAGGTTTATTTTGAAGCACAACATATAGAACAAGCCAGCACTTGATAAAGCATGTGGTAGATCTGATCTAGTCACGGAGTCAAGTTGTTCGTACCATGTCCCTAGACGACGGAAAGGAATCAAGCAGTTCAAATAGACAAAGCCTTCAGTGGATAGATCTAAGTTTAGAAGGAGTATAAAATATTTCAGAAGAAGAAGCCCGGGAAATTTCTGAAAAAATGACAGATGCTTCATCTGCAACAAAATTGGACATTTTGCAAAAACTTATCTTCAATCCAGAAAGTCAATCAAGCCTCTTACTGAAGTAAAATATTACACTGGTATTCATCTTAGTGAAGATGGTGATCTTGAATATGTTCTCTCACTGGAGGATGAACCAACAAAAAACCTCTTTTCTCCATGGATGTATATGAAGAATTCAACCATGACCATTATCAAATTTTAAAAGCAGAAGTACAGGATCAGAAGGAAAATAATAGCATCATGGTCATCCCTCAAGTAGAACTTAAAGTTTATCCATTAAAATGGGATAAACTAGTCCACATTATTTCTTTCATCGAAACTGGAGCAGGGTGTTCACTAATTAACCAAGTCGTCTTTCTTGAGGATCATTGGATTCCACATCAAAAATTTCACCAGGTCATCAATGGAATCCTGACTACCACCATCATCACAAAGCATCTAATAACAATTGAATTTCTCCCAATGTTTAAGTTTCGAACCAAGCTATTTAGTTCAAATGTCTGAGAAAAAGACCTCACTGTTGGATGTGATATCTATAGACAACTGAAAGACCAGCTCCAGATCAGAGCTCATGGAATAACATTCAAAAAATAATTCAAGCCATACTTGGAAGTTTCACGGTTATTCCACATAACCGATGGCGAGCAGATCAAGGAGATCGAACAACAACTGGTGGAGCATTCGTGTGCGGAATCTCACAAAGAGTTTATGCAAAAAAGAAAAAATCCTTTGTGGATAAATGAAGAATTTTTCGTCAAGCTCCCTTTCAAGAAAAATAAAAGCATAAATCCAACAAAGGTAAGTCACTCAGGCATGAATCCAGAACATCTTCAGCTTGAAGAAAGGAATGTGAAGAACTCTTGAAGTTTGGTCTAATCGAGTATTTACACCTAATTTTTACCCTCTAATAATTTTATTTAATTATTCAAGGTCCCCGGGTCACAGACGGAGTGAACTATACTTTTCAGAAAGCGAATATGATTTTACAAAATTATTCCGGGAGTATTTTGTCATTTCATTTGAAAACATATCATTTGGTAGATATATTGTATAGCATGTGCTAATTTTACATAGTTTTGATCATTAATCATAATTTCAGAATTCTAAAATAATAATTATAAATGTAATTATAGAATTCTAAAATATTAAAAGATTAATGTTCTACTTTGTAAAATTAGGGAAATTGTTAATTAAATATGATAAGGGAATTACAACTCAATTTTAAGTTTTGTTTTTAAATTCAAAAAAGAATTTGCGTGACTTTAATATCCTAAATCTTGATTAGTGTCAAATTTAGACTTAAAATGAAGCTATAAATTTATTAAGGCCATTTACAATTTATTTGGTCATTTCTTGATTTAAAATTTGACCACATTTACAAAATGTGGCACAGTTGATTAAAGTGAATTAAAAGAACAATCGGGCCTCTATTTTTTTATACCAAACGATCGAGCTTAAGGCCAAAAGGTCCAAGAACTCGGCCCAAGGCTCATAAGCTCAGCATAAAGAGAAAATGCCCATGCCTTTTTCCCATTTTCTCCTAGGCAAACACTACTCGCTCCTACCTTCATCCTCTCTTTGCCAATAATGGCGACTGAGATGCGTGTTGTTTGCTTCCCACAAGTTGTGTTCGCCTATTTTGGGATAGGGAATTAAATGCTCCTTATCTTATCTTGCAGAAGTACCACAAGGCCACTACCCACCCTACCATGGTAAGTTTACGCCTCTCTCTTGCTTTTTCTGCAATAATTTTATGAGTCTATGTCTCAACTAATTTCAAATTTGATGTTTTGATTGGTTGAGAACTTATTGGAGGGAATTTCCCCCCTAATTCTGTTCTCCCACATCAATTGAATCTGAGAACATAGGATTCAAGGGTTTGTATAAATAGATCCCCCCACCCTCTCATTGTTAAAAAAAAGTTTTCAAAGGTTTTGGAAAAGGTCCAGAACTCGAATCTTAGCTTTTACATTGTTTAGATCCATTTTCGAGTTAAATTCTATTAAGTATTGCTTAAGTTTGGATCCACCCCTTTAGCAGAACCCAAAGTTAGTATAATTAGTCCATTATTTACTAAAAACCTTCATTTTTTGTGTGTTGGCTAGCTTTGAGGTTGTCAGAGTGAAGAACAAGCCCGAGCATTGATCCTAAGCTGCCTCCACACAAGGTAAACACATTTTATTTTTAATTTATTGCTTAAATTGCCTAGTATAACCTGTATTGCGTGTTTATGTGGCTGACAAACATATTTTTTTAATCGAGATTAGTTACTGTTGAGATTATTAGGTTATGTATTAGAATGTGTTAGTGTTTTATAACTATGAATGTAAGCATGTTTAGGTAAATGATGAGTTGTTTGTGTTCATTAAACTATTAAATAGTATGTTTTATTAGTTAAAATTATTGTTAGGTGTCTGTTAAGCATGACCAGTTAGGTGAGATGTTCATCATGTTCGTTTAACAATTGGTTTTGTCATATGTAGACTGATAGTCCATAGTCTCAACAGTTAGTTATCGGCCTTCCGGTGAAAAAAATGTCGATGAAGGTGTGTAGGTGCACTATTCTGTGGTAGGGATTGTAACTTTCAATAAATTTCTCATTTGTCACTCAATGACGGAACCTTGCTTATTTTGTTTTTTGAGGATCGATGAATCTTAATGATATTTCTATTCCAGTTTTTGCCTCTTCTCTCTCTCTCTCTCTCTCTGAATCAAGCTTTTCTTTGCCATAATGGTTGAATTCCTATGTGATGTGATCAGTTCTAGCTAATATGTATGTCATCCATGTCAAACTTGAATTTATTTAAGTTATGTAATGAACTATTAATGCCTCAAGAAGTTATTTGGAATCTGTTTAGACTTGAATAGGTTAAGAAGGGTGTTGTGTCATTGATTTAGTGCTAAAACTAAACTTATTTGAACATTTGAACTTGTTACATATGTTTGAATATAGTGATGTCCTTTTTTGCTCTTAGCTCAATAAGTGATGCGTGTTGAGATTGTGTTGTTTGCAAACTCATGATATTTTGAAGTGTCATTGTAAGCTAATTTGAAATCTATAGTAAGAGCATGATGGTGTGTTGGGATGGACTTTGGTTAAAATAGTAGGATATCTACATTGTAGATTCGCCTTGCTAACTATTTGAGTTATTTCTAAAATGGATCCCAAGTATAGATAGTTTTAAAGGGTTCTAATGCATGTTTGTGACTTTTATGGGTTTATGTTTATTGGCTTAATCTATGGCTACATGTGTATATATGCAACTGTGTTAAATCACCTATATATGCTTGTCCATGACTTTGCTTTACCCCTGAATATAGGAGTTAAGTCATAATCTTTGTGTAATATGGTGTATTGATTTCCTGCATATTTGAGGTAGCCATAACTAGAATCGAACTCTCCTTTTTTGTTTGGATATAGCCAAGACTGTATCATGTTTTACCTTACCAATGCTTGCTTGCATATCTTTAAGTGTTCTAGTGGTCCTCCCTACCCTTGGCATGTTCCCAATAGTCTTTAAAGGGTCCAATATGCATCTGCTCACAACCATCTAGAACAACTCTACCTTTTCTTTATGTGAATAGCTCTGCATCTAGTCTGATTTCATTATCTGTATACCTGCTATGTTCAACAGTTGATTGTACATCACTTGCTAAGTGCTTAACCTGCTCATCTAGTCTAAGTAGGGTCTGAATTTGGAAAATACCATACTGATACTTGGTTGAATAGCTTTGTATAGACTGGGATTTGTTTGTATGTCCCTTGTGTTCCTAAAGTCATGGAAACTAGTAACATTAGATGTACATCTGCAGCACGACTATTTTTCCCCTCTCATATGAATCTGGTAATAAATGTAGGACTAGTGTGCCTTGTTGGATGTACTAAGTGCCAAAAGCCATAAGTAAATAGGAACAATTGTTATGTGTACCTTGTTTTAGCCTCTATATCTTAGTGTCATATGTTGTTCATTTGAGTACATGCCAATATACATCATGGCATATAGATTTATATCATCTTGTATATCATTTATAGGTATCATATTATGTGTGTTTGTTTGGCCTAGCTCATTTCTGCTGCCATCCTCTATTTTTCTCGATGACTATGTGTTGGGCATGGCCCATTCTTATTATTCTATTTTCCCTCTTTGCACTCTTATAATAGTTTGGGCCTAACCCACTGTCTGTTATCCTCTTCTTTCCTTACTTGGTGATTTAAAAGGTTTGGGCCCATTAAGTGTCTCTCTTGATTTATTCTAATTAGGGGCTGTTATTTTTATTTAACCTTCATTTGCACTAGATAATTTTGGGTACGTCTAACTTGGGTATTTGTTTGTTCCCTCTCTCTTCTCCTCCATTGCATAACACCGAGATGGGCCTTTACGAGGCCTATCCTTTTCGTTCAGACTGGACCATCGCTTATCCTTTTCCCAAGTTGGGTTGCGACCCAACAGGGATATATTCTTGATCGAGTAAACGCAAGGGAATCTAATATTTGCATGAAGGCCCAGCTAAACTCTTATTTTTCATTATTACATGTATATATATATATATACATACATACATATAGAAACAGATTTATATAATTTCAAAACAGGAATAGAACGAATAGGAGTAATAAAAAACCAAAAAGACCTAGAAAACATAATCAAAATACTAGACGAAATAGAGATCATCGGAGAAAAACCCTTAAAACATTGGAATAATAACAAAGTGCTTTGCAAATTAGATATAATAAATCCAGAATATATTATTAAGACAGCATCAATAGAAGCAACAAATCAAGATTTAGAAGATTTTAAAATACAAATTAAAGAGTTACTCGAGTTAGGAGTAATACGGAGATCCATTTCTAAACATAGATCAGCAGCATTCATAGTAAGAAATCATTCTGAAATAATAAGAGGCAAAGCAAGAATGGTTATAAACTATAAAAGACTTAATGATAATACTAAAAATGATGGCTACAAATTACCAGACAAAACATAATTAAACAATCGAATACAGGGAAAACATTTTTTTAGTAAGTTTGATTGTAAGTCAGGTTATTGGCAGGTAAAAATGCATGAAGACAGTATAGACTGGACCACTTTCACTTGTCCTGAAGGACATTTTGAGTGGCTCGTCATGCCATTTGGCTTAAAAACAGCCCCACCAATTTTCCAAAGAAAAATGGATACTATTTTCGGGGAATACAAAAGATTTGTATTAGTATATGTAGACGATATTTTGGTATTCAGCCATGACATGTACAAACCGTGTTCAGATTATTTGTTAATAATGGAATAATAATTAGCAAGAGGAAAATGGAACTGTGTAAAAAATATATAAACTTTTTAGGAGTAATTTTAGGAGAAGGAAAAATAAAATTACAACCACACATAGCTAAAAAGGTGTTAGACATGCCATATAAATTAGATAGCACTAAAGAACTCCAAAAATTTCTAGGAATAGTAAATTACGCTAGAAGTTTTATAAAAGACTTAGGAAAAATAGCTGGACCTCTATATGCAAAAACAGGCTCAACAGGTCAAAAACATTTTAATACAGAAGACATTAAGTTGGTACAAACAATTAAAGAAAGAGTAAGAAGTATCCCAGACTTAAATATGCCACTAGAAACAGACTTTCTAATCATAGAAACAGATGGGAGTTTTGAAGGATGGGGCGCTGTCCTGAAAACAAAACCAAATAAATATAGTAATAAAAATGAAGAAAAAATATGTGCTTACCAGAGCGGTAAATATAAAGAAAAAGGAAATATGAGTAGCATAGATGCTGAAATTCTAGCAGTAATCTATGGTCTAAATAGTTTCAGATTATATATTCTAAATAAACCCGAGATACTGGTAAGAACTGATTGCGAGGCAATAGTTAAATTCCACCAGAAAATTAATGATAAAAACAGTAGTAGAAGAAGATGACTAAATTTTTTAGACACTATTTCAATATACAATTTGGTATTCGAACATATTAAAGGAAAGGATAATTGTTTAGCAGACCAGCTTAGTAGATTAAACATTACGTCTAATTAAACATTTTCTGATTAAACAACATGAGCTCATCAAAAGATCAGACAACATACAAGGGAAAAGGCGCAGCCACATCCCAAGATACTTACAGACAAAAGGTATTGGGTAACCTTAAGTTTAAACCCATTTCAGACATGGAAACACCAGCAATCGAAAGACTATACTTTGGAAGAAATAACTTAGTGTCTTTTCCACCATCAAATTTAACTTTCAAAGTATTACCAGAATACATAGTAGATAGACAGCAACGGTGTTTGATAGACAATTTATGGATTTTCCATAACAAAAAAGACACCAGTCATTTAGTAGCTACTTTAAATTCTCTTTGTCAATATTTTACAGAAAAAAATCAAGACAAACGTTTTAAGTTTTATGTAGTAGTTCATGGAAAAACTAATGGAATTTTCCAAACCTGGTTAGAAGTCTTAGACTCCATAAAAGATATCAGAAAATCGATGTTTAAAGGTTTTAATGATTTTACCGAAGCGTTAGACTATACCAGAGGAATACTTGCTACATTTCTCCAGCCCTCAGAAAAAACCCAGACAAAATCCCCCAGTATAATATCCAGAAAGACACAGATAAAATCATATTCTGTGACCATTGTGCCACAATGACCGATACGGTTCGACGACTTAACCAGACAAAAGAAACACTCATTCAGCAAAACACCAAACTATCAGAAAAATTAGATATGCTAAACCAAGAACTACGAGAAAATCCAAGACAGAGTTTTCCATCTCCTATAAAAATGGATGAGACGGGTGTGCATTCCCCTCTGAATGCAAATAGATCCACTGTACCGGATAAAGGTACAACTAGTCCGGTTCAAACGGTAGCCGGTAAAGACTCATCAAATCCGTTAATGGCTGTCACTTTGCCAAAAAGTGAAAATGAGGAAGATACTTCCTCTCAACCTAGACGAAGACTCCCGAAGACATTCACACAAGGATCCTCCTCCAGAGCAAGGAGCAGAACTTCAAAAAAAATATAAAAATAGAAAAAATAGTTAAAGAAACTCTAGAAAAGATTTTTCAAGACAAAAAGAAACAAGAAGAACAGAACGAAGACACAGAACAAGAGAAACATATAAATCTAAGTATAGCAAAATCATCTCAAACGTCCCCAGTCCAGAGTCAAGGTTATAATTCAGACGAAGAAAATATGGAGTATATTTCAGACAGCAATTTCCAGGGTGCTCAAGACCCAAATGCTTATGACTCAGGAATGAGTTTCGACTCCATAGCACTACATAATTTAGACACTTAGTGAAGACATCTAAAAGAAGACTCTAGAAAAAGAAGGACAATAATGTAGTAACAATATATAGACAGCGACGCAACAAAAAGAAGACAGTGACGCAAAGAAAAGAAGACAATAATGCAGAAAGAAGGACAATGACACAGGACAGCGATGCTAAACGACAAAATAAAAAGTTGGCTTTTGAAAAAAAGGTTCACGTGACGATGGGCCCACAGCGCACCCGGCTGAACACAAAAGATTCTTCAAACATTTTGAAATCCGCATTTGAAGTCCGCCATACCTTATATAAAGAAGACTCAGAAGAGAGGAAAGAACACACAAAAAAACACAGAACACAACAAATGTCTCAACTTTCTCTACCCTCTCTCCTTAATCCATTTGTATAAACAACCACTATTCCCCGTAGTAATTCAGTTTTACTAGTTTTCCGCGTGCTACTAGCTTCCGGGGCTCCCCGAAAGGGAAACCTCCCTGTTTTTCTAAATATGTGAGTCTATTCTCCAGTAGTTATCTCCACTTTATGTAAATTATTTCTGTAAATTATCTTTGCAATATATGAATATGTTTTTGTATCTTGCTTAATTTTTGTTACTATTATCATGAACTCGATATACCTAGTATATGGTTATCTTTAAACTCCTTAATAACCTCCATGGATTAGCATGTAAATTCCTAGGTTAACGGTGGTTAACTGAAAGGCCGTTTTAATGTCCGCTGAAGGACGATATGGGCCTATAGGGTGGGGCTAAAGACGCGGTTATTCTGGACTAAGGTTAAAAAGAAGAGATGAACAGTATAAAGGGTTTCATGACTGGACAGAGTCCAGATTAAAAAAAAATTATATATATCCCGGAGATAACTTATTGGTTTATATGACAAACATAAGAAGAATTACAACATGAAGGGAGTACCGAGTAGGATTTACAACATATTTGACATACCCCCCTTTATCACATAACAAATTTTACCTACCCCCCTATATTGGTATCAGAGCGAGAAGATTTTAGGACAAAAAGTTTCATTAGATAAATGAAAGATTCTTATTTAGAGGTTAAAAAAGAATTAAGTAACCTATATCCAGAATATTTTAAGTTAAACATTTCTAAAGAAAATCCGCTAAGACTACTAGAGTTAATAGATTTAATATCAGGATTAGAATATAAGTTACTTGGACATCTAAAGTCTAAGAAAATAGCATAGGACCAAAAACAGAAGCGTTTTAAACCATACTAGATATATGAGAACACTTCCCTTTGTTAAACAAATAAGATTCCAACAGTGGATTATAAATAGGGATATAGAAAGAAGGAAAGAGTATAAAAAGGCAGAGAAGGCCTTGAGTTCTTATCTAGAATTAATAGAATCTAAAACATTATCACAGTTAATACAAAGCAGACTGTTACAAAGTCAGATTAACGAAGAATTAATTTCCACAGTAAAGTGGGAATTGCAGGGTATAAGAAGCGATATAGCATATATTACAGATAGTATAGAATATCAACAAAGAATTAATAAGATAACAATACCCTTAGGATAAGAAAATAGATACATTAAAGCATCTAGAATATTTAGACTTACGAATATACCCAGAAAAGAAGTATAGAGTTTTAAAAGATCATAGTATTATAAAGTGTAATTTTTGTACCGGAGAACATATATTACATAGTGAAGAAAAGCAGCAAATACAATAGTAGATCTAATTATAAATTTAAGTGAAAATATAGAAGAAAATAATAAACACGCTATTAGAATATTAGAACTAATAGAAGTATCTCATACTAAACAAAAGAAAATCTTTGAAACATCAGAACAAAATTTAGATTACATAAAAACCCTAGTTAACACTTGTAGTTTGAAAAAATTACCTACAAAAATAGAATTAGAAAATCTATTTAAAAATACCACAGAAAACTTAATAGGTATAGAATTAAAAACAACTCAAGAACTTTATACAATAAAACAAGACTTAAGAACTCTGACTAGTAATATTGATAATTTAAATAAAACAATTAAAGAATTAAAAGAGATCACTCTTTCATGAGTAGACTGACCTTTATTCAAGAAGAAGCTTTAAAATTAATAGAAAAATCTATACCTCTACCGATAGACTACAAAGAATATATACATGGCGCAAAATCAGATCAAATACTATTACAACAAAATATTACTGCAATCTCTCTAATCTTAGACATTACGAGAAAAATAGAAACGATAGTATTAAAGCTAGAAGTAATAAGCGAACGGGTTCGACTGTTAACAGAACAAAGAAAAGAAAAAGACAAAGAAGTTTCGAAAGATAAACAGGTAGAAGATTTAATAGATCAATTAAAAAGAGTAGAAATAACCCCTCAAAGAGAAAGAGTTAAAATAAATAGAAAACCCAAAAAATGGACATTTTTCCAGTTAGATCAAGAACAGAAAGACCAAGAATGAGTTTTACAGAAGACAGAATAGGAAATAATTTTATATCCAGAATCCTAAACAGAAGAACATCTGAAGAAACTAATAGACAGCTTAGCGAAGTAATAAACGTAGATAGAGACATTAGTATTTTCCAACAAAACCAGCTAAAATTGTTAAACCCTAAAACCCTATACAATACAGGTCAATTCTCTACAACAGCACAATTGTATAGACACTACAGAGAAGAACAGTTATCTGTTATAGGAACCACTGCTAGTAATATAAATCTGATAAATCCAGAATCTTTAAAACAAATAAAAAAGACCACGAGAACCCTCATGCATATGGGATTAGTTGTCATATGATTAAAAGGATTGACAAGAAAAAACTTAGGAAGTAAAGTATTAATATTAATTTATGACGACAGATGGTCAGACATGAAGAAATCCATAATCGGAATGACTGAAGTAGATATGACTGATAATGGAGGAATATTTTATATTAGCCCAGATTTTATAATGAATTTAGGAGAATTTGGAAGACATATAAAAATAGGAATACAGACTAAGGGATACGAAGAAATGCATAATGCAAATAATATACTCATATGTATAGGATTCCTAGGAAAAATGACTGATAATAGTAATACAAGATTCAAAATAAAAATAAATGATGTGGTAGAATTAATGGGTAATAAAGGAATTAATTTAATCAAACCTATAAAAATAGGTCCAGAAGAATACGCAGGTTTAGAATGGAAATTAGAACAATTCAATACCAAGAAAAAGATGTTACAACCAGAATCACATCTAGTATACACTAATCCTAGAGGAGAAACATCTATAAGATTTACAAATTACAATTACCTTCCCCTTGCATGGCTGCAACTCATAATATATATCATCATTACATTCAAGAAGCATCAATAAGCTTTATTAGTACTTGCTCAAAATTTTACAACCCTAGTTATAAAATGGATAAAATATGAGTAAGAGACTTAAACATTAATACATATTTTATTCTAGGACTAGACTTCATATTAAGTGATAATGGAAGTTGCACTATTACAAGAGATTGGGTTATTTTCTTAAAAAATAGCACCTATACACCAGTACAGATCCAAAAAACTGCAACAAAAATTTTACAAATTTCTCCAGTACACCTACAAGAAACAAAAGAAAAAGCTTGTTGTCAAGACTGCAAAAAAGGAGATAAGTGTTATAAAAATAATAATAAAAACCTAATATTAGAAGAAATCCTAGAAGAGGATGTTTTAATCTGTAATTCAAATAAAATGGGTTGTTTTGGCTATCAAAATTCAGAATCAAATGAACTGATTTTCAAATTGGAATTTGATATAAATTTGGACTCCAAAAACTCATGATTTTGATCTTAAATGGAATTCAGGCCTTTAGACTTGAATATAATGATTTGTGGATTATTAAAGGAGCTAATTGGGGCCGAGTGATATAACAAAACGATTGCTAAAATTTAGCCTTGAAATTGAGCTGAAATGGATGCTTTAAGGATAGTTTTCGGGCTATAAGCCCAATCAATTGATTTTTAAACTTGATAATACTATCTTGGACTTGAAATGAGTTTAGGGATTTTGAATGTAAGGATATAATTTGAACTTGGGAGACATAGAATGCAAAAGGAACAAAAACTATTTTGTATTACTTTTATTTCAAAACCAACTTGTCATTATAAAAAGGAATTATACCATATTCAAAACTTGGAAAAGATATCAAAAGATGCAAGTGTAATATTAATCAATGTAGTTGGACTAAATGTGGAGTTCTACTCAAATTCACATTAGAGTATTCTTAGTCTGAAAATGAAATTGACTAAATTACCCCGTGCATACTATTTTTTGGCGGAAGCTTAACTCTTTGTTTTAAAACAAAACCTTGCGTTTGAATAAATGAAATGAAAAGTTACTCTGCGGATTTTTAAACCTTAAACAACTTAAATCATTTTGAAGCATGCTACAGAACTCGTAGGTCAACCGTATTTTACGGATCCTTAATACTGGAGTGCTAATACATTCCCCGGGGATCACCAGAACTCATACCTTGACTCCGGTTTAGATAGGATTTTTTAATGAATTTGAATAAACCCTTTCGCACTGGCTTTTCTAATTTACCTATAAATTAGGTGGCAACTCTAAAACATATTATCCGACTTAGAGCACCATCCAAATTCTATGTAGCTCTTATGCGCTTACCCGAATAAAAAGTGAATCTTAACAGATGGTGACTCTGTTGGGGATAAACCTAGGTTCTAACCATAAGGGTTCCAATACAACATGTTTTTCAAATGATATGAATTGCTTATGTATTTAAATACCCGCAATTATAACTGGTATTCATACATTCATCTTCTGCCAAATGGCACACATACACACTTGCATCATTGCACAAAGGTGATTATGCGTATTTCGCAATCACCCTCCAGTATAAAACCAAAAACCTTTCTTTGGAACACATTGAAGACGGATTTGGTATGTGGTCGTTTCAACAATCCACAACGGTTCACCCTGGGTTGTCTGCTCACGTCCCTAAAGTCATTGGCTAAACCACTCTAGTACAACTAGGATAGAGCGAAACCAAATCTCTTGAACTAGCAAATACTGACCTAGACAGGTTTCAGTATCTCAGACCTAGCTGGACCTGACAGGCTGACTCCCTCATGTTTTAACGGTCTCCGACCCTAAGTCATTACATCCAACTACTTTCTATATGGAAGCATTTAATGTGTCTTATGTGATGAACCATTGCTCATTGGGGGGGGGGGAGAAAAACTAATCGTGTTCTATTTTGTAGATGCCTACAAACTTGAAATTCGACATGGTTTCTGAATCACCTGAGATGTTGAAATTTTCCGCAACAAAATGAAGTAATGAACTGTCTAGGACACCTACCCTCTTTTACGACCATGAAAGGCAATACGGACCTCCTAGAAGTCCTTACTGGGTATCGGGTTAATTAGAGAATGGTTTTTAGGTTCGATGACTTAGAGATAACCCTGACCCTAGAAGAGATCCTAGATTGCATAGACGACATAGGTACCTGTATAAGGAAGAGAAAGAAACCTGACCGCAACCTTCTAGTGCCCCATAAGCCTACTCCCGGTGAGATCCTTAAGATGTCCTTAGCTAGAGCCGATTGGATATTCGGCCCGACCGTAGCCTTTAGGGACCTCCATACCTGGTTTGGGTCTACCTACGGTTACGTAGAGAACTTCGTAGAGTTTCTGTCCTTCACTGCTTAGGAAGCTACCCGACCCCTAGCCTTCGCCATATGCCTCCTAGGAACCATGATGTTCCCAAAAGACCATTACCAATACATAGATACCCGGGTCATCTTTGTCACCCATGCTATCTCTCATGGCATAGCCACTAACGGGGAAACCAAATACTATGACCTAGTCCCAGTCACCCTACCCGACATCTACCGAGCCTTAAGTCAATGCCAAAACTTGCATAGGTACTTCCATGGTTGTAACCTTTTAGTCCAATGGTGGATCATTAAGCACCTCTATAAAACTGAGGTTCCATCATACCGAGACCCTGAGCAATAAAAATACAACCTCCTAGTCACTTTTCCAAACTTTGGGACCCTATCTAAAGACGGGTGGGCTTTCATATTATCTAGGCTCCGAGAGGATAGTATTCAGTAGAGATTTCCTAACTTCATATCCGAGGCCATATCAATGAGAGGCAGAAAATGCCCTTTCCTACCACTTATGGGGATCCGGGAAATCCGACCATCACACCTCTTAGAGTACTGAGACAGTTCGGAAGGGAATAGGTGATCCCCCAAATATGGAATATAAGGTAGTATGTGGTTGACTACAAAGGCGACAAGATCTGAGGAGTTTTCGATATTTTTCTAGAGTGGAATGGACGAATCAGGTGGGGTTCAGGGACTTTAGCCGATAACCTGCTTTGCCCGAGTAGTGATAAAGACTACATAGACTGATTGAGAGAATATTTGCAAGGTACCCTCACACCGGGGCCCAATCTTTACAAGTCTAGATAGGATCAGATTCAAAGGCTGAGATTAAAACTCGTCGTATTCTGAGACAAGCAGATGATCGAGATGCTTGATACAAAGAGGAGATCTAGTATCACCGTACTGTCATAGCTAGCTCGACCGAGCTAGACTTTACTCATGAGTGTCTAGAGGACTTATACGCTCGTATGAAGGATGTTACGGATGACACTGCATAAATGACCCCCACAGAGAAGGGTCAACGGGTTAGATCATTTCTGGTATCTACTTATCTCAGGATCCAGTTCGCCATTTGAAGGGCCAAGAGAGCTCGGACTGACATAGCTTCATCGTCAGCCACTGGAGGCGACTTCTTCTGATTTTACTGCATTTTAACATGCTTTGTAATCCCATTGGGGAAGATATTATTATTTATGAAATGATTATGGGGAAATGGTTTTAATTAACATTTGGCACATTTATGCTTTAAATGATTAGAAAGCCTTGGAGTAACGAGGTATATGCGAATATTATATTGCTTATATGCTTTTGTGATATAACCTGCTTCCGAGTTTTCATGTGTTTCGTTGGAACTCTTTATTGGTCCCAAATTAGGGACACCAACCCAAAAGAAAAACACAAGAAAATACGAAAGCTAACTAAAATCACCTCCGCTTAAATGTTAATTTTCTACCGATGGAAGCTCTAGACAACCAAGGTGCCAAGTCACTAGTCATTGACCTGATTAGTGACAAAGAGAATGAAGAGTCTCTTCGGGACATGATTCATATAATGGAAACAATGATTGAGTTGGAAGGAGCCAAGATGAAGGAGGTTGACTACAAGGCTGACTTGGCAAGAGCCAAGATGAAAGAAGTAGATGAGATCTTAGAGTTTGTGGAAAAACTGAATGAAAAATCCCCCAAGGGAAAATCTTAATACAAAAACCTCCCTGAGGAGGTCAAGACAATGGTGGACGAATATGTCCCTATGACGCACTTACCAAAAGATGACCTAATACCATATAGGGAAACAAGTGGGGTACGTGAAGGAATCACCACTGTCATTGATAAAGCTGCTAATCACTATGAGACTCCATAAAGGCCTCCCCGTATATCATATCCAATTTGGTGGGCGATTGCCATCAAAGCTCGTGGTTCTCATTTCAGAGTTGCACCAAGAGAAATGCGAAATATTGAGGTATTCAATATGATAAACGTTGTCGGACTGGCACACATTAGCTCCCATGTCTTCTCGACTTGTGCACCTCTCTTTGCTCATAAAAAGGTGCATGTACCACAAAAGCCAACCTGACCACGATATTGACGAATGTGTAGCCTTTAAGATAATAGATGTCAGATTGAGTGACGAGAAAGTCATCCCCAACTCCCTTATGGTCCATGACTCTATTATGCCTGGTGAAGGAATCTCCATAGGCACACGGCTCTGGCATTACGACTTCACTGCCTTTGAAGATTCGTACACCGACATCTTCTCACTCTTATGCCGCACCGGCAAGGTTTGCCCTCTCAATACTACCTGGAAACTCTTTGCAAGCACTTCAAGGATGAATATATGCTTGTACCATTCAGAGGATCCTGGCATGACATCGAAGAATATGAAGCTTTCAAGATCGAGTTGGAGCACTTGGTTAAATTTGAACTATTCAATGGCACGAAAAACCTCGAAGCTCATCTGAGGGCTTACTAGGACCAGCTGGTCAGCACCAAAGGAAATGAGGCACTGATAATGAGGCTTTTCAACCAATGCCTTACAGGTGAAGCATATGAATGGTTCACAGCACAAGATATTAGCCGTTGGGACTCATGGGAAGAAATGGTGAAAGCCTTCATGGATATATTCTACTTTAACGTGGATAATTTGATTGATCGCTACTCTTCACAAAAGATTAGGCAAAAGTGAACTTTAACCTACCGTGAATATACAAGTAGGTAGAAGGCTAAAGTCGCCAGAGTGCATCCTCCAATGAGTGAGGAAGAATTAGTTTCAGCCTTCATCCGATCTTAGGAGTTGGACTGCTATGACTGAATGTTGGATATAGTCGAAAGATAGTTCACCAATTTAGTCAGAATGGGAGAGGCCATAGAAGATAGTCTCAAGACTGGAAAGATTTTCAGCATTGTCAACAAAGCTGACACAACAAGCTCCACCAGAGCCATAAGGTTGAGAAAAGAGGACGTGACAAACGTCTCTCACACCCCTAACCTGAGGAGTCGTAAAAGAAAAGGATCACAATCATCCTTTGATATATACCAATATACTACTTCGAGCAATTATTTTCCATCACCCTACAAGCATATGCCAGTATATTACGCACAACCAAACTACCAAACTTCACTAACAAACTACCAAACACCTATACCTACCTACCAAGTTCTATCTCTAAATTATCATGTCCCTGCACCTGCCTATCAAACACCAAAAAACTTATAAAATAACCATAATCAGTCGCCTCGGGCTATATACGACTTGCCATATTTAAACTTTGAGAAAAGAGAACGTGGCAAACATCTCTCACACCCCTAACATGACGAGTCGTAAAAGAAAAAGATCACAATCATCCTTTGATGTATACCAATATACTACTTCAAGTAATTATATGCCATCACCCTACAACCCTATGTCAGTATATTACGCACAACCAAACTTCACTAACAAACAACCAAACACCTATACCTACCTACCAAGTTCTATCTCTAAATTATCATGTCCCTGAACCTGCATATCAAGCGCTACAAAACTAATAAAATAACCATAATCAACCGCCTCGGGCTATATACGACTTGCCATATTTAAACTTTGAGAAAAGGACTCATTGGATGTTCACTCCACTTCCAGAAACACGAACCAGTCTGTTCGCCAAATTAAACATTGCCCATCTCATCAAAATAGTACCGCTAAAGCTTGCAAACCTAGGGAGTCACTTTTACAGACCCGACCAAACCTGTGCTTACCATTCAGGGGGAATGGGCATGCAACGGAAGATTGCATTAATCTTAAGCACAAGTTGTAAGATTTGATTGACAAACGTGAGATCATTCTTGAGGCCGCAACGCCAAATGTGAATACAAACCCTTTCCCGAATCATGGTACCAACCATATCCATATGATAGACTGAGAGGAATATTAGGCAATATGCCAATCATTAGCCCAAGAGGTAATCGAAAGCTTATAGCGCATGGTCGCCTCCTTCACGCTTCAAGAAAATCCTATTTTTAAGATATTGAT
This sequence comes from Anisodus acutangulus, assembly GCA_029783415.1. Taxonomy (NCBI): domain Eukaryota; kingdom Viridiplantae; phylum Streptophyta; class Magnoliopsida; order Solanales; family Solanaceae; genus Anisodus; species Anisodus acutangulus. The sequence continues at coordinate 14,914,799 of CM056511.1, read as the reverse complement.
CCAGCTCCAAAGAAGCCATTTGTGATCCAAGTACCACAAGTAGTCATTCCGGCTCCCAAAAAGGAACTTTCAGCCATCGCTCAAGGAATGATGAGATCAGGGAGATGCTACACTCTTGAAGAATTATCGCAAAAAGCGCCTTACAAAGAAACCAATCAAATAAGGCCCCCTGATTGATGGGGAGGTCGAAGAATTTTGGCACATGATGCAGCTGAAAGATTACTCCATTGTTGAACACTTGTAGAAAACACCCGCTAGAATCTCGATGATGTCACTGCTTTTGAGCTCTACACAACATCGTCAAGCCCTAATGAAGGTGCTAGCCAAAGTCCATGTCATAGCAGGGACAAGTAGTGAAACATTAGCTGACATAGTAGGCCACGTCATCATGGCACTTCAAATTTCATTCACTACTGATGAATTTCCCAGAGAAGGAATGGCTCATAACAAGTCCCTCTACATCAGCATCAAGTGCCGAGGCAAAGTGAATTCTCGAGTACTCACCGATAATGGGACTAGGCTTAATATATGCACCGAGTCAACATTGAAGCAACTAGGCTGTGATATTGGAAAATATGCCCGAGTCTTACAAATGAAAGAGCCTTCGACGGAGCACAACATGATCCCACAGGTGAAGTGGACCTTAATATACAAATAGGGCCCGTTGAGTTCACCACAAAATTCTAAGTTATAGACATCAGTGGCAACTACAATCTCCTACTAGGAAGACCGTGGATACATATAGCTAGAGCAGTACCATCATCTCTCCAACAGTCACTGAAATTCATCTAGGAAAACCATGAGGTTGTCATCCATGGAGCAGGTAGTATTAACAACAATCCTAACAACTCTGTGCCTGTGATAGAAGCAGTCCCGATAGATACGGACTTCCACGTAGTTGAACTTATGAGATCCGCTCATCGAGGGGATGATGAAAAAATCCTGGTGCCACCGACCTATAAGATGGTTGCCGCAACTATGCTTCAGAATGGGTTTGAGCCCGACAAAGGCCTAGGAAGAGAGCTCCAAGGCATTCGAGAACCATTGTCAGCTCTGAGAAATGAGTATCACTTTGTCCTTGGATACATACCAAGATCCACAGAAGAGAAAGCCTTTCCCCAGTTTGTACCAGTCATTTCTGATACGCATGCCCACACACAATGGCAGGGACCTAGAAAAAGGTTTGGGGATGCTGTTCCAAGAGGAAGAGTGTGCTGCTACACTAGAGGAATGCTTCAAAGCACCTACCACCCGCTACGATGACCTAGATGAGAAGCTGACCTATTGGACCTCTATCCCACTTTTTGCTCCCCGATAGAGAGCATATTTATAATTTGTTTTCCAAAATTGATAGAAATCAGCTAAGGCCTGAGCATTCACCATTTATGCCTTTACTTTTCAATAGGAATGATGTGACGTTGATCCGAGTCAGGAACATAGTTTGTAATTTTATCAAATTAATGAAAAGCCTCAGTTTACATATAACATGTTTTTACATACTAATGACGATTTTCCTTGTTTTTTAGTAATATTAATAAAACAACTCATAATGTCATGACATGTCGCGAGACGAGGAAGTCGAGTGCTACAGACAATAAAGAATATGAGGAATATGATGAAGAGGCAGAGTTACCAAAAGACCTCGTGGATGAGGAAGATCAATATGAGTATAGGAAGACACCTAATTTCGACAAAACTAAAGTAATCAATCTCGGAGATGAGAAAACGGTTAAGGAAACCAATATGAGTGTGCACCTGGACGCGCCTAGAAAAGACGAATTAATAAATCTGCTAAGAGAGCATGTCGATGTATTCGCGTGGTCATACATGGATATGCACAGGCTAAGCACAAACCTAGCAATATATGAGCTATCTACCGATGCGAAAGCTATCAGGGGACAGACATTAGCCAATTTGCTAGCCGAAATCTGGTCGACAAAGAGTTCACATTTTCTCCGCAGCAAACCCTAGTAGCTCCCACCTTCGTCCTCCTTTTGCCAAAAATGGTGACTGAGATGCGTGTTGTGGCTTCCCACTAGTTGTGTTTGCCTATTTTGGGAAAGGGAATAAAATGTTCTTGCCCTTATCTCACAAAAGCACCACAAGGCCACTATGCCCCTACCACAGTGAGGTTACCCCTTTCTCCTTCTTTTTCTGCCATAATTTTATGAGTCTTTGTCTCATCTGATTTCAAATTCGACATTTTGATTGGTTCAGAACTTATTGGACGGAATTCCCCCCCCCCCCCATTTGCTCTCCCACATCGGTTGAATTCGAGAACCTAGGGTTCAAGGGTTTCTATAAATAGATCCCCACCCTCTCATTGTTAAAAAAAAGTTTTCAAAAGTTTTTAGAATCTATGTCTTTTACATTGTTGAGAGCCATTTTTTTTTGTTAAATTCAATTAATTATTGCTTAAGTTGGGATCCAGACCTTTGGCGGAACCCAGAGTTAGTATAATTAGTCCTTTAGTTACTAAAATCCCTCCTTTTTTTCATGTGTTTGCAAGCTTTGAGGTCGTCGGAGTGAAGAACAAGCCCGAACTTTGATCATAGGATGCTTCCACACAAGGTAAACATATTTCCTTTTTAATTCCTTGCTTAAATTTCCTAGTATAATTTGTATTATGTGTTTATGTGGTTGTCAAGCATATCTTTTTAATAGAGATTAGTTACTGTTGAAATTATTAGATTAAGTATTAGCATGTGTTAGTGTTTCATTACTATGACTCTAATCATGTTTAGTTAAATCATGAGTTGTTTGTGTTCCTTAAACTATTGACTAGTATGTTTGATTAATTAAGATTTTTGTTTGGTGTCTGTTAAGCATGCTAAGTTAGGTCAGATGTTCATCATGTTAGTTTAAGAATTGGTTCAGTCATATGTAGACTATTTTAGTTGATTTGATACTCTATCTAGTCAATTTTAAGAGTTAATGGGCTGCATATGTGATGTGATTTGTTCTAGCTAATATGTATGTCATCCATGTCAAACTTGAAATTATTTAAGTTATGTAATGAAATGTTAATGCCTCAAGAAGTTATTTGGAAGTAAATGTTAATGCCTCAAGAAGTTATGTCATGAAATGTTATCTATATACCTGCTATGTTCAACAGTTGATTGTACATCACTTGCTAAGTGCTTAACCTGCTCATCTAGTCTAAGTATGGTCTGAATTTGGAAAATACCATACTGATACTTGGTTGAATAGCTTTGTATAGACTGGGATTTATTTGTATGTCCCTTGTGTTCCTGAAGCCATAGAACCTAGTAATATTAGATGTACATTTGCAGCACAACTAGTTTTCCTCTCTCATATGAATCTGGTAATACATGTAGGACTAGTGTGACCTTGTTGGATGTACTGAGCGCCTAAGGCCACAAGTAAATAGGAGCAGTTGTTATGTGTACCTTGTTTTAGCGTCTATATCTTAGTGTCATGTAATGTTCATTTGAGTACATGTCAATAAACATCATGACATACAGATTGTATACTAAATATACTCAGTATATAGGTTGTATATCATCTTGTATATCATTTATAGGTGTCATATTATGTGTGTTTGTTTGGCCTAGCTCAATTCTGCTACCATCCTCTATTTTTATCGATGACTATGTGTTGGGCATGACCCATTCTTATTATTCTATTTGCCCTCTTATAATAGTTTGGGCCTAGCCCACTGTCTGTTATCATCTTCTTTCCTTACTTGCTGATTTAAAGGTTTGGGTCCATTAAGTGTCTCGCTTGATTTATTCTAATTATGGGTTGTTAGTTTAGTTTAACCTTCATTTGTACTAGATAATTTTGAGTACGTCTAACTTGGGTATTTGTTTGTGCCCTCTCTTTGCTCCTCCATTGCATCACACCAAGATGGGCCTTTATGAGGCCCATCCCTCTCATTTAGTATGGACCATCGCTTATCCCTTTGCCAAGTTGGGTTGTGGCCCAACAGAGAAATATTCGTGATCGAGTAAACGCAAGGAAATCTAATATTTTCATGACGGTCAACCTATGGGAGGAAATAGCCAACTAGTGGGCTTCGGTAGGCCCATCAACCTAAATTCTCTCATTTTTCATTATTACATGTATATATATGTATTTGTTGTAATAAAAATACTTTGATAGCATTGAAACCTATTTATGGTTATAATATAGGATAGAAAAACGATATGTAGATCGTTTTAGCTTAGATCCCCAATAACTGATTTTCAAAACTTGTTCCAATCTGGAATTTAAATAAAATGGGTTGTTTTGGGTATCAATACCGGAATCAAATGAACTAATTTTCAAATTGGGATTTGATATAAATTTGGACTCCCAAAACTCATGATTTTGATCTTAAATGGAATTTGGGCCCTTAGACTTGAATAGAATGATTTGTGGATTATTAAAGGACCCAATTGGGCCTGAGTGACATAACAAATGGATTGCTAAAGTTTAGCCTTGAAATTGGGCTGAAATTTACACTTTGATGATAGTTTCCGGGCTAAGCCCAATCAATTTATTTTTAAACTTGATAATACTATCTCGGACTTGAAATGAGTTTAGGGATTCTGAATGTAAGGATATAATTTGAACTTGGGAGACCTAGCATGCAAAAGGAATAAAAAATGTTTTGTATTACTTTTATTTCAAAACCAACTTGTCATTTTAAAAATGAATTATACCATTTTCAAAACTTGGAAAGGATTCCAAAAGATGCAAGTGTAAAATTAATCAATATAGTTAGACTAAATGTGGAGCTCTACTCAAATTCAACTTTGAGTGTTCTTAGTTCGAAAATGAAATTGACTAAATTACCCCCTACGTACTATTGTTTGACGAAAGTTTAACTCTTTGTTTTAAAATAAAACCTTGAGTTTGAATAAATGAAATGACAGATTTTTTTGCGGATTTTTAAACCTTAAGCAATTTAAATCATTTTGAAGCATGCTATAGAACACGTAGATCAATCGTACTCTACGGATCCTCAACACCGGGGTGCTAATACCTTTCTCGGGGGATCACTAGAACCCTTACCTTGACTCTGGTTTAGATAGGATTTTTCAATGAATTTGAATAAATCCTTTCGCACTTGTTTTCCTAATTTACCCATAAATTAGGTGGAGACTCTAAAACATATTATCCAACATAAAGAACCATCCAAATTTTTAGTATCTCTTATGTGCTCTCCCGCGTAAAAAATTAACCGTAACATCGAGCCATTCGATTCTTAAGGGGCTTGCGAAACATTCTATGTTAACAAACGGGCTGAACAAACAAGACATAAACTTAGATTAGTCATAAACTATCAACCTCCTAACCATTTTTTTCAAGATGATAGATTCCCTATCCCAAATAAACTTACCCTTTTCTCAAACCTAGCCTAAGATTAATACTTCTCTAAGTTTGACCTTAAGTCTAGGTTTTGGCAATTGGGAATTAGCCCTAAAGACAGAGGAAAACAGGGTTTTGCAAACCTGATCACCACCTTCAATGAAAAGTCATTCCCTTTGGGTTAAAAATGCACTCTCTCTATTCCAAAAGGCGATGATAAATATATTTCAACTCATCCTCTACACATCACTATTTTATATTGATGACATATTACTATTTAGTGATATTGTGGAAGAGCACCTCAACTTGCTTTATAAGTTTCATGATCTGGTAAGGAAAAATAGTGATATTGTAGAAGAGCACCTCAACATGTTCTGTCATTTTTGTATTTTGACCATTTTACCCTCGTTGACCCAGATCCCGAAGTTATCGGGCAATTCTAGTAAAAGTTGGAAAATTAGAACCTTGAAATATGAAAGCTTGGACCGAAAGTTCACTTTTGTGTAAATGGACTATTTTTAGAATTATGTCGATTCCGTGAGGTCCGGAGGGTCGTTTATGACTTGGTGAGATAGTTGGTTCGGTTCTCGAGGCCCTCGGGATCATTTTTGGTTATTGGTTTGGGAACTAGTTTAGCCCGGTGAGGGTTGACTTGTAGAAATAGACCTTCGATTGAAATTCTGAAGCCAGGAGTGAGTATGTAGCATGTTTTTACATATGTGTACATATCTAGTTTGTGTTGTGGAAGTATCAGGTGATTATCAAATTTTGGGTTGATATTTTGCATAATACTTGATTTTCTAGTTGCTGGTGTACTCGCTAGGGCGAGCTTCAGTGCGCTCCAGCGGATGGAGTCCACCGCAGCAGACGGAGATCCGCTATGGCGAGCTTTTTGAGTTTTCATAATGGACCGCAAGTGCATAGAGGGTCCGCGGGCATGAGTCCACTGCAGCAGGACTGGGTCTGCTGTAGCAGACAACGGGAATTTCCAGAATCATTAAAGTGTCTTTAAAACCCTAACTTCCCCTTATTTCAAAATCACACTTCTCAAACACTATTAGGGAGATTCCCAAGCTTTTATAAGAGATTTCTTCTTAAGGTAACCTTCATTTACCTTGTATTACCTTTACGTAGCTTCATTATGTTAATTTAATGGTGGTCTTGACCTAGAAACTAATTAAGGAAGAAGTGATGAAAAAAAGTCGTGAACTTAAATTTTCAACATGAGCCGCAAGGTGATTTGCTAGGAGTGCCAAAGATTACCAATCGTCCTATCATGACATGCTTAATGTGGAGTGGAGTTGAAGACAAGACTTGAAGATCCAAGAAGGAAACATTTTTTCAGCTTTTATGTAGGTCTTGGCCGAGACCACCTTTTATCTTATTTTAATTCCTAGCTTAATTACTATGCCATATAATAATATAAGATGACCAAGTAGATAACCATCTAGACAGATAAGCTTCCAACGTTCCTCAATGAGGTAATTCATGAACTAGCTAGTTTATGCATTTATCTACATGGATGACACAAAAGGGTGGCCTAGAGAACATTAAGAGTTGGGTCTTTTCCCTTCTCCCAAATCGGTCGAACCTCTCCCTCTTTTCCATTCGGCCAAGATGCATTTTTATGTCTATCTGGTTACCTCTTCTAGAAGGTTTAAAACTAGTATAAATAGGGGATGTAGTTGATGAAATGAGACATTGAAATTTTATGAAATATATTTGAGTTTTCTCAAACTTTGCTAAGTTATTCAACTTTTGTGTTATCTTAGTTTGTCCTTTTGTGGTCCAAACCTTGGTCAATTTGTAGTCCAACCCTTGGTCCTTTTGTAGTCCAAACCCTAGGTGTAAGCCTAGTTAGAGCTTTTGTGATCTAACTATACCCAAACCAATGTTCTATCCTGTTACTTTGTCACAAACACATTAAAAGGTCATCTCGGCCTACATCACCTTACCCGCACCCGAACTTGTCTATTAATTTCATGCCAATCATTGTCCAAAATGCCTAATCCCTTTCACCCCAATACACTACAACACTTTTCCAACCTACACCAACAAGGTCATTAATCAAATCCTTCGAAAAACACCTGAAAACCCAACCAACTACTCCATCGTCCTTACCGGGTTCAACCTTCGTACCTTACTGTCCCGACCAGTTTCTGCCACCTTTCCACCATCCAACCACTAACATAACCTACAATGTGTCTATTTATCCTCTCCAAACGCCTTAGCCCCAAACCACGTAAGGGCACCCGTACACCTCCCACAAATTAAACTATCCGGAAATCGTCTTATTCCACCAACCTCTATTCGACTCCCATATTTGTGTTCGTCCAGCCCCAAACCAACTCCGACCAACCTAACCATACAATCCCCTCCTTATATGTATCAATTTGGTATCAGAGTAAGGCTTTCCCGCCCCACGCCTTGATGCTATGGTTAACATAAATGAAGAACTTCAGAGGACCATAAGTGACCTTATTATGGAACAAATGCAAATCTTGAGAAGAGAGTTTGCGGAGTGTGCCGTAATTAATGATGCCGAGTCCGGAGAGGAGGTTGCAAAAAAACAACCCGAGGAATGAAAGGGAAGATGATCGAAGTCTACGGTTTGATCTTTTGAAATAAATATGGACCCGAAAGACTTTCTTGAATAGTTAAGGGCCATTGAGAGGCTTTTCGAATACAAGCAATATGATAACCATGAGTGTTTTAAGGTTTTCTACATTGAAGTTGAAGGAATTCGCTTCTGTGTGGTAAGAAAACCTCAAAACAAGCCTGAGGAGGAATGGGAAAACCAAGAGAATCTTGGGACAAAATAAAGAAACATTTGAAGAAGAATTTCTTGCCAATGGAGTATGAACAAGACCTATACCTCAAGCTCACCAAACTTCATCAAGGAGTTCTTAAAGTTGAGGAATACGTTCAAGAGTTAGAGAAACTCACCATGCTTTGTGACTTAGAAGAAAATGAGGCTCAAAGGATTGCACGATTTCATTAGAGGCTTGAACGTGGCGATTCAAAAGAAGGTCGAAGTTGCAACATACAACACATTTGAAGATGTATGTCACTTAGCACTCAAGTTTGAAAAACAACAAAAGAAAGGTACCCCAAAATACTATGTAAAGCCCACTAATGTTAAAGAAAAGGGCAGTACCTCTTTTACTAACCCATTGTATAGCCAAGAAAGTGTAGAGAAAGATAAAGGAAAGAAAGTAGAGGTTACAAATGGGGTAGATAGAAGTAGAAAAAGGTGTTTTAAATGTCAAGGATTAGGACACTTTGCAAATGAATGTCCTAACCCTCGGGTAATGACTATCGAAGAGTATTAGGACTGTGGGATTTCTTTTGTTATTGAGGAATCCGAAGTCAAGGAGGTCGTAGAGGAAGATGTTGATATTATGAAAGAGGGTGAAAGTTTAGTACTCTCCGACGTGTGTTGAGTGTGACTGGACTGACTCGGGGAAGGGTCAATCTCCGGAGAAGCATACTGCACAGCCACTCATTCGTCCTAACTAAATAGCCAACTTGAAGAATAGGAGAAGACACAAAGAGAACAACTATTTTACACTCGATGCAAGGTAAGTGACAAGGTATGTAACATGATCATTGATGGAGGAAGGTGTACCAATGTGGCCTCCGTGGAAATGGTGGACAAATTGAAGTTGACTACCCGCAACCATCCTAAACCATATGCTCTCCAATGGTTGAACAAAGACAAAGGGATAAAGTTAATGAAACAAGCTCTTGTTAGTTTTCGGGTTGGTAAGTATGAAGATGAAATATGGTGTGACATCCTACATATGGATGCTTGTCATATTTTATTGGGTTGACCATGGAAATTTGATAGGAAAGCGCAACATGATGGAGAAAAGAATGTCTATTCTTTTTAAAAGGATGACAAAAATGTCCGGTTGATACCATTGTCACCTAGTGAGGTGAAGAAAATGAAGATCCAAAATGCCAAGAACCGCAAGGAAATGTTCGAGGCCCTCTTGCTTAATGCATCGGAGATAGAAAAGGAGTTGAAGAAGGGGAGTCCTATATATGTATTGGTGTGCAAGGATAAGAAGAGTCTTGTGGGAGATATAGTTGAAGATTCCAACTTGAATGAGCTCTTGAAAAAATTTGAAGATGTATTTCCGAATGATCTTGCACCCGGATTACGACCAATCAGAGGTATTGAACAAGCTATTGATTTTATTTTAGGAAGTTCATTACCTAATCGTCCAGCCTATAGATGCAATCCGGAAGAGGCTAAAGAGTTACAAAGACAAGTGCAAGAATTACCAGACGAAGGCTTTGTCCGAGAGAACCTTAGTCCCTGTGCGGTATCCGCCTTGTTGGTGCCAAAGAAAGATGGGACTTGGCACATGTGTATTTATAATCGAGTGGTCATTAACATCACCATGAAGTACGGGTTTCCTATACCGAGATTGGATGATCTTTTGGATGAATTGAGTGGGGACAAGTTGTTCTCCAAGATATATTTGAAGAGTGGCTACCATCAAATGAGGATAAGATAGGGAGATGAATGGAAGAAGGCTTTCAAGACCAAGTATGGTTTGTATGAATGGATTTTGATGCCATTTGGATTGTGTAATGCTCCAAGCTCTTTCATGAGGCTCATGCACGAGGTACTACGACCATTCATGGGTAAATTTGTTGTGGTTTACTTAGATGATATCTTAATTTATAGTCAAGATACGGAATCTCACTTGTCGCATTTATAAGATTTATTTAAGAAGTTAAGAGATGTAAAGTTGTATGGAAAATTAGAGAAGTATGCTTTTATGATTACTAGTATCCCATTCTTAGGATACATAGTATCATCCGAGGGCATTCATGCGGACCCATCCAAGGTGGAAGCTATCCGGAGTTGGCCCGAGCCTACGAATGTAAGTGAGGTAAGAATTTTCTATGGTTTGGCTTCTTTTTATCATCGTTTCATTCAAGATTTTAGTACCCTTGCTGCCTCTATCACTGAATTAATAAAAAAAGGGTGAGTTTAAATGGTCCCAAGGAGCACAAAGAGCTTTTGAAACCTTGAAGGGATGGTTATGTGAAGCACCGGTTCTAGCTATTCCGAACTTTGAGAAACTATTTGAAGTTGAATGTGATGCTAGTGGGGTTGGTGTTGGTGTCGTCTTGATTCAAGTCAAACGACCCATTGCTTTCTTTAGAGAAAAATTGGGTGGTGCCCGACTCAATTATTCTACTTATGACAAGAAATTTTATATTGTGAGATCCTTGGTCCAATGGGAACATTATTTGAGGCTGAAACCTTTTGTCTTGTATTCGGATCATTTGGCTTGGCTACACCTAAGGAAGGAAAGATTTCCCAGCATGATAAAGAATAAGCTAATGCCAAAGGCGGATGGTCCTTTCAAGATATTAGCTAGGTTCAGGGAAAACGCCTACAAGGTAGAACTTCCGGATGAATATGGAGGTATTAGTTCAACGTTTAATATTGGAGACTTATCAACATACTTAGATGATGAGAATTTGAGGGCAAATTCTGTTAAAGAAGGGGAGTATGATGAAAAGAAGGTCATGAACTTAAGTTTCCAACATGATCCATGAGGTGATTTGCTAGGAGTGCTAATGATTTACAACCGTCCTATGGTGACATGCTTAATGTTGAGTGGAGTTGAAGACATGACTTGAAGATCCAAGAAGGAAACGTTTTTTTCCGTCTTTTATATAGGTCTTGGCCGAGACCACCTTATAGCTTGTTTTATTTCCTAGCTTAATTACTAGATCTCCTTATAGCTTAATAACTATGCCATGTAATAAGATAAGATGACCAATTCGAGAACCATCTAGAAGGAGAAGTTTCCAACGTTCCCCAAGGAGGTAATTCATGAACTAGCTAGTTCATGCACTTATCTACATGGATGACACAAAAGGGTGCCCTAGAGAACATGAAGAGTTGGGTATTTTCCCTTCTCCCAAATCGGCCGAACATGAAGAGTTATGTCTATCCTGTTAACTCTTCTAGAACGTTTAGAACTAGTATAAATAGGGGATGTAGTTGATGAAATGAGACATTGAAATTTTATGAAATATATTTGAGTTTTCTCAAACTTTGCTAAGTTATTCAACTTCTGTGTTGTTATCTAAATTCGTCCTTTTGTGGTCCAAACCTTGGTCAATTTGTTGTCCAACCCTTGGTCCTTTTGTGGTCCAAACCCTAGGTGTAAGCCTAGTTAGAGCTTTTGTGATCTAACTATACCAAACCAAGGTTCTATCCGGTTACTTTGTCACAAACACATTAGAAGGTCATCTCGGCCTACATCACCTTACCCGTACCCGAACTTGTCTATCAATTTTGTGCCCAATCATTGTCCAAACTGCCGAATCACTTTCACCCCAATACACTACAACACTTCCCCAACCTACACCAAAAAGTCATTAACCAACTCCTCCCAAAAACACCCAAAAATCCAACCAACTGCTCCACCGTCCTCACCGAGTTCAACCTTTGTACCTTACTATCCCGACCAGTTTACGCCACCTTACCACCATCCAACCACCAATATAACCTACAACATTCTAGTTCATCCTCTCCAAACGCCTTAGCCCCAAACCACGTAAGGGCACCCTTACACCTCCCACAAACCTAAATTGTCCAAAAACTGTCCTATTCCACCAACCTCAATTTGACTCCCATATTTGTGTCCATCTAGCCCAAACCAACTTCGACCAACCTAATAAATATAATCCCCTCCTTATATACATCAAGAAGAGTTCAACCAAATAAGGGTTTATCAAATTGTTAAGCTTAAATATGTGAATTTATTAGTGGGTTTTTTTAATCTAAGCATGATGAATCATTATTTGGTACTTGTTAAGCCTAAATCATCCATTAATGTTGTTGGATTTGAATATTAAAAACTAGGGTTCATACCCAAATTGGGGTTTTTGCTTATAAGGTGAAATTAGACAAATCTTGAGTTGATTTAGTAATTATTGGGTAGTATTAGAGTTCTAGAATGTTAAATTCCTTAGTTCACATTTAAAATGACCGCTTTACCCCTAATGGCATGTTACCCTCTTCTTTACTAATCGATTTGGAACCAAAGGGCTAGTGTAATGATATGGGTGTTGTGAATTTGTTATTCTAACTTATACTTCGATAATAATAGACTTTGAGTACGCTCGTGATCCACGGAAGGGCAAAGCAAAAATGTGATTGTGCAACTCCTGCTCGGCTTTCTAGGTAGGTTATCGCTTACCTTCTAGTTAGACTTCGATTAGAAAAGCATATATGTAGTTAGATTATATTGGAGAAAGCATGTAAACCTTTGGGTATGGAGTTGGGATGGAATACTTAGCTCAGTTACTGTGACTAAGTATGATTTGTTGTTTCTATTGGTTATTGAACTTATATGATATACTATGTTGTATTGTGATGTAGTTGTATCTCACCTATCTTGGCATGCTCATATATAAGGAAGGAAATTGATGTGATACTGATATTATGATAAATATCCTTATGTGGCACAACTGGGAATTGATATGATATACCTGAAATTATTATTGCATTACATATACTCTCATTTCATGATATATTGATTATGATCTTGCTATTAGTGTGACGGTGATAAATGAGAACGAGAGTATTTATGATTTATCTTACATTACTATATCGCGTAGCCATCTCTATGTCGAGTGATATGGAGTGGCTAGCGAGGAGTTTGGGTGAAAGAGTCATTCTAGGTTGTGTGATACGGAATGACTGGTACATGGATGTCACGAGTCCCTCATGCGTCGTGACTGCTGGGATGATGATTTATACCGCCCGGAGCATGTATGTATGGATTGATCATGTGGCCACTGCATTGCATTGCACATGCATATTTATTCATAATTCATTCATATATTTGGATCCTGACTTGACTTATTACACTTGGCTGGTTATTCTTAGATTGTGATATTACTTGTACTTGAATAGGAGCATGTCTATCTTTCTATTTCTTTCTTACGCATATGTTAGCTAACTATTGACGACTTATGATATCTCTCGGTACATAGTATTTGTACTGATTTTACATTGCTGCATTCTTTTGAGTGCGGAGTACGAAACTGGTACCACTTCTTCTCCTCGTAGCTGATTTCGAGGATACCTGCAGAGTCTGTTAGGGTGAGCATGATGGACGATCCGCTGCCCGGAGACTCTTTCCTACTATTGTCTTTATTTTAGCTTTTGAGACAGTATTTCCATTTGATCTTTTGGATTGTTTAGATTTATAGATTGTAGTAGTCACTCTTGTATGATTTAGACCATTATTCCTTGGGGTTGTATGATTTTGATATTTTCGCATCTTTTATATTATGATATGAGTTAGACTTTATGATATTCCGCTTGAGTAATTTAATTGTTGATTCAATTGTTGTTTAATTAAAGGGTTCTGCTACCGAGGTGGGAAATGGTAGGTGCCCTGATGACTTAAAAGTTTGGAGTCGTGACAAGTTTGTATCAGAGCCTTAGGTTACCCGATCTTAAAGTACAAGAGCAAGTCTAGTAGAGTCTTGTAAATGGGTTCGAAGAGCTCCATACTTATCTGCGACAGGCTATGGGGAATTTAGAAAACTTCAATTTCTTCATTATTTCTAGCTACTTTATTCAAGTTGGTAACTAGAACGTTCAAATTGGTATCTTATTAATTTCTATTCTCTTACATATGGTGAGGAAACAAGCTGATATTGTGAGAGACGGTAAGCCCGAGCCCATTGTTATTGGGGCCGATGCTCAAGGACGAGGACGAGAAAGAGGGTATGGACAAGACAGAGGTCATGGTGTTGCACTAGCTAGGGGTAGGGCCCCTGCGACAGGATAGAGACGAACATGCTCAACATCTCCATAGCGTGAGCCTGAGGTTGAAGAAGTTAATGGGGAAGGTTTGGGGCCATCCTAGACTCACCCCAAGATTATGTCAGACCTAGCAGTTCAGGACACATTTTCTCACATACTCCTTCATCTTGATGTCCAACAGGCAGCTAGTGGTGCTACTCCTAGAGGATCTCATACCAAGGCAGGGTTTCATACTGCCTAGCAAGGACAGACACAAGGAACACAACCTACTCCTTCCATAGCCCCACGTGTTGACATTTTCTAACCCTTGAGGGAATTCCCAAGCTAGCAGCAGCTCATGCTTTAACACTCAGAGATCATGAGACTATTGGTAAGTTCTTGAAGATGGAGTCGCCAAAGCTTCATAGTACCCATAATGAGGATGCGTATGAGTTTATCATTGACATACATGCGAGGTTGTATAAGATGGGGATTGTTGAGTCCCATGGAGTGGACTACATATCTTTTTAGCTTTGCGATAATGTGAAGACTTGGTGGAGCTACTTTATTGAGAGTAGGCCAGTTGGTTCACCTCCACTTACATGGGTTCAGTTTTACTAGGTCTTCCTAGAGAAGTATGTGCCATGTCCTTTGAGATATTAGTGTAGAGACGGGTTGACTCATTTACGATAGAGTGGTATGTTAGTAGTTGAGTATGAGTTTAGATTCTTGTTTTGGCTAGATATGCATGGCACTTGATTCTGATAGAGGGTGAGACAGTCTATAGGTTCGTCAATAGGATGGTGCTTTAGTGAGGGGCAGTGCTCAGCCAAGTCGCAGTGGTTTTCAGTCATCTAAGGGCGGACATCAGTCTAGGAGAGGTGGTAGTCAGGTCTCCAGAGGAGGAGAATAGTCTATTCAGAGAGGTTGTGGTGGTGTGCAATGTTATGCATTTCTGGGTAGGCCGAAAGCAGAGTCTTCAAATGATGTGATCTCATGTAACATTTTTGTTCATTGTCGGTCGGCTACAACTTTGTTTAATCTAGGGTCTACTTATTCATATGTGTCTGATTATCATGTTGTTGGTTCGGATTTTACTTGTGACCATCTTGACTTTTCTATAAATGTGTCTATTCCGGTTGGGGTTAAGTGTTGGTCGATAGAGTCTATCGAAATTTCTTAGTTACCTTTATGGGGTATGAAACATGGGTAGATTTTATGATCCTGTATATGTTAAATTTCGACGTTATATCGGGCATGACTTGGTTATCTCTGTACCATGCGATCTTGGACTGTCATGCCAAGACTGTTACTTTGGTTGTGCTTGGGATTCCTAGACTAGAGTGGAGGAGTACTCCTAGTCCCACTCCAAATCCTACCTCCATGTAAAGAATCTTGTTGATAAGGGATGTTTGGCTTATTTGGCACACATTCATGATACTAGTATGGATTCTCTATCCCTTGAGTCAGTACCAGTTGTTTGTGAGTTTGCGGAGGTGTTTCTTGCTAATTTGTAGGGTATGCCACAAGCCCGTGATATTGATTTATGTATTGACTTGGAGTCGGGCACTCACCCTATTTCTATTGCACCTTATAAGATGGCACTAGAAGAGTTGAGGGAGTTGAAGGAGCAGTTGCAGGTTCTTTTAAATAAGGGATTCATTAGACCGAGTGTCTCCCCTTGGGGTGCTCCTGTGTTGTTTGTAAAGAAAAAGGATGGTATGATGAGGATGTGCATAGACTACCGTCAGCTGAACAAAGTTACCATCAGTAACAAGTATCATATTCCTCACATTGATGATTTATTTGACTAGCTACATGGTGCTTCAGTATTTTCAAAGATTGACTTGAGATCAGGCTTTCACCAGTTGAAGATTCGGGCCGAAGATATTGCAAAGAAGGCCTTTAGGAATTGTTATGGTAATTATGAATTCCTTGAGATGTCTTTTGGGCTTACAAATGCCCCGATAGCTTTTATGACTTTGATGAATGGCATTTTCAATCCATACTTAGATTCTGCCATATTGTTTTCATTGATGATATCTTGGTGTATTCGAAGAGCCGCGATGAGCATGAACATCATTTGAGAATTGTCCTTGGGTTGTTGAGGGAGAAGGAACTTTGTGCCATGTTTTCAAAATATGAGTTTTCGCTTGATTTTGTGGCATTTTTGGGCCACGTGGTGACAAAAGAGGGGATTATGGTTGATCCTAAGAAGATTGAGGCAATTAAAGATTGGTCGAGGCCCACTATCATGATTGAGATTCTTAGCTTTATGGGGTTGGCTAGTTATTATCGCTTGTTCGTGAAGGGGTTTTCTTCTATTGCGTCTGATATGACTAGATTTACTCAGAGAGAGGTTCCTTTTCAGTGGTCTGATGCTTGTGAGGAGAGCATTCAAAAGCTCAAGACTTTGTTGACTACGGCTCCGATCTTGACATTACTCGTGGAGGGTAGGATTATTCTATTTAAATTGATGCATCCCTTATTAGTTTGGGCGCCGTGTTGATGCAGGAGGGCAATGTCATTGCTTATGCTTCTATACAATTGAAGATTCATGAGAAGAACTACCATATGCATGATTTAGTGTTGTTAGTAGTGGTCATTGCCTTAAAGATGTAGAGGCATTATTTATATGCAATCCATTGTAAGGTATTTACAGATCATCAAACCTTACAACATGTATTCACTCAGAGAGATCTCAATTCGAGCAGCATAGATGGATAGAGCTTCTGGAAGATTATGATATTACCATAATTTACCATCTGGTAAGGCGAATGTGGTGGTTGATGACTTGAGTTGCAAGGCAGTGAGTATGGGTAGCTTGTCTAGATTGGTTTCTTTTGAGCGTCCCTTAGCCATAGAGGTTCAGACTCTGGCTAACAACTTTATGCAGTTGGATCTTTCACATCTGGGTCGAGTTTTAGCGTGTGTCGAGGCAAGATCGTCTTTTTAGAAGAGATTAGGGCTAGACAGTTTAAGGATCCCTTGTTAAGAAAGATTCGTAACAAATTATTACGTGGTGAGGCCAAGGAGGTCGTGCTTGATAGTGAAAGGGTTTTGAGGATCAAAGGACAATTATGCGTTCCCTGTGTTGGCAATTTTATTCATGTGATATTGGATGAGGCTCATAGTTTCTGTTATTCCATTCATCCTGGTGCTACCAAGATGTATTGTGATTTGAGACAGCACTACCGGTGGGGTTAGATGAAGAGAGATATTTCAAATTTGATGGTTCGTTATAGGAATTGTCAGTAGGTTAAATATGATCATCAAGGACTCGATGGTGTGTTTAAGAGAATGTCCATTCCCAAGTTGAAGTGGGAAAGGATAGCCATGGCTTTTGTTGTAGGTTTTCCGGAGACCATGGGTAAGTTTGATTCTTTTTGGGTCATTGTGGATAGGCTGACTAAGTCTGCGGATTTCATCCCGGTTCAGGTTACTTACAATGCAGAGAAGTTAGCCCGGATTTAAATTCGTGAGATTATGTGGTTGCACGGTGTTCCTATTTCCATTATCTCCAATTGAGTCCCTAAGTTTACTTCTCACTTTTGGCGTACATTGCAGGCAGAGTTGGGTACTCAGTTGGATCTTAGTATCACTTTTCATCCCCATACAGACAGATAGTCTGAGAGGGCTATCCAGGTGCTCGAGGATATGTTAAGAGCATGTGTGATTAATTTCAATAGTCATTTAGACCAGTTCTTACCCTTGGCTGAGTTCGCCTACAACAACAGCTATTATTCCAACATTGATATGGTGTCGTTTAAGGCTTTTTATGGTAGGTGGTGTCGTACTCCTATTGGGTGGTTTGATGCTTTTGAGGTTCGACCATGGGGCACAGATTTGAAAAAAATTATAAAAAATGAAAAACCCCGAAGAATTTGCCCAAGTTAGAGCATTAAATAAAAGGATGCTCATACTAAAAAGGATAAGACACCTGGTATTACAAAGACGAAACCACACCGAAACACTAGTAAAATACTATAGTGATTTAGTAGAATTAAAGAAACTAGGATTAGCAATAAAGAAACTGAAAGATTATGAAAAAACAAAAGAAGAGCTTGATTTAGCAGAAATAAGTTCTAATTTAGACAATGTTATAAGAAATTACAGAGTATTGATAGATCTCAACACTGAATTAGTCGGAATAAACCAAGAAATAACAGTTCGAAAAGAAGAACTACGAATGACAATAGAACACTATGGATGAAAATAGACTAATAGATCACCAAAATAAATTAGAAGAACTTAGAATAATAGCAGAAAAACCCCTTACATATAATAGAGATATAAACCTACATATAATAAGTTGCAGAATAAGTACAGATGTAATAAATAAAAAAGATAAAAAATTACAAGAAAATGCTAAAGAAATATATGAACAGGAAAAAACTATTAAAGAATTAAAAAATAAAATAGCATTAAAAGATGAAGAGTTAAGACAGAAGGAAGAAGAAAATATGAAACTTCTAAAAAATAAATTAAAAGAAATAATCAGAAAGGATAATGAATTAAAAGATCTAAATGATATAATATAAGAACAATATAAGTACATCAACTTATTAAAATATGGATAAAGGAAAAAAAATAGCAAAAGACTCTAAATAAACATATTATCAAATGAATACATATGAAGGAGGATCAACACAAACATTAAGTTTTAAGCCTGAAACATATCAGAAGATACAAGATGAAAAAGAGGAATTATCTATAAAGAAAATATTTAAAACAAAATGGTTTGAAAGAAATAAAGAAATAAGGTACATAGCACATAAGCATGAAAATATAATAGATACAATGAGTGTAAATGGAAGAACGAAAATAAACTTGATAACAGATGAAGTAATAAAAAGAGAGTTATCAAAACTATCTACTAGGGAAGCTAAAAAATATAGGAACATATACTTTGGAGGAGTAGAATTTACTATAAAAGCATACTTTCAGAAAAACATAGATACACCTATACAAATATACATATTAGATAATAGGATATTAGGAAATATACAAGATGCTTTAATATCAGTAGTAAAAGGAAATTTAATATATCAGAAATTAAAATTTACGGTACAACCAGACTTTAGTATATCATTAAAAAGATGAACACAAAGACCTAGCATTGACACTATATTACAAATTGGATGGAATAACAATGCCACCAGGAAGTAAAGTCATAAGTATTGAAACAAAAATGATATATGCCCTAACCGGAAACCACCATGTAAAGAAACAACATGAAATGAATATATTAGTACCAAGGATGTACCAGAAAATATTAGAACAGATAGAACATAAAGAAAATTCCAAAATAACTATACCAGAAGAAATATATATGGATTTTAATACAAGAACCCTTACACCATCCAAAAGTCTAATACCAAAAATAGAAGGATCTAGATTAAGTATTACGTGAGAACCAACAATGTCACGACAAACTAGTGTTATACAACCTAGAATATTAGACTTAATAAATATAAATACAAATAGATTAAAAATTAAAGTAATAATATTTAAAGGGATGATAGCAACAAACTATATAGCTGAAGTAAATACTGGAGCTATAAAAAGTTTTATACCTATAAGTAAAATTGATGAAAATGATTGTGATTTAATAGACCCACCAACTTATAATTATCCTGAAAATGAAAGAGAAATAATAATTACCAAAAGTATTAATTTAAAATTCAAAATCCAAAATCCAAGATTTAGAGTATAAGATAAATATAGGAGTAATAGAATATGATAGTTTTAATGAACTACTTCTAGGAAGTGACTTTTTAACCATGATAAATTATAAGATAAATAATAATGGAATTGAAATAAATGACCAAGGAAAAACAAGATTCGTGAATAAAGTATGAACATACAGAAAGAAATAATAGAGAAAAAACAGAAATTAAAATCAATAAGAAGAATTTTATCAGAAGAAATATTCTCACAGCTCAAATACTTAAAATATAAGGCAAAAGAAATAAATCTAGAAGAAAAGATAAAAAAGTTAGAACAACAATGTGAAAAGTTTGATAAAATATGAATAGATATGAGAGACGGATGGAGAAAAGAATTAATAATCCTGACGAGCTCTAACGAAAAAATTAGTGCATTATGGGAAGAAATAGTAGTAAAAGAACAAATGAAGAATACATTAGTATTAATGGATGAACTAAAAGAAAACCAAACAAAAATGCAAGAAATAATAAGAGAAGAATTAACAAAATTATGGAACGTATCTGAGATACCAATTTAAAATAATATTGGAAAAACTAAACATATTAGTAGAAGAAAAAATGTAAAGATAAAGGTAAACAAGTAGAAGAAGATGAACCTAATACGAGCAAAGAAAACACTATAATTAGCACTACAACTCAACAACCAGAAATAGTACCAATAGATGCTTGGAGAAGGAGTAAAGAACCAATAATGGTAGATATTAGTAAAATAAAACCAAGACTGCCAAAGAAAGTAGAAAAAATATTAGATAGCCTAGCAATATTGAGTAAGAAAAGACAATTTTAAATGGAAAATCAAGGACCTAGTGTACTTATGTTTTTAAGAAACCATGGAAAAAATATACTGGAAAGAGAACGATACAAGTATGAACCAATGAAAAGAAAAGAAAAACCACACTGCATAATAATTCAAAAATGAAACCATGTACTTAAAAGACATAGAGAAAACAACCAACGAGTATTTAAATCTAAAATTAGATAAACAAGAAAGAAAATTATGTGAATTAGAAACAGAAAATACCAAATTAAAAACACACAATAATGAGGAATGGTACAATAAATATAAAAAATACAAACACAAATTTAAAGATACAAAGAAAGAATTAAAAGAAACCAAGGTAGAACTAAAACAAACAAAAGAGGAATTGAAAGATGTGAAACAAGAATTAACTGATGAATTAGGAGAATTAAAAGATGAAATAAATATCCTAAGAGAAGAGATAAAAAGGTTAAAAAGAAAAAAGAAAGTAAGAAATAATAGAACAAGTGAAGAACCTACATCTAGTAGTGAAAAGACTTGGAGCGATACTAACGAAGACAACAACATTGATTTAGTAAACCAAGAGGTAAAAATAGCAGAATTCATAGAAGAGGAAGAAGACTAAGAGATAGTAAAGGAAAATAACCAGATAATAGTAGCCTTACAAAAAATGAAAAGTGTAAATGTAATTATAGAAGAAGAACCCGAAAGTGATATAGAGGATGAATTTAATAATCCTATAGAAACAGAAATAGAAACTGATGATATAATAAATGAAGATGCAAATGATTACCCAGAAGAAGAATTAGTACATCCCAACCTGGAAATAATAAATCGAAGACAAACTAGATTACCAAATCATATATCAGTAGGACAACAAGCTGAATTTAAAGAATTTGTAGGATCAATGGCACAAGGCGTAAATTACAATGGATATTTCTTAGACTTAGACAATGCTTATGATGAACAAGAAATAGGAAGAAGAATAAATGATTGGAATCTTGGAATGTATATAACATTAATGAACTCCACATAAACACAAAACCTAGAATATATGTATGACTTGATATCTAAAACATTAATCGAAAAAGTAGCTTATTGGATAGAATCCATAGCATACCAATTAAGAGGAGAAGTATTTAGCCATGCAGGAGATTGGAAATCTATGCTAATAATATTTGATATCATACTAAAAAGAGAATTTTTAGGAGAAAAATGGTTGGTAGCACGAGAAAATGTACTCGCAGAAAGAAAAACTGAGATAATAATGAATCTAAATAACATGAAATATTGTAAAATTAATAAATTACCAGAATATACAATAAGTTTTAGTAAGTTCTTTTATGAAGCAAGATTCTTGCCAGAAGAAGATTTAATAAACCAACAACTTTATTATGACCACCTACCTATACCTTATAACACAGAAATATCAAAGGAATACACCCAACTAGAACCAAGAGAAAATACATTAGGAGAAAGAATAAGAGTACTAAGAGCATATCTAATGTGAAAATGTGAAGAATATAGAATGCAACAAAAAATTAAAAAAGATAAGAAAATAGGATTAAGAGAAGTATGTGGATTTACGGAAAGAAGATTAGTATTCAGATGTGATGACAATAAAAGAGAAAAGAAATATAAGAAAAGCCACAAAAAGAAACATCAACACAAGAGATATAAAAGATATAGTAATTACAGTAGACAAAACCAACAATCTTATTACAAACCTTATAGAAAAAAGATATTTAAAAGGTATAGAAATACCCTTGAAACCAGAAAAAAATTTAAACATAAGAGAAAATTTAGGAAAAGAAAATATGTAAAACCAATTGAAGAAGAAAAACTTAAAAATGTAAATGTTGGAATTGCAATGAAAAATGACATTATGCTAATAAATGCCCAAAGCTAAAGAAAAAAGGTGTAAAATATATAGATACGACACAATTTATAATGAGTCTACAACAAATAAAAGAAGAAAATAATAATTGGTACGAATATGAAGATTTTTATGTCAGTCAATCTGATGAAGAAAGTGAATCAAAAAATATTAATTTCGTTAACCAAAACTCGGAAAGTGAAAATAGTTCTGACTAAATGAAGTCGCAAGAAGAAAGAAAGTTACTAGAAGAAAGAGATTATTGGATGCAATATGAAATGTATGTTCGCAATAAGCTTATTACAACTACTAGTGCAATAGGAAATAGATACTATAGTGATAGATACAATAAGATTACAAAAAACCTTAACAGAATAGGAGAAAGGTTAAGTGAGATAAGATGGAATAAATTACTAAAAGAAGTAAAAGAAATGGAACAAGATTAAGAGAAATGAATTTAGAAAATAATAATTAGATGGTAGCAATCTACATAGAAGCTCATATAGAATACAAACCTAATAAAATGATAAAACAAAAGATCTTTATTGATAGCGGAGCAGACTTATGTCTAGAAAAGAAAGAAGTATTAGAACCACACAGATAGAAAAGATCTAAAACACATAGAACAAAAGTATCATGCTTTAACGAACAAACAAAAGAATTATATATAGTAGCAGAAAACATGAGAATAGTATTAGGAAAGACAATATTTAGACTACCAGTTAGATACCAACTAAATGATATGAAACAACAAGTATTATTAGGAAACAATTTCCTAGACTACTTTAAAACGCAAGTAATAAATAATAATACTTTCAGCCTACAAACACCTTGTAATAAATGGATAATACTAAAGAGAATATTACCAATACATACACTAAGAATATGTAACATAAGATCGGATAGGAATAATAACCTACAGTTATTAAGACAAAAATACCTCAATATACTAAAAATAAATTTTGGAGAAAATCCGATGCAACTATGGGAAAAAGAAAAAATATATGCTGAAATCAAACTAATAAATCTTAGCGATATAGTTAGATCTAAGCCTATCAGATATAGCCCAACAGATCAAAAGAAATTTGAAACCCAACTAAAAGAGTTATTAGAATTAAAATTAATACAAGAAAGTAAAAGCTCACATAGTAGCTCAGCCTTTTTAGTTAGGAAACATAGTGAACAAAAAAGAGGAAAGGCTAGAATGGTGATTGACTATAGAGAACTAAACAAGAAAACTGTATTTGATGGATATTTTTTACCATACAAAAGAAACCTTATTAATAGATTAGGGAATAAAAAATGATTCAGTAAATTTGATTGTAAAAGTGGATTTTGGCAAATAAAACTAAAAAATGAATCAAAAGCTTTAACATCATTTAGTGCCACTCAAAGACACTACGAATGGAATGTACTACCTTTTGGATTAAAAAATGCACTACAAATATTTCAAAGAAGAATGGACCAAGTGTTCAGAAAATTAACAGAATAATGTATAGTATATGTTGACAACATATTAATATATAGTGATGATTTGGAAAATCATATAAAACATCTAGAAGAATTTATAAAAATTGTGAAACAACATGAAATATTATTATCTGAAAAGAAATCTGAAATCTTCAGAAATAGTATAGAATATTTGGGATACATAATAGATAATGAAGGATTATAATTACAGGAACACATTGTAACAAAAATAAAAAAATTTAAAGACAAATTAGAGAGCAAAAAGGAAGTACAATAATTTCTAGGAGTAGTAAACTATGCCTCAGACCATATAAATGATTTACCACTTTTGAGAAAACCATTACAGGAACTAACTAGAAAAAATTGAACTTTTGAATGGAAGGAAGAACATACTAAAGCCATAAATAAAATCAAGGAAAATGTGAAAGCCTTGCCAAAACATAGAATACCAACAGACATGGATCAACTAGAACTATTTACTGATGCTAGTGATATAGGATGAGGAGCAGTCCTTATAGCATATGATAAAGAGGATATAGATAAAGAAAAACCACTAATTTGTGGATATGAAGGTGGAAATGGAAGTCTAATGAAAAAAATTACCATATTAACGAAAATGAACTATTAGCAGTAAATTTGGAATAAAGAGATTCCATTATCACCTATTACCAGTAAAATTCGTTGTTAGAACAGATAACACCCAAGTAAGGGCTTTCATTACAAATAAAATAGACCCTTTTCCAGAATTAAACAAAAGAACAAAATGACAATCATTCTTTTATTGTTATGATTTTATTGTCAAAAATATATCTGGGACTAAGAATATTCTAGCTGATTTTCTTAGCAGGTACAACGATGTCAACCAGCAGTGGAAAATTCGAAGAACATATTACCAATGTTACAGGAATCATCAAACAAAACCAAAAAATTATTACAACCAAAATGGAAGAAAATACACAATTGCTAGAACAACTGACATAAGCCTTTAAAGACTTCAAAACTCTACAAACCTTGAAATCTTCCCAAACCCCTACAGAAAAATCAAAGACTTTCACATCTAAACTTGCAGCCATGCCAACCACTATACCATCACCCATAACAGTATCGTCTTCAACAGCAGTAACAATGTGTGACAAAGTGAAATTCTCACCTGAGTATATTACAGCTTAAGAAGTGCAAAATTAAGCAAATACCCAAGTTTTTTATGCAATGAAAAATCAAACCCTGATATAGTTCTTAAACTCTTTACTTACGGATTTATAGATAAAATACTAGTAGATGAAACTTTTTATAATATTGCTAAATTACCCAATGTTTTAGTAGAATTTTCTAGGTTAATGATGGAATCATTTGAAAGAGGTATCTATGGCATACAATTGTTAGACGCCTCGACACACTTAACAGGAAAACCTATCGTTATATGCCAACTATTCAAAATATGAAGAAATAGCAATATAAGCGGAGATGACAAAGACCTGAAAATGAAAATACCATGTACTATAGAAAAGTTTCAAGAATTGCTCAGTTCCAAAAGAGCCATAGGACTATCAACCCTGAAATAAAAAATTGAAGATATGCTAAGAGCAGGAAAAGCCAGCATTATTGGAAACTCCAAAGGAGGAGAAACCGAAGAAATTATCACACTATACTACAAAAATGAGGTACTCTCACAAGACACCACACACCTTACCAACATGCATGATAGAATCACTAAGATGGAGCACAAACACCAATGAGACAATAGAGCAGTACAAACTCTTAATAGGCCAAAGGAAAAGGCCTGTTATAAGCATAAAGGAGGATACTACGCAGGTTACTATGAAAAAAGAAGGATCACCTAATCCTTTTTGAATGAAACGACCCAATGTCGTTTAAACTATAGAAAGCCACAATGTAACAAATTAATATGGCCCAATATAGTCCAAACTACAGTAAAGCCCATGTATTACCACACTACTAAAAAGATACCATTCCTATTCTATAGGAGTATCAAAAAATTAAAACGATATCATTCCTATTGTATAGGAGTATCGTCGAAGAAAAAAAATCGTCTTTTAGTGAAAAAAAGACGGACAAAAGATGCATCTGTGCAGAGAAGACACCTGTAAAGATGCTTGTGGAAGAAAGCAAAAGCCGCCGGACTCATAAGGAATCAAATACAGAATATGACAAGCCAACAAACGTTGAAAATAATGGCAGCAACGACAAACAACTTTAAGAAAAGCATGAAAGAACAAAAGACAAAGCACTATTTGCTTTAGGACTTTTGTAGCAATAATGTATCGACTTTATTACTTTTTCATCATGCCAATAGTGAAAGTCAACCGAGGTTATCTATATAAAGAGCCTCATTGTAACATCTGAAATCATCTTTCAAAAGACAACAACTTCAATCTTTAAAATACTCTCTCATGTCTAACTAAAAACCATTCTAGTCTATAGCCAATATCAAGATTAATATCATAATACCAGAAGTTAAATAAGTTGAAAGCTTATATTTAAGAACCATATTATTCCACAAAACACCATCTCTTAAAAGGAAATTTAAGAAAGAGTATGTCGAGCAACTCCCAGCACCTAGGCCATTTATCACGTCACCAGAGAGGAAACAATGGAGGCTGAGCCAGGGTGGGTTGAGTATCTCCGGTGATCTTAATATTCTTCTAAGAGGTATGTTTTTAGACTATGTGTTTCTAAATATAACTTTGATAAGTATACATCTCCGCAATTATGATGTTAAATGTTGATAGAAGCTTATTGTGGAAAAGCTTTTGGAAGCTCATAGTTGAAAGAAGATGTATGCGTACTGAAAGGTCTGAGACTTGGAGTTCATGGAGGGTGAGCAGGTTCTTTTAAAGATATCACCCATGAAGGGTGTAATTCAGGTTTTGGAGAACATGCTACTAGCTTGCGTGATTGATTTTGGTGGTCATTGGGACCAGTACTAGCTCTTGGCAGAGTTCGCGTACAACAACATCTATCACTCTAGTATTTATATGGCACCATTTAAAGTATTATATGGTCGAAGATGTCGGTCTTTGATTGGTAGGTTTGATGCATTTAAGATTCATCCTTGGGGTACTGATTTGTTGAGGGGGTCCTTAGAGAGGGTGAGAGTGATTCAGGAAAAGCTCCTGGTAGCGTAGAGCAGACAAAATGAGTATATGAATCGGAAGCTCTGAGATTTAGAGTTCATGGTGGGTGACAAAGTTATTCTGAAGGTTTCACTCATGAAGGGTGTGATGAGATTAAGCAAGAGAGGGAAGTTGAGTCTGAGGTATATCGAACCATTTGAGGTTCTTCAGAGAGTGGGATATGTGGAATATGAGTTGGCTCTTCTACCGGGTCTTTCAGGTGTTCATCCAGTTTTTCATGTGTCTATGCTGAAGAAGTATTATGCCGATGGTTCTTACATTATCCAGTGGGACTCGGTATGGCTTGATCGGAATCTAGAGTTTTAGGATGAGCCTATGGCTATTTTGGATAGGAATGTGAGGAAGTTGATATCGAATGAGATTGCTTTAATGAAGGTTCAGTAGAGGGATTATCCTATTGAGGAGGCAACTTGGGAGACCGAGTTTAATATGTGGAGCAGATACCCGAGCTTGTTCACTACTTCCAATATGTTCCCTCTATTCGTTTCTCTCCATTTGAGGACAAACGTTGTTTTAATTGGTATCCTATGTAATGACCCTCTTGGTCGTTTCTTGCTAAATACCCTTATTTGCTTGTTTAATCATTCTCATAGATTCTTTGTGGGGTCTGTGATGTGTGGAGATGGGTGGCACAGATCCCGAGGTGCATTTATATGAGTT
Organism: Anisodus acutangulus; assembly: GCA_029783415.1. Lineage (NCBI taxonomy): Eukaryota > Viridiplantae > Streptophyta > Magnoliopsida > Solanales > Solanaceae > Anisodus > Anisodus acutangulus. The sequence continues at coordinate 14,887,036 of CM056511.1, read as the reverse complement.
TCAGATGAAAAACTCAAAACTAAAAACTTAGAGTTAGGTAGTTTCAGTTAAAGTTAACTTTTGGCTAGATGTGTTCGTTTCCGGGTTTCGTCACTTCCGGTAGTTCCGGAGGGTCATTTATAGCTTAGTCGAGTTATCAGTTCGGTTCCCGATGTATTCAAATGTATTTTATGGCCTTATTTGTAAAGATTGGATTATGGTTTTGTCCTGGATAATTCTTTAGAAAATTATACATTGGCTCGGTTATTTGAGAAATTTGAGGGTACGAGCGAATTCATAGCACTATTTACCATAGATGAGCAAGTTTGGTTTGTGTTCAGGGGGTTCTATTCCGGGAGTGTTTCGGATGTCGGATGGAGGATTTGGGTTGTTTTGCATTGCTGGTGTCTGGTGTCTACCACGGCAGAACCAGCATTTTCTATGATTGGTCCACCTTGGTAGAAGGTTGGCTCACCGAAGCAGAAGATGGGGAGATGGGAAGTTCTGCCACAACGGAATTGGGTCTGTTGTGGCAAGGTATGATATGTCGAGTTACATTCGCTATGGAAAAGGCTTTTTCGCCGCAGTGGGTCTGCTACAGCAGAATTAATTCCGCTGTGGCGGATCACTGTTCAGGTGTCCTATATATAATTGTAGGTCAGATTTTCTTTTCCAAAATAGTGTGTCCTTGAAACCAATGCCGCATAAGGGTATTTTCAGAGGATTAGAAGCATTTCCAACCTTGAGGTAATAGATTCATTCCCTTTTGTGGTTTAAGTTATGATAATAAGTCCTTTTAATGATGGTTTAGTATATTATGTAAGTTGGGAAAGATGAGTTATGCTTTTGGTGAGATTAAGAGAGTTGTATAGTTTATTTTAATGGGGTTTATGGATTATATGATGTTAATATCATGAATTCGGATTGGATTATGTTAGAATATGATGATATAATTCTTAAATTGGTGAAAGAAGCATGTTTTCAATTGGGAAAAATTTCTAGGGTTTAAATTGGGGCTTTTTTATTATTGTGCAATTGAGGGATCAAATGTGGATAGATTTTCAATTAATTTAAGGATATGATTATCTAGTATGTAATCTTGGGTTTTGTGTATTGAAGTTTGAGTCTTGGTGGCGTGGTCCCATGATAGGTATTTAAAGTCTTTCTTTTATTGTGTTAATCTTATTAATAACTATGTAAGACGCGTGAATAGACTTTGATCATCGCGAGGCAAGAAGGAAAGGCAAGGTTGTATTCGAGACTTGATTGGTAGTACTCCCGCTCGGCTTTGACTGGAATTGTTTCTGTGTTGTTGAATTCTTGAAAGCATGTGTATATCATCTCTATACTTAATTGCATCTCATTATATCATGATATCTTGCCTTGTATTGTCATTTCTTTCATACACTCATGGTTCTATGACTTGATGTGAGAGTGGTATGGATACACTACGGTCCAAGAGACCGGAAAGGTAAAAGTACTATGAGATTATGGTACTTGAGATGATATTGATACGCGGAGAGCGGAGTTGCAATGCTTGTAACATGATTGAGACTCGAGAAATGAGACATAGGCTCTAGTCAGATTCGTGTGTGGAATTCCGACTGGCTAGGAGCGGTTTATGGACTTCACAGGTCCCTCATGGGTCGAATCATAATAAAACATTGACGTACTATATACCAACTTGAGAAAGGTACCTTTCATATGCATTGCATTCATATCATACATAATTATGATTTATCTTGATATACTGTGGATGGACACTATCATTAGGTGATATTGAGTAACTTGATTGAATTATGAACTTTAAAGGGATTGTTCTTGCTATTTGATATTTGAGATACTGTGAACTCTATGAACCATCTTGTTTATTATGTGATATACTTGGTCATTGATATGCTAGTGTAGGATTATTTGGTGTCAATTTGGTATTAATTTCTGATTATATATTTCTGTTGTTATCGGACTATGATGTCTACGGGGGTACATTGTGTACTCATGCTACACTTGCTACATTATTTTTGGATGCATATTCAGTACCTTCCACCTCCGTAGCACCGCGTGGCTGAGAGTCCCGAGTTGTTGATTCTAGGCATTCAGGATGAGGATGCTATCTCCAGCATACCATTGGATACTCTTTCTCTATTTACTGTCTTTTGTTTGCACCTGAGAGACATATTCAGACTATGTATTCAGTTTTGGCCTTCGTGCCACTTTCTCAGACTTGTTCGTATTATGTTAGTGCTATTGTATCTATAGACTAGATCCTTGGGGGTATTTGTTGATGTTTCATACTTGTTACTTATTCCGTATTTATAGTATGAGACAACTTATGTAGTATTTAGTTATCTTCTGCTTTTACTTATGTTGTATCATGTTAATGATTGGGGAGTGGTTCTCCTACATGGTGGAATTATGTAGGTCCACCGAGCTGCCCTTTTTATGGCTTTTTAGATAAATATTAGCGATTTAAGTATAATTATTTATCTTTAAACTCTATATATCATGTGTCCAATGCATGGGGACTCTCATATGATGTTTTAAAGTGTAATTGTAATGTTTAAATAGTGTCAAGTCCTTGTATTTATTTATTTTATTTATTTATAGTCATTTTTGTAACACCCCGTACCTTCAAACTAAGCCTTCTTCATGATCCACGAGTTTAAGAAACAAAAACGGGGAGTTTACGTTGGAAAACCAAGTTCAGCCCTGCAAAGGAAATTTGACGAAAAGAAGTACGAAGCATAAAATGTTTTACGGTCCATAAAATGAACTGTCAATCATCACTTTTGAAAATGACGGTCAAGTTGTGAATTCTACTGACCGCCAAACTATTGACGGCTCGTCAATCTTCTCCGTCTCTTAATTTCAGATTCATCACTCTCTGAAAATCATCATAAAATGACGGTACGGTCAGAATTATATGGACTGTCAAACATTGAACGGATTGTCAATTTGGACGGTTAAAATATTGATGGCCCAGACTCATACCGTCAAATGGACCATAAAAATCCCCCTACAACAAACAATATAAATACTACATTTGATTCTAAAATCAATTTTTCATATTCCTAAGCCCTAGAATGAAGGTTCTCTCTTCCCAACCATCTCTTATATCAAGGTAAGTCCTTTTCACGTATTTCCATGCGATTCTAACATAGTATAATTAATTTTAAGTGAATTCCATCACTCTTAACCTAGGGTTTTCAAGATAAACCCAATTTAAGGTTTCAAGGTGCAATCTTTGGAGTTCTTTTTCAAAGTCAGGATTTTAATACAAGTTTGTAAGCAAGTCAGGTATGTAGAGCTTCTATCCACGTGTTGGAATATCTATGTTTTTCCCCACGCTACATTTCCATAAAATCATGAAAATCCCATGACTTAGGGGTTTTGTTATAATACTATGATAACCCTAACTATACGAATATTATGTCATGTTTATATTACTATTCATCAATTGTATTCATGATTGGTCGTTTTGATTGTCGTGAACCTGTCCGTAATCCATGAACCCCTGTCTTACTTTCCATCAGTTCTTAAATACAAGTTATGACTATATTTACTCAGTTTCATAAAGTTATATAAGTTTTCATGATTTATACAAGTTATATTATGTATTTCTTTACATGTTAAATTTATGAAATTACACATCATGATTTCAAGCCACTATTTTCAAGTACATGTTTTTGGGAGTTACACACATTACCGTAAAGGCTCAGATAACCTGAAACTACGTATACCAACGTAGGATAAGGGTTGCTCCACCAAAGGATGATACCTTCAGATTAATTATTGGATCGATCATGTTTATGTTCATGTCTCATACCCCGGCAAAGTACGAGATAACTTAGCTGATCGGGCAGAAATCAGAATCCACGTTTACGCGTAGTGGCTCATGTCAGTTTGATTGTTGCTATTCCCATATATATATATATACATATATATATATACAATCTTCAGATTTTACACATGTTATATTATACTCATGTTCATGTTTCAGTTTCAATTCATGTCCCTATTGTTTCTTGTGCATGTTTATTTCTTTCACTTTCTTTATATATAGTACATTAGAATGTACTAACGTCCCTTGGCATGGGGCCTGAACTTCACGGTGCAGGTGTTGTGTTTTATGGAGACGCACCTGATTAGTACGATTGCTTCAGATTCAGCTGTTTGGTGAGCCCCATCTCATTCGGGGTGTCAGTCTAACTATTTTATGATTATGCATCATTAGTAGAGGTATTCCAGGGCCTTGTCCCGGTAGACAGTTTTCGGACTCACGTTAGAGGTTTTATAGACTAGTCTAGTATCATGTCATGTCAGTTATGTCAGCATTATATTTATAGACTTATCATGTTTTACTCAGATGATTCCGCAACTATATTTTAAGACTATTATATTTAATATTATGATTTACATGTTTTCAGTATCACATTTAATGTATGTTTTGATGCCCATATTGACAAGCAATCCATGTGGTTCGCTCGGTCACATAAAGCCAAGCACTGAGTGTTGTGTTCCGCCACGACCATGGTTTAGGGAGATACAAAGCTTGGTATCAGAGCATTAGGTTCGAGTGTCTTAGGGATTCTATGAAACCGTGTCTAGTAGGATTACTTTTATATGTGTGAGGGCCCCCACACATGTAAATAGTTGACTACCAAGGCATCAAGGATTGTCTCACTTCTTTGTACTCTAGATTGTGTAGTTTGAGTTATACCTTCAGGATATCCATCTAACTCGTGCGTATTACATATTTCAGGAAATGCCTACGAAAAGAAAGTACACAAGAATGACTTCAGCTAATAGCCAAAGAGTTGTGGATAGTGTCGCTCGTGAGGAAAATGCTCAGGCTCACGGAGCCAATTCGGGTACAGCACCACCCGATACCACAAGGCCTGCAGGGATCCCAGTTCCTCCACTCAGCACTATGGACTCTGATGTTAGGGGACCTATTCAGCTACTCACTCAGCTTGTGGCTACTCAAGCCAAACGACAGGGAATGACTCCAAGTACAGGGATGAATGTAGAGTCATCTAGTTTTAGAACTCGTGAGTTTCTTTGCATGGACCCCCCAGTGTTCACAGGGGCTTGTAAGAAAGAAGATCCACATAACTACATTGATGAGGTTTAGAAAACCTTTCGTGTGATGCATGTTAATGAGGTAGATGTAACAGAGTTTGGAGCTTATTAGTTGTAGGATGTTGCTAACATATAGTATGAGTCTTGGGAGAAGTCTCGTGGGGAAGATGCACCTCCAACGACTTGGGATGAGTTTGTAGATGCCTTCATTGAGCACTTTCTGCCAATAGAAGTCAGAGAGGCTAAGGCTGTGGAATTTGAAAAGCTCAAGTAGAATGGCAGGATTGTGCAGGAGTATTATATTTAATTTGTCTCTTTGGAAACAAATGCTCAACATATGGTCCAAGACATGAGGGCCAGAGTTAGGCATTTTGTTTATGGCCATGATCCCTATTTGTACGATGCAACAAATATCACAGCTCAGAACAGTGAGATGGCTATTACAAAGATGGTTTCTTTCGTACATGGTAATGAGAACAGGTTAAAGGAATAAGAAGCCTTGCAGAAAAAGAAGGATAGGGAATTTAATAAGAGAGAAAAGTCTTCAATTCACTTCAGTCATGGAGGTGGTGGAGGCAGGCAGTTCTTCAAAATCAAGTCATCAGGACCTGCTCCATCTTCAGCTAGTGCCCCAGCCCCAAATATCAGGAATGATAACAGAAAGCAAAATTTCAGAGCATCAGGTTCCCAGTCACAGGTCAGTGTGGGTCAAAGATCCTTCATCAACCCGGTGTGTGCTAAGTGTGGTAAGAGGCATCCAGGGGACTATCACTTGGGGATGAATGTCTATTTTGAGTGTGTCCAGTAAGGTCACTTTCAGAGATATTATCCGTTAGTGAGACATGGTACAGGGGTAATGTTGCTCAGTCTACAAATTCAGCAGTCCCTCGTAATTCTAAGGCCCAGTCAGGGTGTGGTCCAGCTAAGTCCGATAACGCAGGTGGATGTCCGAACTGCTTGTACGCGCTAGCAGGTCATCAAGACACAAAGTCTCGTGCAGATGTGGTCACATGTATACTCACCTTATGCACTTTTGACGTTTATGCTCTTATGGACCCTGGATCCACTTTGTCATATGTAATCGCATTTGTTGCTAAGAAATTTGAGATAGAACTAGAAAGGTTTCATGAACCCTTTGAAGTTTCCACTCCAGTCGGTGAGTCAGTTATAACTAGGTGGGTATATAGGGGTTGTCCAGTTAAAGTCTATCACTGCATTACCATAGCTGATTTGGTAAAGTTAGAAATAGTAGACTTCGATGTAATCATGGGTATGGATTGGTTGTCTTTGTGTTATGCCACAGTAGGTTGTAGAACCAAAATTGTCAGTTTTGAATTTCCCAGTGAACCAATCATAGAATAGAAGGGTGATGCAGTAGCACCCATGGGTAGGTTTATTTCCTATCTTAAAGCCAGAAATATGATATCCAAGGGATATATTTACCATCTAGTTTGGGTTAGGGATGCAGATACCCAGACCCTAACTCTTCAGTCCGTATCAGTTGTCAATGAGTTTCCAGATGTCTTTCCTGTGGATCTTCCTAGAGTTCCTCCCGACAGGGAGATTGACTTTGGAATTGATCTACTTCCCAACACTAAGTTGATATCTATTCCGCCATACAGAATAGATCCAACAGAGTTACAAGAATTAAAATCCCAGTTGAAAGATCTCCTTGATAAGGGATTCATTAGACCAAGTGTCTCACCTTGGGGTGCACAAGTCTTGTTTGTTTGGAAGAAAGATGGGTCTTTGTGTATGTGCATTGACTACCTGCGGTTGAACAAGGTCACAATTAAGAACAAGTATCCTCTCCCCATAATTGATTATTTATTAGACCAACTTCAGGGTGCTCAGTGTTATTCTAATATTGACCTCATATTAGGGTACCATCAGCTTAAGGTTAAGAAAGTTAATATTCCAAAAACTGCTTTCAAAACACGTTATGGTCATTTCGAATTTTGTGTCATATCGTTCGGATTGACAAATTCCCCAGCTGATTTCATGTACCTTATGAATAGGGTCTTCAAGCCTTATCTCGATCTTTTTGTTATTGTCTTCATTGATGATATTCTAGTCTATTCCCGTAGTGAGGTCGATCATGCGAAACATCTCAAAATATTATTGCGAACACTTAAGGACTATGAGCTTTATGCGTAATTTTCCAAGTGTGAATGTTGTCTTAAGTTAGTGGCATTCTTAGGCCATTTGATTTCAAGTGAAGGCATCCAGGTTGATTTTCAGAAAATAAATATTGTCTAGAATTGGCCCATACCCACTTCTACCTCAGATATTCAGAGTTTATTGGGTCTGGCAGGCTATTACAGGCGCTTCGTAGAGTGTTTTTCTTCAATATCAACACTATTGACCAGATTGACTTAGAAGAAAGTTAAATTTCAGTGGTCAGATGCATGTGAGCAATGTTTCGAAGAACTGAAAACGAGACTGACTTCTGCTCCAGTGTGGACATTTTCCAGAAAGAACCGAGGGTTTGTTGTCTATTGTGATGCTTCTGAGATTGGTCTTGGGTGTGTTTTAATGCCACATGATAAGTTTATAGATTATGCATCTAGAAAACTTAAACCTCATGAAAAGAACTATCCGACTCATAACTTAGAATTGGCTGCCGTGATTTTTGCACTCAAGATATAACGTCATTATTTATATGGAGTTCACGTTGATATTTTCACAGATAAGAATAGCCTTCAATATATTTTCAAACAGCGGGAGTTGAATCTCAGGCAGATGAGATGGTTCAAATTGATAAAGAATTATGATATAGATGTTTTCTACTATCTAGAAAATGTGAATGTGATAGATGATGCTCTTAGTCGGCGATCTTTGGGAAGTTTAGCTCATGTTGAAGAAGGTAAGAGAACCATGATGAAGGAGATTCATCGACTAACCAGTCTAGGAGTTTGACTCATGGACTCTAATGTTGGCGGTATTGTAGTTAAGAATAAGTCTAAATCCTCCTTAGAGGCCGAGGTGAAGGAGAAGCAGTCAGTGATCCATACTTGTTGCAGTGTAAATAGGGGATTCACAAGCATAAGATTACGGCTTTTGAACAAGGGGGAGATGATGATACTTTGAGGTACCAATGTAGGTTATGTGTTCTAAACATAGACGAACTCAGAGAGCGAATCATGGTAGAAGCGCACCATTCCATGTATTCCATTCACCTAGGTCTTTAAAGATGTATCATGATCTTAAGGAGATTTATTGGTGGAACGACATGAAGTGGAATGTGGCAGATTGTTTAGCCAATTGTCTGAATTGTCAGCAAGTGAAAGCTAAACACCAGAGGCCTGGTGGGTTGGCTCAGACCATTGATATTCTTGTCTGGAAATGAGAGATGATAAATATGGACTTCATAATAGGTTTACCGCGCTCAACCTAGAGGCATGATCCAATTTTGGTGATTGTGGATCGACTGACTAAATCAGCCCACGTTTTGCTAGTTAAGACCACAAATTCAGCAAAGGAATATGTTAAGTTGTATTTTCGAGAAATTGTCAGGCTTCATGGGACCCTATTATCCATTATTTTAGACCGTGGTGCTCAGTTCATGACATATTTTGAAGGTCCTTTAAGAAAGGATTGGGTACCAAGGTAATCTCAACACAACTTTTCATCCTCGGACAGATGCCTAGGCAGAGCGTACTATTCAGAATCTTGAGGATATATTAAGGGCATGTGTTCTCGATTTTAAAGGTAATTGGGTTGATCATCTGTCTTTCATTTAATTTTCTTATAATAACAGTTACCATGCTAGTATTCAGATGGCACTGTTCAAAGCTCGATATAGGTGAAGGTGTATATCGCTAATTGGTTGGTTTGAAGTTGGTGAAATAGAATTATTAGGACCAGACTTGGTCTATCAGGATTTGTAGAAAGTAAAGTTGATTCGGGAGCATTTGAAAACAACTCATAGTCGTCAAAAATCCTATGCAGATGTGAGGCGTTGAGATGTGGAGTTTCAAGTTAATGACGGGATATTTCTTAAAGTTTTGCCTATAAAAGGTGTCATGAGATTTGGGAAGAAAGGAAAGCTCACTCCCTGATATACCGGACCCTACAAGATTTTGAGGAGAGTTGGACAAGTGGCTTATGAGCTTGAATTGCCACAAGAATTGGTTGATGTTCATCCAGTGTTTCATGTGTTCGTGTTGAGAAAGTGTGTGGGAGACCCGTCATTGGTTGTTCCTACCGATTCTATTTCAGTTAAAGATGGTTTGACCTATGAGGAAATTCATGTGGCTATTTTGGATCGTCAGATTCGAAAGTTGAGAAATAAATGTTTTGTGGAGAAGTCAAAATGTTGAGGAGGATACGTGGGAATCCGAATACGATATGAAGTCTAGATATCCGCATTTATTCGAGGAGCAAGTAGAAAATGATCAAGGTATAAACCCTCAGTATTTATGTCATGTCCCTTGCATATTCATGTCTCATATTTCACGTTCACGTATTTAGCATTCATGTCCCATGTCCATGTTTTTCATGTAATCATATCAGTTCAGTTTCCATGTTTCATGTCATATTTCTTCACGTTCATGTACTCATGCTATGTGCAGTCTCATTTCTAACCATGACCTATCATTCGAGGATGAATGATCACAAAGAGGAGATATTGTAATACCTCCTACCTTCAAACGAAGCCTTGTTCATGATCCACGAGTGTAGGAAACCAAAACGTGGAGTTTACATTAGAAAACCAGGTTTAGCCCTGCAGAGGAAATTTGACATCAAGAAGTACGGACTGTAAAATATTTTACCGTCCGTCAAACAAACCGTCAATCTTCACTTTTGAAAACGACGGTCAAGTTGTGAATTCTACGGACCTTTAAACTATTGACGGCCCTTCAATCTTCTCCGTCTCTTAATTCCATATTTCACCACTCTTTTGAAATCTTTAGAAAATGACAGTACGGTCAGAATTATAGAGACCGTCGAATATTCGACAAACCGTCAATCTGGTATTTCACAAGCCCTAAAACGAAGGTTCTCTCTTCCCAACCATCTCCTACATAAAGGTAAGTCATTTCCAGGTATTTCCATGCGATTCTAATGTAGTATAATAAATTCCTAAGTGAATTCCATCACTCTTAACCTAGAGTTTTCAAGATAAATCTAATTTAAGGTTTAAAGGTACAATCTTTGGAGTTCTTCTTCAAAGTCATGATTTTTAATACAAGTTTGGAATCAAGTCAGGTATGTAAAGCTTCTATCTATGTGTGAGAATATCCATGTTCTTCCCCACTCCACATTTCCATGAAATCATGAAAATCCCATAACTTAGGGTTTTTGTTATAATACTATGATAACCCTAACTATATGAATATTATGTAATATTTATATTACTATTCATCAATTGTATTCATGATTGGTCGTTATGATTTTCATGAACTTGTCCGTAATCCATGAAACCGTGCCTTACTTTCTATGAGTTCTTAAATGAAAGTTATGACTATATTTACTCAGTTTCATGAAGTTATTTATGATTTCATGGATTTATAAAAGTTATACTATGTATTTCTTTACATGTTAAATTTATGAAATTAAAAGTCATGATTTTAAGCTATTTTATGAAATTCATGGGCTTTCAAGCCACTATTTTCAAGTACATATTTTTAGGAGTTGCACTTATTACCGAGAAGGCTCATATAGCCTGAAACTACGTAAGCCAACATAGGATAAGGGTCGATCCACCAGAGGATGATACCTTCAGATTAATTATTGGATCCATCATGTTCATGTCCATGTCTCCTACTCCGGCAAAGTATGAGATGACTTAGCTGATTAGGCAGAGATCAGACTCCACATTTACACATGGTAGTTCATGTCAGTTTGATTGTTAGTATCCCCACAGATATACAGTCTACAAATTTTACATATGTTATATTATACTCATGTTTATGTTTCAGTTCATGTCTCTATTATTTGTTGTGCCTGCTTATTTCTTTTAGTTTATTTACATACAGATAATTCAAATGTACTAATGTCCCTTTGCATGGGGCCTACACTTCATGATGCAGGTGCTGAGTTTCAGGGAGATGCATATGCTCAGTAGGATTACTTAAGATCCAGTTGTTTGGTGAGCCCCATCTCATTCGGGGTGTAAGTCTAAGTATTTTATGGTGGTATGCTAGGACCTTGTCCTGGTAGACAGTTTTCAAACTCATATTAGAGATTTCATAGACTAGTCTAGTATCATGTCATGTCAGTTATGTCGATATTATATTTTCAAACTTATCATGTTTTACTCGGATGATTCCGCAATTATATTTTCATACTATTATATTCAGTATTATGATTTACATGTTTTTAGTATCATATTCAGTGTATGTTTTAATAGGCATGTTGACAAGCAAGTCATGTGGTTCGCTCGGTCACATGCAGCCAGTCACCGAGTGTCTTGTTCAACCTAAGCCATGGTTCGGGGTGTGATATTTTTAGATAAATACTTCCCTCATTCTATATATAACATATGGGATATTATTGACTATGCGTGAAATCGATCCTAACTGATAATGTTTGGCTATTGAAAACAACGGGTTTATGCTGTATCTATTCACAGTTCATTAGAGTTGTGTAGTTTGGGGTTTTGGGGTTCACTTTTGTTTTCACCTTTTTACGTGTTTTTGTGTCCATTTATACTGGTGTAAATTCAGCATGCTTCTCATTTCAATAGTCACATTTATTCATTTGGTTTATCATCGACCAGGCGAATTTATAATAGTTCAGTATGTTGAGGTATTATAGATTAATATGATGTATTATAAGTTTGGTTTACACTTGTTACAACACACTTAGCTTTACTACTAGTGACAGACCACCAATGTTTTTACAACGATAATATAATAAAAAATTATTAAATTTACAATTATAACAATACACTCTTCCTTATATAAAACAGACTCAAAATTCAAACTCCTCCATTGTCTCTATTATTTATCAACTTCCTCCATAATCTCTTCTTGATATAAACCCCAAAAAATCTGAGTTATTTGAAACATCTCATGCACAAGATCTCGATATTTATTTCTGCTGTAAATAAACTATCTTAAAGACATCATGCACCCAAAAGAATCCAGGCCGCAAATTCTTTCGTTGTGCAGTTGGAACTGTGAGCGCTTTTCATGTGGTTTCAGTATAAAAATCTATAATTGATTGGTGTTTTATTTAGGAACATGGTGGCTGTGACTATTTCAGGTTTATGAGCCACACCCTGACATAGCAAGCAAATCTAGTAAAAAATTTCAAATGAACTCAGGACCTAGAAGGAGCCCAGGAGGACCTGAGGCACCAACACTAAAAAGAATAGCCATGTTTGAAAAGCTAAACAGGCTCAGAGCATCTGAAGAGGATAGGGATTATCTTCAGTAATTGTTTAAAGAATCTGAAGCAAGGAGGGATCACTTGAAAGATATGTTCAGAGAAATCAAAATAGAGAGGGATCAACTAAAACAGAGGTTGATGGTAGCTGAAGAAATGACAAATGGACTAAGAATGTTGTTGTATAATTTAGTAGCAGTATTTGCTATTTGGAAATGTGTAATAGGGTTGTATGTGGGATCGGGTCTTTCATTTTGGGTTTATAAAGTATTATGAACAATATGAAATGAATTTTATTTATATAAAAAATATGTGTGTTTGTTCTAAAGCATTAAAACATTTCTATTGAGTTTGCATATAAACTATTATTCATTGTCGATGATAATAAACATTAACTCATAGTGGATGATCAACCATTATTGTAACAGATAAAAAGCAACAACACAGTAAAATACAAAAGTTGCAATGATCCAACCTCGGCATCATTACAACAGCATCTACAAAACTACAACTCACTAAGAATTGCACACTACTTGTAAAAATAGTTATATTTGAACACATTCAAAATATTTAAGCACATCCAAATTCACAAGGCAAATTTGTAGTAATTACAAAATAGTCAAATTAATTGTTTGTTAAAACTGTCAAATTAAGCATTACTATTAATTGTTTTTACAACCCAAATAACAAATTAATTATTTGAAGAACTATTCATTTGGGCGACAACGCTCATCACACTTTTTTTCAGAGTCAAACTCAATATCAGCTTGACTCGTCTCACTAGCATTCTCATTAACTTGAGCTGAGACATCTGAACCTTCTCAACTTCATCAGTTGGCACAGGAACATCTTTTGTCTTATCAACTTCAGCAGTTGGCACAAGGACATCTACTGCCTTCTCAACTTGTGCAGTTGGCACAGGGGCATATTCTGCTGATCTAGGGACATCAACCTCAGCAGCTCTTCTAGGGACCCCAGCAGTTGGCTCAGGTGCTTTCACTACATTTTATGGTCATAATTAACAAATTTCATATCGCATACAACATAATTCCAACAAAAAAATTCAAAACGTTCACCTTTCTCTTTGACAGTTTCTTTCTTCTTCTTGGCCTTCTCGCTCTTTCTAAATCTCCACCCTCTACATAAGTGAAAAAAACCTTCAGAGACTCCTCTATATTATCCATACACTGCTATAGTTTCTCCTTCTCCACCTGCACTGATGCCCCCCAAGAGGTTCCAATGCCAACATGTGCCCCAAAACCTTTTGCGGCGGAATTACCACGAAAATCTTCTGAAATAGTATCTTCCTCATAAAATGAGAGTTATTTTGGATACTTTCCAAACTTACTAGAAGCCTTTGAGGCATGCTGAGTATCCTCTTCATCAGAAAGCTCGTTGGGATCCTTTGCTAACCTACTAGGAGCCTTCGGGGCATTCTTTGGTGCAATCAATACAGTCATGCTACAAAGTATCTATGATGGGATTGTTAACCTCTTCATCATATTCCAAAATGTTTTTTCATGTATCCCTACTCCAACTGACGCATTGTAGGGATGATGTAAGGGTGCACAACCTACAAATAAGTAAAACATTAATATTTATTTTATATTTTTGCAAAAACTTTGATAATAGACACAAAATTTATACCTCTGCAACTCTCGCTCGAGTCCTAAATGGATCATTTTTAGTAAATCGCTCCATTTATTATTGTGTAACACCTAAGCATCCTAGGAATAGGCAAAGGAACCTCATCTGATTTGACATTATTCAATCCAAGTGCGGGAAAAGCTTCACATGCCTAGACTTGTAATGACATAAATAATCATTGAGTGTAAAAATAAATAACACACAGTCTATACACTACTGCACCAGTGGTTTATAATATTTACCACAAAGGCCCAGGGGAAGACATACATAGCATATGATGTAATCTTCTTATCAGCATGCATTTGGTGGTGCTTGCGAATGTCTACCTTGTTCTTCAAGTATTTCAAAGTGAGTTCTAAGGATTTTTCCCGAAGTATATCTCTCGAAGAATTCAAAATCGTCACTCATTTTAATCATAACATGTTCCACACCCTTGGCCGCATCTTTGGCAAGCAAGTTTACATGTAGAAACCACACACGACAACAATTGAGCTTTTGTTCTCTATTTAGACTAGGCCCTCTAATCAACCCCCCCCCCCCAATAGCCTTTTTTGGTGAAATGTTCTTATTGTGAGTAACCTTTGTGCAAAATGTTGCCCCTTTCGAAGTGTCATTTCCTCTCTCTCGATGCGATAGGATCTATAATTTAAACTGGTGATCAAGCAAACTCCTTCAAGTCAAAATACACAGACTTTTCATTCATGAGGAACCACATCTCACACTTCTTTTTCTCATCCACATGCCGAAGAAGCAGATAGTGGACCATCAGTCCATTAAATTTGATGAAGTATTCTGACAGTTTTCTAAAGTGACCAAAACAAGAACGCTTGAATATTATTATGAGTTTTTGATTTCTCAACACTTGTTTAACTTCATCTAACATAGTCATCCTGCTCCTAGCAGAAACTTTTGCTGGAAAAGCATCTTAATCATCCAGCCAAGTAATCAAATCATACTTCTCCACATTAATTATTTGTACACAGTATGGCAAGGATAGTGGATCAACATCTTCAACACCAAACTCCTTTGAACCATCCTCAGAAACATAACCATCCAAGATACACTCATTATTCTGATCCAATAATGTATTTTCAGAAAGTAAAACCAGAAAAGGAAAGATCGAAACAAGCAAATTAAATATAAATAACACGTATTTCGATAAAAATAGGCTAAAATTCAAAGTTTTTGAAAGAAAAAAAGCATAACTTTATGAACACTAGGATTTTATCAAGATCGAAAAAAATTAGGAAAATATGGAGCTCAAAATTCTCCGATAGAGTTGCAAAATAAAATAAAATACCTAGAGACAACGACTGATGAGTATCAAATCTTGGGGGAGAGGAAACGTCTGCTGGAAGCTTGAGAGAGTTCAAAGCGGGAAAGTGAACGAGACTGAAAAGAGAGAGGGGTTTTGTATTTTAACACAAGTGAAAGGGACTTAAGTGTATAATTGTAAAATCTCTAAAGTTTTTAAAATTATGAATTATACCCCGAGGCCCCCTTTTCTAAATCCTAATCCGGAAAAATAAATAAAAAAGAAAAAGAGTGGTCATTCACTTAATTAAAACTTAAGAGTGGACTATTTGCCAAAATGTTCTCAATTCTTTGCGGCAAGAATCATGTTGGAACTGCTACTCATTAAAAGTCTAAAAGAAATCCAAAATAAAAAATAAAAAATAAGGCATAGTCGCCGCCCTCCCTCCCACCCCCTTGTTCTTTAATTTGAAATTGTTAAATATTCATATTGGAGATCCAGTGAATAAATTGGAAATATTAGAAATCAAAAATAAAAAAGAAGACACAACTGGCTATCCGTATTCCCTTGTGTGTGTGATTTCTTTAAAAAAAATTGTTAAATATTCAGATGGAGGAATTCAGTGAATAAGTTGGAAATATTTAGAAATTCTGACTTGTTAAATATTCTTGAGTTTCAATGGAAATACCAACAACCATGATATTGACACAAACCATAGTTAGTAAAAGTCAAATGAGGAAAGAGTACGAGATGTTGGGATTAGGAAAACAAAAAGAGAAGTGAATTGGATGACCATTTCATATTTCTTCATTCCATGGATACAATCATACATGTATGAAAGTCGAGAAGCAAGTATGTTGACATTTCTTTTGTTTCTTTTGTTACTAGTGGATTGATACAAAGAATTCATGATATATTGATAGTGCTAAATGCTTTGCAAAATCAATGTAGTTTGACCTTTAATAATAAGTTAGATACTCTATCCATTCCATTTGGAAAAATATATGCAAAAACTCCTTAACTATATCAATATATTTTAATTAGACACTCGAATTACTATCTATTTCAATTAAGTACCTGAATATATGATAAAGTGTTTATGTTAGATACTTTCGACTTAAAATTTAGAAAATCTTTTGAACATGTTTTCATGCGACTACTATTTAAATAATTTAATCACTTAAAAGGTGTTATATACCATATTTGTATAGAAGGGCATACTAGTCTTTTTTTGTAATAGAAGTAAGGGTATAGTAGTCTTTTCCATAATATGAGTTAGTTGGAGTTAGTTACAAAGTTGTTAGTGGTGGTTATTAGCGGTTAATGAAGTGTTTAGCTCATAGCTTAGTAGTCTTAGCTACATATACACGGTTTACTATCATTTGTAATCATTTGATGTTAATAAGATCTCTCTCTTTCTCTTCTAAGCTTCCATTGTTGAACTGTGGTACTATTCAGAAGCTATTCTCCATTATTAGCTTCTTAGGTCTGCAGAATTGTGATAAGTTCAATTAGCACATTCCATTTAGTATCAGAGCAGGTCAAATCGGGGGTTTACAATGACGGTTACTCAAGAATTGAGGCGTGATGTTGATACACTACGAGATCAGATGAAAACTATGGATACTACGATGGAGGAATTTTGTCAATTAATCGTGCATATGTGTCAAAATCGAGCTACGATTGGGGAAGAAGGTCATGAGAATGGCGAAGCCCATGCGAATGGAAGGGGATATCCGAATGTTGGTGGTAATCACAATTTCATGAACACGTGTTATTCACAAGTATAATTTCCCAGACTCAATGGCGAGGATATGAGTGGATAGATTTCCCGATGCAAATAGTTCTTCGAGGTCGATGAAACACCTGACGAATTGAAGGTGAAGTTAGCTACGATTGATATGGACGGAAAAGCTCTTCAATGGCATCAAGTTTTGGTTAAATATATATTGGATCGATGTCTTCCAAGTTGGAGAGATTACTTGTGAGCCCTAAATTTAAGGTTTAGTCATACCTTGAATTATGATCCTATGGCAGAATTGATTGGGTTAAGGCAGGACAGGGGTGTTCAAGAATTTTTGGATAAGTTTGATAAATTGATAAACCATGTGGAATTGACAGAAGAATATTCCATGGTGTCTCAGCCTAATTACCGAGCCCCGCGGCTGCTGGCCCAGCTGAGCCTCTCACTGGCAGCCCACTGTCGAGAGGCCTAGTAGTGGGCAGTCAGCTGGGTCTCAGCCTAACATCCGGCTCAAGAAGCCCACCATCCCCTGACCCACTGCCCGATAGTCCAGTTATTGTCAACCCACTGTCGGGCAGTCCGTCACTCTCGTCCGGCCCGACTATAATTTTTGCCCAATGGCATGTCATTCGTAGTCCACACAGGATTTTTAAGCCAAACAAAAAATGTGGTATTCACACCCATGTTGCCAAGTCGTTGTTGCCCCGTAATCCCGTGTCTTCCCTTAATGACCCAAATTGGAAAATGGCTATGGATGATGAATTTAATGCTCTTGTTAATAATAGGATGTGGGATTGGTGCCCCGTCACCCTGATGTTAATGTGATTCGGTCTATGTGGATTTTTAGTCGTAAATAAAAATCTGATGGTACATTTGAGTGACACAAAGCATGTATTATAGGTGATGGGAAGACTTAACAGGTTGGTGTGGATTGAGGTGTGACTTTCAATCTGGTGGTCAAACCGGCAACTATCAAGACAGTCCTCAGTATGGCTCTTTCGAAGGCATGGTCGCTTCATCATCTTGATGTCAAAAATGCCTTTCTGCATGGGGTACAGAGACCCTACTTATCCTAATTATGTATGTCTGCTGAAGAAATCATTTTATGGGCTCAAACAAGCTCCTAGGACCTAGTACAAGAGGTTTGCAGATTACGTTTCACATATTGGGTTTTCTAAAAGCAAGTCTGATCATTCTCTATTCATCTACCGTCAAGGTAATGATATTTCTTACATTATTTTGTATGTGGATGATATTATCTTAACAACCTCATTTGATGCCCTTTGCAAGTTTATCATGTCACTGTTTCTGAGTTTGCAATGAAATATCTTGGGCCACTAAGTTACTTCTTGGGGATAGTTATGACACGTCATGCAGGTGGTTTATTTTTATCACAAAAGAAGTATGCAACAGAGATTGTTGAATGAGTTGGCATGTCATCGTGTGGGTCGTCAGCCACTCCGATTGACACTAAACCGAAGTTGAGTGCTTCTTCCAGCTAGCCATATGCCGATCCATCACATTACCGTAGCCTTGCAGGGGCCCTGCAGTACCTCACATTCATGAGACCCGACATCTCTTATGTTGTGCAACATGTTTGTCTATTCATGCATAACTCGATGGAGGATCATATGCATGCTCTCAAACGCATTGTGCGTTATATTCAGGGTACTCTCGATCATGGCTTGCATTTATAACCATATTTAACAACCACTCTTGTTTCATACACATATGCCGATTGGGGTGGTTATCCGGATATTAGACGTCGAGTGTCTGGTTATTGTGTCTTTCTTGGTGATAATTTGGTGTCTTGGTCCTCAAAACGGAAAGCAACCTTGTCCAAATCCAGTGCCGAAGCAGAATACCGAGGAGTTGCCAATGTGGTGTTTGAATCTTGTTGGCTACAGAACATTCCTTTAGAGCTCTACTTTCCGGTTCCGAATGCGACATTGGTTTATTGTGATAATGTTAGTGCATTTTATCTCTCAGGGAATCCGGTTCACCACAAACGCACTAAACATATTGAGTTGGATATTCACTTTTGTTCGCGAAAATGTTGCTCGTGGACAAGTACGTGTCTTACATGTTCCGTCACGTTATCAGATTGCCGACATTTTTACAAAAGATATTCCGCTGGTTTTATTTGTAGACTTTCGAAACAGTTTCAGAATACGCCGATCTCCCACTTCGACTGCGGGGTGTAATAGAATACTTCCACAATAATTAATTGTACATCTCTTATATTATGTAGAATTATATTTTTCTTGTAATTATGATTGATTATTTACCTAGTTTGTAGCAAAATAAATATTTATATAACACTATATATATATTATAAATTATTAATGAATAAAATCAAGGAAATAAGAGTAATGTTTCAAACTATCATTCAATTTGATGATGTTGAAATAACTCATGTCCAACGTCGAAATGTGTCGCCAAACATGGTAGAAAACTTGAAAAATGTGTTGGCCCGTTGTTTAAAACAACGGTTCAACTTTTATTGAACTCAATTATTTTAACTAAACAAGTTAAAAGATTTTCAAAACTGTACCTAACGTTTAGAAAATTCCCACAACCTCCACAAAGGAAAAGAAATTGTGAGACTAAGTATGTCACATTGTTTATCGAAATGATTTTAGTGTTTGTATATAGTAGTAAAAAGTTTCGATGAAACGGCGTCACGACTTGGATAAATGTTCCGCCCTTGCGTGTACGTGATAGTGCTGGTGGAGATGAGCGGCTTTTTTTATAGCTCATCCTCGGATTAGTGATTACTTTATAGTCAACAACTTCCTTAAAGGAAATTTACATAAACTCTAAAATCATAGTAAATGTCTTAATAAGAGAAGATTCATTATATTATACGTGAAATTCCATTATATTTGAAGAATCAAGAATTTGCTGGAAATTCCGAAGTTTGCATCACAAAATAGAGCAACTTGGATTATAATTATCATAAATAGGTTGGCATACTGGATAGTACTGTACACAAGGAGGGTTTGGTGGGCAACATGGTTTGCACTTCTCTTCTTCATCCTCTTTCTCTTTCTTCTTCTTTTCTTCTTCTTCCTTCTTCTTCTTTTCGTCGTCTTTATTGGGAGGTTTCACTTCTTCCACGCTCACAATGCGAGCGCACCTGAACCTCCTCTTTAGGCACTTCATCAATTGAAAGGAATCAATTCCTTCTCCTATCACCACCAAATGACTTTTTTCCTTGTCTATATTCACCGATGTAACCCCTACAATGAATCAACACGGTCAGTTTCCCGTATATAAGAGGAGAAATCGGACTATTTTGGGGAGTTGGAGTGGAAAAAATAGTACTCCATTATTCATTATGAAATTGACTAACAATATTATTAAAGATGATCATAGTAGAGTATGCATATTTGATGGATCGTGGTGGGTGAACGTAATCGTGAAAAAATAATCTTTACTTAGAAATGAAAGAACCAAGGGTGATTATTGAAGAAAATATTCCATAATCAAAAGTGATCCTAATTATGATCAGATGAATGAATCGTTGGGAGCTCGTGTGAGAGTTTGTTTGACTGGCCTAGTGAAATAATTCTGATATTTTTCGGAATCCAAATAAACAAAATAGAATCTTTTCTGAATTTAGAGACTTTGATCTTTGAAGCTTCAAACTTTAGGGGTTTAAAAAGAAAAAGATGAAAAACTTATCATGCTTACCGTTAATAGCTACAGCAATCTGCATTGCCTTTGATCTGCCTCTATCAGTGCTAAGTGGGATATCAATCACGACCTTTTGCTGTATAACAGATTGACATTAGATATGACATGGACATAAAAAAAAAGGACAAAGAAAGCGAACAATCGTAATTAATATTCGTTTCAACTTACCTTCATGCTCCACACTATATTTGAGCTATCTAGGAGTCAAAAATGGTAAATAAAAATGAAGGGCCACTAGGAGAGGCAGAAGTGGCCTATATAAGAGATGCTTAAGATATAGAAATCTACGAAATGGATGTATGTACACGAAC
The DNA here is from genome assembly GCA_029783415.1 of Anisodus acutangulus. Taxonomy (NCBI): domain Eukaryota; kingdom Viridiplantae; phylum Streptophyta; class Magnoliopsida; order Solanales; family Solanaceae; genus Anisodus; species Anisodus acutangulus. The sequence continues at coordinate 14,865,984 of CM056511.1, read as the reverse complement.
AAACTAATGAATGTACTAATCATTACGCAAGATGCCAAGTCAAATGCAAAATTTTCTCTCAAAAAAGAGGAAAATAAGATTAAAAACAATTTGATGTGAAGCTTATTCGTAAACAATACCAAATTTTATAAATATACTAAAAATAAAAAATGTCAGTCTCGTGCACTAAGCTCTCGCTATGCGCGGAGTCTGGAAAAAGGCCGGACCACAAGGGTCTATTATAAATATACCCTCACTGATATTTTATAAATATACTATCAGGGAATAATTCGTTGCCAAGTAACATCACTGAAGTACTACCTCAACCTGTTGTTTAATTAAATACCAAGTAGGGAACTCCAAAGTCTTCTTAGTTAACTTAATTAATAAGTTCTTGGTGATAAAGAGATATAACAACGTTAGTAGCATACCAGTAAGCACATAAAAGGACAAAAAATATGGAAAAAGAAAGAGAATAAAAAATTGTACCTACTAACTAGGAGGACTTAAATTCGGTTGGAAAATCGAGAGCCAATAGTTGAAAAGATATACCACAGAATCAAAAATTGTACCTACTAACTATGACTCTAAGCATATAAATCAAAGTTTAGTATACTAATTAAAACCAGCTAAGACCAAATAAAAAACTAAGAGACTTGAGGTTATTCCATCTTCCCTCTCAAAGTCAACCTTTTGAAGAGGTTTTCGTCTAGTTTCATTATTCTATCTCTTCGTTTGTTTTATCAATACACACAACTCAACTTATCTCTTAAAGAAAAGGGTTTTTAGATATAAGAGATAAAAAATCAGATTCGTATGAGATTTTTTAAACAGAGAAACGTTATAAACTTAGTGAAACCAAAGATCGTTGATTTTATTAGATTTATCACTTGACTATTTAAAATTTTAATTGAACTCCAAATAATTGATGTATACAACTTTTTATTTGACTAACATACTCCTTTTTTATCTCCTAGTACAAATAATTGACGTATACAACTTTTTATTTGACTAACATACTCCTTTTTTATCTCCTAGTACAACAACTACAGTATAACTTATCTTAAAAAGAAAGGAAAAAAAACTAGCTTAAGGCTAAAGTCGTAAATAAATACACTCCGTGAGAGCACTTTCATTTGACTAACATACTCCTTTTTTATCTCCTCCATACCTTCATATTGATTAAAGTTGGGAAGGATTAACTTTTGATTTTATTCATAATGATCAAATTATATCTGGTCTGGTTTCCACTTTTTCAGTCATTCTCGATACATTTTTAAATTATTGAATTTTCTATTATTTAAGTTGTATGTCTTCGTCACTTATAGTTATTATCATTCAACGAATGATTGATAAGGGTCCACTTTGTACATCTAGTCCACGTATTTATATTTCAAAAGTATATTCATAACCATATATGTGTTATTAATCCCTTCCAATCCCTCCAATACGATGACAAGCTTTCCTACGAAATAAAGGTCCAATAGCCATTTTGGACTGGCTAGTTTCTGTCAAAGTATTTTGGAGAAATCATTCCATAGAAGAGGCCACTTGAGAAGCCTAGTGAGACATGCTTGTAAAGCACCAAAACGTCATATATGAATCGTTTTTTATTCAAGAAAGAATGTTCTTAAACAGGGAAGAATGCAATGCCACATTAATCTTTCCCTACTTTGCTGTGTATTTAAATACCTACGAATAAACATGTTGTTTTAAGTTGTTGGGGGCCGGTGAATACATATGTTAGAAGAATTGGAATGCTAAATATGTGATTAGAGTTAAGTCAGTTGGTTTGATCAACTTGTGGGTTTTAACGTCCCACACCACAGACTGGGTCCAAGAATAGATAATCATTCCTCCATCACTTGCCAACACCAACTTAAGTCAATTTAACTTGATTTAAGTTAAGTCCTAGTACAGTAACACAAAATTTAACTTCCATACATAGATTCTTTGTTAATTTTTCAAATCTCCCAACTTTCACCAAGAACTAAGGGTCGCACTATTGTGTTGTACTTTTGGGGATATTTAGTACTACTCAAGTGGTACATACTGCTCTACTAAGCGTATGGTTAAGGTTATTATGCTATGAGTCTGATGGGAATTGGAATGACACAGATGAATCAAGATTCACTCTAGGTTTCAAGAAAGGGGAGAATGACATTCGATCAAGTCACAATTGTTTAGTTCTAGTGGCCTTTCCATGAGGGCCATGTTATATTGATTGGTTTGGCCTGTTTATTTTTGTCTACCCCTGCTATGAATTATCCTATCGTTTATATTATATATTTTTGGTGCTCATGCATATATTTTTAAGACTTGCTCAAAGGATTTGATGAAGGGACAGGTCAAGGATCTTATTGGGCCATTTCCACTAATAACCACTTACTACATTGTGCAAATCTATCACTAGTGTCGTTGTTGAGTACTGTTGATCTTGTTCGAGGTGTTAAGATATTTTGAAAAGCTAAGCTATCCGATGTTGGTTTGTGGACCCGCGTCTACTTCATCCTTGTGTTCCATTTTCGGGTTCCGTCCCTTGAACTCCTGTATTCAGATTTACTCTAGATGCTCTTAACTAGTTGTGGGATTATGGGTATTATGTCAGACTTATATTGTCTATTTGACTCCCGCAATGTATTAGATTCTTGTTCTCTATTTATGTCGAGATTCTCTCTTTGTTTTAGATTGTGTGGGATCTTGGATTAGGTTGGTTCGCCTAATGGATAGTTACTCCTTAGGCGCCATCATGAGACACGATTTTTGGACGTGACAAATCAGGCATTAAGCATTTTGAAAATTTTGTGGTGCTACAAGTTACAGACATGTTGAAGAAAAATTCATTTAAATGGTGTTCCTCAAGTGTTCGAGAAATTGAAAAATCAAAGACTCAATGTTGACAGTAGTGGACAACAATAAGGTCTTTCTGTTGGAGACAGATGCTAGTGAAAAAGGCAAGAGGGTGGTCTTAATGAGCAGGCAGAAAGATCAATTGCATATTATCTAGTGAACCATTGGACTCTATGGGAGCTTGTCCACATGTGAAAAGGAGTTCACTGAAATCACATCAACCGTGGATAGATGGAATCACTTTTTGCAAAGATATCATTTCATAATCAAGACACACCATTAAGTCTTGAAGTACTTGCTGGAACGAAAGTAACTATTGTCATTCAACAGTAAGGGTCTGGCAAATATGCTTGTGTCAGATTGTAAGGTGCAGTACATGAAGGGAATGGAGAACAAGGTTGTTAATGTCGTTTCTCACGCCATTAGTTCTGTTATATGTCCTTGGATTCAGGAGTTCATTGCCAACAATACCTTCATTCAAAAAAATTGCTATCTACTTTGCCATTTGACCCTCTTAGCCACAAGCACCAGGGGTGAATTTATGTGTAAAATATGGGTCACGTGAACCCATGGTCACCCGACTAAATTCGGTATATTATGTGTATTATTCTTATAATATATTTAATATTAACTAAAGGAATACATGATCAAACTACATTGAGTGGAGCATTGGTTAGGCGCTAGAATGAAGTAATCAAGGTCGAGGGATCAAACCCTTGTTGCTGCGCGCATTAACACCTTTGTTTTGTTTCTTCATTTCTCCTCTTCTAATGCAAATAAAAATGTAGTGCTTGGGGTTTAAACTTTGAACCTCAAGCTAAATTTTGAACCACTAACCAACTTCTAGTTTTGATGTAAGGGGTTAAAAATCTATATATCGACAAAATATAAAAATATTACCTTATATATATCGTGAAATTTTTTGCCAAGGGGGTTCGGGTGAACACCCTTCCGCCCACTTAGATTCAGTCACATCCCAAACCTTTATTTTATTTTTTCATTTCTCCTCTTCTAATGCAAATAAAAATGTAGTGCTTGAGGTTTGAACTTTGAACTTTGAACCTCAAGCTAAATTTTGAACCTCTAAACCACAGAGCCAACTTCTAGTTTTGAGGTAAGGGATTCAAAATCTATATATCCATAAAATATAAAAATATTACCTTATATATATCGTATAATTTTTTGCTGAGTGGGTTAGGGTAAACACCCTTCTGCCCCCTTAGATTCAGCCACATCCCAAACCTTTATTTTATTTCTTCATTTCTCCTCTTCTAATGCAAATAAAAATGTGGTGCTTGGGGTTTGAACTTTGAACCTCAAGCTAAATTTTGAACCTCTAAACCACCGAGCCAACTTCTAGTTTTGAGGTAAGGGATTCGAAATCTATATATCCATAAAATATAAAAATATTACCTTATATATATCGTGTAATTTTTTATCGAGGGGGTTCAGGTGAACACCCTTCCGCCCCGTTATATTTAGTCATATCCCAAATTAGGGGTGTGGTCGGCACTCGGTGCCCCGCTGGCCCGAGTGTACCTCTCTGATGACCAGACTTCTGTATGAATAGAACTTCTGGGTGACGAAGCAGTACTGAGATATATCACACTAAACACGAGAGATTAACCTAACATATATACATAACAGGACCGACAAGGTCACGACATGATTTAACCAAAGTCAACTTAGCCAACAAGGCTATACATCCACACTTTACATACCAAAATAAGTCTGTGAGCCTCTACGAGTAACTAAGCTGACATATGATCGAGACAGGGCCCCGACCTATCCATAATGTACATAACCATACAAAACATACTCCATATTGGACCAAGAAGCTCCGGGAAAGACGAAGCTTACTTGCTGATGGATGAACTCGACAACTCCTATTATGGTAGCCTATAAGTGTCTTGATCAGAATATCATCATGAACACACAGCGCCCCCGATAAATGGAACGTCAGTACGAAATAATGTACTGAGTATGTAAAGCATGAATAGTAGTATGAAATTATAAGCTGTAAACAAATGAATAGTAGCAATATGAAGAGATAAGTTGTAAATGAAAGCATAAGCAACTTGTATGCCTTATGAGGCGAATACTGAAACTCATAAACTCAAATACAACCTGTCTGGATAGGCCTATAATGTATAAACTACCCTCGACTTATAGTGCGAGGTGCATAACATGTCACTATTCTCAGGTATACTCTGAGGTGTATGTATGGATATAAAATGCCATGTACACACACACTCCAAGCAGAATACCTATATGCCTCGGTAGACATGAACCATGAGGGACTCGCGAAGTCCATGTACCTGCTGCGGCACACAACTCGATCCAATATATATGTATCTGTTGCGGAACACGCAATCCGACCTAATATATGTATATGTTGCAGAATGTGCAACCCGGTCCAGATATATAATGATGATTATATGCATGATATCAAATTCTAAAGAAACAATATATCAACACCAATGGAAATGGGCAGTGTGGACAACAGACTATGATAACAATGACTCTTTGTCCTCTTTTTAAACTCATAAACTTGTTGACTTTAATTTTAAATGACTTTTAGTCGACTTTGAAAATTAACTCCGTGGAATGCTTCTTTTCGAAGCCTTATGATAAGATAAACCAGTAACCAACAACAAAGGTTATGAGAATAGGAAAAATCAGTGAATACTTCTCGACAAGAGATTTCAATATACAATATAACGAAGCTCTTGACGTTTCTTTTCAAAAACTATAATTATTTGGATTTCATTCTTTTGAAAAAAAGGGATAGCCTTACATACTTGCGTCTATAAGTTAATGATGTCACACGAACCTCTGGATGTTTTACGAGTGATTATCTATACCATACATAGGTTTTGTATTAAGATATGATCAACAAACTAAGAATCGATTCATTGGGATAATTTAACGAACACCTAGCATGCGTACCTCTCTAATTATGGTGTTTATGGCTTCTATCCATGTCACATACTCCATTTCAACACAACTCAAACAACACCAATATCAACACAACAATAATAACCATAACAAAAACATAACAACATCAACAACCAGATCACCATACATAATCCATAACTTCTATATCCTTCAACTCAAGCCATGATCATCTCCAAGTTAGAGTAGGAAATAACCAAGGTTAATACAAGTTCTTTCATGGAGTTTTGACCCAATTATCACAAGTTTCCTTTCTCAATAGTTCTAAACAAAGCTATGTAAAATCTTCAGACTATCAAGAACATGAATAACTTACCTTCAATCAGCCAAGAGAACTTCGCATCATACACTCATTTCCAACACCAAGAGAATTATTCACTCCTTCTTACTTAATGGATTTTTCCAACCTTGTAGTGATGATCTATGGAATATTTTGCCTTCAATATGATATGAAATAGTCCCTTGCTAACCTAGGAACCCTAAGGAGGTCTTTGAGAGTGTTTGTGAGAAGTTTGGGTCGGATTGGAAATAAAATGAATGAACCACCGTCCATAGTCTTAAATAGTGTCATCCACCACATCCCATATACGACCCCATATGTGAGGAATATAGACATATGATGCAGAATATGCCACCGCATATGATCGCAGTAAGGGGGTTTAAAATGGCTCTAATTCACTGCCTCATTTGTGAGGCAGAATTGCATCCATGCCAAAAAACGTGTGGCATATCATCAAAATTTCGTCAATCTTCCTCGAGTTATACTTACTTTGGTATTATTGACTTTCAATCTTCTATATACCTTCATAATACCCATATAAGTCGTATGTGACCCTCAGGAAGGGTCTCGGGTTACCAGAGCTCAAATCGACTAACTATACGTTCGATCGCACGAAGAATTGCGGGGTGTAACATCCTTCCCCCGTTAACACATTCATCCTCAAAATGTTGAGGAATGAAACTAAGAGTATTTTAACGCTTGAGTCTTAACGAAATTTCGGTAGAGTTTCATCTACAAATAGGACTAGCCTAAAACTTATCAACCAGTCAGAACTAACACAAGGGCCACACATGGCCATATAATATATCTTTGGCCTCACACGACCATCCTTATATCAATAAATGTAAGACTTAGCCATAACTTACCTTATATGTATATATCTCAATCTCAAGTCTGGACTACTCCGATTCCGCTCTGGTTGTTATGATTGCCTGAACAAGATATATAAAATACGAAGTAAGGTTACTATGCTGCAAGAGTAGAAAAAATCATATCACACGACGTCAATATAAACCTGTGGTTTGGAAGAGGTGAGGATACTTAGTTTTCATATCTTCTTCGGCCTCCCAAGTCATCTCTTCTATAGTGTTATTCCTTCATAGCACCTTAGTGGAGGCAATTTCCTTAGTTCTCAACTTTTGATCTTGGTGATCTAGAATAGCTACCGGTGTCTCTTCATAGGTTAAATTCTCGGTGATCTGTACATACTCTATGGGAGTAATACATGAGACATCTCCTATGCATTTGCAGAACATCAATACATTAAATATTGGGTGAATGACTTCCAATTCTAAGGGTAATTCAAGCTCATAGGCCACCCGACCTATCCTGTGGATAATTCTATATTGTCCGACATACCTGGGACTGAGTTTTCCCTTCTTGTCGAATCTCATGAGGCCTTTCATAGGTTAAACCTTTAGAAATACCCAATCGTCGACTTCAAACTCCAAGTCATGACATTGAACATATGAATAAGATTTTTGCTCACTCTGGGCAGTCAATAAGCATTCTTGGATTAGCTTTACCTTCTCCACTGCTTGCTGGACCAAATCAAGACCTAGTAACCCGACTTTACCCACTTCAAACCAGCCAATTGGGGATCTACACTTTTGTCCATATAAGGCCTCATATGGGGCCATCTTGATGCTGGAATGATAGATGTTGTTGTAAGAAAACTCAATAAGTGGCAAATGATTGTCCCAACTATCTTTGAAATCCAATACACAAGCCCATAACATGTCTTCGAGTGTATGAATTGTACGCTCAGCCTAACCATCGGTCTAATAATGAAAGGTTATGCTAAGATTTACTTGGGTTCCTAAACCTTTCTGAAATGACCTCCAAAAGTAAGCTGTAAACTGAGCACCCCTGTCGGACATGATAGAGACCGGAATACCATGTAACCGAATAATATATAGGTTAGCATAATCCTCCATCGAGAAAGTAGTGTGAACAAGTAGAAAATGGGCCAATTTCGTTAGCATGTCCACGATAACCCAAATGGAATTGAATTTCTGATAAGAACGGGGTAATATGGTGATAAAATCCATATTGATCATTTCCCATTTTCAAGTAGGGATTTCAATATGTTGAAGCAAGCCTCCAGGCTTCAAATGCTCGATCTAAACATGTTGACAATTCAGGCATTGAGCTACACATGTTGCGATATCCTTTTTCATGTCATTCCACTAATAGACCTGCTGAAGGTCGTGATACATCTTGTCAATCCCGGATGAATAGAATATCTGGACTGGTGGATTTCAACCATAATTTTCCCTCGGAGTCCTCCTACGTGTGGCACACATAGTTGACTATGATATCTAAGGACTCTATCTCCCGTAAGATCCAACATCGACTTCTTCTGTAGGGGAATTCATTCTTTCATTCGGACTAATTCTGGGTCATCAAATTATTTTTCCTTCACATTAGCTATCAAGAATGATTCTGCGGTATTCTATACTACCGCTCCTCCATCATCCGTATCCAAAAGTCGCACATTTAAATTGGCTAAGCGACGTAGTTCTTTGGTTATCTCCATCTTACTAGCTTCAATACCATCCAAAATCCCCATAGACTTACGACTTAAGGCATAAGCTATGACATTCGTCGTACCAGGGTGGTATAAAATGTCAATGTTGTAGTCCTTTAATAACTCTAGCCACCTCATTTGCCTCAGGTTAAACTCCTTCTGTCGGAAGGTATATTGTAAACTCTTATGGTCCATAAATATCTCAACATGAACTCCATATAAATAATAACATCACATCTTTAGGGCAAAGATTACCGTTGCCAATTCAAGATCCTGGGTCAGGTAATTTAACTCTTATTTCTTTAGCTCTCTTGAAGCGTATGCTATAAAATTTCCATATTACATTAGAACACATTCTAGGCCGACTATAGAGGGATCACAATAAACCACATACCAATTGGTACCTTCGGGAAGAGCTAACACAGGTGCGAATGACAACCTGTTCTTCAATTGGGTTTCTGTTGAATTTAATCCTTTTGGGTTTTCCGTGAAAGATTTTCAGACGGGGATGCATCTAATGAGATGTGATAGTCAGGGCGAGTTTTATCCAATCACTACAACCACATATAATGAGATGTCGTAGTTCTCATGTTTGTCACTTTTGTTCTCTTGGAAAACATGTTAAGTTTCCTTTTGTTTCTTCTAAGTCTCGTACGGTTATGACTTTTGATATTATTCATAGTGCTATTTGGACATCTCCCATTTTGAGCTCTTCGGGTCATCGATATTATCTTCTGTTGTTGGATGATTACTCTAATTTTTTGTGGACGTTTCCTTTGTCTAAAAAAGTCATAAGCTTTTTCCACATTTCTATCCTTTTTGCCAAATTACATTGTTCCGGGTCTCCTACCTATGAATTTCTTGACGACAACATACCCTAGTATTTTATCCATAAATTAGCCTATCAAACATGCCCAACATGTCCTCGTGTCTTAGCCCAATTACCGAGCCCCGCGGCTGCTGGCCCAGCTGAGCCTCTCGATGGTAACCTACTATCGAGAGGCCTAGTGGCGGGCAGTCCGCTGGGTCTCGGCCCACCATCCAGCTCGAGAAGCCCACCATCCCCTGACCCACTGCCTTTCAATCCAGTCACTGCTAGTCCACTGTTGGACAGTCCGTCACTCTCGTCCGGCCCGACTTCAATTTCGGCCCAACGGCCTGTCACTCGTAGTCAACACAAGATTTTTAAGCCAAACAAAAAATGTGGTCTTCACACCCATGTTGCCAAGTCACCGTTGCCCCGTAATCCCATGTCTGCCCTTAATAACCCAAATTGGAAAATGGTTATGGATGATGAATTTAATGCTCTTATTAATAATAGGACATGGGATTTGGTACCCCGTCCCCTTGATGTTAATGTGATTCGGTCTATGTGAATTTTAGTCGTAAATAAAAATCTTATGGTACATTTGACAGGCACAAAACATGTCTTGTTGGTGATAGGAATACTCAACAGGTTGGTGTGGATTGCGGTGAGTCTTTCAATCTGGTGGTCAAATCGGTAACTATCAGGACGGTCCTCAGTATGGCTCTTTCGAAGGCATGGTCGCTTCATCAGCTTGATGTCAAAAATGCCTTTCTACATGGAGACCTTAATAAAACAGTGTACATGTATCAGCCCATGGGGTACAGAGACCCTACTTATCTTAATCATGTGTGTCTGCTGAAGAAATTATTTTATGGGCTCAAACAATCTCCTAGGGCCTGGTACAAGAGGTTTGCAGATTACGTTTCATTTATTGGGTTTTCTAACAGCATGTCTGACCATTCTCTATTCATCTACCGTCAGGGTAATGATATTTCTTACATTCTTTTGTATGTGGGTGATATTATCTTAACTGCCTCATCTGATGCCCTTCGTAAGTCTATCATGTCACTGCTTGGCTCTGAGTTTGCAATGAAATATCTAGGGCCACTAAGTTACTTCTTGGGGATAGTTATGACACATCATGCAGGTGGTTTATTTTTATCACAAAAGAAGTATGCGACAGAGATTGTTGAATGAGTTGGTATGTCATCGTGTGGGCCGTCAGCCACTCTGATTGACACTAAACCGAAGTTGAGTGCTTCTTCCAGCAAGCCATATGCAGATCCATTATATTATCGTAGCCTTGCAGGGGCCCTGCAATACCTCACATTCATGAGACCCGACATCTCTTATATTGTGCAACATGTTTGTCTATTCATGCATAACTCGATGGAGGATCACATGCATGCTCTCAAACGCACTGTGCATTATATTCTGGGTACTCTCGATCATGGCTTGCATTTATATCCATCTTTGACAACCACTCTTGTTTCATACACATATGCCGATTGGGGTGGTTGTCCGGATACCAGACGTGGAATGTCTGGTTATTGTGTCTTTCTTGGCGATAATGTGGTCTCTTGGTCCTCAAAACGGAAAGCAACCTTGTCCAAATCCAATGCCGAAGCAGAATACTGAGGAGTTGCCAATGTGGTGTCTGAATCTTGTTGGCTATGGAACATTCTTTTAGAGCTCTACTGTCCGGTTCCGAATGCGACATTGGTTTATTGTGATAATGTTAGTGCATTTTATCTCTCAGGGAATCCGGTTCACCACCAACGCACTAAACATATTGAGTTGGATATTCACTTTTGTTCACGAAAATGTTGCTCGTGGACAAGTACGTGTCTTACATGTTCCGTCACGTTATCATATTGCCGACATTTTTACAAAAGGTCTTCCGCTGGTTTTATTTGTAGAGTTTCAAAACAGTCTCAGAATACGACGCCCTCCCACTTCGACTATGGGGTGTAATAGAATATTTCCACAATAATTAATTGTACATCTCTTATATTAGGTAGAATTATATTTCTCTTGTAATTAGGATTGATTAATTATCTAGTTTGTAGCAAAATAAATATTTATGTAACACTATATATATTGTAAATCATTAATGAATAAAATCAAAAAAGAATATTTTCATACAGTAAATCACACAAGAGTAATATTTTCAAACTATCATTCAATTTGATGATGTTGAAATAACTCTGTCCAACGTCGAAATGTGTCTCCAAACATGGTAGAAAACTTGAAAAATGTGTTGGCCCGTTGTTTTAATCAACGGTTCAACTTTTATGGAACTCAATTTTTTTAACTAAACAAGTTAAAAGATTTTCAAAACTGTACCTAACGTTTAGAAAATTCCCACAACCTCCGCAAAGGAAAAGAAATTGTGAGACTAAGTATGTCACATTGTTTATCGAAATGATTTTAGTGTTTGTATATAGTAGTAAAAAGTTTCGATGAAACGGCGTCACGACTTGGATAAATGTTCCGCCCTTGCGTGTACGTGATAGTGCTGGTGGAGATGAGCGGCTTTTTTTTATAGCTCATCCTCGGATTAGTGATTACTTTATAGTCAACAACTTCCTTAAAGGAAATTTACATAAACTCTAAAATCACAGTAAATGTCTTAATAAGAGAAGATTCATTATATTATACGTGAAATTCCATTATATTTGAAGAATCAAGAATTTGCTGGAAATTCCGAAGTTTGCATCACAAAATAGAGCAACTTGGATTATAATTATCATAAATAGGTTGGCATACTGGATAGTACTGTACACAAGGAGGGTTTGGTGGGCAACATGGTTTGCACTTCTCTTCTTCATCCTCTTTCTTTTTCTTCTTTTCTTCTTCTTCCTTCTTCTTCTTTTCGTCGTCTTTATTGGGAGGTTTCACTTCTTCCACGCTCACAATGCGAGCGCACCTGAACCTCCTCTTTAGGCACTTCATCAATTGAAAGGAATCAACTCCTTCTCCTATCACCACCAAATGACTTTTTTCCTTGTCTATATTCACCGATGTAACCCCTACAATGAATCAACACGGTCAGTTTCCCGTATATAAGAGGAGAAATCGGACTATTTTGGGGAGTTGGAGTGGAAAAAATAGTACTCCATTATTCATTATGAAATTGACTAACAATATTGGTAAAGCTGATCATAGTAGAGTATGCATATTTGATGGATCGGGGTGGGTGAACGTAATCGTGAAAAAATAATCTTTACTTAGAAATGAAAGAACCAAGGGTGATTATTGAAGAAAATATTCCATAATCAAAAGTGATCCTAATTATGATCAGATGAATGAATCGTTGGGAGCTCGTGTGAGAGTTTGTTTGACTGGCCTAGTGAAATAATTCTGATATTTTTCGGAATCCAAATAAACAAAATAGAATCTTTTCCGAATTTAGAGACTTTGATCTTTGAAGCTTCAAACTTTAGGGGTTTAAAAAGAAAAAGATGAAAAACTTATCATGCTTACCGTTAATAGCTACAGAAATCTGCATTGCCTTTGATCTGCCTCTATCAGTGCTAAGTGGGATATCAATCACGACCTTTTGCTGTATAACAGATTGACATTAGATATGACATGGACATAAAAAAAAAGTACAAAGAAAGCGAACAATCGTAATTAATCTTCGTTTCAACTTACCTTCATGCTCAACACTATATTTGGAGCTATCTAGGAGTCAAAAATGGTAAATAAAAATGAAGGGCCACTAGGAGAGGCAGAAGTGGCCTATATAAGAGATGCTTAAGATATAGAAGTCTACGAAATGGATGTATGAACACGAACAAACTAATGAATGTACTAATCATTACGCAAGATGCCAAGTCAAATGCAAAATTTTCTCTCAAAAAAGAGGAAAATAAGATTAAAAAAACAATTTAATGTGAAGCTTATTCGTAATCAATACCAAATTTTATAAATATACTAAAAATAAAAAAAAGTCAGTCTGGTGCACTAAACTCCCGCAATGCGCGGGATCTGGGAAAAGGCCGGACCATAAGGGTCTATTATAAATATACCCTCACTGAAATTTTATAAATATACTATCAGGGAATAATTCGTTGCCAAGTAACCTCACTGAAGTACTACCTCAACCTGTTGTTTAATTAAATACCAAGTAGGGAACTCCAAAGTCTTCTTAGTTAACTTAATTATTAAGTTCTTGGTGATAAAGTTAGTAGCATACCAGTAAGCACATAAAAAGACAAAAAATATGGAAAAAGAAAGCGAAGCAAAAATTGTACCTACTAATTAGGAGGACTTAAATTCGGTTGGAAAATCGAGAGCCAATAGTTGAAAAGATATACCACAGAATTATATAAGCATAAAAAAAAAATTTAAAAAAATAAAATTGGTTTCTTAAAAATATCATCCTATCCTAAGAGAGAATTATTCTTATAATTATGATATTATTCAACTTCGGGAAAACTAAAATTTGATTTGAGTGAATTTCGAATTTTCATTACCTCCTCACTTCAAAATAGAAGGTACAAGAAAAATGAAATTGCATTACAAAGGAGAAAAAGCATATAAATCAAAGTTTAGTATACTAATTAAAACCAGGTAAGACCAAATCAAAAACTAAGAGACTTGAGGTTATTCCATCTTCCCTCTCAAAGTCAACCTTTTGAAGAGGTTTTCGTCTAGTTTCAATATTCTATCTTTTCGTTTGTTTTATCAATACACACAACTCAACTTATCTCTTAAAGAAAAGGGTTTTTAGATATAAGAGATAAAAAACCAGATTCGTAAGCTGGTAAAGAAGCTGTCGCGATATCTGAGTTCCTGGAGGAACTAGGGGTTGTTTCGAGTGTCACTTGTCCAATAATGATTTATTGTGACAACACTGGTGCGATTGTGCAAGCTAAGGAACCAAGATCAATAAACAGAAACAAGCATGTACCGAGGAAATACCACATACTCAGGGAGATGGTGGAAACTAAAGAAATAAGATTAGACTATGTTCCCACAGATGATAATCTAGCTGACCCGTTTACTAAACTATTAAGCTTAATTAAGCATAATGGTCATTTTGAAAACATGGGTATTAGATACATCAGAGATTGGCTCTAGGCGAAGTGGGAGATTGAAAGTATGTATGTCCTAGAGACAGTCATTATTAGGGACAAATGTACTTGAACACATTCGTATTATTAATAAGATTAATATTTATGGCATTTGCAATTATTGAATTATTATTTGATTGTTTGCAATTATTCATTAATGTGCATCCCTTGAGCTTACGTTGTCATTAATAGAGTGAGATATTGATGATAAAGCGTAACTCTAAAATAGCCTTGACTAATGATCATCGAGAATGGGATATCGATGAAATGTTATAAGTCGACATGTGGTCTGCATCACATTCTTAGAGAATGTAGTATGTCTCACCTGCTACTAGTAATAGTTACTAGTGATGGATACTTTTGGAAAGTATTGGTATACCCTGCTGATAAACTATTTGTTATACATGTCTAAAGTGTTATCAGCATGTGGGATATAAAGGTCCTTTGACTTGAGGTCAATACACACCTTATTTACAGAGTAATGTACTTTGACCCTGTCCTAAGCTTAAACTCCTTATAGGATAAGATACGGCTTGTGTTGGGTGCATTATGATGTAAATTAAGGTGGTAGTTGAGCCAAGAATAGGATTCATTCCTTGATTGGATATTCGAGAGAGTACTCATCTTCTCAGTGATATTAGGTCGACCAAGTCATTAGCCAATGCAAGAGACATATTTAGAATATGATCTAGTTGTCGACTAATATAGATGAGGTAAAGTGATCAAGCCATTTAGATAGACAAATGGCAAATCCTAAGCTTGATCGAGTGTGTCGCGAATGAAAGGAAATTATCATCTCACATAAGGTTATGTTTGCTGGATTCATGTAAATGTACTTCATATATTGAGTTCGTCGTATGGCGCAGTCTAGGAGTTCCGTATGGACCTTAATTGGATTAGTGTCGATATATGAAGGCCTATAGGGTCACACTATGTCGATTGTCTCTTCGATCTAAGGGTGTATTGAGAAAGTATTAAATATTCGATTTGGGATCGAGTTATTTAAATTGATAATAACTATGGATAATTTCTATTAGATGGAAATTATTTAATTAAATCAAAATTAGATTTTGGATTTAATGTGCTGAATATATATATTAAACGAAAATGGAAAATGTAAATTTACGTAAGGCGCCGCGGCATCTGCTAGGCTGCGCTGCGGCGCCGACTCGATAGTGGGCCCAATCAGACTGGCCCACTGCACCTCGGTATTTAGGCCAGGCTTGGAGCCAAACCCTAATATGATTTGTTGCCCTAAGTTCAACTATAAATACAGCACTCCCCATTGTTAATTAACACACCAATTATCATAAACAATTCTAGATTTAGAATCTAGGACAAAACTCTCTCAAACCTCTGCCAAGATTTCCTGTCTTTTTTGACAGAGGAATACTCCATAGCATAGTGCTTACAGTCGAAAGAACAGTCGCGTGTAATCCCTAAGTAAAAACTCCAGATAATACAACATGTAAGTATTCATGTTTTATGTTACAAGTTTTTTATTATCATATAACCATACCAGAAGAAATTATCGGGGTAAGTAATAACAAAATTTTAAACTTCCGATGTACCTTACTTATGTGTCTTTGAACCCAACAAAAGCCTACAGTGGTATCAGAGCCTAGGCTGGTTCAAGGGTTATATAATAATTGAATAACATAAAAATATGGGTTAAACATAAAATTGGATTAAAATAAGGCTTCTTGAAATCCTACATATCTTAACTGAATGTTAACCTTTTGATATCACGCTAGATTATCTCCGACGCTAACTCGAGGAAGTCATTTCGTTCTAACTCGAACTAAGCCAAAAGTGCAGATATTCGGCTCATTGCACGGTGCACGGAAAAGAATGAGTATGAATGGATGATGGTCGATATGTACGTTATTGATAATGGTGGGTGAGGATAAAGGATCTGTGATTTGTCCCTAAATTCGATTTAGGGCTCGAACAATTTAGAAAAATCAACACAGAAACGTTTTGTTGGGACGTCGATGTTGCGACCCTATGGTAGGGCGCTGCGGCGCTTGCTAGGGTTTTTAGGGCGGCGGCGCGGCTCCATGGTGGAGCGTCGCGACCTAATGCATTGTTTCAAAATCTTAGACTCACTGGACAGAAGGCGTCGCGGCTCCATGGTGGAGCGTCGCGACCTAATGCATTGTTTCAAAATCTTAGACTCACTTGACAGAAGGCGTCGCGGCTCCATGGTGGAGCGTCGTGGCGCTAATGCATTTATAGAAGCCGAAAGGTTTCTTTCTTTGGAGCACCGCGGCTCCATAGTGGAGCGCCGCGATGCCATGGTGGAGCGTCGCCGCGCCATGGTGGAGCACCGTGGCGCCATGGTGGAGCGCCATGGCGCTAATGCATTTACAGAAGCTGAAAGGCTTCTGCCTCAGTAGCGTCGTGTCCCTAATGATTAGCGTCGCGGCCCCCACCTGTAAAGAAACAAAAAAAAAGTTAGAGTTCAGAATGTTTGACCCAAGATTATTATTATACATTATATTATTTGATAAGTATATTGTTTATGTGCTAAATGTCAAATTGTTTATCATTTAAATTACTAGAATAACCTCCGCAAATAACTGTTTGGGTACGCGACACCTAATATGTGTTTAAACCGCTTAATATCATGTTTGGGCAGACGGTAACCAATAATTGCTTAATAGACTTTGCATGATAATTAAATTGTTATATTTGATATAGCATACTATAGTTGATCTTGGTTAAAACCCTGAATTAAAATGTTCCCTAAAATTTTAATACAAGTCTCATTTAAAATGAATGCGTCGTCCGTTATAATTGATTGTAGTGCAAAATCCTTTTCGGCGACATGAGTATTTATGCCACATCAATTGCTCTAAGTCTACGAGGACTCGGACTCTTTCATAGATGCATGTCAAATGTAGAAGTAGGTGATAAACCTTCATGAGTATTTACACCATAGTGTTTGCTCTATAAGGTAAAACTCACTTAGATACATAATTGCAGTCGCATAACGGGGTTGACTTCTAGGCTGTATTGGCGCCACAGTGTCGGACAATTCGAGAGACGCAAATCGATTGTTTAGAACATTAGGTCAAACATGAGTTATAAATTATTTGTAATTGGTTTAGAAACCTACCAGGTAGTGCTGTTGAAGTTATCAGCCACAACAAACGCAGAGATAGCATGAACTTGGATCATGACCCATTATGACCATATTTGATATGAGTCTGTATTCTTCCATGGGGTTGAAGAGTATGTTAAAGTAGTGGGAGCTAATTAAACTAAATGTCATGTTAATTAGTTAACGAATGTGTTCAATAGAAATTATATTATTAGATTAATTTCAAGTCTATTTATTTCTTCAGTCGTAGAAAATATCGAATCTATCACTGAAAATGTTGGTCGAGACAAACAAGTTGACTGGATAAAATTACCCATACTAGTTAAGAAATCTGCGATTGGTGTTAAGACTAGAAAGAATTGAGTATGTCTTGGACACATTGTTCCCCACAATCCCTCTAGAAGATTCTGCTGAGTATGCCCTGTTTGACAAGGTGGCTTATCAGAAACATCTAGACGATGCTACCTCGACACAATGTGTAATGTTGTCCTCCATGACCTGGAGTTACAGAGGCAACATGAAAATATGGGTCCCAACGAAATGCTAGTACACTTGAAGAGTCTCTATGACTCACAGTCTCAGATAATGTAATATGAACTGTTGAGAGATCTTTTCAAGTGTAAGCTGAACGATGGGGGTCAAGTGTCAGTACATGTTCTGAAGATGATTGGGTTAATAGAAAGGCTGGCTTCGATTGGAACGAAGCTGCCTATAAATGTCTCTATCAACTTGATCCTGAATTCACTTCCTGGTTCATTTGAGAATTTCATTGTGAACTTCAATATGAATGGGACCAAGGCAAGTCTTCCAGAGCTTCACAACATGCTAAAGACCTTTGAATCATCTACCTCTAAAGGTAAAGTCGTGCTCATAGTAGGCTCTTCTAATAAGTTCAAACCCAAGGGTAAGAACATGCAGAAGAAGAAGGATAAGACAGTTGCTGCACCTACAGTTATGAAACCTAGATGAGGTGTTCAGAAGAAGGAAAAGTAGTTTCGGATGTGTGTCTCAACTGCAAGAAGAAGGGGCACTTGAAGAAGGACTGCACAATTCCAGAATAAGGCAAAGCACTAGGTGCTCCTGCCTCTACTGGACAAGGTATATTTGTCATTAAAATAAACATGTCTATAAGTAACTCTCACTGCTCGGTATTAGATACTGCTTGTGGCTCACACAGCTGTAATAATGTGCATGGTCTGATTGACAGCAGAAAGGTTGGACCTTGGGAGGTAGACCTGTATATTGGAAATGGAGCATGAGTGGATGTTGAACACGTGGGAACTTATAGACTAGATTTACCTTCAGACTTTTGTTTAGAACTAAATAATTGTTAGTTTGTTCCCTCATTGATGAAGAATATTATTTTTATACCAGTGTTAGACATTGAGGGGTTTTCCTCATTTATTGCCAATGACAGTTATGTACTGTCTTTCAGTGGTTTTATTTGTGGAAATGCTCCACTTGTGAATGGTTTCTATGTTCTAAACTGTAGTTGTGAAATTTTCAATGTGCAAAATAAATGAGCTAATATAAGTAATTCAAGAAACCCCACCTACTTATGGCACTGCATACTTGGTCACATCAATGAATCAAGGATAGCAAAATTAAGAAAGTTAGACTACCTTTGTTATGTACATCAAAGTCCCAATCACCTGTGCATATTGCTCCTGTCATACGGGTGCACCACAATTTTTATCAAGCTTTTGATTTCTATCCCGTGGTGACTTCGTAGGCGAAGTGTCAAATATCTTGAACTTTCTCAACACATCCTCGATGTAGTGAGACTGAGATAGGACCAGTCCGTCAGACGTCTTAGAGATCTTTATCCCTAAGATGACATCTGTGATACTCATATCCTTCATGTCGAAGCATTGTTTGAACATGCTTTTAGTCTCTAGGATGAAGCTAGTACTGCTCCCTGTGATCAACATGTCATCTACATACATGCATATTATGATGAACGAGTCAGAGTTACCTTTCGTGTAGACACATTTGTCACATTCATTAATGGAGAAACCCTTCAATAATAGAGTACTATCAAAATTTCTGTGCCATTGCTTCAGGGCTTGTTTCAGCCCGTACAGAGATTTGACAAGTCGACAGATTTTCTTCTCTTCCCTTGGAACCACATACCCCTTGGGTTGTTCCATATATATTTCTTCTTCCAAATCACCATTTAGGAAGACTGTCTTGACATCCATTTTATGTATCTCAAGGTCACGCAACGCTGCGATCGCAATGAATACCTGTATGGACTTCATCTGAGACACCGGTAGTACGTGTCAAAATAGTCAAGGTCTTTCTTCTATCGATAGCCCTTGACTACCAACCTGTCCTTGTACTTATCTATAGACTCATCTGCTTTATACTTCCATTTAAGTATCCATTTAAAACCCAACAGTTTATTTCTCGGAGGAAGATCAACCAATTCTCAAGTATGGTTATGCATGATGGAGTCTATTTCACTCTCAATAGCTTTTTTCCAGGGCGGTGCCTCTGGAGTTGACAATGCTTCAGCAATTGTCATTGGTTCGACATCAACCATATAAGCTACAAAGTCAGAACCGAAGGATTTATCCTTTCTGACCCTTTTACTTCGCCTTGGTTCCATCTCTGGAGTCTCCAAGTTCAGAGAATCTGGAACACTAGTTTTCGGATATTCAGCCACTTCGAAGTCCACTAGATCTGAACCATCTAGATCTGGGCAGTTAGTAACTCCTGGTTCCTGAGAGCTTTGTTCATAACTTCGTTTGCGAGAGGTTATGTCTTTTTCCTTTCTAGAAAAAGTATCCTTAAAGAATTGAGCATTCCTTGATTCTATGATTGTACTCCCGTGGATATCTGGAATATCTGACTTATGCACTAAGAAGCGATAAGCACTACTGTTATTTGCATATCCGATGAAAATGCAATCTACAGTCTTAGGCCCAATCTTGACCTATTTTGGCTTGGGCACTTCGACTTTTGCCAAACAATCCCCCACCTTTAAATATTTATAGGTGGGTTTCTTTCATTTTCATGATTCATTTGGAGTTTTGTCCTTACCCTTATGTGGGACTCTGTGAAGAATTGTATTAGCGGTAAGGACGACTTCTCCCCATATATTTTGGGGTAGACTAGAGTTGATAAGCAAGGCATTCATCATTTCCTTCAATGTGCGGTTCTTGCGTTCCGCAACACTGTTTGACTGAGGTGAGTATGTATCCGGCATTTGATGAACAATGCTCGATTCAGCAAAATATTCCTCAAACGGCGCTACGTATTCTCCCCCTCTATCGCTATGAATGGTTTTATAATGAATGCTAAGTTGGTTTTCAACTTCTGCTTTGTAACGTCGGAACGCTTTAAAGGCTTTATCTTTACTTTTCAACAAGTAAAGGTAATAATATTTTGTGCTATCATCAATGAATGTCACAGAGTACTTGTTCCCTCCCCTAGTTTGTGCAAACTTCAAATCACATATATCTGTGTGAATAAGTTCTAGATAAGCGGTATTCCTTTCGACGGATCGAAAAGGAAGCTTTGTGAGTTTTGCCTCTACGCACACCTCACACTTATTTTGAGGGTTTACGTCGATAGATGACAACAACTCCAACTTAACCAACCTTTGGATGGACTTGTAGTTAACATGTCCTAATCTATGATGCCATAAATTAGAGAACTCAAGCAAGTAAGAAGAAACTCCAATATTATTGCTTACACGTATTACATACATGGCATTAACTTTGAAGAGGCCTTCACAGATGAAGCCTTTTCCCACAAAAGTTCCATTCTTGGTGATTACAAACTTATTGGACTCAAATACTAGCCTAAAACCTGCATTAACCAATAAATGACTTGAAATTAAATTTTTCATAATCTCAGGAATATGCATCACCTCCTTCAGAGTGAGCTCCTTTCCAGAAGTCATCTTCAGGACTACCTTTTCTACCCCCAACACGTCAGAGGAAGCGTTGTTACCCATGAACAACTTCTTGTTAGTAGCTGGTGTATAAGTGGAGAAGGCATCTCTATTGGAACAGATGTGTTTGGTAGCACCCGTGTCCATCTACCATTTCATGAGATTCTCAAGAAGGTTTGCTTCAAGCACCACCGTCGAGAACTCCTCAATCATGTCGTCCAGAAGCCTGTCTTTGACGACATTAGCCTGGGCCTTGCCTTTGGCCTTGGCCTTCTCTTGTTGCTCAATCTTCAGCTTGCGGCAGTCCTTGATCATGTGACCAGGTTTCCCACAATGGTGACAGTTTCCTTTGAACTTCTCCGCCGCTTGGGTCTTGTCGTCTTTCTGGAACTTGCGTTTCTTACCTGGGTTCCCTTTGGCCTCAGCCAGATTTGCCTTTGCCTCAGCGGGTTATTTTCCCCTAGGCAAGGCCTTCTTATTATCTTCCTGAATCTAGAGTTTGATAATAAGTTCTTCAAAGGTCATCTCCTTTGTCTTGAGTTTTAAGGAACTCATAAACTCATTCCACGAGGTAGATAACTTTTCAATCAGTGATGCAGCCAAAAACTGCTCATTTGGTTTCATACCTTCCAAATCCAGGTAATGTAGAATCATTTTGAATAACTGGACTTAGGACATCACTGTTTTACTATCCACCATTTGAAATTTTCAGGAATTTCTCAATGATGAATTTCTTTGTACCAGCATCTTGTGTGTTGTACTTCTTCTGCAGCTTATTTCATAACTCTTTGGCGGTGCCTACGGTGCAATACATCGTGTAGAGTGGGTCTGACAGGTAGTTCAAAATATAGTTCTTACACATGAAATCACTATGACTACATGCATCAAGAACCATTTTCATTCCATTAATGACATGGATACCTTGGCCCCCTTCAGCCATTTTAGTAGGCGAAGGGTCCACTTCATCTCCAGCTTGTGGAGGATCTTCTGTTAGGAAATGAGTCATTCCCATAACAATCAGATAAAATAGCATCTTATGCTGCCATCCCTTGAAGTTGGAGCCCATGAACTTTTCTGGGCCTTCATGGTGGAATCCAGCGGGTGGAGGAACTGTAACGTTCCCTTGAGCAGCAGGAAAGGCGTTGGATGAGCCTTGAACAGAGGTAAAGGCATTAGGTGTGCCTTGAACAGCAGTGGGGAAGGCAGAGGGGTTGCCTTGAGTAGCAACAGTAGCAGAATAAGAAGTGAATTGTTCTCTTCCAGTCATCTTTCTAAGCACTTACAACAATCTTGTCTTAAAATTGTGGGTTACAACAATTGCAGGAAACGGGAAGTAAGTAAATATTATAAATTGCTGGAAAAGATAAACTAAAAATTACAACAAACTGGAATCAAGAACGATACAAACTCCTTGTGATTTGCTGAGTCGAGTGATGACACTCTGTCTTTAAGACAAGATTTCCCCGTATATATCATTTTACGTTGTCGGGCAATAGTCTCCCAAGATACAACAACAACTTAACAAATGAGCAAAGGAAACTCAAGTGTTACCCTTGAAGAATTTTTGAGTATAGTAAACTTGCTAGAGAGGAAGAATAAGATGTCAGAAAATTTTGTAGTATTTTCTTAGTGTGTTCAATAATTGAACCAAAAACCTCAATTTATAATGTAATGAGATGACCCTTCAACTAGCCAACTAATGGTCATCAATAGCCATGCAATGGAACTTGATTGAGGGGTTACATTCAGTCAAATAATAGTTGAATTCATGTGCCAAATAATGGAGATTCAATGCTCCAAAACTGGCCCAAAAGTCAGAACTTTTCATCTTCCCGTCGCAGCATTCTAGCTCCGAAGCGCCGCGGCTCTGTGAATTAGCGCCGCGACTCCAGTGGCTGAAGACCCAATTAGCGTCGCAGTGCTCCGGCGCCTCGACTCCGACGGGGCTGCGTCGCGGCGATTTCTGACTCGTTTCATCTTACACTTCTTCCTTTGTTTATCAACGTGGAATACTTTGTCATTTGGCTAATAACCGTCCATCATTCTATGTCTCAAACGTTTCACTTACGTACCAATATCTCATTCTGGAACTTGCGATACTTGGCAGTACGTGTGCACGTGTGTGGAAAAAACGTTTCCGACGTGCGGGGCCCCAATTGTTCGAGTCATAAATAATGGGATAAACTTAATTTCATTAGTAAATTTTCAACACCTTTAGCTTGTGCAATAGTAGGATGCAATTTTTTACAATATTTGTTAACCATATATGCACCCCAAAATGAAGGAAGGGCTCTCAGGTTCCACCCCAGCTTAGTAAATAAGGCTCTTGATATGTCATTTAATGATCTAAAACCCAACCCCTACATTCTTGGGATAACACATTTTCTCCCATGCCACCCGGTGCTTTCCTTTTATACCAATTGTATTACTCCAGAAAAAACTTGGTAAATTTAATTACCCCCTTCAGTGGATTCATAAAAATCCCCAGCTCTCGAAGTTGGCTTAAATTTATTTCTCTTATTTTCCCGTTCGACCCAAAAAAATCCCCAAGCTAAGCTATACGATGTCTGGAAAAATATTTTTTTCCATAAGCTTTACACTTTAAAATAATATAAGCACAAATAATATGTTTGCTTTTTATTTTTTAATGAATTTTGTTAAAGGGTTTTGAGTTTTTGTTAGCTGACAATTCACAGCTAAAAAGAACCTAAAAATGAACGGGAACTCAGCAATAGCAATTCAGTAGAAATATTGGACATTCCTACAAACAAACAAAAAACTCAATGCTAGCTTTTTCTACTGCAAAATACTAATGCAACAAAATGCAGTTAGAATTTTCAATTGATATCCTCTACAACGAAACTATCAAAGTTTTGGACTGTCGGAACGTACTATAAAATATTTTTTCAAAGTCAATTATATTTTGCGGCAAAGTTGTGTCAACTACTCCACTTGCCATACAATATTCTACCAAAAATAAAGTGAAAATCACAATATAGCAGAATAGTAGTAATAGGACAATTTTCTTTAGTAACAGGATCAAATAAATCAGTACAATGACATACAATCAAATCCAATGGATACTGTTGTTTTGCTTTTCCAATTGCTGTTTCTTTATAAATATTTTTTTTGGCCCGAAAGGATATTTATATTAAGAGTTTAAGTTCTTTTTATTACAAGTGTAAAATTTTTTTTACATCACACGGTTATTTTTATCTGTTGTAGCATATAGATTACAAATTTCTCATGTTAAAGAGATTCACCGATAAATATCTTTCAAGTCACAGAATGGATGGTTTTGTGTCTATTACCAGTTCTTCCTCCTGAGTTGAGACCGATCATTCAGATAGATAGGGATAAACTAATGAGCTCAGATATTAATGAACTCTATAAAAGAGTTATCTATCGGAACAATACCCTTACCAATTCATTAACAACAAGTAGATCTACGCTAGGAGAATTAGTAATGTGTCAGGAGAAATTAGTACAAGAAGTCGTGGATACACTTCTTGATGGAATCTGGGGACAACCAATGAGGGACGGTCATAATAAAGTTTAGGTAAGGGGCTAACAAGAATACATCATCTCAAATAAATCAACAACCAAGGAAACAAGGCTGAAACACATCAGGCGATACAATGAATACAACAACCAGAATCAGAGATATGAGTGGATGTAATATGAATGTATAGGTGATGTAATGCAATGCAATATAATGCACTGGCCAACTATCGCATATCGTACACATGCTCTGGGCGGAATATCTCTCATACTCTCGACAGTATGACCCATAGGGGACCCGCAAAGTTTATGTACCCGTCACTTCGTATCACACAACCTAGAGTGACTCTTCCACCCACCACATCACTAGCCATTTCATATCACTCAACATAGAATGGCTACGAATCAATATGTCATAAGAATCAATGTTTTTTCTTTCTCACTTATCACCATCACGCCAATCACGGGTAATATCAATGTATCACGACATCATCATCACGCCAAACACATGTAATGTCAATGTATTGTATGTATGAATATCAAATTCAACACTAATCATGTGATGAATAAACATAATAACATTCGTAAATCAATTACCAATCTGACCTTTTTCCCAAATCTATACAATGCCACATCCGAAACACTTTTCCTTTGGACCGCATCGGTAACAACAATTATACATGTAAGAGAGGCCATACAGAATAATCACGTAGCAAATACTATTATAGAAATCCTCAGATGTTTCACTTTCCCTCTGACCATTATTAAAGTCAAATCACAGTTCATAATAATGATTCATGTAGAATGTGTATGAATGATTACTCTTGTGTATGCCAAATATGATGCTATTGAGAGGCTGAACCTATGTTAAAATTTGTATCAAGTTGCTGAGAATATGAATCTTCCTTGACTTGTGGGAAGAGATTTCAATGTAGTTCTAAATGATGATGAAAAGATAGGAGTTCCTATTATCCCCCCCCCCCCCCAGATTATGAAGATTTTGCAAACTGCATTGAATCATGTGAACTATTAGAAGTTGGTTTTAATGGAAGTCTATTTACATGGTGGAATGGAAGAGCTGGAGATGACTATATATTTAAGAGGCTAGACAGAGATCTAATTAATCAGGAAATGCAGAATTTGTTTGGTAGGTTGGATGTTGAACATTTAGCTAGAACAGGCTCAGACCACCATTCTCCTCTTCTTATTTCTTATGGTGTACAAGCACAACATGTCCTTTTAGATTTTTGAAGTTCTGGACAGACAATGAATCCTTTAAAGAAGTGGTAACACAACATTGGAGAGCACCTGAAACTGGGAATCCATTTTTACACTTTAAACTAAAAATGAAGAATATCAAATTGGCTTTGATGAAATGGAGTAAAGAAAATCTTTACTTCTGAAGACATTTTAAGCAGCTGATTATTAGGGAGGACATTGTCAAGATCAAAGAGAAACTGTTTGAAGAGTCACCTACAGAAGTTAACAGAATGGTGTTACATCAGGCACAAGCAGAATATAAGAGGTACTTGCACTTTGAAGATGAATTATGGAGACAAAAGACTAGTATTACCTAGTTTGAGAAGGGGGGGAGGGGGAAAGAAATACCAGATTTTTTCATAATCTGGTGAATGAAAGGAGGTAACAACTGAAAAAGATTCAGATCGAACATGGAGTATGGCTTGGTAAACCTGTCATACCTCAAATCTGAACTGAAACTCATCGAATTCGTGAAGGTGGTTTACTGGGGACCCATAAGTCCTCCTAGAAATATAACATAGTCCATCAAGCCCTATTCAAATAATTCTGACCCAGAATGAACGCACAATCCCTGAATACTACCAATAGTCTCTCTAACTGACTCCAACTTCCCTAAATCAATCACAGTACTACCACACATCTGTGGTGGCCAATTTAAATTTCTTCCTAATATGAAATTAATCATGTCAGTCACCCTTGAATCCACAAGCTGAGTCCTATCCAAGTTGTCAACTTAGTACCGAAAAACTATAACTTATGATCGCAATCTTCATGTTTCTCAACTCCTACCTAATACACAAATCTAATACAACCCCAAACTCTTCGATGTAAAACCTGTAGCCTCGTATAATACCCTTTAACCATCAAATCTCCTTTTGTAACACCTCGATATTCGCATAACAATCCCAAAGTTATAAAATCTTTTAACCACCATTCTAAATCTCATGCAACTACTCACAAGTCCTTAATATCTAAAAGTGCTCACCCAAGCTGTCTAGTCAATATTTCTCGCAACATAATGCACTACCACGAATACGGTCTTAACTCAAAAATATAACTCTAGCCTCTACATAATAGGGATTTCCACAATTCCTTTCTCTTAATACCACATTAACTCATCCACAAAAGAATGTTATGAATCTACCCAACTATGTACCACACAAGTCACTTCTATAAGCCTTAACATGTCGGTTACCTAAAATTTTCTTCTCACTAGTCGTTGATCATGAAAGGTAAGTCGTAACCTACCTGGAATGCCGAGCGGGAGTCACGCGAATCACACTTGCGCTTCGCCCTTCCGCGGATCACGGTCGTACTCGAAGTCTAATACTATCAAAATCTAAGTTAGAACAAGGAATTCACAACACCCATAACATCATACTAATCCTTAGAATCTAAACCGAATAAGAAAAAAAGGGAAAATGGCTTATAGGGGTAAAACGGTCATTTAAGAGTGAATTATGAAATTCAATGTTCTAGGAGTCCAATTCTACTAACCAATTTGCTAAATTAACTCAACATCATGCTAATATCATCTTATAAGCAAAACCCCCAATTTTGGGTATGAACCCTAGTTTCCAACATTCAATTTTATCAATAATAATGGATGATTCAAGCTTAACAACTATTAATTAGTGAACCCCAAGCTTAGGATAATAAAACCCATCAATAAATTTCCATTTTTAAGCTTAATCATCAACCAAATTCTAACTAGGTTGAACTCTTCTTCCCCAATTAGATTCTAGGTTATTTCCTCCATTTAATCAACTTAAAGAAACTAAATAAGGGTAATACAAGGTTAAGAAATCTTACCACCAGAAGAAATCGCTTGAAATTGCTTGGAGTCGTCCTAAGAGTGCTTTGGAGGTGTATTTTCGAAATGAGGAAGCGTAGGGTTTTAATGACACTTAAGAATCCCATCGTCCGCTATAGCGGCCAAAGGCCCGCGGCAACGGACCCGCGCCGGTGGCCCATCCCACGTCTGTGGTCAGACCTATGCCCGCGGTCCAACCGGCGCTTGTGGACCCAAGAAAAAACCCCAAAAGCTCCCTGTAGCGTATGGTCGTCCGCTGTAGTGGTCCCTGTCCGTTGGGGCGCACCACAGCGAGTACACTAGCAAACCAGTAAATTCCAGACTATTACAAAATCAACCCGAAATCTGACAATCACCCGAGACCTCCCCGACACAACCCAGATATGTACACATGTGTAAAAACATGCTACGAACTCACTCGCGATCTCGGAATTTCAATCGGAGGTCTATTTCTACAAGTCAACCCCCAACATGCTAAACTAGTTTTCCAACCAATAGCCAAAAATGCTGCCGAGGGTCTCGGGAACTAAATCAACTATACCACCAAGTCATAACCGACCCTCGGACCTCATAGAATCGACGGAGTTCTGAAAAAGGTCCGTTCACACAAAAATCAACTATTGGTCAACACTTTCATATTTTAAGGTTCTAATTTCTCAACTTCTACTAGAATCGTCTGATAACTTCGGAATTCGAGTTAATGAGGGTAAAATAGTCAAATGACAATTAACGACGGAACATGTCATTACAAGGCCCATGTGTTTTAGAAATGTCATCAATAAAGTGTTGTCAAGGGTGGTTCATGACAGGCTAGAAAATGTGTTACCAGCACTTATATTTGCAAACCAATCTGGATTTGTTAAGGGAAGGAATATTATAGAAAATGTGCTACTGACACAGGTAATATTTACTAATATCAGGAAAAGGGGCAAACCAACAAATATCATAATAAAACTTGACATGATAAAGGCTTATGATAGGGTATCCTAGTCCTTTCTCATTGCAATTGGGAAGAAAATGGGATTCTCATAAGGTTTTGTGGATATGGTATGGAGACTATTAGCTAATAATTGGTATTCTATTTTGATCAATGGTCAAGATCATGGTTTCTTCCATTCAACAAGGGGTGTGAAATAAGGGGACCCTTTATCACCTGCACTCTTCATTCTTTCAGCAGAAGTTTTAACAAGAGCCTTGAATTCTTTGTTTAATAATGATATGTATGTTGGTTTTGGGATGCCAAAGTGGAGTGCCAATTTAAATCACCTTGCTTATGCAGATGATACAATCATCTTTACCTCTGCAAATCAAGGTTAATTAGATATGATTATGCAGACTCTACAGGATTATGAACATCCATCAGGCCAGAAGATTAAAAAACTGAAGAGTGCATTCTATATGCATAGAAATGTGGCCATTGATTTAGTGCAGCTTGTGCAACAAAGAACTGGGATGAATAGAGTACAATTTCCTTTCATACATTTAGATGTCCCATTACTCATGCTAGGAGAAGAATATATGCTGGGATCATAAAAAAGGTGAAGGATAAGTTGCAAGTATGGAAGGGCAGAATACTTTCTTATGGTAGGAAATCAGATTACTTCAGTACTACAAAGCATCCCCATACATCTACTCTCAGCTGTGGTTCCTCCAAAATGTGATTAATGAGATACACAAAGTATTTGCAAAATTCTTTTGGAGCAACAAGAAAGAAGGAAAAAGCAGGCATTAGTCCTCTTGGCCAAATGTTTGCTTGCCTAAACAGGAAGGAGGTCTGGGATTTAGGTCCATGTTTGATGTGTCTAAGGCAGTGTTTGCCAAGATATGGTGGAAATTCAGGACTGGTAAATCTTTATAGACTATCTTTATGGGGAATAAATATTGCAAAAAGCAAATTCCTTTACTGGTTCAATGGAGAGGTGGATCTCAGGTATGGAAAATGATATTGGAAAATAGAGATCTGGTAGAGAAACAAATACGGTGGGAACCAAGAAATGGAACTGCTAGCCCATGGTATGATAACTGGTCTAAACTAGGGCCATTGTATCTACTAGATGCAAGTCATTAACACACATGCAGAAGTAGAGGACATCATGCTGGATAGAGAGTGGAACTATGGCCTAATACAGCATCTATTACCTAAATATTTGGTGGAACATGTTCAACAACAATTTGCTGATCCTATTATGAGTGAAGAATGCGATCATCCTTGGTGGTTGAAAACTTCTACTGGAAAATTCACAGTTAGCCGTGCTTGGGAGCTGGAGAGACCTAGAAAGCAAGATGAGTAGCATTTTAGAAACATTTGGGTGTAAGGACTTCCTTTCAAGATTGCCTTTTTTCTATGGAGACTGTGAAAGGCAAAGCTACCTATTTATGAAGTTTTGGCAAAATGTGGAATCTGTGTTGTATCTAGATGCTTATGTTGTCCTACTCCACAATTAGAAACATTGGATCATTTATTCCTTACTGTAATTTTTTCCAAGAAAGTATTGAGAGTATTACACAAATGCAGCAGGTGTTCAAGACCCTTTCATACAAGTGAAACAAATAATATACAAATGGTGGAAGATCAAAGCAAATGAGATGGTGACAACAGTATATCAGGCAGCACCAACAGTGATTTTGTGGTTTATATGGAAAAGAGGGAATGCGGTACTGTATGGTGGAACTTACTCTTTCAACATATTAATACATGATATTAACCAGACTCTATACATGTTGGCAAGATTTAGATATCCATGTATGCAACAACTACGAGTATCATGGCCTTTGCTGGTTCAGTATTTGGAAAACTTCAAACCTCTCATGGCTTATTTATTGGTGTATTGGCATACTCCACCTGCTGGTTGGTTCAAATGTAACACAGATGGGACATCTAGGGGGAATCCGTGTCCATCTTCGTCTGCCTTTTGTGTTAGAAATCAGGATGGGAATTTGATTTATGCAAGGGGAAGGAGATTACCTGATACAACAAATATGGTTGCAGAAGCAGTGGCTATAGAGGAAGGACTGGAATTCTGCATTGAAGACTGCTAACCCGTAATTGATTGCTTGAAGAATCTCATTTAGAATTGATAACATTACATCTGGTGAGAGCATTGAGGTGTTTAAAGATGGAATCAATCCAAGGCATTAAGTCTGTTTGGCATGATCACTCTATTGCTCCCAATGCTTATGAAAGATTCGATTTCCTGGTTTTCCCTTTGTTTCCTTAGATATCTTTGCACTGCAGAATTAGATATCTGCAGGTTTCTCGTGTTCTTTTATTTCTCCCCTTGTAAACCATTCTTTTTTATTTATGGAATAAGCCACCATCTGGGAGTGGCCTTTTGATTAAAAAAATAATCATAAATTCATAGAATTCTCTACCTTGCCAAACACTATAATTTTTTAAACTTAAAAATGGACGGGAACTTATCAATAGCAATTTAGTAGATATTCTGTACATTCATGCAAAAAAATAAGACAATACATCTATTAGTGCAAAATACTAATGCAACAAAATGCACTGAGACTTTTTAATTGGAATCCTCCACAACAAAAACTACCATAAGTTTTGGGCTAAAAGCCCAAAAAAGATTTGACTAGTAGTAAGGAAAAACAAAAGAGGGTCAAAAATCAACAAAGAGCGCTAACGAGCAAGAAAAGGGATGAGCTAAGGCGCAATGGCTTTCGGGGGAGGAGGGGGGGGGGCGGGGAATCAGGGAAGTGTTAACGAAGCAAAGCTTCTGCCGCAACAAAGTCATAGACATAAGTGCTAATTACATCAACAATTGGCTACTGAATTTTTAAAAGATAAGCAGAATTGCTAGCCTTGAAACGTGAAGGAAAAAGGAGGATTAATTGAGTTTATTTTGCTGTCATATTATGGCGTGAAACAGAAAAACAAAGACAAAGTGTTGCAGGCATCTTTCAATTCAAGGGTAAATTTCTTACTAAGTTTGCTTAAGCTTCTCCTCGGCGTGTATGTAATTTAGTTGGGTACTAAAGGAGGTATAGCCGACAGTGATCCGATATGATTTAGAATTATGCACATATTATAAAGAAAAAATGGAATTAAATGAATAAATTGTAGAATAGGTCAGAAGTTATAGATTAGGGATTAATTGAGTTACTCATAGCATGGGTAAATATAATTCAACGAATTGAGAGTTAAACATGAAACCCTGAGGAATAAGTATTTTTATGTAGTTACGAATTAGTCTAAACGAGAAAATTAACACAAGATCGATATCATGTGATTATAAATTGATCGAAGGAAGTCGTACGGATTGCTCGATGTGACGAGTTTGGTACTTCGACATGAGTACTGTGACTAGTAATCTTACCGCAATTTGTGTTTTCATAACCTGCATGATTTATACATGATTTTGAAAACCAAATCGGAGGGTCACGACACCCGGTGCCTTACTCAACCGAGGGTCACCATATGTTACTTACTTACTTATTATCAGACTTGTCATTGGACGAGGAGGCCACATCAATACACATCCGTAAAAGGGAATATAAAGCTTAATTCAGGAAGGGAATCCAAAAGAGTATATACATATATACGGGGTGACAAGGTCATCATGATAGACTGACAACCAAAACTATACATAGGACAATGTCTGCAAAGCCTCCAAAATGAAATATTTTCATAGTACATAATTTGAGACAGGGCCCCCGACATACACAAAATTATAAAAGACATACATACATACCCTGACTCAGTAATGCTCCGAAAGAAGATGGAGCACACCAACCAAAAGCTGATAGTAAGGAATAACATACTGTGGAGGATCCTCTATCCGTCTACCTGATCTTGCATGTCATGAAATACAGTGTCCCCTGGCAAAGGAACATCAGTACGAATAATGTACCATATATGTAAGGCAGAACTAAAACATAACATTAAGACATTATCAATGAGAGGGATAAGAATCAATCTAAAACCTCTAAATTGCCACTGAGGACTATGATATGCATAATGACTATACTTAAATATAATACCACTTTACAATGCAATATTATATTGAGCCGCTCCTGAAGGCTAATATCAATATTGTAAACTTTAACTGCCCAACTGATCAGTGGTAACTGCCCGACCGGTCATAACTCGATGGTAAGGTAGGAATACCATAGTCATACCCTTATAGATATTGTATATGCATATATAACACCATTGTTTGTTTACATAAATACATACAATGCATGAGAAGCCTCTTAGGACATTAGAACCTCATTCAGAGTGACTTATAGTTTATAACCCTCCGAATACGTTATGAACATCAACATCATTATCATTTGTCTCAAAGGGACTTAAGAATAAGATTTAGACATGCTTTGAATACATAACATAAGAGATGAATAACATGTACATACTTAACTACTAAGAGTAGAACCATTTATGGAATACCATTACTTTATGTTTCGTTAGTTGGATCATACAAAAAGAAGGAAGGATTAGCCTTAACATACCTTTTTCGTTTACTTAACGACTCAACGTACTCTTACCGTAGCCCTTCAATCTACAATATTGACAATAGGGCTATGGTTAACTCATGGAAAGACTTAAAACACACTACTAAGCTAGTAACTAATTTCTAGAAAATTGGGCAGCATTTCCCCTATATCTTTCATTTCCTTTCAATTAAAAACAACACCAAACATAACAAGAACAACATCAACAACAAAATATCCCTTTTAACTAGGTGTGCCTTCTCCGACTCAATCAGGGGGCTAATCTGTTCGACCAAGCGATCTTTTTATTCTTGAATCCTGTCCAATTCAAGTCGGTCCAAGGCTCTTTCGATCTCGGAAGTTACTACATCAAAAGCCAGCCGAAACCTAGCTTAAAACCCCTCCAAAACAATCTCATTCGCACTGGACCTCAACTTCACTTCCAAACCTTAGTTTTTCATGTTCTCTTCATTACCCAAGCTTACTATAGTGCAAAACGAATAATACTAGGTAGGAGATTATAAAACATACCTTATAATACTCCAATAACCAATTTTCAGAGGTTACTTCACTGTGAAGAAATCCTTAATCAGCCAAGAAGGGAAGAGGAGTAAGATAGCAATCACCTTAGGATTCTTGATCGTATTTCACCTTCGTTACACTCTTGGGTGATAGAAAACTCTTTAGAGAGAGTTTTAGAGGTATTAGGGTTTGTTTGTAGAGAGAAAATCAACCTGGAACTTTAAGGAGAATTTTACGAAATTTCACTTCACTACTTGAGCTATGGAGAGGAGAGAAGGGATTCCCTTTTGCTTGAACAATGAGCTATAGAGAAAGGGAGAAAAAAGAACATCCGCGGTTGTTCCTTGGTGGAGACAATTGTGAAAGAGAGAGAGAAGATAAAGAATAGGTGTTTGTTACAATTCATTTTTAATCTTGCGGTAAGAACGTATCAATAACTTGGCTATTTGTTTGATAATAGAGTCGTCACCTAATTTTTACGGAATTAATAAATTATTTTTAAAAAGGTATTATGAAACCTTGTTTTTGAAAACCAGAGTGAGGATAAGGGTTCGATCTCAACTCGTCACCTACCTGTCTAAAATAGCCACAGGCTCCTCCTCGAACTCTAGATTCTGATCAATCAATACTAAGTCCCACTGGCTAGTGTAAGAACTATCGGCATGATACTTCTTCAGCATAGATGCATGAATGACTAGATGAACGCCCGAAAGAACCGGTGGCAGAGCCAACTCGTATGCCACCTTTCCCACTCTCTGAAGAACCTCAAACGGTCTGATATACCTCGGACTGCACTTCTCTCTCTTGCAGAATCTCATAATATCCTTCATGGGTGAAACTTTCATAAGAACTTTGTCACCCACCATGAACTTTAAATCTCGAACCTTCCGGCCGGCATACGCCTTCTGCCTGCTCTACGCTGCCAGGAGCTTGTCCTAGATCGCCTTCACTCTCTCTAAGGACTCCCTCAACAAATCAGTACCCCAAGGACAAACCTTGAAAACATTAAACGAACCAATAAGAGATCGACATCTCCTACCATACAAGGCCTCGAATGGTGCCATATTGATACTAGAGCGATAGTTGTTGTTGTATGAAAACTCTACTAAACGTAGGTGTTTTTCCTAATGACCACCAAAACCAATCACGCAGGCTCGTAACATGTCCTCCAATACCTGAATAGTAAGCTCGGACTAACCGTCAGTCTGAGGATGAAATGTTGTACTGAGATCCAAGCGAGTACCCAACTCTCTCTGCAACGTCCGCTAGAAATGCAAGGTAAACATAGTACCCCGATCCGAGATGATAGAAATAGGAACCCCATGAAGATGAAAAATCTCCCGGATGTAGATATTAGCCAACTTCTCTACATTATACGTCGTCTGATCTGGAATGCAATAGGATTAATTTTTTTAAGAGTAGTAAGAGGGAGGAGAAAGATCTTTTGAATTATTTGATACTAGCATATTTAGGCCTGAGTTTGAGTAATACTTTCCTGTGAATGCTTGAGTTAATTTAGAATAGCAGACTTTCTGACACCTAGACTCAGGATTGTGACTTTGTATATAGCTTATTCTTATTTTGTAATTCGTCATGACCCTATCTGTCTTAGAGTAGAACTGATCCATCTTGATTGATACTTGTGCCATGTGCGGTGAGAATTTTCTTGCATATATTCCATGTTTTGAATCTTAGTCTACAACTTGCCATGCATGTTATTGAAGTGAAACAAAAAGTGTTTCTATGTTTAGACGACGACGATAGGATTTCTTTGGTATGTCCTGTTAATTTTAGCCTTTTCAAATATTATACCACTAGTTAGCTCTTTGAACCTGTAGCCTTTTGTTTGGTAGCTGTATTTTGCCTTGATCCGTTTATTGAATCCCTAGTTTTTGCACCCTGCTTCCTTGAGCATTGCACCCTGCTTCCTTGAGCATTGTAGCTTAGACTATGTTATAATTGTGAAATCTAAAGAAAGGGATGGTCGAGTGTAAAATGTGACCAATGATAGCGGCAAAGTGATGAAAAGTCCCTCTTAAAAAGATCGTGACATGAAGAAAAAAATGAGAATAAGAAAATTGCTTGAAAAAAATATATTTGAAGTGTTCTTGATATGAGGGAAATACTTGTGAAATAATTGATGAAGAGAGTCCTGAAAAATAAAGTTAAGAGCAGAAATAATGGGTGAGTCTAAAAGTGCAAGGTGCTAAGGGAAGTGTAAGTCACTATTATATAGTTATCCTACCCGTCCCTTAGCCAACATTACAACCTGTTAAAGTCCTTTTGATTGTACTCGAGCACACTTAATTATTAGAGATGTACATAATGGGAAAGTTTATGGTTCTTTGTGCATACATGTGAATTTTTTGTGAGTTTGTGCTTTGATGCTATGTCCTTAAATTACATTCGATTCTTTGATTTGAGTGTGTGGACTGCTTATTCTTGTGAGGGCACTTATTTCATGATAGATAGGTGATTTTATTAGATTTATTTGACAGAGTAAGTGAGCGAGCTTAATGTTGATGAGTAAGAGTTTGTCTTTGAGGTTAGAAGATTGTTGTTTGATTAAGTTGACTTGTATATGTTGTATGATAATCAGGAAAGTGTATATATAATGGTTTGAGTTGCTATAGGGCCTAATTATTGGTATCAACCAAAGTGGTGGTATTCCTAGACTTAATTTATTGAGAGTGGTTTTAGTGCTTACTCGAGGACGAGCAAGAGTTTAAGTAAGAGGTGGTGATGTTCGGACAAAAATACATATATTTTGTCATTGTTGCCTCACATTCTAGTACTTTTAATCGGCTTTTGAATATTAATTATAGTGGTTTGTGCTAATATTATATTTTTACTATGTAAGAATAAAGCGGCGTGAAGATGAAAAAACTTGAAGCAAAAATTAAATAAATTGTGAAACAAAAAGAATGGAGAAAGAGAAGGAAACAAAGGGGGGACAACATTTGGTGTTTGTCCCCCAAGTGAGTACAAGAAAATTGACTAAAGTTGCAACTTCAACAATTGAATAGAATATTTATGTTATGGTCAACAACATCCCGCTGGGCAAAGCCCATAATGAGGCACTGCCTTGATGTGTTGCTCGCTCAGCGAGGCCATCATATCCGGGTTTTAAGATTCTCCCGATTTATTTTGGACTCAGTTATTTTTTTTGGGCTTTTTCCTACACCTATATAGTCCATAAGACATAGTTTTTAGACAGTTGTTGACATGGAGAGAGCTTGAAGCCACCGTGGAGGTAAGAGATTATTGGGTTTTAGATTTTCTTCTATATACCACTCGTTTTTATATTTTCTTTAGATGGTTTGTTATATTTCCTCCATGTCTACGTGGAGTTAAACTTCTCATTTTAAGTTTTGGTTCTTTCATGAACATTGTTATTCCAATATTAATTTCAATTAATTAGCTTATTATATTGGTTTATTTATTTAATCCTGAGCTTAATTATTTGGTTTCTTGATCACCAATCGAATACTATCTGCGAATCTTAGCTTGAACTCAAGAGAGGAATTCTAGGATAGCGATAGAGTTAAATAGAGCAGGATCTCAACCATGGGCATCGGGAAATGAATTTTTGTCTAGGATAGAGATATACCTAGTTTGCCATGCTTGAGTGATATATAGGAAATATAAATGCATTTGTGATAAGGTTCATGACCATTGAGATATAGGCATGAAAGTAATACAAATAGGCGGCTAGAGGACTTGAAAGATTTGTAGTCGTAATATAAACCATGTCAATCAGTAAACTAGATAAATTAAGAAGTTGAATCAATTGAAGAATATAACGTGATTGTTACATAGCCCATATCCCTAGATCGATTTCATATCATTGATAATATAAAAACCCGCTCTTGCTTTGTCGAAGTTCATTATTTGTTTTCTTTTTATTTTAATTAGTTTAGAATTACAACTTACGAATTTCCTCTCTTGTATAGATGATTCAGATCATTTAATTTAGCTAACGGTTAATCATAAGTTCCTGTGGGTATGATATCTGGACTTTAAATTCTATATTACTTATACGACCGCGTATACTTGCGTGTGCGCTTGTGAGAAACAAAACACAATGTTCCCCGACAAAGGGACGTCAGTACGAATAATGTACCGAATATGTAAGGCGGAACTAAAACATAACAATAAGACATTATCAATGAGAGTTCAACCTGAAAATTCTAAATTGCCACTAAGGGACATGATATGCGTAATTAATATACTTATATATGATGCCACTTTACGGGGCTATATTATATTGAGCCGCTCTTCAGGGCTAATATCATTATTGTAAACTTTAACCGCCTAACTGATCAGTGATAACTACCTGACCGGCTGTAGCTCAGTGGTAAATGCATAACTGCATGACTGGCCATAACTCGATGATAAGGTAGGAATACCATAGCCATACCCTTATAGATATTGTATATGTGTATATAATGCCATTGTTTATTTACATATACACATACAATGCACG
Organism: Anisodus acutangulus; assembly: GCA_029783415.1. Lineage (NCBI taxonomy): Eukaryota > Viridiplantae > Streptophyta > Magnoliopsida > Solanales > Solanaceae > Anisodus > Anisodus acutangulus. The sequence continues at coordinate 14,827,467 of CM056511.1, read as the reverse complement.
AGGAGCCTCTTAGGACATTAGAACCTCTTTCAGAGTGATCTATAGTTGATAACCCTCCAAATGCGTTATGAACATCAACATCATTATCATATGCCTCAAAGGGACTTAAGAATAAGATTTAAACATGATTTGAATACACTACATAGGAATGAATAACATGGACATCTTTAACTACTAAGAGTAGAACCATTTATGAAATACCATTAAGTTTATGTTTCGTTAGTTGGATCATGCAAAAAGAAGGAACGATCAGCCTTAACATAACTTTTTCGTTTACTTAACGACTCAACGTACTCTGCCCGTAGCCCTTCAATCTACAATATTGACAATAGGGCTATGGTTAAATCATGAAAAGACTTAAAACACACTACTAGGCTAGTAGCTCCTTTCTAGAAAATTGGGCAGCACTTCCCCTCTATCTTTCATTTCCTTTCAATTAAAAACAACACCAAACACAACAAGAACAACATCAACAACACAATATCCAAGTTACTACATCAAGAGCCAGCCGAAACCTAGCTCAAAACCCCACCAAAACAATCTCATACACACTGGACCTCAGCTTCACTTCCAAACCCTAGTTTTTCATGTTCTCTTTATTACCCAAGCTTACTATAGTGCAAAACGAATAATACTAGGTAGGAGATTATAAAACATACCATATAACACTCCAACAACCAATTTTCAGAGGTTACTTCACTGTGAAGAAATCCTTAATCAACCAAGAAGGGAAGATGAGTAAGATAGCAATCACCTTAGGATTCTTGATCGTATTTCACCTTCGTTACACTCTTGGGTGATAGACAACTCTTTAGAGAGAGTTTGAGAGGTATTAGGGTTTGTTTGTAGAGAGAAAATCAACCTGGAACTTTAAGGAGATTTTCTGAAATCTCACTTCACTACTTGAGCTATGGAGATGAGAGAAAGTATTCCCTTTTGCTTGAACAATGAGCTATAGAAAAAGGGAGGAAAAAAAACATCCATAGTTGTTCTTTGGTGGAGAAAAATGTGAAAGAGAGAGAAGATAAACAATAGGTGTTTGTTACGATTCATTTTGAATCTTGCGGTAAGAACGTATCAATAACTTGAATATTTGTTTGAAAATAGAGTCGTCACCTAATTTTTACGAAATTAAGAAACCATTTGAAAAAAGTTATTATGAAACCTTATTCTGATCAAGCAATACTGAGTCCCACTGGATAATGTAAGAACTATCGGCATGATACTTCTTCATCATGGATGCATGAAAGACTAGATGAACGCCTGAAAGACCCGTTGGCAGAGCCAACTCATATGCCACCTTTCCCACTCTCTTAAGAACCTCAAACGGTCTGATATACCTCGGACTGAACTTTTCTCTCTTGCTGAATCTCATCACACCCTTTATGGGTGAAAATTTCAGAAGAACCTTGTCACCCACCATGAACTCTAAATCTCGGACCTTCCGGTCCGCATACTCCTTCTGCCTGCTCTACACTTCCAGGAGCTTGTCGTAGATCACCTTCACTCTCTCTAAGGACTCCCTCACCAAATCAGTACCCCAAGGACAAACCTTGAACGCATCAAACCAACCAATCAGAGATCAACATGTCATACCATACAAGGCCTCGAACGGGGCCATATCGATACTGGAGTGATAGTTGTTGTTGTTGTACGCAGACTCTTCCAAACGTAGGTGTTTTTTCCAATGACCATCAAAATCAATCACGCAGGCTCGTAACATGTCCTCCAATACTTGAATAGTCCGCTCGGACTGACCGTCCGTCTGAGGGTGAAATGTTGTACTGAGATCCAAGCGAGTATCCAACTCCTTCTGCAATGTCCGCTAGAAATGCATAGTTAACTGAGTACCTCGATCCGAGATGATAGAAATAGAAACCCCATGAAGATAAACAATATCCCGGATATAGATATTAGCCAACTTCTCTGCATTATACATCATTTGAACTGGAATAAAATGCACGAACTTGGTCAGTCTATCAATAATTACCCAAATAGCATCAAACTTGTCTAAAGTCTTGGGCAATCCCACAACAAAATCCACCGCGATCCTTTCCCGCTTCCACTCGGTAATGAACATGCTCTGAGTCACACTATCGGGACGCTGGTCCTCATACTTGACCTTCTGGAAATTCGGACACCGAGACACAAAATTAGCAATGTCTGTCTTCATCCTCCCCCACCAGAAGTGCTGCCTCAAATTACGATACATCTTAGTACCATACGAATGAATCGAACACCTAGAATTGTGGGCCTCCTCCATAATCAATATAGTTTAATCTCCCACACGAGGCACACACACTCTACCCTTAATCCTCAGAACACCCTCACTATCAATCATGTCCTCTTTGGCCACACTACTCATCACCTTATCTCGAATCTTGCACAATCCCACATCATCATACTGGTGTGCCCGAATCTGATCCAAAAGAGACGACCTCGCCTCCACGCAAGCAAGAATCCTACCCAGATTCGAAAGAGCAATCCTCACAAAATAGTTCGCTAGAGATTGGACCTCTAATGCCAAGGGACACTCAGAAACATCCAAACAAGCTAAACTCCCCATACTAACTGCCTTTCGGCTCAAAGCATCTGCCACCACATTGGCCTTGTCTGGATGATACAAAATGGTCATGTCATAGTCCCTCAATAGCTCCATCTATCGACACTACCTAGAGTTCAAGTCCCTCTAATTAAACACGTGTTGAAGACTGCGATGGTCGGTATACACTTCACAGTGAATACCATAAAGATAATGCCACCAGATCTTCAATGCAAACACAATGGCAACCAACTCCAAATCATGAACAAAATAGTTCTTCTCATGCATATTCAACCACCTCGATGCATAAGAAATAACCTTACCCTCCTACATCAATACACAACCCAACCCAATCCTAGAAGCCTCACAATACATCATAAAGTCCTTCCCCTTCACCGGGAGGGATAAAATCGTGGTTGTGGTCAATTAAGTCTTGAGCTTTTGGAAGCTCTGCTCATACTCATCATACCACTGGAAAGGAACCTCCTTCTGAGTCAAACACGTCAAGTGAGAAGAAATAGAAGAGAATCCCTTGATGAACCAGTGATAGTAGCTACCAAGACCCACGAAACTCCAAATCTTTATCATACAAGTCAGTCTAGGCCAGTCCCTGACTGCCTCTATCTTCTTAGGGTCAACCATAATCCCATCCTTGGACATTACGTGCCCCAAGAATGCCACATAACTTAACCAAAAATCACAATTCGAGAACTTAGCATACCCCATCTTCTCCTTCAAAATCCCAAGAACCACTCTCAGGTGTTGCTCATGGTCCTCCAAACTCTTCGAATATATCAAGATGTCATCAATATACACGATAACAAAAGAATCTAAGTACGACTTGAATATCCCATTCATCAAATCCATGAACGTTGTAGAGGCATTGATAATCCTGAATGACATCACCAAGAACTCATAATGCCCATAACAAGTTCGAAAAGTCATATTGGGCACATCCTCAATCCAGATCTTCAGCTGGTGATACCCGGACCTCAAGTCAATCTTCAAAAACACTGAAGCACCCTGAAGTTGGTCGAACAATTTATCAATACGCGAAATCGGATACTTATTTTTGATGGTGACCTTGTTCAATTATCTATAATCAATGCACATATGAATAGTGCTATCCTTCTTCTTCACGAACAAGACATGAGCTCTCAATGGAGACACACTCGACCGAATGAAACCCTTACTCAACAAATCCTGAAACTACTCCTTTCACTCTCTCAACTCTGCTGGAGACATATGGTATAGAGGAATAGAAATGGGTCGAGTACCCAGCTCGAGGTCAATACAGAAGTCAATGTCTCTGTCTGGTGGCATACTCGGCAAGTTTGAAGGAAAGACCTCCGCGAACTCACGAACTATTAAAAGAGAATCAAGGGAATGAGTCTTCGTACTAGTATCTCGAATATGAGCAAGATAAGCCAAACAACCCCGATCCACTAAATTCCAAGCCCGAATATAAGAAATCACCTTCCTAGGAGCAGGACTGGGATTACCTTTCCACTCTAACCTCGGAAGACCATACATAACTAGCGTGACCATCTTGGAATAGCAATCCAGAATCGCATGATATGGTGATAAGCAATCCATACCCAAGATAACATCGAAATGCACCATCATATAACTAAATCTACACAAGTGTCGTAACCCATGAAAGTAACTACACACATGCGATATACTCTATCAACAATCACAGAATCACCGACTGGTGTAGACACACAAATAGGAATAACAAGTATATCACATCATATCTCTAATTTAGCAGAAATATAAGCAGACACATAAGAGAAATTAGACCCTGGATCAAATAACACAGTACCAGCTCAATGATCGACAAAGATGATACATGTAATGACTGTGTCTGATGCTTCAGTCTCAACCCTACCAGGTAATGCATAGCAATAAGTGTGCCTTACCTTGGACTGAGTACCATGCTGGCCACCCCTTCCTGAATGAGCTACACCTCTCCTCGATTAGGATCTACCACGACCAGACTAATGGCCACCACAACCCGATTGAGATCCTCCCCAGCTAGTCTGACTACAACATCTAGATGTATGTGTTGGGGTCGTAGGTGCACGAGAGCCACCCGAAAATTGCCTGGGGCAATCTCTCCTGAAGTGCCCAACCTCTCCACAAGTATAACAAGATCTGGCCGCTCAGAGCTGCAGAATTTAGATAGAAGAAAATGAGATGTCATGGTCTGAATACCGAGACAGAGAACCCCTCGATGACTGGCCCCCACTGCATCCATCAATGATCTGAAGAGCTGCCTGAATCGGTCGATTAGGATGTTACAGCTAATATCACCCCTGATAACCATAACCACGAAAAGTAGAACCATTGAACCGTCCAAAGCGCCTAGCCCTTTTATCGGGCTCATGTCTAGGCAACTTGCCCCTCACAGACTCTACCATCCTAGCATGCTCGACAACGGTCATAAAGGAGGATCTAGAGGCCACCAACTATAGTGTAGCCAACGGGAGTAGAATAGACAACTCTCTAACAAAATATCTCACTCACTCTGCCTCAGTATGGAGTAGCGGTGTCGCATATCTCGATAAGGCATGGAAGCGAGTGACATATTGTGCAACTGTATAATAGCCCTAGCCAATCTTTTGAAACTCATCTCGCTGGCTTAAACACAAGCTCAAAGGTACATACTTCTCAAGAAACACTCTATAGAATTGAACCCATGTCAACGGAGGCGTCCCTGCGAGCAAACAATCAACATATGCCCTCCACCACTGCTAAGCGTCACCTCTAAACTGAAAGGCCACAAAACTGACTCCATGAGTCTTAGCAATACTAAGAGTATGCAACCTCTCATGGTTGCTCACTATGAACTCATACACGTCCTCCTCAGGGTGACCAAAGAATTTCAGAGTCTTCATGTTCGAAAAGTTCTCCCAAATCTTCCGCTCATCGCGGGTCGTAGATGTCCCACCAATAGGTTGCGAATTGAACTCTAGAGCACATGAACCTCATCTATACGCAGTACTGACATCGTCACAGAATGAATACCGGGCGTATGAAACTCAGGGTTCTAAGTCTTCCCCCTCCTGGATGAATTTGACAACCACCCGGAGTAGTAAGATGTGCGCATGTTTGAGCATAACTATCTAGAACACTCAACAACCGGATCAATATATCCTGAAGGACTGGTGTAGCAATAAACCCAAGCTGATCCTGGGCTGGTCCCACCTCCTCCTCTAGCATATCATACTGAGGCTCGATATAAGGCTCTGAAGACTCTGTCCTAGCACGAGCCTGACCGGCTCTCTGTGTTTTGCCCCTAACTTGTGCTGATACTATGGCTCTACCCCGGCCTCGAGCACGTGCACTACCACGTCCACACAAAGCCGGTGCCAGTGCATGTGCCCTCTCTCTCGCCATATCAGCACGAGTTCTCACCATTTGTGAAAGAATAGAGACAAAGGTCATATACTAATTGAATTCAACTTAGCACGAAAGAAATAGAAAAAAGTGAAATTTCCAAAATGTCCCATATCCTCTCGAAGATAAGTACATGCGTCTCCGAACCGATCCGCAAGACTCTACTTGATATTGCTCTTGTATTTAAGACTGTTTAACCTAGGGTTATGATACCAACTTTGTCACGACCCCTTTTTAGAAAGTCGTGGTGGAACCTACATAATCCCACCGGTAGGCGAACCACTTCTCAAATCATTCGCAAGATATGATATAAATAAAGTGGAAGAATACAAATACTAAAATCTTTGTCTCATAAATAATGCGGAAGAAAGTGATAGTTTGAAACATCCAACAACAACCCAAGTGATCTAGTTTGGGCATACAAGAGCACTAATCAAAACAACATAAGTCTGAGTAAATAGGTACGCTGACCAAACCGAATACACTTTCTGGATATATCTCTTCAATACGAACAAAACACAATAAATAGAGATAGAGTATCCAAAGGCATGCTGGAAGGAGCATCCTCACCCTGTATACTAAGGATCATAGCTCTGACTCAGCCACGTAGTCTTGCGGAGGTGAAAGGTACTGAATCTGCATTAAAAAAAATGCAGTAAGTGTAGCATGAGTACACAATGTACCCCTATAGACATCATAGGCCGACAACGACGGAAGATACATAATCAGAGATAAATACCAAGTTGACACCAAATAATCCTATGCTAATAGTTTAATAACCCAACTAAGTCACATAGTCAACATGTTGTTCATAGAGTCCAACAACATATCAGATATCAGTAGCAATTAAATAACTTTTAAAGTTCAAAATCCAACCAAGGTGTCCAAAATCATTCAATACACAGTTCATCAATAAAATGGCATAAATATGTATGATATGAATGCAATATATATGCAAGGTACCTTTCTCAACCGGATATACAGTATGTTAAGGTTTAATTATGATCCGTACACTCATGGGGGACCCACGAAGTCCATATACTGCTCCTAGCCAGTCGGAATTCCACACACGAATCTAACTAGAGCTCGTGACTTATCTGTCGAGTCTCAATCATGTTGCAAGTTTGAAACTCCACTCCCAACGTATCAATATCATCTCACGTGCCATAACCTCATATTACTCTTACATTTCCAGTCTCTTGATCACAACATATCCATACCACTCTCACATCAAGTCACAAAACGATGAGTGTATGTACGCAATGACAACACAAGGCAATATATCATGATATAATGAGATGCAATCAAGTATAGAGATGATGTACACATGTTTTCAAGGGTTCAACAACACATAGGCAAATCCAAGTCAATTCAGTATATCAATCGAAAGGATGTGTGATGAGTAAACAAATAACAGCAAACATGGCGACAAGCCCACATATGGCAACAAGCCTAAATAATCAGCAATCGAAACCAACATAAGATTCCCCAAATTATCCCATCATCACAGTTCAACACAGGTACCCACTCAGATGTTTATCACAACCGCTTGAGTTGGATCCCCAAACACACCCAATACCTCTTAATAGTTATAACTAATTACGTACTTCTATCAAAGTTTCGAAAAGCTAAATTATAGCCTACCTTAAAGCTGAACAAGTGCGCAAAAAAATCAAGCCTCTGAGACAACCTTGCCTTTTCTTTGCGCGTCGCGATAATAAAAGTTTATTCACGTGTATTGCATCATTAATATAAAGCTAACACAACAAAAACAAGACTTTAAATACACATCCCGAGCCCACATTACCAAGACTCAAACTTTAATACTCAAAAACCTCTATTACATACAAGGAAGTCACATCCTTTAATTAATTGCAAATCTAAACACAATCGAACCTCCAATTGAACAATAATCTAAAAGCCTCAATTTGAAACCCTAGATTTTCCCCCTTTTAGAAAACAATCTTCTATAATCAAATTAAGCTTAAAACATGATAATCTAACATAATTCAATCCTAATCCATGATACTAACACAATTTGATCCATAAATCTCCATTAAAATCATCATATAGCTCTCTTATTCTCACAACATGCATAACTCATCTTCTCCAACTCAATAATATACTAAACCACCATTAATAAGCATAGAATCATAAACTTTAATCAAATAATGAAGAAAACTCTTACTCAAGTGTTGAAAATGCTCTTAAGGCTTTTGTTATACTCCCAAAAATGGTGCTGATATCGAGATAGACTATTTTGGGAAGAATTTTTTGACCTAAGAATATTTATAGGACACCTGAACAGTAATCGGCCCCAGCGGAATTGACTCCTCTGGAGCGGACGCACTGTGATAAAAAACCTTCCGCTGGGGTGAGAGTCAATTGACATCTCGCCACGGCAGATCCGACTCCACTATGGCAGAACTCTCTCGACTCCTAGATTCCTCTTCGGTGAGCCGACCTTACTCCAAGGCGGATCCGCCGGAGCGAATGCTGTGCCGCCGCGGTGGACACTAGACATCAGTAGATGGAAACAGCCAAATCCTCCATTGAATACCCAAAATGCTCCCAGAACCCGCCGAATACAAACCAGACATGCACGTCTAAGTTAAACAGTGTTATAAACTCGCTCGTACCCTCAGATTTCACATATCACCGAGCTAAGGCATACTTTTCTAAAGAATCGTCTAAGACAAACCAAAAATCCAAACTTTACAAATATGGCCACAAAATACATCTGATTGCCTCGGGAAGTGAACCAATAACTCAACCAAGTCATAAATGACCCTCCAGAACTACCGGAAGTGACGGAACCCAGAAACGAATGCATTTAGCCAAAAGTCAACTTTGAGTCAAACTAACCAACTCTAAATTTTCAGACTTGGGTTTTTTCATCCGAAACTCATGAAAATGGACCTCGGGATCCATTTCACCCATCCCCGCGCATCAGAGAAAAGAGGGCCAGAGAGAGAGATGAGTGCGATCACGGTCGTTTGTGGTGGTTGTCGTTGTTGGGGTTGGTTTGGTTGAAGCTATTTCCGGCGTTGCAGTGGTAGTGTTCTGCCAGAGATGGTGGTCGTAGTTGGTGAACAGGGGAAATGAGAGAAAATGATACGATCTATATTGGAGAACTATGATACTGAAGATGAGCTACCATTTGTGATAGTTGTACCTGGTGCAATTGGTGTAGTTTACCGTTGTTGGAGAGTTGGTTTACAATAGAAGGACACAAGTTTCAGTGGTTGCACTTGGGTCCTTAAGTTTAGTTTCTTTAATTATACAATTACTCAAATCCTCTTTGTAATAGTTCTTTAGATCCCATAAGCTAACTAGGATTGTCTTCTATATATTCTACTATTGTAACCATTTTGGGGTTTTATGAATGAAATTACCCTTGTTTTTCTTAGCTTAGCTCAACAATAGTTGTAGCTTTGTTATTCAATTCTTAGCTCATATTCTATCTTGCTCATATTTACGGTTAACACTATGATTAATGGCTCTATTCTAGTTGACTTTCAGAGTGCTGAGAGGATTCCAACTGTTATCAACAGTAGCTTCAACAAATAGAGATCAAGCATTACTTGTGTCGCCGAAGGTTGCAATGATGCCATTTTAAATGTTTTGCAGGAGACAACGATATCATACTCTTCTATCCTTAATGTTCATCATTCCCACCTCATTGGCTCTTCTCATATCTCCAGAATTGGAGTTGATTTTATCTCCCCGGAAGAGGTTGATTTCCCTGAAACTCTAATTCCGGGTGTCACAGTTGCAAATGACACAGAGACTAGTATTATGAATTTGGTGTTAGAGGTTGAACTAGAGGAAAATGGAGCCAACAATGGAGAGATTGAATATGGGCACAAGGTGTTTGATGAATTGCCAGTGAATGATTTAGGGGGGATTTTTGATGAATTAGCTCCTAATTCTGAAGATCCAACAAGAACTAAGAATTGTATGGATCGAAACACCTATTTCACTATCCAGGAGGTCGAGAGGAAGTACAATGGAGGTAGTGCATGAAAGTATGTATGTCCTAGAGACAATCATTATTAGGAAAAAATATACTTGAACACATTCGTATTATTAATAAGATTAATATTTATGGCATTTGCGATTATTGAATTATTATTTATTTGTTTGTAATTATCTATTAATGTACATCTCTTGAGCTCACGTTGTCATTAACGAAGTGAGATATTAATGATAGAGCGTAACTCTTAAAATAGCCTCGACTAATGATCATTGAGAATGGAATATCGATGATATGTTATAAGTCGACATGTGGTCTACATCACATTCTTAGAGAATGTAGTATGTCTCACCTGCTACTAGTAATGGTTACTAGTGATGGACACATGAATACTTTTAGAAAGTATTGGTATACCCTGCTAATAAACTATTTGTTAGACATGTCAAGAGTGTTATCAGCGTGTGGAATATAAAGGTCCTTTGACTTGAGGTCAATACGCACCTTGTTTACAAAGTAATGTACTTTGACCCTATCCTAAACTTAAACTCCTTATAGGATAAGACACAGCTTGTGATGGGTACATTATGATGTAAATTAAGATGGTAATTGAGCCAAGAATAGGATCCATTCCTCGATTAGATATTCGAGAGAGCACTCAACTTCTCAGTGATATTAGGTCGACCAAGTCATTGGCCAATGCAAGAGACATATTTAGAATATGGTCTAGTTGTCGACTAATATAGATGAGATAAAGTGATCAAGCCATTTGGATAGAGACATGATAAATCCTACGCTTGATCGAGTGTGTCGCGAATGAAAGGAATTTATCATCTCACATAAAGGTTATGTTTGCTAGATTCATGTAAATGTACTTCATATATTGAGTTCGTCGTACGATGCAGTCTAAGAGTTCTGTATGGACCTTAATTGGATTAGTGTCGATATATGAAGGCCTATAGGGTCACACTATGTCGATTGTCTCTTCGATCTAAGGGTGTATTGAGAAAGTATTAAATATTCGATTTGGGATCGAGATTTTTAAATTGATAATAACTATGGGATGATTTCTATTAGATTGAAATTATTTAATTAAATCAAAATTAGATTTTGGATTTAATGTGCTGAATATATATATTAAATAAAAATGGGAAGCATAATTTTACATAAGGCACCGGGATGCCTGCTAGGCTGTGCCGCGGCGCCGGCCCGACAGTGGGCCCAGTCAGCCTGGTCCACTGCACCTCAGTTTTTGGGCCATACTTAGAGCCCAACCCTAATCTGATTTGTGACCTAATTTTAACTATAACTACAACACTCCCATTGTTAATTAAAACACATCAATTCTATAAACTAATTTTAGACTTAGAGTCTAGGACGAAACTCTCTCAAACCTCTGCCAAGATTTCCTGGCTTTCTTGACAGAAGAATACATCATAACATAGTGCTTGTAGTCGAAGGGACAGTCGCGTGTAATCCCTAAGTAAAGACTCCAGATTTATTAACCTGTAAGTGTTCATGTTTTATGTTACATGTTTTTGATTTTCATATAACCATACTAGAAGAAATTATTGGGGTAAGTAAGAACAAAATTTTAAACTTCCGTTGTGCCTTACTTATATGTTTGAACCCAACAAAACCCTACAGTGGTATTAGAGCCCAGGCTGGTTCAATGGTTATATAACAACTGAATAACATAATAATATGGGTTAAACATAAAATTAGATTAAAATAAGGTTTCTTGAAATCCTACAAATCTTGGCTGAACAATGTAGAACTTTTTATGTCACCCTAAATTATCTCCTATGCTAACTCGAGGAAGTCATTCCGTTCTAACTCGAACTAAGCCAAAAGTGCGGATATCCAGCTATTTGCATGGTGCACAGCAAAGAACGGGTAAGAATGGATGATGGTCGATATGGGCGTTATTGATAATGGTGGGTGATGATAAAGGATATGTGATTTGATCCCTAAATTGGATTTAGGGCTCGAACGATTTTAGAAAAATCAACACAAAAACGTTTTGTCAGGACGTCGACGTCGCGGCCCTATGGTAGGGAGCCGCGGCGCTTGCTAAAGTTTCAAGGCAGCGCCGCGGCCCTAATGTAATACAAAGGTTTCTGCCTTGCCAGCGCTGCGGCTCCATAGTGGAGCGCCGCAGCGCTAAAGCAAATTATAAATTTTCAGTTTCTGTCGTGCCAGCACCGCGGCTCCATGGTGGAGCGTTGCGGCGCTAAATGCTTCAGCTTCTGCCTCACTGGAACCGTGGCTCTAATGATTAGCACCGCGGCCCCATAGGTCCAAAAAAAAAATCAAAATATTTAACCCATGATTATTATTATACAGTATATTATTTGATAAGTATATTGTTTATGTGCTAAATGTTTGTCATTTAGATTACTAGTATAGTGTCCGCATTATACGTGTCTGGGTAGGCGGCGCTCAGTATTTGTTAAACCGCTTAATATCATGCTTTGGTAGGCGGTACCCAATAGGTGCTTAGTCATTTGCATGATAATTAAGATGTTTTGTTGGACATATCATGCTAGAGTTGATCTTGGTTAAAACCCTAAATTAAAATGTTCCCCAAAATTTAATACAAGTCTCATTTAAAATGAACGCGTCGTCCGTTATAATTGATTGTAGTGCAAAATCCTTTTCGGCGAGATGAGTATTTATGCCACAGCATTTTGCTCTAAGTCTACGAGGACTCAGACTCAGACTCTTTCATAAATGCATGTTAAATGTAGAAGTGGGTGATAAACCTTCATGAGTATTTACACCACAATATTTGCTCTATAAGGCAAAACTCACTTAGATACATAATTGCAGTCACATAACGGGGTTGACTTGCTAGGTTGTCTTAGCGCCACAGTGTCGGACAAGCCGAGGGACGCAAATTGATTGTTTAGAACATTCGGTCAAACAAGAGTTACAAATTGTTTGTAATTGATTTGGAGACCTACCGGGTTAAGCTATTGAAGTTATCAACCACAACAAATGCGGAGATAGCATAAACCTGGATCTTGGCCCATTATGACCATATTTGATATGAGTTTGTATTCTTCCATGGGGTCGAAGGGTATGTTAAAATAGTGGGAGCTAATTAAACTAAAGGCCATGTTAATTAGTTAACGAATGTGTTCAATAGAAATTATATTAGAGTTTAATTTCAAGTCTATCTATATCTTCAGTTTATACAAAATGTCGAATCTGTCACTGAATATGTTGGTCGAGACAAACAAGTTGACTGGATCAAATTACCTTGACTGGTTAAGAAATCTGCGATTGGTGTTAAGACTAGAATGGGACCAAGGCAAGTCTTCCAGAGCTTCACAACATGTTGAAGACCTTTGAACTATCTACCTCTAAAGATAAAGTCGTGCTCATAGTGGGATCTTCTAGCAAGTTCAAACCCAAGGGTAAGAACATGCAGAAGAAGAAAGGTAAGACGGTTGCTGCACCTACAGTTATGAAACCTAGATGAGGTGTTCATAAGAAGGCAAAGGTAGCTTCGGATGTGTGCCTCAACTGCAAGAAGAAGAGGCACTGGAAGAAGGACTGCACATCTCTAGGAGGAGGCAAAGCACTAGGTGCTCCTGGCTCTACTGGACAAGGTATGTTTGTCATTGAGATACATATGTCTATAAATAACTCTCACTGCTGGGTATTGGATACCGCATGTGGCTCACACATTTGTAATAATGTGCAGGGTCTTATTGACATCAGAAAGGTTGGACCTTGGGAGGTAGACCTGCGCGTGGGAAATGGAGCATGAGTGGATGCTGAACGCGTGAGAACTTATAGACTAGATTTACCTTCAGGATTTTATTTATAACTAAATAATTGTTATTTTGTTCCTTCATTGACGAGGAATATTATTTCTATCCCAGTGTTAGACATTGAGGGGTTTTCCTCATTTATTGCCAATGACAGTTATATACTGTCTTTCAATGGTTTTGTTTGTGGAAATGCTCCGCTTGAGGTACTTGAGTTGGTCCATACTGATGTATGTGGGCCATTTTCAACTCAAGCTAAGGGATGCTTCCCTTACTTCATTACTTTTACAGACTATTACACAAGGTTTGGGCATGTGTATCTTATGAAACACAAGTCCGAAGCCTTTGAAAAAATCAAGGAGTACAAGTCAGAAGTAGAGAAGCAACTTGAAATAAGTATCAAGACCCTTCGATTAGATCGAGGAGGTGAATACTTAAGTAAAGAATTTCTGGATTACTTGAAGCTTCATGGAGTCCAATCACAATGGACACCTCTTGGAACGCCAAAGATGAATGGTGTTGCTGAAAGGAGAAATCGAACCCTATTAGATATGGTTAGATCCATGATGAGTTTCTCAGCTCTACCAACATACCTTTGGGGTTATGCGTTGCAAAACTCAATTTATATTCTGATCAAGGTTCCATCAAAGTCAGTAGAGAAAACTCCATATGAGATATGGAATGACAAGAAGTCAACACTTAAACACATGCGACCCTGGAGGTGTCTTGCATATGTAAAGAAGATGCTTACTGACAAGTTGGAATCTAAATGTGAGAAATATTATTTTGTGGGGTATCCAAAGGAAACTAAGGGATACTATTTCTATCTTCTTGGAGAACATAAGGTCATTATTTCCAGAAATGCAACTTTCCTTGAAGAAGACTATGTCTACAAGAAACAGAGTTGCAGTAAGATAGAACCTGAAGAAATTCAAGAACCACAAGATAACACAGAAGTTGAACCCTTGTCAAAAGACCTAGACAATGATTCAGTGGGAGTATTTGATGAAGATTGGGTACTTAGAGTACGCCCTTCAGCCAGTGGGAGTGCTGTGAGAGATAGTGTAGAAATGCAAAGCACTCATACACAACCAATGAAAGATGATACAATGGTTGTACATCATTCCATTCAGGAAATACGTGAAAATGACATTCCTGAAAGCTCTCAAGGTGATGGATTGTCCAGCACACAAAGACCTTCTCACAATCAGAATGCAACAAACACCGAAATGCAGAATAATCAACTCCGTAGGACCACTAGGACTCATCGTCCCCCTGAAAGACTTAATCTCCTTGTTGAAACACACAATGAGATAGATATTCCTGATGATGATGAACCACAACCTACATCGAAGTTATGTTAGACATTGATTCGCAGGGATGGCAAGAAGCCATGAAATCTGAGATGGACTCGATGTACATCAATCATGTTTGGAACTTGGTTGATTTGCCAACAAGGGTTAGATCCATAGGATGCAAATGAGTCTTCAAGAAGAAGATTGATGCATATGGCAAGATACAGACTTATAAGGCAAGATTGGTGGCTAAAGGTTATAATCAACGGCCTAGGGTCGATTATAATGAAACTTTTTCACCTGTTGCGAAAATTAAGTCCATTCGAATTTTGCTTGCAATAGCCGCATACTATGATTATGACATTTGGCAAATGGATGTTAAAACTGTTTTCATCAATGGTAACCTAATTGAGGAGGTGTATATGATACAACCTGAGGGTTTTACATCCAAGATTAAGCCCAAAGCAGTATGCAAGCTATAGAAGTCCATTTATGGACTTAAGCAAAGCCTCAAGGAGTTGGAATATTTGTTTGACAAAGCAGTCAAATCGTTTTGACTTTCTTAGAAGCAAAGAAGATCCCTGCATTTATAGTAAGCGCAAGGAAGAGAATATTGTCTTCATTGTTATATATGTAGATGATATATTAATAATGGAGATAATAAGACTCTCATGCAATCAGTCAAGGAATGGTTATGCAACACCTTCATGATGAAGGACTTGGGTGAAGCCTGCTACATTCTTGGAATTAGAATCTATAGAGATAGACCTAATAGATTGTTGGGGCTGCCACAGTCCATATACATAGACAAATTACTAACTACGAAAAGGAGAAAATGAATAAATGTCAAAAACAGAAGAAACAAAAACATAGAAGGTATGAATTTTAAGTAAGACCATAACGTTAAACGAATTTCAGCCACTGGGAAAACAAACTTCCCCACTTACCTTTATGAATTACAGAATTAGCTACACACATGCTTCATACATCTGAATATTGTACTTCCGAAACATTGGATAAGTTTCCACACATTAAACATGGAAACAAACCAGGTCGGCAGACATCTTTTTCGTAGTCGATTTTCTTGTACGATAAATCCAGCAACTAAAGCAGGTAACTTGTTCGGACACAGGTGATACAGAACCTATTGAGTTGCTACGAAACTTTTACACTATCAACTCATAGATAATATGTCTATTTTACAGTCATTAAGCTCTATATTCTGGTGGAAGTAAAAAAATTGAAAAGAACGAACAGGGAATTGAAATCTGTAAGCAATCAAATAGGAAGCAGAAATTCTAATCTGAAGGCAACTTTCTCAACAGCCCAAGACTGCAGCAATAACCAACATCTTAACCGTCCCTCCACCCCCCCCCCCCCTGCATCTCCCTACTACAGTATTTATTTCTACATATTGCATCTTGAATATGCACTTTCTTCCAGAACCAAATTGTTATATGGATTCCTTGGTTCACAAAGCTGCAAGAGAAAAGAGTGACATCTACCAAATCCGTCTATAGCTCTCATAAATCCCCTAGATTACAAAATTAATGCAACTTGGAAATATCGGTAATTTAGCATGCCTCGGGGAAGTGATAGAATATGTAAATTACTTTGGTTAAGGGAGACCTGAAATTTAGTTCGCTAGAGATAGACTACTTTAGATATATCATGAATACTTTAAAGACCTAAAAATAATAATTTCTGAAGTTACCATATATTGAAATGCTTAACAAAGTAAAATTACTAACAACGGATAATTGTAATTGCATTTCATCAAGTTGAGCTAAAATTACAAAAACAAACTGCTACATCCCTGCACAAGATAAGGATAAATTTTTATTGCTAGCTGGGTAATAATTTAGATAACGCTGACAAAAGCTTATGTATCCTATCTGTGCCTCAGTCAGAGGGAATTACCAAAAGGGGGAATTGCAAGTTATGACTTCCTAATAGAGCACTATATTTGTGTATGAATATACTGGAACTTGTAAGATCTGATGACCATTTGTAAACTGTCATTTTAAAATTTGCTACTTTTATAGAAATTCAGCAATTCTGACTACCTTTTCAATTACTTTTCTTGTTTCCTTTTCAATAAATGTTCCACTTCAACTTTTCTTTGGGTTTTCTTCGTAGTTGAATTTGAGAAAAGATTTTAAGGAAATATGGTTGCAAAAGACCGTACGAAAACAACAGGATCTCCAAAAGTAGAAGTTGGAGAGATAGATACTAGTGCACCATTCCACTCTGTCAAAGATGCTGTCAACTTATTTGGAGATGGTGCTTTCTCAGGGGAAAAACTTGCAATCAAGAATACTCAATTTTTCTTGTAACTTATCCTGATTTACATCAATGAAGTCAGAATTCTGCATGCATGCACGCACCTCTAATTTGTGCATCAAAGTCATGGCCTCATGGGAAGTGCCAACTTTATCAAGTATTTTAAACATTTTTAGAAAGCGCTTAATGATTTGGGGATATTTTTGTTCGCTTTCTGCATTTTTTTAAAACTTTTGAGTTCAAGAATTTCCCGTTTCATCTAATAACAATTCTACATATTTTAGACTTATGGCCCATCTTACAACAAATGCTCAGGCAGAGTTGTAATCAATACTCTAGTTTCGCTGAAATAAGGAAGTGAATGAATACAACTACTTATACTTTTAATGGTTGAGTAAAGACAGATTGTACAATCATAGAGCCTCACTCCCCTTCCTCTGTCTTACTTTCGGAGGGTACTGGCAAAAGAAACACAGCTTCACTTAGCTCAGAAAGAGTTGAACAAGTTGAATAAGCAACTAACAAAATGCTGAAGCTACTAAAGCACACACACTTGTAGAGCTTGAAGGGGCTAAATAGACTGTTGAGGACCTGACCTACAAGATTGAATTTGTTTGTGAATCAAAGGATTCCACTATTAAGGCAACAGAAGCAGCAAAAAATCAGGTGAAGCAGCTCGAAGTGGCAAGTGATAGACCTGTTCTGGGAATGGATGGTTCTTCAAAGGGGGATGAAGAAACTGCGCGAGAGAAGTATATGGCAGCAGTTATTGACCTTGATAATGCAAAACAAGAGCTCAGGAAGATCCTTCTAGATAGTGATACAGCTATGGCAAAAAGAAGCTTTTGCTCTCAAAAAGGCGGCTGAAGCTGAGCTGTCTAAAGAAATTGTGGCTGCCCAGGAGTCAATCTGGCTAGCTAAAACTTGCATGTGTGCAGGGGGGGAGAAGGTGCGCTTAGAAGGTGGCATGAACGTGAGCAAAAGAAAGCAGGGGAAGCAGCTTCTCGTATTTTGGATGAAACACAAACCACCTCTGTATCATCTCCTCGTAACTACAGAAGTGAAAAGGAGAATGTACTTGAAACATCACTGGAGTCACATCTAATGAAGAACCGCCGGCAGAGAAAGTAATGGAACAACAGAAGCAAAACCTATCAGAAAAGAAGATGGGATTGCGCAAGTTGCAAAAAGCAAAGACATCAGCTTCAGTGGAAGTACTGATTCCTAACATCAGTGGCATATTTCATAAGAAGAACAACCATGTAGAGGGAGTTCCTCCTTCCTATCTTCCAGGAGAGAAGCTGGTTTGGTGAAGCACTTGGAAAATTTCTGTGTAAACGCTGTGTATATCTGAAACCTGTGGAACGACATTTCTTTTCCTTTTCACTTTTGACATTCTCTGAAGCGTCTGGAAGTAATTCTTAAGAAACCTATAAGAAGTACTTAGAAATAAGATGCTTAAGCTAGTATTAGCTGGCGCTCCAAATAGCTAGTTTATGCTTCTTGAGGTTAGCCGGTCCAAACCCAAGTTGCGTGTCAATTGATAAGATTGAAGCAACCAAATTACTGCAGTAGATAGACAATTGAAGCTGTGTATTAATCTGTTTCATGGGAGGAAAAGAAAAACTTAGTTTTAAATACTTCAGTAACTACTTTATTAAGCTTTTTGCGACAAAACAAACAATCAAGACTCTTCATCATAGCCATCCACTTCTCAGGGTTTCATGCTACTAGCTACTATGACGTATACATTTCAATAAATTCCACAAGGATGAAAAGTTTACAGGACAAAAAGAACCAGACCTGCAATTCAACTATTACCAACTTCAGACGGTGTCTTCGCCACAATTGACAATGCATGTAATCCATTCTGCAACTCATCTTGCAGTAAATTATATATCATTCTATGCCTCTTAACCAAACTCTTACCTTCAAATTCCTCAGAAACCACTTTTAAATTAAAATGTGTCTCTCCATCACTACCTCTAACCCCAGCATGCCCTGCGTGCTGATAAGATATATCTTCAACTTCTAACTCAACAGGCCTAAGTTCCTTATCCAATTTCTCCTTAATTCTCATCCCTCTACTCCTCAAACCACCAACACCAACACTTACATCATTTACACTAACTTCCGAAGTGGTTCCAGACTCAACATTTCCATTACCATTAATAACATCGGACAACGAATTCCTCGACTCCTCACTTGAGACATTCAATAATTCGCTCTGGTGGCCTAAATTATCACCTTTTTTCTCAGCTTCAACATACAACTGCAAGGCTTTTTTCTGCATTAACTTCAACATATTCAAAAACCCATTATTCCTAGAAGGAGTTAAGCTTTGTTGCAACCCTAATAGTACTGCAAAATCAGGCGAAACTCTAACAATCTCTTCTACAGGTCTTCCAGAAAGACCCTGAACTAACAAAGCAGCAAGACCTTTAGTCAATACCGAGTCGGAATCAGCTTCAAAGATAACGTTTTTATCCTTATCAAAATACGCCCTAACCCAAACCTGTGACACACAACCTTGTACCTTGTTTTCATTAGTCTTGTATTGGGTATCAAGTGGTTTTAAATTCTTGCCATAAAACAAGAGTTGCTCGTACTTAGCTTTTGGTTGTTCAACTGCTTGAAAGAGTTTAACGATTTCTTGAAGCTTTGGTGGGAGTTCTTCAACGGGTTGGAGAGATGAGGATTGTGGGGTGGCGGAAATGGATTTAGTGGAGATTCTTTCAATGGTGATGGGTCTAAAGAAGGTTAATTTAGTGGGTGTTGAATGTAAAGAAGAGGGCTTTAAAGATTTAGGAGATGGTGAATTAGGGTGGTGGAAGAGAGGGTGTGGAATTTTGGTGGAAATCGACATGGAGTGAAGATGATGGAGAAAGGGAAGGAGAGAAAATGGTTGATGTACAGAGGAAAGGAGGATTCGAGAGAAGAGACAGCCAAGAGATTGAAATGGTGCCTGAGTAGTCATACCTCCATACCCTAGTACTCCTAGACCACAAGGAAAATGTTACTCCCTCCGAACAAGTTTTTTTTTTTCAATCAAATTTATTTATGTCTTTTAAATATTTTTAAGTCGTTAATTATTGCAAGTTATAAAAAAATTATGTAATTTTTAAATATATATAAATTTTATTTTAAAATAATTTAAAGCTTTTATGTTCGAATTCACACTCAAAGTTTAAAAGTTTAAATTTCAAAATTTCACAAGTGACACATAAATTGGGACTGAGGGAGTAATTGTAGTTAATAATCCTTACTGTGTTTTCAGCCTTTCAAAAGGTTAATTTGTTTAAGGGTATATTCGTGTTATGTCTTAAATTTTCTTGTTTTCTTATATTACTTTGATGATCAAATTTATCGGAAACAATCTCTCTATCTCTCAAAGTAAGGGTAAGGTCTGCATATGAAAATGTTGTCATCCAAAGGATGGGGAAGGTAAGAATACTTATGATATTGACAACACTTATTGATGTCGATACTACAACCATAGAGCTGGGATCCGATGGAAAATTCTAGATAGTGATGATATGCGGGGGAACGGGTTGCACGCCTGCAACAGTTATTATAGCCAAGAATTGGGCTCTGTAGAGAAAGTTTAGTAGATCTTATTGGGGCAGGGTGGATGAAATGAAGGCTGGCATCTGGAGTCTTGTGCGACAAAAAGGTTCCACCAAAACTTAAAGGCAACTTCTATAGGGTGGTGGTTAGACCAACTATGTTGTATGGGGCTGAGTGTTGGCCAATTAAGACTTTGCACAGACAAAAGATGAAAGTTGCGGAAATGAGGATGCTGAGATGGATGTGTGGGCATACAAGAAGAGATATGATTAGAAATGATGATATCCGGAAGAAAGTGGGAGTGGCCTCGGTGGATGATAAGATGCGGAAAGCGAGGTTGAGATGGTTCGAGCATGTGTAGAGGAGAGACACAGATGCCCCACTGCGGAGGTGTGAGAGGTTGGATATGGACGGGTTCAGAAGGGGTAGAGGTAGGCCGAAGAAGTATTTGGGAGAGGTGATTAGACGGGATATGGCGCAGGTGCAACTTAGTGAGGATATGACCTTAGATAGGGGGTTGTGAAGGACACAAATTAGGGTAGAAGAGTAGTAGGTACTCGAGCGTAGTCCTACTTATGCTTACAAATTGACAATTGATAGTTGTAGTGTTATTACTATGTGTTCTTTAGTGTATTTTGTTTAGCTTATTTAGTTGTGTTAGCTACTGCTCCCTTTTGTTCGAATGCACTTTATACTGCTTTAATTCCTTATTGAGTCTGACCGTTTTTCTTGCTTGACTCTTTACACTTACTTTACTCTTGCTTTGTTTTGATTACCTAGCTTGTGATTATGTTTTGTTTTGAGCCGAGGGTCTCCCAAAAATAGTCACTCTACCTACTAAGGTGGAGTTAAGGTCTGTGAACACTTTATCCTCCCCAGACCCCACGGTGTGGGATTTCATTGGGAATGTTGTTGTATGTGAACTTTGTGGGTCCTCCACGAGTGTGCAGTTCATAAAATTTGAACATTTGTATACTGGAGGATAAAGGTACATGGCATATGCATTGCATTCATATCCTACATTCATTATGCATTGATTATTTGTAGCTCAGTAATGTGATATGGATCAGTTATTGGAATTTAGGTGATATCCTGATTAAATGACTGGAGTGATTGTATTGGACTAGATTGGGTTCCATGATTGGCTTATTCTTTGTGTAATGGCTAGGTGGTTATCCCTTTATGAGTCTGAGTACTCGTTGTTGAACTATGTTGTGGTCAGTGGATCTTATTAGTATTATTATCATGTCGGTCATTAGAGAACTAGATAAGTCTTATATTTCCTGATAATTGATAACCTTAGTTGATAGAGAGTCTTGTAAAGAACTAATCGGAATGTTGTTATGGTAGCTGGAATGCTGTTGTGGCAGTTAAATGACTCATTGGTAATGCATGTGTAGATCCACTCTCTAATCAAGGATAAGAGGTGTAGGCTTCTACTTAGAATATATTTTAAGGACGTTTAAATGAACAATATGTGTCATGCCCTTATATGTATAGAACCGTAATCAGCCCAGAGGTGTTAGAGTAATAGGAAGTTAATGTGTTATGATTAGACTAATCGTGATATCCTATGAAAATGATTGTGATGAGTTGTTGTGTACTAGAGTCAACCTGTCCTATATGATGATTTGATAGCTTGGTAGGTGGTGACAATAGAATATGGTTTATACAGAGTTTACTGATGATTGGTAATGAGTGTGAAGTCCTTGCGTGCAATATGTATTGAATTGTGCTTTACTGTGGTTGAACTTTATGTGAACAATGCGACTTACATGGGTTATTGAATTGTCTAGTATATGATTATTTGGTGTCAACTTGATATTTATCTCTATTGGCATATCTTCTGTCACTGTCAGCCTATGATGTCTATGGGGGTACGTTATGTACTCATACTACACTTAATGCATATACAACTCCTTATACTAGTCCGGGACCTCAAGTTTGAGTTTGAGCCGGTTGATTATCAGAATCAATGGTAAGGATGCTACTTTCCTGCATGCCATGAGATTCTTCTATCTTTCCTTGTCTTTTACTTTTATTCGAGAGACATGTACTGATACTTAGAATATGTTCTTTCTTAATTTGAAGTATATGTATTGACAATTAGAGCTTTTGTATTATTGACTAGATCTTGGGGGGTTGCATTTGATGTCTCAGACTTATGTTTCATTTTTATATTATGATCGACAACTTATTTAAGTATTCTTCTATGTTTCCTCATTTATTTCTTATATTATGATAATGAGTGGGGAGTAGTTCGCCTACAGATGGGAATGTGTAGGTGCCACCACGATTCCTAAAAGGGGTCATGACAAATTTGATATCAGAGCTTTAGGTTAAACGACTTTAAATACAAGAAAAATATCTAGTAGAGTCTTGCAGATCGGTGCGAAGATGTCCATACTTATGTTCAAGAGGCTATGGGACATTTAGAAAACTTTAATTTCTTCGTTCTTTTCGTGCTAGGTTGAATCAAATTGGTATCTGAAACTTCTTCTTCCTATTCTATCACCGATGGTGGTAAGGCACTCTTAAATTCGTGCGTGAGTGGTTTGATATGACATCACGTGGTAGGGTATGAGATATGTTACCATGATACAGACGCATGACCAAGTACAGTCTTCCGCTATGAGTTGAAGTTGTAGTTGATTGGGGTTTATGTTTGGGGATCCCTCAGTTCAGTGATATCTTGGGGAAGTGGAATTAGAAATACGGAGGCACAAGAAAGAGTAATTGGATGGATCAATCTCCGATGTATGAAGGAAAAAATTGGTATTTGACGTATTCATCAGGATAAGGTTGCAAGATGTACGAGGGTGAAATTCGTATAAAGTTATGAAAGGTTAAGTTGGGCTTCGACATGGCATAGATGTAGTTTGGAAGTGAGAACCAGTGATTGGTGAGTCCTTTCAAGAAATGACTATCTATTCGGGATAAGGTGGCAATGTTACTGGTGATGAATGAAGCTTAAGGGAGTAGACAATCGCATTTATTCACTTAAGAGTGTGTTCGTAGGGTCACTTGGTGCTTCGAAGTTAGCGAGAAAAAACGATTATTTATTGTGAGTTATTTCGCAGTTGGTTGGTGTAGTGTGAGTGTAAGAGATCGTATATGAGTAGGTACATTGGACTACATCGTAGGCTAATGAAAGCCAGTGATAGACTAATAATAGTGAATGTAGTGTTGGACAAGTGTGGAGTTCTATTTGAGGGATTATCGGGTGTTGCATCTAGATTCTAGGTAAGATCTGTGGGGATGGTATATAAAGGTTAATACTTTAGAAGTTCTATAATTACTGGTATAATGACATTGGAAGTTGACCGAAGGACAGGGAAAATTACACGATTAGTTGGATGTGTTCTGGCTCAGCAAAATAAGGTAAGGGTTGGTTTTTTACAGGCAAGCATCGTAATAGACTCTCGAATAAGGTGTTGGTCAATGGAAATATTTATGGTAATAGACAGATGACGGTTGATCTAATACTAGTGTGAAAAGCTTCAAGTATCGATGATCGGGTTAGTAACTTCTGAACCAATATAGAAGAAGGATTAGTTTGGTTAAGGGGTTTTCGGCAAGGGTACTTCGAGGAAACTATATGAGAATGTTAGTAGGAGTGTATATGCGATAACTAAGGATTAACTTTGGATTATGGACCAGTTCAGTGATGGTTTGGGTTATCACTTAGGTACTAAATAATGGTTTATCGGAAAAACCAGAGTGGGTCGATGCCTTTTCTAGTCGAGGAATATCATAAAGGATGGTACATGGAATGTGCCGGATTTTGGGAAGAGCTTTCATTTTAAGGGTTCGAGTGAGGCAGGGGAAACTCTCTGTGATAGGTATGCTGCGTTCCACTAATTTTAGGATCGGCTCCGTTATTTATGAGGCCTATGATATTTCAGTGCACTCTGGGATGGGCTTGAGTAATGATCGGTTGTTAGTGAGAAATGTGATTGAAAGGAAATGTGGAAATTAAGGATTCGATAGATGCGTAGTTGATATAAATTAGGATGAGTAAGATACCGTTTCAAGAATGGGGAGGATTTGGATTGGAAACAATGGAGATTCTTGAGTTAGGTGGTTCATGTGGCATTATTTTCGCATCTTTCAAATCGGGTGAAATTGTTTTGTACACTCCGATGAGTAGGTCTTTGGTATCGACTAAGTGTTATGACGAATGTTCTGTGGGGTTCATGTTTGGGCGCTGGTGGTGGACTATGTGAATCATCGTTTATTAATAGCAATGAAGAGTATTTAAGGTATTAAAGACTTGGAAGTAATTACGCAAGGTAAGTGCTGAAATCGTAAGGTTAATGCGTTAGGATTTGGTAAGGTGTGAGGGTCGCAAGATTTGATACTTTCTGGATGCATAAAAGGTAGTGAGGTCTTACTATTATAGACTCGATGAGTAGAGGTGTAGTAAATGAGGCCGCAGGCTTTCGTCGAAATATTCGGAGTGGGGTACGAGTTAAGAGAAAGTACAAAGAGGATTTGATGTGTTTAGTGTTCATGGGGTTCTACCAAATTTATGTATCAGGTGTAAGTTGAGAAACATGAAGATGACAATCATAAGGTATAGATCTTCGGCACTAAGTGAATGACTCAGATAGAATTCAACTTTTCAAGTCATGGGTGACAGTACATGGTTAATTATTCATGAGAACATAAATTTAAGAGGGCACTGCATGTTATGTAAAGACTATCCATTATATTTGGAATCAGTTAGGATGACTATCGATGATTTAGAATTGAGCATTTATTTTCAGGTTAGAATTGATCAATTAAGGTCGGGTGGCCTATGCTTATATTTACTAGAGGACTTATGGTAGTCTAGTAACCCACCGATAAGGGTTCGATAGATTTTGAATCAGAATGGAGGTATGACAGTGTTATCGGTTCTGATTAAAGTATGCAAGTAGTATTGATGATATTTCTTAGATGAAAATGATTCGAATAGTTCAATGGTTTGCACGGGTACTTGGTATGTATTGAGGAGGTACAAATGGTTATCTGAAGTCTTAGAATTATCAGTTGATTTCCTACGGAATTGGCATGGCAGGGTAACCAGTAGGTATGCTTATGAGTATAGTGATTCAGAGATTCGAGAAGAATTATGCAATGGGTTTTGACTAAATGGTTTTGACTTCGGGATACAAATTAACAAGAATATAATTTACACAATCGGCCCTGGATTTGATCAGATTTTAATGGAATTACTTAGAATGTTCTCAGATAAAGTAAGGATACTTTCCTGACGGAAGAAAACCATGACTTGGGCTTGTGTGTCTATGTGTTTCTAAAGGTTGGTAGTGCTTAAGGTGTTATTGGCGGATTCAATCGAACACGTATAAAAGTATGGTTATAATCAAGCCAGGGAATTCAAACATAGTCAGTTCTTATATTTGAGGATCAGTTATGAAAGAAATTTCGGGTATGAAGAAATGGAGAGTTGGGTTTTTGAGCTTAGTTAAAGGTGGCCTTGATAGATACAGTGAATAAGCGATACTACAGGTATAATTCTAGCCTATTGGGGCTTCTTGAGGTTATGGTAGGAATTCCTTTGTTACTCGTCATTTTTTGTACATTCTTTCTCTCAATTCAAGGACGAAGGTTTGTTTAATTGGTATCTGATGTAATGACCCATCCGATCATTTTTTAGTTAAAGACCCTTATTTGACTAAATTACCCTTCCTGTATACTCTATCTGGGGTTGGTGATGCGTGAGGATGGGTAGCACGGATCTCGAGGTCCATTTATGTAAGTTTCTGAAGGAAAACCTAAAATAAGAATCTTAGAGTTGATTAATTTGACTCAAAGTTGACTTTCAAGTATATGGGTTCGATTCAGGGTATCGTCACTTTCGGTAGTTCCGGAGGATCAGTTATGACTTAGTCGAGTCGTTGGTTCACTTCCCAAGTCAATCAAAGGTATTTGTAGCCTTATTTATCAAATTTGGATATTTGATTATTTTGGTATATTCTTTAGAAAAGTATGCTTTAGCTCGGTTAAATGCGAAATCTGAGGACGCGAGTAAGTTCGTAGCACTGATTACCTTAGAAGAGCATGTCTAGTTTGTTTTTAGGGGTCTCCGAAGTGTTTCGAGTGTTTGGTGGATTGCTGGTGTCTAGTGTCCGCCCCAATGGGTGGACTATCCGCTCTTGTGGGTCTGCCTCTATAGAGGTTGACTCGCAGAGGTAATGTTCGAGTGATTGGTGAGGTTCTGCCTCAGCAGAGGGTGATCACACAATGGAGAATGCGCCTCTGTGGGTTTTTGTTCGCTTCTGCACTGAGGTGAGGTGTCAAGTGACATCGGCTCAGTGAGCTCGATGTCCGCCGAAGCGAGACCGTGCCAGCGGAGTCGATGTCCGCTGGGGTAGAATCGCAGTATCAAATAACCTAACTAAATTCCTAGGTCGAGTAACTTTCCCCAAAATAGTTTTCCTCGAACCTAGAGCTGCCATAAGGGAATTTCTGAAGATTGGGAGTAAATTCTTCATTTAAGGTAAGATTTCCACCCTTTGTGATTAGATTTCATGATTTAAAGTCTTTAATGGGGATATATTGTCCATGTGAATTGATGAAGATACGTTATAGTTTTCATATGAGATTAAGAGAGATTAAATCTTTGATTTAAGGGCGTCGTATTAGTTAGTTTACTTAAATATTGTGACTTGGTATTGGATTATGTTAGATGATCATGTTGTAGCCTTTAATTTGAATATAGAAACCCTTTTTGATTTGGGGGAAATTATAGGATCCATAAATTGGGCCTTTTTCTTAAATTATACAATTGATGGTCTTAATGAGCTTAGGTTTCTAATTAACTTAAGGATATGATCACCTAGTATGTGTTTATAAATTTTGGGTAATAAAGTTTAGATCTTGGTGACGTAGGCCTGGGGTTGGTTTTGCAAGTCTTGATATGTTTAACGACTACATCATTGTATTATGTATCAACTTTATATTAATGTATAGTAAATGCATGTTAGACTTTAATTTCCATAAGGCACTCTAAAAGGGAAAGGCCAGTGCATATATTTTATTGATTGAGGCTCATGTTCGGCCTAGAGGTAGCCTACAATTTACTTTCACTAGACTCCAATAGAAGTATGTAATTAGTTATAAATATTGAGGAGTATTGGGAGTGTTTTTGGGGTCCCACTTAAACGGTTATGATTAGCGGTTTAGTGGGTACCGTTGTTGAACTGTGATGATGGGTGATTTGGGGAATCAGCCTTAAGTTGATTCCAACTGCTGCTGATTGGGATTGTCGCCATTATATGGGCTTCTTATTGTTATGCTTATTCATCACAACACACATGTTTTCTATATGAAATCCTAATTGTACTTGGATTATATCTTATTGAATTCTTGAAAGCATGTCATAGTTATCTCTGTATTTGGTTGCATCTCATTACATATTGGTTTCTTGCCTTGAATTGTCATTTGTATACACTCATAGTTCTGATGATACTGATTTGGAGTGGTATGAAAATGTTGTCATCCAAGGGATCGGGAAGGTAAGAATACTTATGAGATTTGCAACACTTATTTATGATGATACTACAACCATAGAGCTGGGATCCGATGGAAAAATCCAGATGGTGATGATACGTAGGGGGGACGGGTTGCACGCCTGTAACAGTTATTATAGCCAAGAGCTAGGCTCCGTGGAGAAATTTCAGAGTATTATATGGACTTTGTGGGTCCCCCACGGGTATGCAGTTCATAAAATTCAGAAGAGTATATGGACATTCATTATGCATTAATTATTTGTAGCTCGGTAATGTGATATGGATCGGTTATTGGAACTTGGATAATACCCTTATAAAATGATGGGAGTGATTGTATTGGACTGGATTGGGTGTCATAATTGGCTTGTTCTCTGTGTAATGGCTATGTGGTAACCTCTTTATGAGTCTGAGTACTCGTTGTTGAACTATGTTATAGTCAGTGGATCTTATTGGTAGTACTATCATGTCGGTCATTAGAGGACTGGATAAGTCTTGTTTTGTCTAATAATTGGTAACCTTAGTTGATAGAGAGTCTTATAAAGAACTGATCGAAATGTTGTTGTGGTAGCTGGAATGTTGTTGTGGTAGTTAAATGACTCGTATATTATGCATGAGTAGATCCCATTCCTAATCTAGCATAATCGATGTAAGCTTCTACTTAGAGTATATTGAAGATGTTTAGATGAACAATATGTGTCCTACCCTTACTTGTATAGAACCGTAATCAGCCCAGAGGTGTTAGAGGAATAAGAAGTTAATGTGTTATGATTAGACTAATCGTGATATCTCGTGAAAAAGATTGTGATGAGTTGTTGTGTACTAGAGTCAACCTATCCTATTTAATGATTTGATGGCTTATGTATGTACTTATTTTCGTAATAAGGGAGAGATAGAATGAAGTTCTTCACGAAGTTCAAAACAAAGGAATAAAAAAACTAACAACATGAATATGATTTATACAATTTTTATTAATGAGTGGTAATGAGTGTGAAGTCTTTGCGTGCAATATGTATTGAATTTTTCTTGACTTTGGTTGAACTTTATGTGAACAATGTGACTTACATAGATTATTGTGTACTCATACTACACTTGCTGCATTCTTTTTTTGATGCAGATACAACTCCTTATACCAGTTCGGGACCTCGAGTTTGAGTCCAAGCCAGTTGATTATCAGTATTTAGGGTTAGGATTCTACCTTCCGGCATGTCCTGGGATGCTTCTATCTTTTCTTGTATTTTACTTTCATTCGAGAGACATGTACTGACACTTAGACTATGTTCTTTCTCAGTTTGACGTATGTATTGACAGTTAGAGCTTTTGTATTATTGACTAGATCTTTGGGGGTTGTATTTGATGTTTCAGACTTATGTTTCGTTTTTATATTATGATCGACGGATTATATGAGTATTCTGTTATGTTTCCGCATTTCTTTCTTATATTATGCTAATGAGTGGGAAGTGTTCGCCTACCGGTGGGAATGTGTAGGTGCCACCACAATTTCTAAAAGGGGTCGTGATAATAACGCCTCGAATAGAGCAATCTCAATACTTGAATGGTAACTATTGTTGTACGCAGACTCCTCCAAATGCAAGAATTGGTCCCAATGACAACCAAAGTCGATAACATAGGCTCGCAACATATCCTCCATGAACTGAATAGCCCGTTCAGACTCACCATCAGTCTGTGGGTGAAATGTTATGGTAAGCTCAACCCCAGTACCCAACTAATTCTACATAGACCGCCAGAAATGAGATGTAAATTGTGTGTCCTGATCCGAAATGATAGAAATGGACACCCCATGCAAATGAACTATCTCCCAGATGTAGAAATGCTTTGGGACTGTTTTTCCATTTTGTTGTTCGAGGCTCGAAATACTATTTTTGGGTGACGTTTTGGGTCAGAATCTTCCATATATCAATATGGGTGTCTTTAGAATTGTGTGTTGACGTACTTTTCTTATTTGAATAGATTTTGACCTTTCAAAGGCATTACGAAAGAGCAAGGCTTCATTGTGACTATCAGACTTCCATTCCATGCAAGTTGAGGTGATGAGCACATGTATTGGGTACCGGTGACATGTTATTGGTACTTGTGCCATTTAAATTATTTAGTGAATGCCATGCTTTAGGTATTAACTGATAGATTGTATGATCCTATGGATCTGTGATTAGGGTATGAAACTTGTACTTTTCAGTCTTTTTGCATATGTGCATGTCTTATCTGATATTGTGCTACTTATCACTCCTAAATACTCGTTAAAACATGAAAGAAGCTAAAGATGGTAACTTTATTGCGAAATTGATTAAAGGTAGGATTTGTATGGCTTATGTTGATGAAGGATTGAATCTTTACTGCATATTTTAGCTTTTTGTTGTTGCGCATGTCATATTCCTGTTTCATACTGTATCTCATGTAATATATTTGAGTATACATATGTGGGTTCGAGGGGATATGGTTTCGGATGGAGTGATACGTTGATTATGAGGCCGAGTGGCTAGAGATAGGTATTGTGAACCTACTAATGGCCAAGGAATGCGAAGGGAAATGATTCTAAGTGGTATATGGACCTCGTGATTGCCCATGGGTCACGATTCGTTAATGTTAGAACGTGTGTATACAGGTGATGGAAAGGTCTTGCATTGCAAAGCATTTGCATATGATTCATCTCATTGTTCTTTGTTTCTTTATTTGCCTAAATTATCTACTTGTTGCACTCTTTTGTGTGCAAACTCTATTCCTAGCACGAGCGGAGCTCGAGACGATGTCGGCCGTTGATGAGGTTATTCTAGACGATTCGGGGTGAGCCATCAGTGCGATCCATGGCATCGAATCCTCCCACCTATCCTTTACTTTTTATGTTTTCGTATTTGGACAATTTATGTATTTTTCGGATGTATTCTCAGACATGTATTACTTTCTAGCTAGTTCTTGTACTAGTGATATCAATCTTGGGAATTCGTAGTAATTTCGTATTATTTATATTATGAGACCATTTAAGACTTGAATTGATTTGATTTAACTATTTCCGCATTTTATTTCTCTAATTTATTTGGCTTAAATGGTTGTGGTTGGCTTACTGACTCTTGGCGTTAGTGCCATCACGACTTGGTAAATTGGGTCGTGACAACTTCACAAACATATTAAATCTTTTGCCACAATAGATCAACTAGTGATGACAATACAAAGATTTCAACATATTTGCTTTGTCTAGTAAAATAATAAGATCATTTTCCATAAGTATATATTTCGTGACAAAATTATTTTACCAATATATGTACAACACAACAAAAATTCAGAGTAATAAGTAATAGTCCTTAACCACAAAATATGTCTTTTTAAAATTTTCGTCCCATAGGCCAAAATTAGTTAGTGGGGCTAGCCAAAAAAAAATAAATATATACATTAACTATGTAAATAACATGTATATTGTCATATATCTCTATAACGACATCCTCATATGACAACACCTCTCTAGAATAATCAAGTTTTTCTCAGAAGCGACTTTTTATGTTATATTTTACCTCTCTATAACAGTTTTTACCTATAACAACAACAATCATATTTCATACTTATGTTCTGTTTTTATATTATGAACGACGGATTATATGAGTATTCTGTTATGTTTCCGCATTTCTTTCTTATATTATGCTAATGAGTAGGGAGTGTTCGCCTACCGGTGGAATTGTGTAGCTGCCACCACGATTCCTAAAAGGGGTCGTGATAATAACGCCTCGAATAGAGCAATCTCAATACTTGAATGGTAACTATTGTTGTACGCAGACTCCTCCAAATGCAAGAATTGGTCCCAATGACAACCAAAGTCAATAACACATGCCCACAACATATCCTCCAGGAACTGAATAGCCCGTTCAGACTGACCATCTGTCTGTGGGTGAAATGTTATGCTAAGCTCCACTCCAGTACCCAACTAATTCTGCATACACCGCTAGAAATGAGATGTAAATTGCTTGTCCTGATCCGAAATAATAGAAATGGACACCCCATGCAAATGAACTATCTCCTAGATGTAGATTCTAGCCAATTTCTCTAAATTCCATGTAGTTTGAACTGAAGTAAAATGCTTTGGGACTGTTTTTTCATTTTTTGTTCGAGGCTCGAAATACTATTTTTGGGTGACGTTTTGGGTCAGAATCTTCCATATATCAATATGGGTGTCTTTAGAATCGTCTGTTGACGTACTTTTCTTATTTGAATATATTTTGACCTTTCAAAGGTGTTACGAAAGTGCAAGGCTTCATTGTGATTATCAGACTTCCATTCCAGGCAAGTTGAGGTGTTGAGCAGATGTATCGGGTACCAGTGACGTGTTATTGGTACTTGTGCCATTTAAATTGTTTAGTGAATGACATGCTTTGGACATTAACTGATAGATAGTATGATCCTATGGATCTGTGATTGGGGTATGAAGCTTGTACTTTTCAGTATTTTTGCATATGTGCTTGTCTTATCTGATATTGTATTACTTATCACTCCTAAATACTCGTTAAAACATGAAAGAAGGTAAATATGGTAACTTTATTGCGAAATTGATTAAAGGTCGGATTTGTATGGCTTATGTTGATGAAATATTGAATCTTTACTGCATATTTTAGCTTCTTGTTGTTGCACATGTCATATTCCTGCTTCATACTGTATCTCATGCAATATATTCGAGTATACATATGTGGTTCGAGGGGATATGGTTTCGGATGGAGTGATGCGTTGATTATGAGGCCGAGTGGCTAGAGATAGGTATTGTGAGCCTAATAATGGCTAAGGAATCCGAAGGGAAATAATTCTAAATGGTATATGGACCTCGCGATTGCCCACGGGTCACGATTCGTTAATGTTAGAACGTGTGTATACCGGTGATGGAAAGGTCTTGCATTGCATAGCATTTGCATATGATTTATCTCATTGTTCTCCGTTGCTTTATTTGCCTAAATTATCTACCTGTTGCACTCTTTTGTGTATGCAAACTCTATTCCTAGCACGAGCGAAGCTCGACACGATGTAGGCCGTTGATGAGGTTATTCTAGACGATTCGGGGTGAGCCATCAGTGTGATCCATGGCACCAGATCCTCCCACCTATCATTTACTTTTTGTCTTTTCATATTTGGACAATTTATGTATTTTTCGGATGTATTCTCAGACATGTATTACTTTCTAGCTAGTTTTTGTACTAGTGATATCAATCTTGGGGATTTATAGTATTTTCGTATTATTTATATTATGAGACCATATAAGACCTAAATTGATTTGATTTAACTATTTCCGCATTTTATTTCTCTAATTTATTTGGCTTAAATGGCTGTGGTTGACTTACTGACTCTTGGCGTTAGTGCCATCACGGGTTGGTAAATTGAGTCGTGACAACTTCACGAACACATTAAATTTTTTTCCACAATTGATCAACTAGTGATGACAATACAAAGATTTCTACATATTTGCTTTGTCTAGTAAAATAATAAGATCATTTGCCATAAGTATATATTTCGTGACAAAATTATTTTACCAATATATGTACAACACAACAAAAATTCATAGTAATAAGTAATAGTCCTTAATCACAAAATATGTCTTTTTAAAATTTTCATCCCATAGGCCAAAATTAGTTAGTGGGGCTAACCAAAAAATACTAAATATATACATTGACTATGTATATAACATGTATATTATATGTATATAGTCAGACCTATCTATAACGACATACTCATATGACAACACCTCTCTATAATAATCAAGTTTTTCTTAGAAGCGACTTTTTATGTTATATTTTACCTCTTTATAACAGTTTTTTACCTATAACAACAACAATCATATTTATAACAATATGCTCTTTGTAAAATTACCGTCTATAAAAACTATCATATTTTTTTTATAATATAATGATTAATCATCTTTATTGATTATACAAGGTAAAATAATGAATAATCATCATATTTGTATGATTATATAGGAAATTCATAATTATATAATGTGAATGGTAACTATTAAAAATATATCCTGTTTGTATGATTATAAAATGTAAAAATATTAAAATATTACCCTATTGGACAATATATTGTTTAGGAGTTTATAGATAATTCTTAATTATATGAATATGAATGGTAAAATATTAAAAGCATGTCTTTTTGCATGATTATAAAAGGAAAAAGTATTAAAATATTACTCTAATTAGACTAGATATTGTTAGAAGTTTGAAATGGTAAATTCATTACCTTTTGATCATTTTAGACTTAGATGATTATTTCAAATGCCTAAATAAAAATATAATTGGGGATAACAATATTTTTGGTCCTTAAGTTATAGATAAATTTTAATTTTAATTTTAATAATTGTAATACATGAATTGATATATTTAACTTTCAATAAATTAAATTGTGTATTTTGATCCTTATATTTAAGGAAATATATTATATTTATACTATTCTTATATATATATATATATATGACTCTTAGATATGTAACAACATTACAAGCATAATATTACACATGGAAATCCAATGGCGGAACAATTAATAATTCTCAAAATTTGTGAATATTCACTAGCAAAAATGATCAAAAAACGCACATTCAAGTAATTGAAGGTTATATGTGTTTAGTTAAATATCATAATCATTAAAATTAGACTTTATCAATAACTAAGAAACCAAAAGTTCTTTGAACTTCACACTATCATCAAATTTGACATATCCCTTAAAAATACCAAAAACATTAGTGAATCAGCTAGATGTTACACATAATAATTTGCAGTTGTATGTGTTTGGCATAATGGAAAATATTTTTCCTAACTTAATTATGAAATGTTTTCTCCAAAAAACGTATTTTGACAATGACATCTCTTATTTATGAAAAAAATATTTATTTACTAGATTCTCATCCCGTTGACTTACTTCAATCGGTACATTATGTTAAACCTTTAATTAAGAATTATTATCATCAATCTATATTCTCTTATATTTTTTTACGCCTTGCACGATTACTACATATCACAAACCTTTTTATCCTTCAAAATATTGAAATATGATCCAAAAATCTTTTCTAACAATATACTAACTTATTTTATGGAATATATTTTCCATAGAAAACATGTTCTACCTAGTGTAGCTATGCCACAAGTTAATTACTTGCACTTCCTAACTCCAAAACTAATCATGGATTATAAATTTTAGTAATTTTTAACTTTTTTAATAAAAAAGAAGTAAAACAATTTTCTTAGAACCAGATTACCCTAATCAGTTTATTTAAAATTTGGACTAAAGTATCTCAATAAATATTTTTTTGTAACAATATCTCAATAAATTTGAAATTTCCTAATTTGACTATAGTAACAATTCTTGTTAGGCATTTATAAAAACGACACACCGCTTCAATCTTTATGTATTCTACTCCTAAAGAAAGTGCATTTTATGTTTTTAGTATCAAATATGGATAGAAAGAGGCTTAGGCATACTAGAAATTATAGTGAAAATGTAAGAAACTCCATCCTGGATAAAAGAGCAACAAGTTTATTTAACAAAGCAGAAGAGCTTTCTATTCTATGTGATTTAGACGTCGCCATAATTATCTTTAGCCCAGGAGAAATTCAATCTATTGTTTGGAAATCTGTAAGTCTGGCTAAGGAGGTGATTGTAGAATCGCAAATTATATCATTAGTGTATAATTAATTCATACTCAATGAATAGTCAATAAACTTGATGATTGATTTATATATAATTAGTGTATGTTCACTGTATAATATATACATACTTATTCTATATTTATCATACAATGTATATATTGATTTTTTTCAAACATAGTTTGTACAATCAATGTATAATCAATGTATTCATTATCTTCTCTTTTCCCCCCTTTTTAGCTGCTAGAAGAGATGTATTTTTTAAGCATCTTAGTCTCCCAACTTGCCTCCTTGACCAGATGATGCCTCCATTAAACTTTTACTGAAGTTATCTCTTCGGACCTCAATTTTTGGATTTGCCTATCTGAAATAGCTACCGACTTTTTCTCAAAAGTCATATTTGGATCATCTGAATGGTGCTTTTTTAGCATGGAAATATGAAATACGGAGTGAACACTAAACAAAACCAGGTGGCAAAGCCAACTCATACGCTACCTCACTAACACGCTGAACAATCTCAAACGGACCAATATACCTCGGGCTCAACTTGCCCTTATTTCAAAGTCTCATTACAACATTCATGGGTGAAACATTCAACAAACCCTGCTCACCAACCATGAATTTCAAATCACGAACTTTCCGATCCACTTAACTCTTTTGTCGACTCTGGGCTGTGAGAAGTCTCTCCTAAATCAATTTGACCTTATCTAAGAAATCGCTCAACAAACCAGTACTCTAAGGCCTAACTTCAAACGCATCACATCAACCAACCAGAGAACTATACCTACTACCATATAACGCCTCGAATAGAGCAATCTCAATACTCGAATGGTAACTATTGTTGTACGCAGACTCCTCCAAAGGCAAGAATTGGACCAAATAACCACCAAAGTCAATAATACATGCCTGCGATATATCCTCCAAGACCATAATAGTCCGTTCGGACTGACCATCAGTCTGTGGGTGAAACGTTGTGCTAAGCTCCACTCGAGTACCATA
The DNA here is from genome assembly GCA_029783415.1 of Anisodus acutangulus. Taxonomy (NCBI): domain Eukaryota; kingdom Viridiplantae; phylum Streptophyta; class Magnoliopsida; order Solanales; family Solanaceae; genus Anisodus; species Anisodus acutangulus. The sequence continues at coordinate 14,790,488 of CM056511.1, read as the reverse complement.
CTCCTTCTACATAGACCACCAGAAGTGAGATGTAAATTATGTTTCCCGATCCTAAATGATATAAATGGGCACCCATGCACACGAAATATCTCACGGATGTAGATTCTAGCCAATTTCTCCGAATTCTAGGTAGTCTGAACTGAAATGAAATGCACAGACTTAGTCAAATGATCCACAATGACCCAAATGGTATCAAATTTCTCCAAGATCCGTGGAAATCCTACCATGGAGTCCATAGAAATTTGCTCTCACTTCCGTTCAGGTATAGGAATGCTCTTAGTATAGTAATACCATAAGGCTTTTGGTACTCAAATTTCACTTGTTGACAGTTCATACACCGAGACACATACTCCACTATTTTCTTCTTCATCCGACACCACAAATAATGTTGCTTCAAGTCTCGATACATCTTTATAGCTCCTGGATAAATAGAATACCTCAAACTATGAGCCTCCCCCTTAATCAATCAGATAAAATCACATGTCTGAGGAAAACAAATGCGACCCTGGATCCTAAGAACTCCCTCATCATCTAACATCACCTCCTTAGCCTATCCTTGCAACACCTTATCCCGAATCTTATGCAAATTCTCATCGTTAAACTACTAAGCCTTAATTTGCTTTAATAAAGAAGATATTGCCTCTACATAATCTAGAACCTTGCCAAGTTCCGAAAGATGAAGTCTTACCAAACTTTTAGCCAAAGACTGAACATCCATATCCAAAGGACATTCACGCACATGTAACAAAGCTAGACTACCTATACTCACCTTCTTCTGACTCAAGGCATCTACCACCACATTGGCCTTATCCAGATGATAAAGGATAGTCATATCATAATCCTTAAGTAACTCCAACCACCCTAATTGCCTCAAATTAAAATCTCCCTGATTGAAAACATGTTGAAGACTACGATGATAGGTAAACACCTCACAATACACACCATAGAGATAATGCCTCCAAATATTTAATTTAAATAGTACCATCACCAATTCCAAATCATAATTGAGGTAGTTTTTCTCATATACTTTCAATTGTCTCCAGGCATAAACTATTTGCATCAAAACACAACAAAAACTAATCCGCAAAGTATCCCAATACACGATAAAACCCGCTCCCCCAACTGGTAAAGTCAAAATTGAATCGTAGTTAACAACGTCTTGAGCCTTTGGAAGAACGCTTCCACAATTGTCCGACCATTGAAATGCCATATTCTTATGAGTCAGTCTAGTCAATAGGGATGCAATGGATGAAAATACCTCCATGAAATGCCAATAGTAACTCGCGAGACCAACAAACCTCCGAATCTCAGTGATCGAGGCAAGTCTGACCTAATCACAAACCACCTCGATCTTCTTAGGATCCACCATAATACCATATGTGGACACTACATATCCCAAAAATGACGTCAAGCTAATCCAAAACTCACACATCCAAAACTTCGCATAAAGCTTCTTTTCTTTTAGAATCCCAAGAACGTTCCTCAAATCTTGCTCGTGCTCCTCTCTACTACGAGAGTATATCAAGATGTCTTCGATGACAACAATAACAAAGGAATTTAAGTACGATCTTAACACAATGTTTATCAAGTCTATAAAGGTTGTTGGGGCATTAGTAAGCCCAAAAGACATCACCAAAAACTTATAATGGCCCTATCTTATCCTGAAAGTTGTCTTAGGGATATCCTCCGTCCTAATCTTCAACTGATGATAACCTGATCTCAAATCGGTTTTAGAAAAAAAAAACAACGCAATCTAAAGCTGATCAAACTAGTATTTTTTGATATAATCTTGGCAGCAATATAACAGAATGTTGAATCAACATACCAAAATAAAATTGCTTCACAAGGCTTAAAAAGAATGTTGAATCAAAATAAATGCTTAGGAGAAAAGACCCTTTTCCCCAAACCCATAAATTTCCACATAAGCAATCATCCTTGCCTTGATATAATCTTGGCAGCAGTATAACAAACCTCAAGAATTTAATCATTACAACAAAAGTTGGTTGCAGATTGTTAAGGTAGAATTCTAATAGTATTTTTTTGTTTCGACAATCATCTTTCCCCTAATTGCTCAAAATCAATCGGCTTCTCTATACAATAACACATTTTTTCCAAGGTAGCAAATTTATATCATTTTTATTGGTCTTGATTTTAACGCATTGTCTTTTGAAAATGCCAATTTCATCATATGGTTATGGATAGATGTTGGAGTTGATATTCAACGTGTTTTAGGAATCTTTGTTTTGAATAATTAAGAATAAATGAAAATGGCATGCATTCTTTCGTTTAACCCCATAATAGAATGAATTATATGATGTTGGGATTTGAATAGGCCAGAGATGTTGATTTTTGTGCACCAATTTTTGACAATCTTGATTACCATTAGAATCTGAGGCTTCTATGAATCAGAAACAATTGGAAGATCAGAAGCTAACAAAGGAAACTACTATTAATAAGCCTGGGGAGGAATTTGTCACTTGTATTTATGTAGCCAAAGTTGCACATTTTTTTCATGCCATAACTACAACATGGACCAAGAATCTAACCAGCCATACCCTTTACATCATAGTGGAACACCTTTCTGAAGAAACACATTTCATATGTAAAATTGACCTAAAATCCTGGCAATTTTGGGGTAAGAAAGATTTGAAATCATTCAAGGTGGGTGAAAACGCGCAGACATTTATTGGAATTTGAGGTCAGCCAAATTCTCCAGCAGGCCAGAGCATGTATCAGATTATTATGTGGCATTGGTCTTAGAAGGGGAGATGGTATTATTATTATGTGACACTGTCTGGCTCGTATAATCTCTCTAGTTGAATGTTGTTTGAGCGAATGCCTCCTCCGACAACATCTGGCTCACATAACTTTGTTGATTGGTTTGGATGCATTCGTTTGAGCAGATGCCTCCTCCGACATCGTCTGGCTCGTGTCAATTTGAATATGAGTAATGGTCCTCTCGACATGCTTGTTTAAATGAATAGCACTCTTAGCATGCAACTTGTATAAATGACCCTCTGGGCAGTGTTTGTATGAATGTCCCTCTCAACTAGGTTTGTATGAATGACCCTCTCAGCAGTATTTGTGTGAATAACCCTCTCGATAGTGTTTGTATGAATGGCCCTCTCGGCAGTGTTTTTATGAATGACCATGTCGGCAGTGTTTATATGTATGTCCCTCTCAGCATGCAGTAGGTATGAATATCCCTCTCTACAGTATTTGTATGACTGGCCCTCTCGGCAGTATTTATATGAATGACCCTTTTAGCGTGCAGTTTTCATGAATGACCCTCTCGGCAGTGTTTCTATGAATGTCCCCCACAATAGCGTTTATATGAATGGCCCTTTCATTATGCAGTTAGTATGAATAACCCTCTCGGAAGTGTTTGTATAAATGGTCCTCTCGGTAGTATTTATATGAATGGCCCTCTCGGCATGTAGTTTTTATGAATGGCCTTCTTGGTAGTGTTTGTATAAATGGCCATCTCGGTAGTGTTTATATGAATAGCCCTCTAGGCATGAAATTTGTATGAGTAGCCCTCTCAGCAGTATTTATATGTATGGTCCTTTTTGCGTGTAGTTTATATGAATGGCTCTCTCAGTATTATATGTATGAATAGTCCTTTCGGCGGTGTTTGTATGTATAGCCCTCCCTGTGTGAAGTTGGTATGAATGGCCCTCTGGGTAGTGTTTGTATGAATAGTCCTCTCGTATGTGTTTATATGAATGGACCTCTCGGTGTATAGTTGGTATGAATGGCCCTTTCTATAGTGTTTGAATGAATGACCATCTCAGCAGTGTTTATATGAATGGCCCTATCGGCATGCAGTTGGTATGAATAGACATCTTGGCAGTATTTGTACGAATGACCTTCTTGATAGTGTTTATATGAATGTCCCTCTCGATGTGAAATTTGCATAAATGACCCTTTTGGTAGTGTTAGTATGAATGGCCCTCTCGGTAGTGTTTACATGAATGACCCTCTCGACGCTCAGTTGGTATGAATGGCCCTCTTGGCAGTGTTTGTATGAATGGACCTCTCGGCAGTGTTTATATGAATGACCCTCTCGGCGTGCAATTTGTGTGCATGGCTCTTTCGGTAGGGTTTGAATAAATGGCCCGGCAGTGTTTATATGAATGGCCCTCTCAGTGTGCAGTTTGTATGAATGTCCCTCTCAGTGTGCAGTTTGTATAAATGGCCCTCTCAGCAATATTTGTATTAATGACCCTCTCGGCATTATTTATATTTATGACCCTCTCGTCGTACAGTTTGTTTGAATGACCCTCTTGGCAGTATTTGTATGAATGACCCACTCAGCGTGTTTATATGAATGACCCTTGAGGCTAGATCATCTTTCTTTTATCCTTTCATCGGCTGTGACCCTTCCGGTCAGATGGCTCATTTTATAGCTCTCATGGATGAATTATGGCACACTTATGGCTCTTTGCTCTTTTTTTTGGCTCTCATAGCCATATTTCTCTAGTGGCGCTTTGTTCCGTTCATGGCTCTCATGGTCGAATTATGTCGCCCTTGTGGCATTTCATTCTATTCATGGCCGAATTATACTGCCTTTGTAGTGCTTAGTTCTGTTCATGGCTCTCATGGCCGGATTGTGCCGCCTTTGTGGCAGTTTGCTCTTTTCATGACTGTCATAGCTAGATCGTGTCATCTTCCAGTGTCAGAGTTTCTTCATTGCTATACTTGTTTCATCATGAACAAACAAGTTAGTGAAATAAACTGCCATCCTCCTAACGGCGTTTTGGGAAACTTGCAATCACAGATAAATTGTTAGTTTTTTATAGGGTTGACCCGTGCCGTCGACTCCTTCTATGTCCTTCCTCTACTTTATGTCGCTGACCCTTTTGTGTTCGATATTATGAGAGATGAATTTAACTTACAAAAAGTATTTTTTTAAAACGTTGATCATAAATTTAAACAATCTTGGACAAAAAAATGTTTTTATCTATTAAAAAGTTATCTCATTATCATGACATGTATTCTTCGAGCGAGGTTCTTTGACCATCTTTGGCACTCTGAATGTGTTCCTCATTCGTCCTGGTGAAATTTTTGTGACCCTCTTAAAAATTTTCCCCCAGATAAAAGTTTTCTTGTAGCGAACTCTCATGCTGAACTATCATGAAGGAATTTTTGAGGTCCTCTCAAACTTTGTGCCCCAGTTGAGAGTTTGCGATTAGCTGGCTCTTACACTAGATTTGTCGGTGAAATTTTTGTGATCTTCTCAAAAATTCTGCTCCAGTTGTAAGTTTGGAATTGACTGGCTCTTATGCCGGTTTTTCGGTGGAATTTTTTAGATCCTCTAAAAAATTCAGCCCAAATTGCAAGTTTGGGGGTCCAGGGACTCTGTGAGGTGATCTTGAATCTTCGTGTCTCATAGGCTTCCTAGGGGGTTTCTTTGTTTTTTTGTTTGGTACGACCGATCTCAAAGAGCGCCTACATATCATGTTGTAGCATGAATAAGGTTGAACGTAGTTTCGAACAAAGATGGTTGTTTTTTTACAATAATGTGACTGAGTCCTAAATGGACTGCCTACGTATCCCACCTGGAGAAATTAGGTCATCGCGTAGTTCATATTACAAGAAAATGTCATTTGGTTTTTCTATTACAGAAGAAGAATACCAAATCTGATAAGGGTCTTTCTATGTATCTATACTGTAAGAGATAGGTCTTGTGTAGTCATTACAAGTAAAGAAATGTGATTACAAATTGAAAGAGTGTGTCTTCACGCGTAGTATCTCTTGATTGCGTCTGAGTTGATTGCTTTGGGCCACTCTTGGTCATCCATCTCTACCAGGATTACAACTCTTCCTGATAGTACCTTGCAAACCATGTATTGTCCTTGCCAACTGGGTGCTAATTTTCCTTTGTACTCATCTTGGTGTGGAAACATGCACTTGAGTACCAATTGTCCTCTCTAAAAATTTCGGCTCTGACCCATTTGTTGAAGGCGCGTTCTATTCTCTGCTGGTATAGTTGACCGTGACATACAACAACCATTCTTTTCTCGTCAATTAGATCTAATTGCTCATATCTCTTCTGGACCCATTCTGCATTGTCCAGCTCTGCTTCTTGTATGATTTTATGATGATGATGGACATTCCAAGGACATCGATTGAGAGTGTAATACTTTTGTTGTTATATCGTTGTTGTTTTTTTGTGTTTGTTTTTTCATAGTGTTCGTCTTAGGTTGTTGCATTTATCAATTCATTTCGTATTGTTGTACTTTTATTTCAGTCATTTATGATGGTTGTTCTATTTTGTTGGAAAATGAACTAGTGTTATTCAGTCGACCATGTTATTTAGTAATATTTTGGACTAGTATTATGCACTCTTTCTCTTCAGTTTAGCAAATTATTTTATTTGATACAAAATGTATTTCTTGCGCATGTTAAAATCTAGCAATTTTTACCCTATATATATGAGTCTATTCAAGTCCATCTAATGAAAAGCCCCAATCCTTATAAACTACCGAAATACATATTCTGATCGAAAAGTTCACATTTCATAATCGGTGCTTTTATCATTTTCTATGTGATTTTTCTTCTTCTTTATTGGTTGTCCTCTTTTATCGACCCCATCTTATGTTCTTCTCTGCCTCTTCCTATATTCTTCTATGTCGGCCCTTTCATCTCCTCGATCACTTAATCTCTTTGAAACGATTTAGTGTTTGAAGATGTTGATAAGGGTTATTCAAATTTAAAGTTGTACGAAAGAGCTTTAGTCGAAATGGTAAAAATATGGTAGAGTTTGGTGGATTTGAGGTGTTTGAAGGAACTTTGATGGTGGTTCACACAATAGAATCGCATATCTTTGGATCTGCAGTGAGGGATGGTGTTTCAGAGAAAATCAAAAGTTGTTAATGACCTCACAATGAAACGTAGTAGTTGTTCCAACCTTGGTAGAAATTTCAAGTAATTATTTGTTACTTTCTGAACTTGTTATTTCCGATTGTGGAATCACAAATTATGTCATTACTGTATAATTAATTCATACTCAATGAATAGTCAATAAACTTGATGAATGATTTATATATAATTAGTTTATGTTCACTGTACAATATATACATTCTTATTAAATATTTATCATACAAAGTATATATTAATTTTGTTCAAACATAAGGTGTAAATTCAGTGTATAATGAATGTATTCATTATCTCATTTTTTCCCTCTTTTTAGCTACTAGAAGAGCTGTATTTTTTAAGCCTCTTAGTCTCCCAACTAGCCTCATCGACCAGATGATACCTCCATTGAACATTTACTAAAGGTATCTCTTTGGACCTCAATTTTCGAATTTGCCTATCCAGAATGGCTACCTACTCTTTCTCAAAAGTCAGATTTGGAACATGCATTACTGAATCCCACTGAATCACTATGAACCATCCGAATAGTACTTTTTGATCATGGAAATATGAAATACAGGGTGAACACTAGACAAAACCAGTTGGCAAAGTCAACTCATAGGCTACCTCACTAACACGCTGAACAATCTCAAACATGACAAATATACCTTGAGCTCAACTTTCCCTTCTTTCAAAATCTCACTACAATATTCATGGATGAAACATTTAACAAAATCTAATTGCCAACCATGAACTCCAAATCACGAACTTTCTGATCCGCGTAACTTTTTTGTCGACTCTGGGCTGTGAGAAGTCTCTTCTGAATCGATTCGAACTCATCCAAGGAATCACTTTACAAATCGGTACTTCATGATCTAGCTTCAAATGCATCAAAAAAATGAATCAGAATGACACCTCCTACCATATAATTGTAATGACCCGTCTAGCAATTTTTAGCTAAAGATTCTTATTTGACTAAATTACCCTTCTTGGACTCTATGTGGGGTTGGTAATAATTGGCGATGGGTGGCACAGATTCTGAGGTCCATTTATGTAGGTTTTGAAAGGAAAACCTAAAATAAGAATCTTAGAAATGATCAATTTGACTAAAAGTTGACTTTTGAGTATATGTGTTTGATTTCGGGTTTCGTATCTTCCAGTAGTTTGAAGGGTCAGTTATGACATAGTTAAGTCATTGGTTCACTTCTCGAGGAAATTAGAGGTATTTGTGGCCTTATTTGTAAAATTTGGATACTTGATTATTTTGGACAATTCTTTAGAAAAGTATAATTTAGCTCAGTTAAATGGTAAATTCGAGGGCGCGAATGAGTTTGTAGCATTGATTACCTAAGGATAGAATGTATGATTTGTGTTCAGTGGGTCTCGAGAGTGTTTCAGGTGTTTGGTGGAAGTTTGAGTTGAATCCCAAATTACTGGTGTCTAGTGTCCGCCCCGGAGGGGGGGGGGGTGGACTGTCCACTTCTGCATGTCCGCCTCTACAGAGGTTGGCTCGCAGAAGTGGGGTTGAGGTGATTGGTGAAGTTCCACCTCGGCGGAGGGTGATAACGTAGGGGCAAATATGCCTCTGCGGGTTTTGTCCGCTTCTTCACTGAGGAAAAATGTCAAGTGACATCGGCTCAGTCGATGTCCACTAGGGCAGAATCGATATATCAGGTAACATAAATAAATTCCTAGGTCGAGTCACTATCCCCAAAATAGTTTTCCCCAAACCTAGAGCTGCCATAAGGGAATTTCTAAAGATTGGGAGTAAATTCTTCATTTAAGGTAAGGTTTCCACCCTTTTTGATTAGATTTCATAATTTAAAAACATTAATGGGGATATAGTGTGTATGTGAATTGGGGAAGATAAGTTATAGTTTTCATATGAGATTAAGAGAGGTTAAATCTTTGAGATAAGGGTGTTGTATGAGTTAGTTTACTTAAATATTATGAATTAGTATTGGATTATGTTAGATGATCATGTTGTATCCTTTAATTTGAATATCGAAACCCTCTTTGATTTCGTGAATTTTAGGGTTCATAAATTGGGGCATTTTCTTTAATTTTGCAATTGAAGGTCTTAATGAGCTTAGGTTTCTAATGAACTTAAGGATATGATCACCTAGTATGTATTTATTATTTTTGCATAATAATATTTTAATCATGGTGACATGGGCCTGGAGTTGATTTTTGAAGTCTTGATATATTTATGGACTACGCCCTTGTATTATGTACAAGCTTTATATTAACGTGTAGTAAATGTGTGTTAGACTTCAATTTCCATGAGGCATCTAGAAGGGCAAGGTCAGCACATATATTTGATTGTTCGAGGCTCATGTTTGGCCCAGAGGTAGGCTACGATTTGCTTTCACTAGACTCTGATAGAAGTATGTGATTAGTTATAAATATTGAGGGGTATTGGGCGTGTTTTAGGGATCCCACTTAAACGATTGTAATGAATAGTTGAGTGGGTACCATTGTTGAACTATGATGATGGGTGATTTGGGAAATCAACCTTAAGTTGATTTCGACTGCTGTTGATTGGGCTTGTCGCCATTATATGGGTTCGTCGCCATACTTGTTATTGTTGTTCTTATTCATCACACATGCTTTCTATATGAAATCCTAATTGCACTTGGATTATATCTTATTGAATTCTTGAAAGCATGTCATCTCTGTATTTAGTTTCATCTCATTAGATATTAGTTTCTTGCCTTGAATTGTCATTTGCATACATTCATGGTTCTGATGATACTGATTTAGAGTGGTATGAAAATGTTGTCATCCAAGGGACAGAGAAGGTAAGAATACTTATGAGATTGGCAACGCTTATTGATGTTGATACTACATCCATAGAGTTGGGATCCGATGGAAAATTCCAGATAATGATGATATGCGGGGGAACGGGTTGCATGCCTGCAACAGTTATTATAGCCAACAATTGGGCTCTGTAGATATATTTTTTTGATCGTATTGGGGCAGGGTGGATGAAATGAAGGCTCGCATCTGGAGTCTTGTGTGACAAAAATGTTTCACAAAAACTTAAAGGCAAGTTCTATAGGGTGGTGGTTAGACCGACTATGTTGTATGGGAGGGGGAGTGTTGGCCAGTCAAGACTTTTCACATACAAAAGATGAAAGTTGCGGAGATGAGGATGCTGAGATGGATGTGTGGGCATATCAGGAGAGATAGGATTAGAAATGATGATATCCAGGAGAAAGTGGGAGTGACCTCGGTGGATGATAAGATGCGGGAAGTGAGGTTGAGATGGTTCAAATATGTGCATAAGAGAGACACAGATGCCCAGTGCGGAGGTGTGAGAGGTTGGATATGGACGGGTTTAGGAGGGGTAGATGTAGGCTAAAAAAGTATTTGGGAGAGGTGATTAGACGGGATATGGCGCAGGTGCAACTTAGTGAGGACATGACCTTAGATATAGGGTTGTGAATGACATAAATTAGGGTAGAAGAGTAGTAAGTACTCGAGCGTAGTCCTACTTATGCTTACAAATTGATAATTGATAGTTGTAGTGTTATTACTGTAGGCCTGATTAGCCTATCACACTTATAGACACATTATTGCTTTATTATCTATTGTAGTTTGATTTCTGCTGCTATGTGTTCTTTACTGTTTTTTGTTTAGCTTATTTAGTTGTGTTAGCTACTGCTCCCTTTTGTTCGAATGCACTTTATTCTGCTTTAATTCCTTATCTGAGTCTGACCGTTTTTCTTGCTTTACTCTTTACTCTTACTTTACTCTTGCTTTGTCTTGATTGCCTAGCTTGTGATTATGCTTTGTCTTGAGCCGAGGGTCTCCCGGAAATAGCCGCTCTAACTACCAAGGTGGAGATAAGGTCTGTGTACACTCTACCCTCACCAGACCCCACAGTGTGGGATTTTACTGGGAATGTTGTTGTTATTGTTGTTGTTTATGGACTTTGTAGGTCTTCCATGGGTGTGATGTTCATAAAATTTGAACGTCTGTATACTAGAGGATAAAGGTACATGGTATATGCATTGCATTCATATCATATATTCATTATGCATTAATTATTTGTAGCTCGGTAATATGATATGGATCAGTTATTAGAACTTAGGTGATAGCCTGATTAAATGATTGGAGTGATTGTGTTGGACCAGATTGGGTGTCATGATTGGCTTGTTCTATGTGTAATGGCTATATGATTATCCCTTTATGACTTTGAGTACTTGTTGTTGAACTATGTTGTGGTCATTGGATCTTTTTAGTAGTATTATCATGTCGGTCATTAGAGAACTGGATAAGTCTTATATTTCATGATAATTGATAACCTTAGTTGATAGAGAGTCTTGTAAAGAACTAATCGGAATGTTGTTATGATAGCTAGAATGTTATTGTGGCAGTTAAATGACTAATTGATTATGCATGTGTAGGTCCACTCTCTAATCAAGGATAAGAGGTGTGGGCTTCTACTTATAATATATTGAGGACGTTTAAATGAACAATATGTGTTATGCCCTTACTTGTATAGAACTGTAATCAGCTCAGAGATGTTATAGTAATAAGAAGCTAATGTGTTATGATTAGACTATTCGTGATATCCTATGAAATGGATTGTGATGAGTTGTTGGGTACTAGAGTCAACCTGTCCTATTTGATGATTTGATAGCTTGGGTAGGTGGTGATAATATGAATATGATTTATACAGAGTTTACTAATGATTGGTAATGAGTGTGAAGTCCTTGCGTGCAATATGTATTGAATTATGCTTTACTGTGGTTGAAATTTATGTGAACAATGCGACTTACATGGGTTATTGAATTGTCTAGTATAGGATTATTTGGTGTTAACTTGATATTTATCTCTATTGGCATATCTTCTGTCGCTGTCAGCCTATGATGCTTATGGGGGTACGTTATGTACTCATACTACACTTGATGCATTCTTTTTTGATGCATATATAACTCCTTATACTAGTCCGGGACCTCGAGTTTGAGTCCGATCCGGTTGATTATCAGTATCAAGGGTGAGGATGCTACCTTCCTGCATGCCATGTGATGCTTCTATCTTTCCTTGGCTTTTACTTTCATTCGAGAGACATGTACTGACACTTATAATATGTTCTTTCTTAATTTGATATATGTATTGACAATTAGAGCTCTTGTATTATTGACTAGATCTTTGGGGGTTGCATTTGATGTCTGAGACTTATGTTCCATTTTTATATTATGATCGACACCTTATATATGTATTCTATTATGTTTCCTCATTTATTTCTTATATTATGCTAATGAGTGGGGAGTAGTTCTCATATGGGAATGTGTAGGTGCCATCACGATTCCTAATAGGGATCATGATGAATTTGATATCAGAGCACTAGGTTAAACGATTTTAAATACAAGAGAAATATCAAGTAGAGTCTTGCAGATCAGTGCGAAGATGTCCATACTTATGTTTAAGAGGCTATGGGATATTTAGAAAACTGTAATTTCTTCATTCCTTTCGTGCTAGGTTGAATCAAATTGGTAGCTGTAACTTCTTCTTCCTATTCTATCACCGATGGTGGTAATGCACTTTTAAATTCGTGCGTGAGTGGTTTGATATGACATCACGCGGTAGGGTATGAGATATGTTACCATGATACAGACGCATGACCAAGTACATTCTTTCACTTTGAGTTGAAGGTGTATTTGATTGGGGTTTATGTTTAGGGATTCCTCAGTTCGGTGATATCTTAGGGAAGTGGAATTAGAAATACGGAGGCACAAGAATGACTAATTGGATGGATCAATCTCCGATGTATGAAGGAAAAAAATAGTATTTGGCATATTCATCAGGATAATGTTGCAAGATGTTAAGTTGGGCTTCGACATGGCATATATGTAGTTTGGAAGTGAGAACCAGTGATTGGTGAGTCCTTTCCAAAAATGACTATCTGTTCGGGATCAGGTGGCATTTGAGGGATTATCGGGTTTTGCATCTTGATTCTGGATAAGATCTGTGGGCATGTGGAAATTAAGGATTCAATAGATGCGTACTTGATCTAAATTGGGATGAGGATACCATTTCGAGATTGGGAAGGATTTGGATTGGAAATAATGGAGATTCTTGAGTTAGGTGTGGTTCATGTGGCATTATTTTTGCATATTTCAAATCGGGTGAAATTGTTTTGTATGCTCCAATGAGTAGGTCTTTGGTATCGACTAAGTGTTATGATGAATGTTCTGTGGGTTTCATGTTTGGGCGCTGGTGGTGGACTATGTGAATCATTATTTATTAATGGCAATGAAGAGTATTTAAGGTATTAAAGACTTGGAAGTAATTACGCAAGGTAAGTGCTGAAATCGTAGGGTTAATGAGTTAGGATTTGGTAAGGTGCGAGGGTCGCAAGATTTGATACTTTCTGGATGGATAAAAGATAGTGAGGTCTTACTATTAGAGACTCGATGAGTGGAGGTGCAGTAAATGAGGTCGCAGGCTTTCGTTGAAATATTCAGAGTTGGGTACAAGTTAAGAGAAACATGAAGATGGCAATCATGAGGTTCATGAGGTGCAATAAATGAGGCCGCAGACTCGATGAGTGATGTGTTTAGAGTTCATGAGGTTCTACCAAATTTATGTATCAGCTGTAAGTTGAGAAACATGAAGATGACAATCATAAGGTATAGACCTTCAGTACTAAGTGAATGACTCAGATATAATTCAACTTTTGGAGTCATGGATGACAGTACATGGTTAATTATTTATGAGAACATAAATTTAAGAGGGCACCGCATGTTATGTAAAGCCTATCCATCATATTTGGAATCAGTTAGGATGACAATCGATGATTTAGAATTGAGAATTTATTTTCAGGTTAGAATTGTTCAATTAAGGTCGGGTGGCCTATGCTTATATTTACTAGAGGACTTATGGTAGTCTAGTAACCCACCAATAAGGGTTCGATAGATTTTGATTCAGAATGGAGGTATGACAGTGTTATCGGTTCTGATTAAAGTATGCAAGTAGGATTGATGATATTTGTCAAATGAAAATGATTCGAATAGTTCAATGGTTTGCAGGGGTACTTGGTATGTATCGAAGAGGTACAAATGGTTATCTGAAGTCTTAGAATGATCAATTAATTTTCTACGAAATTGGCACGCCAGGGTAACCAGTAGGTATGCTTATGAGTATGGTGATTCGGAGATTCGATAATAATTGTGCAATAGGTTTTGACTAAATGGTTTTGACTTCGGGATACAAACTAACGAGAATAGAATTTGCACAATCGGCCCTGGATTTGATCATATTTGAATGGAATTACTTAGAATGTTTTCAGATAAAGCAAGGATACTTTCCTGACGGAAGAAAGCCATGACTTGGGCTTGTGTGTGACTATGTGTTTCTAAAGGATGGTAGTGATTAAGATGTTATTGGCGGATTCAATCGAATGCGTATAAAAGTATGGTTATAATCATTCCAGGGAATTCAAACGGAGTCAGTTCTTATATTTGAGGATCAGTTATGAAAGAAATTTCGGGTATGAAGAAATGGAGAGTTGGGTTTTTGAGCTTAGTTAAAGGTGGCCTTGAGAGATACAGTGAATAAGCGATACTACATGTATAATTCTAGCCTATTGGGGCTTCTTGAGGTTATGGTGGGAATTCCTTTGTTACTCGTCATTTTTTGTACATTCTTTCTCTCAATTCGAGGATGAAGGTTTGTTTATTTGGTATCTGATGTAATGACCCATCCAATTATTTTTTAGCTAAAGACCCTTATTTGACTAAATTACCCTTCCTGTATACTCTATGTGGGGTTGGTGATGCGTGAGGATTGTTAGCACGGATCTCGAGGTCCATTTATGTAGGTTTCGGAAGGAAAATCTAAAATAAGAATCTTAGAGTTGATTAATTTGACTCAAAGTTGACTTTCAAGTTTATGGGTTCGATTCAGGGTATCGTCACTTCCGGTAGTTCTGGAGGATTAGTTATGACTTAGTCAAGTCGTTGGTTCACTTCCCGAGTCAATCAGAGGTATTTGTGGCCTAATTTATAAAATTTGGATATTTTATTATTTTGGGATATTCTTTAGAAAAGTATGCTTTAGCTCGGTTAAATGCGAAATTTGAGGGCGCGAGTAAGTTCGTAGCACTGATTACCTTAGAAGAGCATGTCTAGTTTGTGTTCAGGGGGTCTCTAAAGTGTTTCGAGTGTTTGGTGGAAGTTTGAGTTGATTTCCTAATTGCCGGTGTCTGATGTCCGCCCCGATGGGTGGACTATCCGCTCCTGTAGGTCTGCCTCTATAGAGGGTGTCTCGCAGAAGTAGGGTCCGAGTGATTGATATGGTTCCTCCTCTGCAGAGGGTGATCACGCAATGGCGAATACACCTCTATGGGTTTTTGTTCGCTTCTGCAATGAGGTGAGGTGTCAAGTGACATCAGCTCAGTGAGCTCGATGTCCGCCGAAGCGAAACCGCGACAGCGGAGTCGATGTCCACTGGGGTAGAATCGCAGTATCAATAACCTAAATAAATTCCTAGGTCGAGTCACTTTCCCCAAAATAGTTTTCCTCGAACCTAGGGCTGTCATAAGGGAATCTCTGAAGATTGGGAGTAAATTCTTCATTTAAGGTAAGATTTCCACCCTTTGTGATTAGATTTCATGATTTAAAGTCTTTAATGGGGATATATTGTGCATGTGAATTGGGGAAGATAAGTTATAGTTTTCATATGAGATTAAGAGAGATTAAATCTTTGATTTAAGGGTGTCGTATGGGTTAGTTTACTTAAATATTGTGACTTAGTATTGGATTATGTTAGATGATCATGTTGTAGCCTTTAATTTGAATATAGAAACCCTTTTTTATTTGAGGGAAATTATAGGATTCATAAATTGGGGCTCTTTCTTAAATTATACAATTGATGGTCTTAATGAGCTTAGGTTTCTAATTAACTTAAGGATATGATCACCTAGTATGTGATTATGATTTTTGGGTAATAAAGTTTAGATCTTGGTGACGTGGGCCTGGGGTTGGTTTTGAAAGACTTGATATGTTTAACGACTACGTCATTGTATTATGTATCTACTTTATATTAATGTATAGTAATTGCATGTTAGACTTTGATTTCCATCAGGCACTTTGAAAGGGCAAGGCCAGTGCAGATATTTTATTGATTGACGCTCATGTTCGTCCTAGAGGTAGTCTACAGTTTACTTTCACTAGACTCCAATAGAAGTATGTAATTAGTTATAAATATTGAGGAGCATTGGGAGTGTTTTCGGGGTCCCACTTAAACGGTTAAGATGAACGGTTGAGTGGGTACCGTTGTTGAATTGTGATGATGGGTGATTTGGGGAATCAACCTTAAGTTGATTCCGACTGCTGTTGATTGGGCTTGTCGCCATTATATAGGTTTGTTATTATTATGCTTATTCATCACACATGTTTTCCATATGAAATCCTAATTGTACTTAGATTATATCTTATTAAATTCTTGAAAGCATGTCATAGTTATCTTTGTATATGGTTGCATCTCATTACATATTGGTTTCTTAACTTGAATTGTCATTTGCATACACTCATGGTTCTGATGATACTAATTTAGAGTGGTATGAAAATGTTTTCATCCAAGGGATCGGGAAGGTAATAATACTTATGAGATTTGCAACACTTATTTTTGATGATACTACAGCCATAGAGCTGGAATCCGATGGAAAAATCCAGATGGTGATGATACGTAGGGGGGAGGGTCGCACACTTGTAACTGTTATTATAGCCAAGAGCTAGGTTCCATGGAGAAATTTCAGAGCATTATATGGACTTTATGGGTCCTCCATGGGTGTGCAGTTCATAAAATTCGGAGGAGTATATGGAAATTCATTATGCATTGATTATTAGTAGCTCGGTAATGTGATATGGATCGGTTATTGGAACTTGGATGATACCCTTATAAAATGATGGGAGTGATTGTATTGGACTGGATTGGGTGCCATAATTGGCTTGTTCTCTATGTAATGGTTGTGTGGTTACCCCTTTATGAGTTTGAGTACTCGTTGTTGAACTATGTTATAGTCAGGGGATCTTAATGGTAGTACTATTATGTCGGTCATTAGAGAATTGGATAAGTCTTGTTTTGTCTGATAATTGGTAACCTTAGTTGATAGAGAGTCTTATATAGAACTAAGAGTGGCCAGTGGGCCGGGCTCGGGTCTGGCGGGGTCGGGGTCGGGGCGGGACGGGAGAAGGGGCGGGGTCGGGTCTGGCGGGCTCTGGCGGGGTCGGGTCTGGCGGGACTGGAGCAAGTCCCGTCCCGATCCCGATCCGTCGGGATCGGGTCGGGACGGGCTCGGGGCGGGCTCGGGGCGGGGCGGGATACGACGGGTTTTCCTTTTTTTTATTTTTATTTAAATAACATATGTATAAAAAAAACTCAATAAACAAAACAAGATAGTGTAATAAAAACATCCCAAGGCTGTTTTTGTGCCTCTTATATTATTTAATAGACATAAGATTTTTTTGTAATACAAATACAATTGTCTAAAATCTAAATTGCAACTTTGTGGTGTTGTCCAAAAGTTGCAAATTACATAATAAAATTACAATTAAAAAAATTACATTCTCAAAAAAACCTGTTCTAATTGCTTGATGATTTCATGTGGTTCTTCGGTTGGAATTGGTATTTGTTGGTCAAATTGATCCACGTCGCTTCCACTACCTTCGGTTAAGATTTCATTGTAGTTTTCATTATCTTCTTCGTTGATCTCCGGTTGACCGTACCTTCTCTGCTCCGCTCGTATCCAATCTCTGAATAATACTGCAATTTCCAAGTTGTCTCCGGCTAATAAGTGTCTGTGGTCTCCTATTTGATATCTGCCTGCAGAAAAAGCAATTTTAGACGCAGTTGACGACGCTTGAATGTTCAAAACATCTCAAGCCATCAATGAAAGTGTCGGAAAGGTCTTCTCATTCCCCCTCCAGTATTTCAACAAGTCTTCATGTCCATCTTCATTGATAACTTCTTGATACGGTACGGAACCCTGCAAAACAAAAATATCCAACTCGCTAATTTGGTTAGTAGTAGAGGTACGACCGCACATTCTATTTCTGAGGCTTTTAATACTTGCCGCAGAAACAACATGTCTTTTGTGAGGTTGTGTTGAAGATGAAGAAGATGGTATGGAAGCTGGTAAGTTACTAGCATTTTCTTGTTGATAAAATCTATATATATTTTTGCATTGGTGTTCTACGCTAGACAATACTTCTTCTTTAGTTTGTTCAATAGGTGGTGGGTGATTTAGATTTTTGGGACTTGGAGGTGGTAGTACTTCTATACAATCGTAAATAGTTTCAATTAGTGATTTAGTACCGTCTATTTTAATAGTAGAATTTAATACAGAACCAATAATATAAATAGAGGGAATAGGAATAAAATATTTTTATTTTGAGAAACATTTTTAATAAATGCCTTATAAGCTGGGTTTTCCATATATTCACTAAGTAATAAAAATATTAGAGTTATATAAAATAACATAGTTGAAATAGTAGGATAATATATACCGGAAAATTCTTTTGTTGCTTGAAAAAATTTCTCTAAAAATACAATAAGTTCGAAATTTTTTTCCCAATCACTATCTAAAATCATATCAGCTGGCTTTTTATTATGAGAGTTAAAAAATAAAGTTATAGGTAATTTATAGTCATAAGCAACAAGTAGTTGCTCGTATAAAGAATTCCACCTAGTGGATACTTCTTGTGGAATTTTTCTAAAAGGTAGTCCACAATCATGACAAATTTTTTTATATTCTTTTCTACGTTGTACTTTATTACTTTTAAAAATAAAGTTTATAGCAAATTGTATTTTACTAAGAATGTCTTCAAAAAGTGATAGACCATCCTTTACAATTAAGTTATATATATGGCACACACATTTTATATGAAAATGGTCTGGAAAAGATGGAGTTAAACTATTTTTAAAATTGTAATTGCGTAATTGTTATTAGAAGCGTTATCTAATGTAATAGTCATAATTTTATCGGTAATTAGTAATAATCGCACACTTGATAAATATTTTCTGCAATAAAAGTACCAAGTGTGCCTATCATCTATATATCTATACGCTAAAATACATTTTTGCATAGACCATTTATAATCTATCCAATGACAAGTTACAGCTTAAATAATCATGGCCGTTAGTACTACGACCTATATCGACGTGATAGATACTTTGCCATTAAAATGATATAATGAAAAACGTAAATATTGTTGATATTCATGCGCGAATTTAAATACATCTCTCTTAACAGTTGATCTAGGAAAACCGTTAAAAGCAGGATTATATATATCTCTAATGTAATGAATAAAACCGGCAGATGAAGGAAATGAAAAAGGCAAACCCTCCACAGCAACTAATTTTGATATTGCTTCCCTATCTCTATGTTTATTGTATTTAGAGCCTACAATTCCCCCCGTCATAGGGTTAATTTGACCTTGTACTTGGTCCGGGACAAGACGTGATGTGAACCTTGTCCTGATGGAGCGGGCGTTATGCACCCGGTTTTGAAGCCTGGTATTGGGCATACCTAGCTGGATGAGCACTTACTACGTGTCTAATTAAACCCCCCGTCCCACCGTGACCTTTTCCAGTTTTAAATTTTAAAATATTTTTACAAATTTTACATATGGCTACTTGATTCTCTACGTCCCTATCAAAAAATGTCCATGCATCTGATTTTAATGGTCGTTTTGCTGGACCTCGTCTCATACTAGGGGGAATAGGAGGTATTTCAGTTGAAGGTGCACTAGTGGGTGTGTTGTCATCAACATTAGTGGGTATATCATCTAGATCATCGTCTAAATTAAAGTCTTCTTGAGTTCCAGAAAATAGCTCCTGGTCTAAATCTAATGGTATTGTAGGAAAATGTTGAGTATCAACAAAATCATCCTGTGTAGGAATAAGATGACTAGAAGAAGTACCCTTGCCCTGGTTGCCCCTACTAGAAGAAGCACCCTTACCTTTACCCTTAAACATACCTTTTAATCCTTCCATTTTAATTATGATAATAAATAAATAAATAATTAAAGACAATAAAATTAAGTGATCTAAATAAAATAAACAGACAATAATAATTTAATGAAGGAACGAATGTACCAAACGCCGACGTAACGTCGACGTGTAATCGAGAGGTTGAAAATTGAAACTTTGCTCGATGGAAGATCCTCAAGCTAGTTGCCAACTTCACTCCCAATTCCCAAATGAATAAATAAAATTGAATATTTAGCAAACAATGTAGACTTGTAGAGAGATATATTGAGAATTGGCCTACTTTGACTACGCTATTCTTTTTATCTCTGAAAGAATGAAAAACGTCCGCTAAAGCCCACGGGATAAGGTTTGATCTTCTAAATCTTGAGATGGAAATTTCTATTGAGAAAGATGAAGAGAAAATGAGTTATTTATAGTTGGAAAATTGGGTTAAAGTGTAAATATAATAACTTATGGGTTAAAAATAAATATTAAGGGGTAGGGGGTTGGGGGAGGGGGGGCCTAAAATGGCCATTGGCCAACGACCATAATCTAAAATGGTCGTTGGTGCAACGGTCATTTTTGCAAAGGGGGGAAAAGGGCGGGGTCGGGGTCGGGCTCGGGGCGGGGTCGGGGCGGGGTCGGGTCAAGCGGGCCTGGGGCGGGCTCGAGTCTCGCGGGACGAGACATCGTCCCGTCCCGAGTTCAAGTCCCGCCCCTGTTATTTTTTATTATTTTTTTTATGGCGGGGACGGGACGGGACCGGGGCGGGCTCGGGACGGGGTCGGGTCGGGGGTCAGCATCCCGACCTTGACCCTATATAGAACTAATCGAAAAGTTGTTGTGGTAGTTGGAATGTTGTTGTGCTTGTTAAATGACTCGTATATTATGCATGAGTAGATCCCATTCCTAATAAAGCATAAGCGACATAAGCTTCTACTTAGAGTATATTGAAGATGTTTAGATGAACAATATTTGTCCTACCCTTGTATTGAACCGTAATCAGCCCAGAGGTGTTAGAGGAATAAGAAGTTAATTTGTTATGATTAGACTAATCGTGATACCCCGTGAAAAAGATTGTGATGAGTTGTTGCGTACTAGAGTCAACCTATCCCATTTAATGATTTGATGGCTTAGATATGTACTTTTTTTCGTAATGAGGGAGAGATAGAATGGAGTTCTTCAGGAAGTTCAAAACAAATGAATAAAAAATGGACAACATGAATATGATTTATACAGAGTTTACTGATTTATAAAAAATGTTTTCTCCAAAAAACTTATTTTGACAATGACATCTCTTATTTATGAAAAACATTTATTTACTAGATTCTCATCCCGTTGACTTACTTCAACTGGTACATTATGTTAAACCTTTAATTAAGAATTATTATCATCAATCTATATTCTCTTATATTTTTGTACGCCTTGCACGATTACTACATATCACAAACCTTTTTATCCATCAAAATATTGAAATATGATCCAAAAATGTTTTCTAACAATATACTAACTTATTTTATGGAATATATTTTCCATAGAAAACATGTTCTACCTAGTGTAGCTATGCCACAAGTTAATTACTTGCACTTCCTAACTCCAAAACTAATCATGGATTATAAATTTTAGTAATTTTTAACTTTTTTAATAAAAAAGAAGTAAAACAATTTTCTTAGAACCAGATTACCCTAATCAGTTTATTTAAAATTTGGACTAAAGTATCTCAATAAATATTTTTTTGTAACAATATCTCAATAAATTTGAAATTTCCTAATTTGACTATAGTAACAATTCTTGTTAGGCATCTATAAAAACGACACACCGCTTCAATCTTTATGTATTCTACTCCTAAAGAAAGTGCATTTTATGTTTTTAGTATCAAATATGGATAGAAAGAGGCTTAGGCATACTAGAAATTATAGTGAAAATGTAAGAAACTCCATCCTGGATAAAAGAGCAACAAGTTTATTTAACAAAGCAGAAGAGCTTTCTATTCTATGTGATTTAGACGTCGCCATAATTATCTTTAGCCCAGGAGAAATTCAACCTATTGTTTGGAAATCTGTAAGTCTGGCTAAGGAGGTGATTGTAGAATCGCAAATTATGTCATTAGCGTATAATTAATTCATACTCAATGAATAGTCAATAAACTTGATGATTGATTTATATATAATTAGTGCATGTTCACTGTATAATATATACATTCTAATCGCCAACCATGAACTCCAAATCACGAACTTTCTGATTCGCGTAACTCTTTTGTCGACTCTGGGCTGTGAGAAGTCTCTTCTGAATCGATTTGAACTCATCCAAGGAATCGTTTAACAAACCGGTACTCCAAGGCCAAACTTCAAATGCATCAAACAAATGAATCAGAGAACGACACCTCCTACCATATAATTGTAATGACCCATCCGGTAATTTTTAGCTAAAGATTCTTATTTGACCAAATTACCTTTCTTGGACTCTATGTGGGTTGGTGATACTTGGCGATGGGTGGCACAGATTCCGAAGTCCATTTGTGTAGGTTTTGGAGGAAAACCTAAAATAAGAATCTTAGAAATGATCAATTTGACTAAAAGTTGACTTTTGAGTATGTGTGTTTGATTTCGGGTTCCGTCGCTTCCAGTAGTTCCGGAGGGTCAGTTATGACTTAGTTGAGTCATTGGTTCACTTACCGAAGCAATCAGAGGTATTTGTGTCCGTATTTGTAAATTTTGGATACTTGATTATTTTGGGCAATTCTTTAGAAAAGTATAATTTAGCTCAGTTAAATGGGAAATCCGAGGGGGCGAATGAGTTCGTAGCATTGATTGCCTTAGGAGAGAATGTCTGGTTTGTGTTCAGTGGGTCTGGAGAGTGTTTCAGGTGTTTGGTGGAAGTTTGAGTTAAATCCCAAATTACTGGTGTCTGGTGTCCGTCCCGAGGGGGTAGGTGGACTGTCCACTTCTGCATGTCTGCCTCTACAAAGGTTGGCTCGAAAAAGTGGGGTTGAGGTGATTGCTGAAGTTTCACCTTGGCAGAGGGTGATAACATAGGGGAAAATGTGCCTCGGCGGGTTTTTGTCCGCTTCTGCACTGAGGGAAGGTGTCAAGTGACATCGGCTCATTCGATGTCCACTAGGGCGGAATATATGTATCAGGTAACATAAATAAATTCCTAGGTCAAGTCACTATCCGAAAAATAGTTTTCCCTAAACCTAGAGCTGCCATAAGGGAATTTTTGAAGATTGGGAGTAAATTCTTCATTTAAGGTAAGGTTTCCACCATTTTTTATTAGATTTCATAATTTAAAAACTTTAATGGGGATATAGTGTGCATGTGAATTGGGGAAGATAAGTTATAGTTTTCATATGAGATTAAGAGAGGTTAAATATTTGATTTAAGGGTGTTATATGGGTTAGTATACTTAAATATTGTGAATTAGTATTGGATTATGTTAGATGATCATGTTGTATCCTTTAATTTGAATATAGAAACCCCCTTTGATTTGGGGAATTTTAGGGTTCATAAATTGGGGTGTTTTCTTAAATTGTGCAATTGAAGGTCTTAATGAGCTTAGGTTTCTAATTAACTTAAGGATATGATCACCTAGTATGTATTTATTCTTTTTGGGTAATAAAGTTTGAATCATGGTGACGTGGGCCCGGAGTTGGTTTTGGAAGTGTTGATATATATATGGACTACATCCTTATATTATGTATGAGCTTTATATTAACATGTAGTAAAAGTGTGTTAGACTTTGATTTCCACGAGGCGCTCCAGAAGGGCAAGGTCAGCGCAGATATTTGATTGTTCGAGGCTTATGTTTGGCCCAGAGGTAGGCTATGATTTACTTTCACTAAACTCTGATAGAAGTATGTGATTAGTTATAAATATTGAGGGGTATTGGGCGTGTTTTAGGGGTTCCACTTAAACGATTGTAATGAATGGTTGAGTGGGTACCATTGTTGAACTGTGATGATGGGTGATTTGGGGAATCAACCTTAAGTTGATTCCTACTAATGTTGATTGTGCTTGTCGCCATTATATGGGCTCGTCGCCATACTTGTTATTGTTGTGCTTATTCATCATACATGCTTTCTATATGAAATCCTAATTGTACTTGGATTATACCTTATTGAATTCTTGAAAGCATGTGATAGTCATCAGAGGTATTTGGTTTCATCTCATTAGATATTAGTTTCTTGCCTTGAATTGTCATTTGCATACACTCATGGTTCTGATGATACTGATTTAGAGTGGTATGAAAATGTTGTCATCCAAGGGATGGGGAAGGTAGGAATACTTATGAGATTGGAAACACTTATTGATGTTGATACTACAGCCATAGAGCTGGGATCCGATGGAAAATTCCGGATAGTGATGATATGTAGGGGAATGGGTTGCATGCCTGCAACAGTTATTATAGCCAAGAATTGGGCTCTGTAGAGAAATTTCAGTAGATCGTATTGGGGCAGAGTGGATGAAATGGAGGCTCGCATCTGGAGTCTTGTGCAACAAAAATATGCCACCAAAACTTAAAGGCAAGTTCTATAGGGTGGTGGTTAGACCGACTATGTTGTATAGGGCGGAGTGTTGGCCAGTCAAGACTTTGCACATACAAAAGATGAAAGTTGCGGAGATGAAGATGCTGAGATGGATGTGTGGGCATACAAGGAGAGATAGGATTAGAAATGATGATATCGAGGAGAAAGTGAGAGTGGCCTCGGTGGATGATAAGATGCGGGAAACGAGGTTGAGATGGTTCGAGCATGTGCATATGAGAGACACAGATTCCCCAGTACGGAGGTGTGAGAGTTTGGCTATGGATGGGTTCAGGAGGGGTAGAGGTAGGCCGAAGAATTATTTGGGAGAGGTGATTAGATGGGATATGGCGCAGGTGCAACTTAGTGAGGACATGACCTTAGATAAGGGGTTGTGGAGGACACAGATTAGGATAGAAGAGTAGTAGGTACTCGAGCGTAGTCCTACTTATGCTTACAAATTGATAATTGATAGTTGTAGTGTTATTATTGTAGGTCCGATTAGCCTATCACACTTATAGACACATTATTGCCTTATAATCCACTGTAGTTTGATTTTTGCTGCTATGTGTTCTTTAGTGTATTCTGTTTTGCTTATTTAGTTGTGTTAGCTACTGCTCCCTTTTGTTCGAATGCACTTTATACTGCTTTAATTCCTTATCTGAGTCTGACCATATTTCTTATTTTACTCTTTATTCTTACTTTACTCTTAATTTGTTTTGATTGTCTTGCTTGTGGTTATGCTTTGTCTTGAACTGAGGGTCTCCTGAAAATAGCTGCTCTACCTACCAAGGTGGAGGTAAGGTGTGTGTACACTCTACCCTCCCCATACCCCACGGTGTGATATTTCACAGGGAAGTTGTTGTTATTATTATTGTATATGGACTTTGTGGGTCCTCTACGGGTGTGCAGTTCATAAAATTTGAACATCTGTATACTGGAGGATAAAGGTACATGGCATATGCATTGCATTCATATCATACAATCAGTATGCATTGATTATTTGTAGCTCGGTAATGTGATATGGATCGATTATTGGAACTTAAGTGATAGCGTGATTAAATGATTGGAGTGATCGTATTGGACAAAATTGGGTGCCATGATTGGCTTGTTCTCTGTGTAATGACTATGTAGTTATCCCTTTATGAGTCTGAGTAGTCGTTGTTGAACTATGTTGTGGTTAGTGGATATTATCAGTAGTATTATCATGTCGGTCATTAGAGAACTGGATAAGTATTATATTTCATGATAATTGATAACCTTAGTTGATAGAGAGTATTGTAAAGAACTGATCGGAATGTTGTTGTGGTAGCTGGAATGTTGTTGTGGTAGTTAAATGACTCGTATATTATACATGAGTAAATCCCATTCCTAATCAAGCATAAGCGACATAAGCTTCTACTTAGAGTATATTGAGGACGTTTAGATGACTAATATGTGTCATACCCTTACTTGTATAGAACTGTAATCAGCCCAGAGGTGTTAGATGAATAAGAATTTAATGTGTTATGATTAGACTAATCGTGATATCTTATGCAAAGGATTGTGATGAATTATTGTGTACTAGAGTGAACCTGTCCTATTTGATGATTTGATAGCTTGGGTAGGTGGTGACAATATGAATATGATATATACAGAGTTTACTGATGATTGGTAATGAGTGTGAAGT
Organism: Anisodus acutangulus; assembly: GCA_029783415.1. Taxonomy (NCBI): domain Eukaryota; kingdom Viridiplantae; phylum Streptophyta; class Magnoliopsida; order Solanales; family Solanaceae; genus Anisodus; species Anisodus acutangulus. The sequence goes on along the minus strand of CM056511.1, from coordinate 14,764,455 downwards.
CCTTGTGTGCAATATGTATTGAATTGTGCTTTACTGTAGTTGAAATTTATGTGAACAATACAACTTACATGGGTTATTGAATTGTCTAGTATAGGATTATTTGGTGTCAACTTGATATTTATCTCTATTGGCAAATCTTCTGTCATTGTCAGCCTATGATGCCTATGGGGGTACGATTTGTACTCATACTACACTTGCTGCATTCTTTTTGGATGCATATACAACTCCTTATACTAGTCCGGGACCTCGAGTTTGAGTTAGAGCTGGTTGATTATCAATATCAAGGGTGAGGATGCTACCTTTATGCATACCATGGGATGCTTCTATCTTTCCTTGTCCTTTACTTTCATTCGAGAGACATGTACTGACACTTAGAATATGCTCCTTCTTAATTTGATGTATGTATTGACAATTAGAGCTCTTGTATTATTGACTAGATCTTTGGGGGTTGCATTTGATGTCTCAGACTTATGTTCCATTTTTATATTATGATCGACATCTTATAAAAGTATTCTGTTATGTTTCCTCATTGATTTCTTATATTATGCTAATGAGTGGGGAGTAGTTCACCTACCAATGGGAATGTGTAGGTGCCACCACGATTCCTAAAAGGGGTCATGACAAATTTGATAGCAGAGTTTTAGGTTAAACGACCTTAAATATAAGAGAAATATCTAGTAGAGTCTTGCAGATCGGTGCGAATATGTCCGTACTTATGTTCAAGAGGCTATGGGACATTTAGAAAACTTTAATTTCTTCATTCCTTTCGTGCTAGGTTGAATCAAATTGGTATCTAAAACTTCTTCTTTCTATTCTATCATCGATGGTGGTAATGCACTCTTAAATTCATGCATGAGTGGTTTGATATGACATCACGCGGTAGGGTATGAGATATGTTACCATGATACGGACCCATGACCAAGTACAGTCTTCCGCTATGAGTTGAAGGTGTAGTTGATTGGGGTTTATGTTTGGGGATCCATCAGTTCGGTGATATCTTGGGGAAGTGGAATTAGAAATATGGAGGCACAAGAAAGAGTAATTGGATGGATCAATCTCCGATGTATGAAGGGAAAAAATGGTATTTGACATGTTCATCAGTATAAGGTTGCAAGATGTACGAGGGTGAAATTCGTATAAAGTTATGAAAGGTGAAGTTGGTCTTCGACATGGCATATATGTAGTTTGGAAATGAGAACCAGTGATTAGTGAGTCCTTTCTAGAAATAACAATCTGTTCGGGATAAGGTGGCAATGTTACTTGTGATGAATGAAGCTCAAGGGAGTAGATAGTCGGATTTCTTCACTTAAAAGTGTGTTCGTAGGGTCACTTGGTGCTTCAAAGTTAGCAATAAAAACAGATTATTGATTGTGAGTTATTTCGCAATTGGTTGGTATAGGATGAGTGTAAAAGATCGTATATGAGTAGGTACGTTGGACTACATTGTAGGCTAATGAAAGTCAGTGATAGACTAATAATAGTGACTCTAGTGGAGTTCTATTTGACGGATTATCGGGTGTTGCATTTAGATTCTGGATAAGATTTGTGGGCATGGTATATAAACTGTGGGCATGGTATATAAACTGTGGGCATGGTGTTGCATCGTAATAGACTCTTGAATAAGGTGTTGGTCAATGGGAATATTTATGGTAATAGACAGATGACAGTTGATCTAATACTAGTGTGAAAAGCTTTAAGTATCGATAATCGGGTTAGTAACTTATAAACCAATATAGAAGAAGGATTAGTTTGGTTAAGGGTTTTCGGCAAGGGTACTTCGAGGAAACTATATGAGAATATTAGTAGGAGTGTATATGCGGTAACTAAGGATTAACTTTGAATTATGGACTAGTTCAGTGATGGTTTGGGTTATCACTTGGGTACTAAATAATGGTTGGTCGGAATAACCAGAGTGGGTCGATGCCTTTTCAAGTCGAGGAATATCATATAGGATGGTACATGGAATGTGCCGAATTTCGGGAAGAGCTTTCAGTTTAAGGGTTCGAGTGAGGCAGGGGAAACTCTCTGTGATGGGTATGCAGCATTCTACTAATTTCAGGATCGACTCCGTTATTTTATGAGGCCTATGATATTTCAGTGCACTCTGGGATGGGCTTGAGTAATAATCGATTGTTAGTGAGAAATGTGATTGAAAGGAAAGGTGGAAATTAAGGATTCGATAGATGCGTAGTTGATCTAAATTGGGATGAGTAAAATACCTTTTTTCGAGAATGGGGAGGATTTGGATTGGAAACAATGGAGATTCTTGAGTTAGGTGTGGTTCATGTGGCATTATTTTGGCATATTTCAAATCGGGTGAAATTGTTTTGTACGCTCCGATGAGTCGGTTTTTGGTATCGACTAAGTGTTATCACGAATGTTTTGTGGGGTTCATGTTTGGGCGCTGGTGGTGGACTATGTGAAACATTGTTTATTAATGGCAATGAAGAGTATTTAAGGTATTAAAGACTTGGAAGTAATTACGTAAGGTAAGTGCTGAAATTGTAAGGTTAATGCATTAGGATTTGGTAAGGTGCGAGGGTCACGAGATTTGATACTTTCTGGATGGAAAAAAGATAGTGAGGTCTTACTATTAGAGACTCGATGAGTAGAGGTGTAGTAAATGAGGCCGCAGGCTTTCGTCGAAATATTCGGAGTTGGGTACGAGTTAAGAGAATGTACAAGAAGGATTTGATGTGTTTAGAGTTCATGGGGTTTTACCAAATTTATGTATCATGTGTAAGTTGAGAAACATGAAGATGGCAATCATAAGGTATAGATCTTTGGTACTAAGTGAATGACTCGGATAGAATTCAACTTTTGGAGTCATGGATGACAGTACATGGTTAAGTATTCATGAGAACATAAATTTAAGAGGGCACCACATGTTATGTAAAGCCTATCCATTATATTTAGAATCAGTTAGGATGACTATCGGTGATTTAGAATTGAGCATTTTTTTTTAGGTTAGAATTGCTCAATTAAGGTCGGGTGGCCTATGCTTATATTTACTAGAGGACTTATGGTAGCCTAGTAACCCACCGATAAGGGTTCGACAGATTTTAATTCAAAATGGAGGTATGATAGTGTTATCGGTTCTAATTAAAGTATGCAAGTAGGATTGATGATATTTGTCAGATGAAAATGATTTGAATAGTTAAATGGTTTGCACGGGTACTTGGTATGTATTGAGGAAGTAGAAATGGTTATCTGAAGTCTTAGAATGATCAATTGATTCTCCACAGAATTGGCACGACAGGGTAACCAGTAGGTATGCTTATGGTGATTCGAGAAGAATTGGGCAATGGGTTTTGACTAAATGGTTTTGACTTCGTGATACAAACTAACGAGAATAGAATTTGCACAATCGGCCCTGGATTTGATCAGATTTGAATGGAATTACTTAGAATATTCTCAGATAAAGCAAGGATACTTTCCTGACGGAAGAAAGCCATGACTTGGGCTTGTGTGTGACTATGTGTTTCTAAAGGATGGTAGTGATTAAGATGTTATTGGCGGATTCAATCGAATGCGTATAAAAGTATGGTTATAATCATTCCAGGGAATTCAAACGGAGTCAGTTCTTATATTTGAGGATCAGTTATGAAAGAAATTTCGGGTATGAAGAAATGGAGAGTTGGGTTTTTGAGCTTAGTTACAGGTGGCCTTGATAGATACAGTGAATAAGCGATACTACATGTATAATTCTAGCCTATTGGGGCTTCTTGAGGTTATGGTGGGAATTCCTTTGTTACTCATCGTTTTTTGTACATTCTTTCTCTCAATTCGAGGACGAAGGTTTGTTTAATTGGTATCTGATGTAATGACCCATCAGATCATTTTTTAGCTACAGACCCTTATTTGACTAAATTACCCTTCCTATATACTCTATGTGGGGTTGGTGATGCGTGAGGATAGGTAGCACAGATCCCGAGGTCCATTTATATAGGTTTCGGTAGGAAAAACCTAAAATAAGAATCTCAGAGTTGATTAATTTGACTTAAAGTTGACTTTCATGTATATGGGTTCGATTCAAGGTATCGTCACTTCCAGTAGTTTCGGAGGATCAATTATGACTTAGTCGAGTCGTTGGTTCACTTCCCGAGTCAATCAGAGGTATTTGTGGCCTTATTTATAAAATTTGGATATTTAATTATTTTGGGATATTCTTTAGAATAGTATGCTTTAGCTCGGTTAAATATAAATTTGAGGGCTCGAATAAGTTCATACCACTGATTACCTTAGAAAAGCATGTCTAGTTTGTGTTATGGGGGTCTCCGAAGTGTTTCGAGTGTTTGGTGGAAGTTTGAGTTGAATTCCTAATTGCTGGTGTCTGGTGTCCGCCCCGATGGGTGGACTATCCGCTCTTGTGGCTCTGCCTCTATAGAGGTTGTCTCGCATAAGTAGGGTCCTAGTGATTGGTGAGGTTCCGCCTCAGCAGAGGGTAATCACGCAATGGCGAATGAGCCTCTGTGGGTTTTTGTTCGCTTATGCACTGAGGTGAGGTGTCAAGTGACATCGGCTTAGTGAGCTCGATGTCCGCCGAAGCGATACTGTGCCAGCGGAGTCGATGTCCGCTGGGGTAGAATTGCAGTATCAAATAACCTAACTAAATTCCTAGGTCAAGTCACTTTCCCCAAAATAATTTTCCTCGAACCTAGGGTTTCCACAAGGGAATTTCTGAAGATTGGGAGTAAATTCTTCATTTAAGGTAAGATTTCCACCCTTTGTGATTAGATTTCATGATTTAAAGTCTTTAATGGGAATATATTGCGCATGTGAATTGGGAAAGATAAGTTATAGTTTTCATATGAGATTAAGAGAGATTAAAACTTTGATTTAAGGGTATCGTATGGGTTAGTTTACTTAAATTTTGTGACTTAGTATTGGATTATGTTATATTATCATGTTGTAGCCTTTAATTTGAATATAGAAACACTTTTTGATTTGGGGAAAATTATAGGATTCATAAATTGGAGCTTTTTCTTAAATTATACAATTGATGGTCTTAATGAGCTTGTGTTTCTAATTAACTTAAGGATATGATCACCTAGTATGTGTTTATAATTTTTGGGTAATAAAGTTTAGATCTTGGTGACGTGGGCCTGGGGTTAGTTTTGCAAGTGTTGATATGTTTAACGACTATATGGACTTTGCGGGCCCCCCATGGGTGTGCAGTTCATAAAATTCGAAGGAGTATATGGACATTCATTATGCATTGATTATTAGTAGCTCGGTAATGTGATATGGATCAGTTACTGGAACTTAAATGATGATACCCTAATAAAATGATGGGAGTGATTGTATTGGACTGGATTGGGTGCCATAATTGGCTTGTTCTCTGTGTAATGGTTGTGTGGTTACCCCTTTATGAGTCTGAGTACTTGTTGTTGAACTATATCATGTCGGTCATTAGAGAACTGGATAAGTCTTGTTTTGTCTGATAATTGGTAACCTTAGTTGATAGAGAGTCTTATAAAGAACTGATCGAAATGTTGTTGTGGTAGCTGGAATGTTGTTGTGGTAGTTAAATGACTCGTATATTATGCATGAGTAGATCCCATTCCTAATCAAGCATAAGCGACATAAGCTTCTACTTAGAGTATATTGAAGATGTTTAGATGAACAATATTTGTCCTACCCTTGTATAGAACCGTAATCAGCCTAGAGGTGTTAGAGGAATAAGAAGTTAATGTGTTATGATTAGACTAACCGTGATACCCAGTGAAACGAATTGTGATGAGTTATTGTGTACTAGAGTCAACCTATCCTATTTAATGATTTGATGGCTTAGGTAGGTACTTTTTTTTCATAATGAGGGAGAGATAGAATAGAGTTCTTCACGAAGTTCAAAACAAAGGAATAAAAATCTGACAACATGAATATGATTTATACAGAGTTTACTGATGAGTGGTAATGAGTGTGAAGTCTTTGCGTGCAATATGTATTGAATTTTGCTTGACTTTGGTTGAACTTTATGTGAACAATGTGACTTACATGGATTATTGAATTGTGGAGTATAGGATTATTTGGTGTCAACTTGATATTTATCTATATTTGCATATCTTCTATCATTGTCAGCCTATGATACTTACGGGAGTACATTGTGTACATATACTGCACTTGCTGCATTATTTTTAGATGCAGTTACAACTCCTTATACCATTTCGGGACCTCGAGTTTGAGTCCGAGCCGGTTGATTATCAGTATTCAGGGTTAGGATGCTACCTTCCGGCCTGTCCTGGGATGCTTCTATCTTTCCTTGTATTTTACTTTCATTCGAGAGACATGTACTGACACTTATACTATGTTCTTTCTCAATTTGACGTATGTAATGACATTTAGAGCTTTTGTATTATTGACTAGATATTTGGGGGTTTTATTTGATATTTCATACTTATGTTCTGTTTTTATATTATGAACGACTGATTATATGAGTATTCTGTTATGTTTCCGCATTTCTTTCTTATATTATGCTAATGAGTGGGGAGTGTTCGCCTACCGGTGGGATTGTGTAGCTGCCACCACGATTCCTAAAAGGGGTCGTGATAATAACGCCTCGAATAGAGCAATCTCAATACTTGAATGGTAACTATTGTTGTACGCAGACTCCTCCAAATGCAAGAATTGGTCCCAATGACAACCAAAGTCAATAACACAGGCCCAGAGTATATCCTCCAGGAACTGAATAGCCCGTTCAGACTGACCATCAGTCTGTGGGTGAAATGTTATGCTAAGCTCCACTCCAGTACCCAACTAATTCTGCATACACCGCTAGAAATGAGATGTAAATTGCTTGTCCTGATCTGAAATAATAGAAATGGACACCCCATGCAAATGAACTATCTCCTAGATGTAGATTCTAGCCAATTTCTCTAAATTCCATGTAGTCTGAACTGAAGTAAAATGCTTTGGGACTGTTTTTCCTTTTTGTTGTTAGAGGCTCGAAATACTATTTTTGGGTGATAGTGACGTTTTGGGTCAGAATCTTCCATATATCAATATGGGTGTCATTAGAATCGTGTGTTGACATACTTTTCTTATTTGAATATATTTTGACCTTTCAAAGGCATTACGAAAGAACAAGGCTTCATTATGACTATCAGACTTCCATTCCAGGCAAGTTGAGGTGTTGATCACATGTATCGGGTACCGGTGACGTGTTATTGGTACTTGTGCCATCTAAATTGTTTAGTGAATGCCATGCTTTGGGCATTAGCTGATAGATAGTATGATCCTATGGATTTGTGATTGGGGTATGAAGCTTGTACTTTTCAGTCTTTTTGCATATGTGCTTGTCTTATCTGATATTGTGTTACTTATCACACCTAAATACTCGTTAAAACATGAAAGAAGCTAAAGATGGTAACTTTATTGCGAAATTGATTAAAGGTCGGATTTGTATGGCTTATGTTGATGAAATATTGAATCTTTACTGCATATTTTAGCTTCTTGTTGTTGCACATGTCATATTCCTGCTTCATACTGTATCTCATGCAATATATTCGAGTATACATATGTGGTTCGAGGGGATATGGTTTCGGATAGAGTGATGCGTTGATTATGAGGCCGAGTGGCTAGAGATAGGTATTGTGAGCCTAATAATGGCTAAGGAATCCGAAGGGAAATAATTCTAAGTGGTATATGGACCTCGCGATTTCCCATGGGTCACGATTCGTTAATGTTAGAACGTGTGTATACCGGTGATGGAAAGGTCTTGCATTGCATAGCATTTGCATATGATTTATCTCATTGTTCTCTGTTGCTTTATTTGCCTATATTATCTACTTGTTGCACTCTTTTGTGTCTGCAAACTCTATTCCTAGCACGAGCAGAGCTCGACACGATGTAGGCCGTTGAGGAGGTTATTGTAGACGATTCGGGGTGAGCCATCAGTGTGATCCATGGCACCAGATCCTCCCACCTATCCTTTATTTTTTGTCTTTTCATATTTGGACAATTTATGTATTTTTCGGATGTATTCTCAGATGTGTATTACTTTCTAGCTAGTTCTTGTACTAGTGATATCAATATTGGGGATTTGTAGTATTTTCGTATTATTTATATTATGAGACCATATAAGACCTAAATTGATTTGATTTAACTATTTCCGCATTTTATTTCTCTAATTTATTTGGCTTAAATGGTTGTGGTTGACTTACTGACTCTTGGCGTTAGTGCCATCACGGCTTGGTAAATTGGGTCGTGACAACTTCATGAACACATTAAATTTTTTTCCACAATAGATCAACTAGTGATGACAATACAAAGATTTCTACATATTTGCTTTGTCTAGTAAAATAATAAGATCATTTTCCATAAGTATATATTTCGTGACAAAATTATTTTACCAATATATGTACAACACAACAAAAATTCATAGTAATAAGTAATAGTCCTTAACCACAAAATATGTCTTTTTAAAATTTTCGTCCAATAGGCCAAAATTAGTTAGTGGGGCTAACCAAAAAATACTAAATATATACATTGACTATGTATCTAACATGTATATTATATGTATGTAGTCAGACCTATCTATAACGACATCCTCATATGACAACACCTCTCTATAATAATCAAGTTTTTCTTAGAAGCGACTTTTTATGTTATATTTTACCTCTTTATAACAGTTTTTTACCTATAACAACAACAATCATATTTATAATAATATGCTCTTTGTAAAATTACCGTCTATAAAAACTATCATATTTTTTTATAATATAATGATTAATCATCTTTATTGATTATACAAGGTAAAATAATGATTAATCATCATATTTGTATGATTATATAGGAAATTCATAATTATATGACTGTGAATGGTAACTATTAAAAATATATCCTGTTTGTATGATTATAAAAGGTAAAAATATTAAAGTATTACCCTATTGGACAAGATATTGTTTAGGAGTTTATAGATAATTCTTAATTATATGAATATGAATGGTAAAATATTAAAAGCATGTCTTTTTGCATGATTATAAAAGGAAAAAGTATTAAAATATTACTCTAATTAGACTAGATATTGTTAGAAGTTTGAAATGGTAAATTCATTACCTTTTGATCATTTTAGACTTAGATGATTATTTCAAATGCCTAAATAAAAATATAATTGGGGATAACAATATTTTTGGTCCTTAAGTTATAGATAAATTTTAATTTTAATTTTAATAATTGTAATACATGAATTGATATATTTAACTTTTAATAAATTAAATTGTGTATTTTGATCCTTATATTTAAGGAAATATATTATATTTATACTATTCTTATATATATATATATATGACTCTTAGATATGTAACAACATTACAAGCATAATATTACACATGGAAATCCAATGGCGGAACAATTAATAATTCTCAAAATTTGTGAATATTCACTAGCAAAAATGATCAAAAAACGCACATTCAAGTAATTGAAGGTTATATGTGTTTAGTTAAATATCATAATCATTAAAATTAGACTTTATCAATAACTAAGAAACCAAAAGTTCTTTGAACTTCACACTATCATCAAATTTGACATATCCCTTAAAAATACCAAAAACATTAGTGAATCAGCTAGATGTTACACATAATAATTTGCAGTTGTATGTGTTTGGCATAATGGAAAATATTTTTCCTAACTTAATTATGAAATGTTTTCTCCAAAAAACGTATTTTGACAATGACATCTCTTATTTATGAAAAAAACATTTATTTACTAGATTCTCATCCCGTTGACTTACTTCAATCGGTACATTATGTTAAACCTTTAATTAAGAATTATTATCATCAATCTATATTCTCTTATATTTTTTTACACCTTGCACGATTACTACATATCACAAACCTTTTTATCCATCAAAATATTGAAATATGATCCAAAAATGTTTTCTAACAATATACTAACTTATTTTATGGAATATATTTTCCATAGAAAACATGTTCTACCTAGTGTAGCTATGCCACAAGTTAATTACTTGCACTTCCTAACTCCAAAACTAATCATGGATTATAAATTTTAGTAATTTTTAACTTTTTTAATAAAAAAGAAGTAAAACAATTTTCTTAGAACCAGATTACCCTAATCAGTTTATTTAAAATTTGGACTAAAGTATCTCAATAAATTTGAAATTTCCTAATTTGACTATAGTAACAATTCTTGTTAGGCATTTATAAAAACGACACACCGCTTCAATCTTTATGTATTCTACTCCTAAAGAAAGTGCATTTTATGTTTTTAGTATCAAATATGGATAGAAAGAGGCTTAGGCATACTAGAAATTATAGTGAAAATGTAAGAAACTCCATCCTGGATAAAAGAGCAACAAGTTTATTTAACAAAGCAGAAGAGCTTTCTATTCTATGTGATTTAGACGTCGCCATAATTATCTTTAGCCCAGGAGAAATTCAACCTATTGTTTGGAAATCTGTAAGTCTGGCTAAGGAGGTGATTGTAGAATCGCAAATTATATCATTAGTGTATAATTAATTCATACTCAATGAATAGTCAATAAACTTGATGATTGATTTATATATAATTAGTGTATGTTCACTGTATAATATATACATACTTATTATATATTTATCATACAATGTATATATTAATTTTTTTCAAACATAGTTTGTACAATCAATGTATAATCAATGTATTCATTATCTTCTCTTTTCCCCCCTTTTTAGCTGCTAGAAGAGATATATTTTTTAAGCATCTTAGTCTCCCAACTTGCCTCCTTGACCAGATGATGCCTCCATTAAACTTTTACTGAAGTTATCTCTTCGGACCTCAATTTTTGGATTTGCCTATCTGAAATAGCTACCGACTTTTTCTCAAAAGTCATATTTGGATCAAGTATTACTATATCACTATAATTGATCTGAATGGTGCTTTTTTAGCATGGAAATATGAAATACGGAGTGAACACTAAACAAAACCAGGTGGCAAAGCCAACTCATACGCTACCTCACTAACACGCTGAACAATCTCAAACGGACCAATATACCTCGGGCTCAACTTGCCCTTATTTCAAAGTCTCATTACAACATTCATGGGTGAAACATTCAACAAAACCTGCTCACTAACCATGAATTTCAAATCACGAACTTTCCGATCCACTTAACTCTTTTGTCGACTCTGGGCTGTGAGAAGTCTCTCCTAAATCAATTTGACCTTATCTAAGAAATCGCTCAACAAACCAGTACTCTAAGGCCTAACTTCAAACGCATCAAACCAACCAACCAGAGAACTATACCTACTACCATATAACGCCTCGAATAGAGCAATCTCAATACTCGAATGGTAACTATTGTTGTACGCAGAATCCTCCAAAGGCAAGAATTGGACCAAATAACCACCAAAGTCAATAATACATGCCTGCGATATATCCTCCAAGACCATAATAGTCTGTTCGAACTGACCATCAGTCTGTGGGTGAAACGTTGTGCTAAGCTCCACTCGAGTACCATACTCCTTCTACATAGACCACCAGAAGTGAGATGTAAATTATGTTTCCCGATCCTAAATGATATAAATGGGCACCCATGCACACGAAATATCTCACGGATGTAGATTCTAGCCAATTTCTCCGAATTCTAGGTAGTCTGAACTGAAATGAAATGCACAGACTTAGTCAAATGATCCACAATGACCCAAATGGTATCAAATTTCTCCAAGATCCGTGGAAATCCTACCATGGAGTCCATAGAAATTTGCTCTCACTTCCGTTCAGGTATAGGAATGCTCTTAGTATAGTAATACCATAAGGCTTTTGGTACTCAAATTTCACTTGTTGACAGTTCATACACCGAGACACATACTCCACTATTTTCTTCTTCATCCGACACCACAAATAATGTTTCTTTAAGTCTCGATACATCTTTATAGCTCCTGGATAAATAGAATACCTCAAACTATGAGCCTCCCCCTTAATCAATCAGATAAAATCACATGTCTGAGGAAAACAAATGCGACCCTGGATCCTAAGAACTCCCTCATCATCTAACATCACCTCCTTAGCCTATCCTTGCAACACCTTATCCCGAATCTTATGCAAATTCTCATCGTTAAACTACTAAGCCTTAATTTGCTTTAATAAAGAAGATATTGCCTCTACATAATCTAGAACCTTGCCAAGTTCCGAAAGATGAAGTCTTACCAAACTTTTAGCCAAAGACTGAACATCCATATCCAAAGGACATTCACGCACATGTAACAAAGCTAGACTACCTATACTCACCTTCTTCTGACTCAAGGCATCTACCACCACATTGGCCTTATCCAGATGATAAAGGATAGTCATATCATAATCCTTAAGTAACTCCAACCACCCTAATTGCCTCAAATTAAAATCTCCCTGATTGAAAACATGTTGAAGACTACGATGATAGGTAAACACCTCACAATACACACCATAGAGATAATGCCTCCAAATATTTAATTTAAATAGTACCATCACCAATTCCAAATCATAATTGAGGTAGTTTTTCTCATATACTTTCAACTGTCTCCAGGCATAAACTATTTGCATCAAAACACAACAAAAACTAATCCGCAAAGTATCCCAATACACGATAAAACCCTCTCCCCAACTGGTAAAGTCAAAATTGAATCGTAGTTAACAACGTCTTGAGCCTTTGGAAGCACGCTTCCACAATTGTCCGACCATTGAAATGCCATATTCTTATGAGTCAGTCTAGTCAATAGGGATGCAATGGATGAAAATACCTCCATGAAACGCCAATAGTAACTCGCGAGACCAACAAACCTCCGAATCTCAGTGATCGAGGCAAGTCTGACCTAATCACAAACCACCTCGATCTTCTTAGGATCCACCATAATACCATATGTGGACACTACATAACCCAAAAATGACGTCAAGCTAATCCAAAACTCACACATCCAAAACTTCGCATAAAGCTTCTTTTCTTTTAGAATCCCAAGAACGTTCCTCAAATCTTGCTCGTGCTCCTCTCTACTACGAGAGTATATCAAGATGTCTTCGATGACAAAAATACCAAAGGAATTTAAGTACGATCTTAACACAATGTTTATCAAGTCTATAAAGGTTGTTGGGGCATTAGTAAGCCCAAAAGACATCACCAAAAACTTATAATGGCCCTATCTTATCCTGAAAGTTGTCTTAGGGATATCCTCCGTCCTAATCTTCAACTGATGATAACCTGATCTCAAATCGGTTTTAGAAAAAAAAAACAACGCAATCTAAAGCTGATCAAACTAGTATTTTTTGATATAATCTTGGCAGCAATATAACAGAATGTTGAATCAACATACCAAAATAAAATTGCTTCACAAGGCTTAAAAAGAATGTTGAATCAAAATAAATGCTTAGGAGAAAAGACCCTTTTCCCCAAACCCATAAATTTCCACATAAGCAATCATCCTTGCCTTGATATAATCTTGGCAGCAGTATAACAAACCTCAAGAATTTAATCATTACAACAAAAGTTGGTTGCAGATTGTTAAGGTAGAATTCTAATAGTATTTTTTTGTTTCGACAATCATCTTTCCCCTAATTGCTCAAAATCAATCGGCTTCTCTATACAATAACACATTTTTTCCAAGGTAGCAAATTTATATCATTTTTATTGGTCTTGATTTTAACGCATTGTCTTTTGAAAATGCCAATTTCATCATATGGTTATGGATAGATGTTGGAGTTGATATTCAACGTGTTTTAGGAATCTTTGTTTTGAATAATTAAGAATAAATGAAAATGGCATGCATTCTTTCGTTTAACCCCATAATAGAATGAATTATATGATGTTGGGATTTGAATAGGCCAGAGATGTTGATTTTTGTGCACCAATTTTTGACAATCTTCAGATTACCATTAGAATCTGAGGCTTCTATGAATCAGAAACAATTGGAAGATCAGAAGCTAACAAAGGAAACTACTATTAATAAGCCTGGGGAGGAATTTGTCACTTGTATTTATGTAGCCAAAGTTGCACATTTTTTTCATGCCATAACTACAACATGGACCAAGAATCTAACCAGCCATACCCTTTACATCATAGTGGAACACCTTTCTGAAGAAACACATTTCATATGTAAAATTGACCTAAAATCCTGGCAATTTTGGGGTAAGAAAGATTTGAAATCATTCAAGGTGGGTGAAAACGCGCAGACATTTATTGGAATTTGAGGTCAGCCAAATTCTCCAGCAGGCCAGAGCATGTATCAGATTATTATGTGGCATTGGTCTTAGAAGGGGAGATGGTATTATTATTATGTGACACTGTCTGGCTCGTATAATCTCTCTAGTTGAATGTTGTTTGAGCGAATGCCTCCTCCGACAACATCTGGCTCACATAACTTTGTTGATTGGTTTGGATGCATTCGTTTGAGCAGATGCCTCCTCCGACATCGTCTGGCTCGTGTCAATTTGAATATGAGTAATGGTCCTCTCGACATGCTTGTTTAAATGAATAGCACTCTTAGCATGCAACTTGTATAAATGGCCCTATGGGCAGTGTTTGTATGAATGTCCCTCTCAACTAGGTTTGTATGAATGACCCTCTCGACTAGGTTTGTATGAATGACCCTCTCAGCAGTATTTGTGTGAATAACCCTCTCGATAGTGTTTGTATGAATGGCCCTCTCGGCAGTGTTTTTATGAATGACCATGTCGGCAGTGTTTATATGTATGTCCCTCTCAGCATGCAGTAGGTATGAATATCCCTCTCTACAGTATTTGTATGACTGGCCCTCTCGGCAGTATTTATATGAATGACCCTTTTAGCGTGCAGTTTTCATGAATGACCCTCTCGGCAGTGTTTGTATGAATGTCCCCCACAATAGCGTTTATATGAATGGCCCTTTCATCATGCAGTTGGTATGAATAACCCTCTCGGAAGTGTTTGTATGAATGGTCCTCTCGGTAGTATTTAGATGAATGGCCCTCTCGGCATGTAGTTTTTATGAATGGGCTTCTTGGTAGTGTTTGTATAAATGGCCATCTCGGTAGTGTTTATATGAATAGCCCTCTAGGCATGAAATTTGTATGAGTAACCCTCTCAGCAGTATTTATATGTATGGTCCTTTTTGCGTGTAGTTTATATGAATGGCCCTCTCGGTATTATATGTATGAATAGTCCTTTCGGCGGTGTTTGTATGTATAGCCCTCCCAGTGTGAAGTTGGTATGAATGGCCCTCTGGGTAGTGTTTGTATGAATAGTCCTCTCCTATGTGTTTATATGAATGGACCTCTCGGTGTATAGTTGGTATGAATGGCCCTTTCTATAGCGTTTGAATGAATGACCATCTCAGCAGTGTTTATATGAATGACCCTATCGGCATGCAGTTGGTATGAATAGCCATCTTGGCAGTATTTGTACGAATGACCTTCTCGATAGTGTTTATATGAATGTCCCTCTCGATGTGAAATTTGCATAAATGACCTTTTGGTAGTGTTAGTATGAATGACCCTCTCGGTAGTGTTTACATGAATGACCCTCTCGACGCTCAGTTGGTATGAATGGCCCTCTTGGCAGTGTTTGTATGAATGGACCTCTCGGCAGTGTTTATATGAATGACCCTCTCGGCGTGCAATTTGTGTGCATGGCTCTTTCGGTAGGGTTTGAATAAATGGCCCGGCAGTGTTTATATGAATGGCCCTCTCAGTGTGCAGTTTGTATAAATGGGCCTCTCAACAATATTTGTATTAATGACCCTCTCGGCAGTATTTATATTTATGACCCTCTCGTCGTACAGTTTATTTGAATGACCCTCTTGGCAGTATTTGTATGAATGACCCACTCAGCGTGTTTATATGAATGGCCCTTGAGGCTAGATCATCTTTCTTTTATCCTTTCATCGGCTGTGACCCTTCCGGTCAGATGGCTCCTTTTATAGCTCTCATGGATGAATTGTGCCACACTTACGGCTCTTGCTCTTTTTTTTGGCTCTCATAGCCATATTTCTCTAGTGGCGCTTTGTTCTGTTCATGGCTCTCATGGTCGAATTATGTCGCCCTTGTGGCATTTCATTCTATTCATGGCCGAATTATACTGCCTTTGTAGTGCTTAGTTCTGTTCATGGCTCTCATGGCCGGATTGTGCCGCCTTTGTGGCAGTTTGCTCTTTTCATGACTGTCATAGCTAGATCGTGTCATCTTCCAGTGTCAGAGTTTCTTCATTGCTATACTTGTTTCATCATGAACAAACAAGTTAGTGAATTAAACTGCCATCCTCTTAACGGCGTTTTGGGAAACTTGCAATCACAGATAAATTGTTAGTTTTTTTATAGGGTTGACCCGTGCCATCGACTCCTGCTATGTCCTTCCTCTACTTTATGGCGCTAACCCTTTTGTGCTCGATATTATGAGAGATGAATTTAACTTACAAAAAGTATTTTTTTAAAACGTTGATCATAAATTTAAACAATCTTGGACAAAAAAATGTTTTTATCTATTAAAAAGTTATCTCATTATCATGACATGTATTCTTCGAGCGAGGTTCTTTGACCATCTTTGGCACTCTGAATGTGTTCCTCATTCGTCCTGGTGAAATTTTTGTGACCCTCTTAAAAATTTTCCCCCAGATAAAAGTTTTCTTGTAGCGAACTCTCATGCTGAACTATCATGAAGGAATTTTTGAGGTCCTCTCAAACTTTGTGCCCCAGTTGAGAGTTTGCGATTAGCTGGCTCTTACACTAGATTTGTCGGTGAAATTTTTGTGATCTTCTCAAAAATTCTGCTCCAGTTGTAAGTTTGGAATTGACTGGCTCTTATGCCGGTTTTTCGGTGGAATTTTTTAGATCCTCTAAAAAATTCAGCCCAAATTGCAAGTTTGGGGGTCCAGGGACTCTGTGAGGTGATCTTGAATCTTCGTGTCTCATAGGCTTCCTAGGGGGTTTCTTTGTTTTTTTGTTTGGTACGACCGATCTCAAAGAGCGCCTACATATCATGTTGTAGCATGAATAAGGTTGAACGTAGTTTCGAACAAAGATGGTTGTTTTTTTACAATAATGTGACTGAGTCTTAATTGGACTCCGTCCGTATCCCACCTCGAGAAATTAGGTCATCGCGTAGTTCATATTACAAGAAAATGTCATTTGGTTTTTCTATTACAGAAGAAGAATACCAAATCTGATGAGGGTCTTTCTATGTATCTATTCTGTAAGAGATAGGTCTTGTGTAGTCATTACAAGTAAAGAAATGTGATTACAAATTGAAAGAGTGTGTCTTCACGCGTAGTATCTCTTGATTGCGTCTGAGTTGATTGCTTTGGGCCACTCTTGGTCATCCATCTCTACCAGGATTACAACTCTTCCTGATAGTACCTTGCAAACCATGTATGGTCCTTGCCAACTGGGTGCTAACTTTCCTTTGTACTTATCTTGGTGTGGAAACATGCACTTGAGTACCAATTGTCCTCTCTAAAAATTTCGGCTCTGATCCATTTGTTGAAGGCGCGTTCTATTCTCTGCTGGTATAGTTGACCGTGACATACAACAACCATTCTTTTCTAGTCAATTAGATCTAATTGCTCATATCTCTTCTGGACCCATTCTGCATTGTCCAGCTCTGCTTCTTGTATGATTTTATGATGATGATGGACATTCCAAGGACATCGATTGAGAGTGTAATACTTTTGTTGTTATATCGTTGTTGTTTTTTTGTGTTTATTTTTTCATAGTGTTCGTCTTAGGTTGTTGCATTTATCAATTCATTTCGTATTGTTGTACTTTTATTTCAGTCATTTATGATGGTTGTTCTATTTTGTTGGAAAATGAACTAGTGTTATTCAGTCGACCATGTTATTTAGTAATATTTTGGACTAGTATTATGCACTCTTTCTCTTCAGTTTAGCAAATTATTTTATTTGATACAAAATGTATTTCTTGCGCATGTTAAAATCTAGCAATTTTTACCCTATATATATGAGTCTATTCAAGTCCATCTAA
This sequence comes from Anisodus acutangulus, assembly GCA_029783415.1. Taxonomy (NCBI): domain Eukaryota; kingdom Viridiplantae; phylum Streptophyta; class Magnoliopsida; order Solanales; family Solanaceae; genus Anisodus; species Anisodus acutangulus. The sequence continues at coordinate 14,746,545 of CM056511.1, read as the reverse complement.
TGAAAAGCCCCAATCCTTATAAACTACCGAAATACATATTCTGATCGAAAAGTTCACATTTCATAATCGGTGCTTTTATCATTTTCTATGTGATTTTTCTTCTTCTTTATTGGTTGTCCTCTTTTATCGACCCCATCTTATGTTCTTTTCTGCCTCTTCCTATATTCTTCTATGTCGGCCCTTTCATCTCCTCGATCACTTAATCTCTTTGAAATGATTTAGTGTTTGAAGATGTTGATAAGGGTTATTCAAATTTAAAGTTGTATGAAAGAGCTTTAGTCGAAATGGTAAAAATATGGTAGAGTTTGGTGGATTTGAGGTGTTTGAAGGAACTTTGATAGTGGTTCACACAATAGAATCGCATATCTTTGGATCTGCAGTGAGGGATGGTGTTTCAGAGAAAATCAAAAGTTGTTAATGACCTCACAATGAAACGTAGTAGTTGTTCCAACCTTGGTAAAAATTTCAAGTAATTGTTTGTTACTTTCTGAACTTGTTATTTCCGATTGTGGAATCACAAATTATGTCATTACTGTATAATTAATTCATACTCAATGAATAGTCAATAAACTTGATGAATGATTTATATATAATTAGTTTATGTTCACTGTACAATATATACATTCTTATTATATATTTATCATACAAAGTATATATTGATTTTTTTCAAACATAAGGTGTAAATTCGGTGTATAATGAATGTATTCATTATCTCATTTTTTTTTCTCTTTTTAGCTACTAGAAGAGCTGTATTTTTTAAGCCTCTTAGTCTCCCAACTAGCCTCATCGACCAGATGATACCTCCATTGAACATTTACTAAAGGTATCTCTTTGGACCTCAATTTTCGAATTTGCCTATCCAGAATGGCTACCTACTCTTTCTCAAAAGTCAGATTTGGAACATGCATTACTGAATCCCACTGAATCACTATGAACCATCCGAATATTACTTTTTGAGCATGGAAATATGAAATACAGGGTGAACACTAGACAAAACCAGTTGGCAAAGTCAACTCATAGGCTACCTCACTAACATGCTGAACAATCTCAAACATGACAAATATACCTTGAGCTCAACTTTCCCTTCTTTCAAAATCTCACTACAATATTCATGGATGACACATTTAACAAAATCCAATTGCCAACCATGAACTCCAAATCACGAACTTTCTGATCCGCGTAACTTTTTTGTCGACTCTGGGCTGTGAGAAGTCTCTTCTGAATCGATTCGAACTCATCCAAGGAATCACTTTACAAACCGGTACTTCATGATCTAGCTTCAAATGCATCAAAAAAATGAATCAGAATGACACCTCCTACCATATAATTGTAATGACCCGTCTGGCAATTTTTAGCTAAAGATTCTTATTTGACTAAATTACCCTTCTTGGACTCTATGTGGGGTTGGTAATAATTGGCGATGGGTGGCACAGATTCCGAGGTCCATCTATGTAGGTTTTGAAAGGAAAACCTAAAATAAGAATCTTAGAAATGATCAATTTGACTAAAAGTTGACTTTTGAGTATATGTGTTTGATTTCGGGTTTCGTATCTTCCAGTAGTTCGGAGGGTCAGTTATGACTTAGTTAAGTCATTGGTTCACTTCCCGAGGCAATTAGAGGTATTTGTGGCCTTATTTGTAAAATTTGGATACTTGATTATTTTGGGCAATTCTTTAGAAAAGTATAATTTAGCTCAGTTAAATGGTAAATTCGAGGGCGCGAATGAGTTTGTAGCATTGATTACCTAAGGATAGAATGTATGATTTGTGTTCAGTGGGTCTCGAGAGTGTTTCAGGTGTTTGGTGGAAGTTTGAGTTGAATCCCAAATTACTGGTGTCTAGTGTCCGCCCCGGAGGGGGGGTGGGTGGACTGTCCATTTCTGCATGTCCGCCTCTACAGAATTTGGCTCGCAGAAGTGGGGTTGAGGTGATTGGTGAAGTTCCACCTCGGCGGAGGGTGATAACGTAGGGGCAAATATGCCTCTGCGGGTTTTGTCCGCTTCTTCACTGAGGCAAAGTGTCAAGTGACATCGGCTCAGTCGATGTCCACTAGGGCAGAATCGATGTATCAGGTAACATAAATAAATTCCTAGGTCGAGTCACTATCCCCAAAATAGTTTTCCCCAAACCTAGAGCTGCCATAAGGGAATTTCTAAAGATTGGGAGTAAATTCTTCATTTAAGGTAAGGTTTCCACCCTTTTTTATTAGATTTCATAATTTAAAAACATTAATGGGGATATAGTGTGTATGTGAATTGGGGAAGATAAGTTATAGTTTTCATATGAGATTAAGAGAGGTTAAATCTTTGAGATAAGGGTGTTGTATGAGTTAGTTTACTTAAATATTATGAATTAGTATTGGATTATGTTAGATGATCATGATGTATCCTTTAATTTGAATATCGAAACCCTCTTTGATTTCGTGAATTTTAGGGTTCATAAATTGGGGCATTTTCTTTAATTTTGCAATTAAAGGTCTTAATGAGCTTAGGTTTCTAATTAACTTAAGGATATGATCACCTAGTATGTATTTATTATTTTTGCATAATAATGTTTTAATCATGGTGACATGGGCCTGGAGTTGATTTTTGAAGTCTTGATATATTTATGGACTACGCCCTTGTATTATGTACAGGCTTTATATTAACGTGTAGTAAATGTGTGTTAGACTTCAATTTCCATGAGGCATCTAGAAGGGCAAGGTCAGCACATATATTTGATTGTTCGAGGCTCATGTTTGGCCCAGAGGTAGGCTACGATTTGCTTTCACTAGACTCTGATAGAAGTATGTGATTAGTTATAAATATTGAGGGGTATTGGGCGTGTTTTAGGGATCCCACTTAAACGATTGTAATGAATAGTTGAGTGGGTACCATTGTTGAACTATGATGATGGGTGATTTGGGAAATCAACCTTAAGTTGATTTCGACTGCTGTTGATTGGGCTTGTCGCCATTATATGGGTTCGTCGCCATACTTGTTATTGTTGTTCTTATTCATCACACATGCTTTCTATATGAAATCCTAATTGCACTTGGATTATATCTTATTGAATTCTTGAAAGCATGTCATCTCTGTATTTAGTTTCATCTCATTAGATATTAGTTTCTTGCCTTGAATTGTCATTTGCATACATTCATGGTTCTGATGATACTGATTTAGAGTGGTATGAAAATGCTATCATCCAAGGGACAGAGAAGGTAAGAATACTTATGAGATTGGCAACGCTTATTGATGTTGATACTACATCCATAGAGTTGGGATCCGATGGAAAATTCCGGATAATGATGATATGCGGGGGAACGGGTTGCATGCCTGCAACAGTTATTATAGCCAACAATTGGGCTCTGTAGAGATATTTTTTTGATCGTATTGGGACAGGGTGGATGAAATGAAGGCTCGCATCTGGAGTCTTGTGTGACAAAAATGTTTCACAAAAACTTAAAGGCAAGTTCTATAGGGTGGTGGTTAGACCGACTATGTTGTATGGGAGGGGGAGTGTTGGCCAGTCAAGACTTTTCACATACAAAAGATGAAAGTTGCGGAGATGAGGATGCTGAGATGGATGTGTGGGCATATCAGGAGAGATAGGATTAGAAATGATGATATCCAGGAGAAAGTGGGAGTGACCTCGATGGATGATAAGATGCGGGAAGTGAGGTTGAGATGGTTCAAACATGTGCATAAGAGAGACACAGATGCCCAGTGCGGAGGTGTGAGAGGTTGGATATGGACGGGTTTAGGAGGGGTAGATGTAGGCTGAAAAAGTATTTGGGAGAGGTGATTAGACGGGATATGGCGCAGGTGCAACTTAGTGAGGACATTACCTTAGATATGGGGTTGTGAAAGACATAAATTAGGGTAGAAGAGTAGTAGGTACTCGAGCGTAGTCCTACTTATGCTTACAAATTGATAATTGATAGTTGTAGTGTTATTACTGTAGGCCTGATTAGCCTATCACACTTATAGACACATTATTGCTTTATTATCTATTGTAGTTTGATTTCTGCTGCTATGTGTTCTTTACTGTTTTTTGTTTAGCTTATTTAGTTGTGTTAGCTACTGCTCCCTTTTGTTCGAATGCACTTTATTCTGCTTTAATTCCTTATCTGAGTCTGACCGTTTTTCTTGCTTTACTCTTTACTCTTACTTTACTCTTGCTTTGTCTTGATTTCCTATCTTGTGATTATGCTTTGTCTTGAGCCGAGGGTCTCCCGGAAATAGCCGCTCTACCTACCAAGGTGGAGATAAGGTCTGTGTACACTCTACCCTCACCAGACCCCACAGTGTGGGATTTTACTGGGAATGTTGTTGTTATTGTTGTTGTTTATGGACTTTGTAGGTCCTCCATGGGTGTGATGTTCATAAAATTTGAACGTTTGTATACTAGAGGATAAAGGTACATGGTATATGCATTGCATTCATATCATATATTCATTATGCATTAATTATTTGTAGCTCGGTAATATGATATGGATCAGTTATTGGAACTTAGGTGATAGCCTGATTAAATGATTGGAGTGATTGTGTTGGACCAGATTGGGTGTCATGATTGGCTTGTTCTATGTGTAATGGCTATATGATTATCCCTTTATGACTTTGAGTACTTGTTGTTGAACTATGTTGTGGTCATTGGATCTTTTTAGTAGTATTATCATGTCGGTCATTAGAGAACTGGATAAGTCTTATATTTCATGATAATTGATAACCTTAGTTGATAGAGAGTCTTGTAAAGAACTAATCGGAATGTTGTTATGGTAGCTAGAATGTTGTTGTGGCAGTTAAATGACTAATTGATTATACATGTGTAGGTCCACTCTCTAATCAAGGATAAGAGGTGTGGGCTTCTACTTAGAATATATTGAGGACTTTTAAATGAACAATATGTGTTATGCCCTTACTTGTATAGAATTGTAATCAGCCCAGAGGTGTTATAGTAATAAGAAGCTAATGTGTTATGATTAGACTATTCGTGATATCCTATGAAATGGATTGTGATGAGTTGTTGGGTACTAGAGTCAACCTGTCCTATTTGATGATTTGATAGCTTGGGTAGGTGGTGATAATATGAATATGATTTATACAGAGTTTACTAATGATTGGTAATGAGTGTGAAGTCCTTGCGTGCAATATGTATTGAATTATGCTTTACTGTGGTTGAAATTTATGTGAACAATGCGACTTACATGGGTTATTGAATTGTCTAGTATAGGATTATTTGGTGTTAACTTGATATTTATCTCTATTGGCATATCTTACATCATTTGTCAGCCTATGATGCTTATGGGGGTACGTTATGTACTCATACTACATTTGATGCATTCTTTTTTGATGCATATATAACTCCTTATACTAGTCCGGGACCTCGAGTTTGAGTCCGATCTGGTTGATTATCAGTATCAAGGGTGAGGATGCTACCTTCCTGCATGCCATGTGATGCTTCTATCTTTCCTTGGCTTTTACTTTCATTCGAGAGACATATACTGACACTTATAATATGTTCTTTCTTAATTTGATGTATGTATTGACAATTAGAGCTCTTGTATTATTGACTAGATCTTTGGGGGTTGCATTTGATGTCTGAGACTTATGTTCCATTTTTATATTATGATCGACACCTTATATAAGTATTCTATTATGTTTCCTCATTTATTTCTTATATTATGCTAATGAGTGGGGAGTAGTTCTCCTACAGATGGGAATGTGTAGGTGTCATCACGATTCCTAATAGGGATCATGATAAATTTGATATCAGAGCATTAGGTTAAACGATTTTAAATACAAGAGAAATATCTAGTAGAGTCTTGCAGATCAGTGCGAAGATGTCCATACTTATGTTTAAGAGGCTATGAGACATTTAGAAAACTGTAATTTCTTCATTCCTTTCGTGCTAGGTTGAATCAAATTGGTAGCTGTAACTTCTTCTTCTTATTCTATCACCGATGGTGGTAATGCACTTTTAAATTCGTGCGTGAGTGGTTTGATATGACATCACGCGGTAGGGTATGAGATATGTTACCATGATACAGACGCATGACCAAGTACATTCTTTCACTTTGAGTTGAAGGTGTATTTGATTGGGGTTTATGTTTGGGGATCCCTCAGTTCGGTGATATCTTGGGGAAGTGAAATTAGAAATACGGAGGCACAAGAAAGACTAATTGGATGGATCAATCTCCGATGTATGAAGGAAAAAATGGTATTTGGCGAATTCATCAGGATAATATTGCAAGATGTTAAGTTGGGCTTCGACATGGCATATATGTAGTTTGGAAGTGAGAACCAGTGATTGGTGAGTCCTTTCCAGAAATGACTATATGTTCGGGATCAGGTGGCATTTGAGGGATTATCGAGTTTTGCATCTTGATTCTGGATAAGATCTGTGAGCATGTGGAAATTAAGGATTCAATAGATGCGTAGTTGATCTAAATTGGGATGAGGATACCGTTTCGAGATTGGGAAGGATTTGGATTGGAAACAATGGAGATTCTTGAGTTAGGTGTGGTTCATGTGGCATTATTTTCGCATATTTCAAATCGGGTGAAATTGTTTTGTACGCTCCAATGAGTAGGTCTTTGGTATCGACTAAGTGTTATGATGAATGTTCTGTGGGGTTCATGTTTGGGCGCTGGTGGTGGACTATGTGAATCATTATTTATTAATGGCAATGAAGAGTATTTAAGGTATTAAAGACTTGGAAGTAATTACGCAAGGTAAGTGCTGAAATCGTAGGGTTAATGAGTTAGGATTTGGTAAGGTGCGAGGGTCGCGAGATTTGATACTTTCTGGATGGATAAAAGATAATGAGGTCTTACTATTTGAGACTCGATGAGTGGAGGTGCAGTAAATGAGGTCACAGGGTTTTGTTGAAATATTCAGAGTTGGGTACAAGTTAAGAGAAACATGAAGATGGAAATCATGAGGTTCATGAGGTGCAATAAATGAGGCCGCAGACTTAATGAGTGATGTGTTTAGAGCTCATGAGGTTCTACCAAATTTATGTATCAGGTGTAAGTTGAGAAACATGAAGATGGCAATCATAAGGTATAGACCTCCAGTACTAAGTGAATGACTCAGATATAATTCAACTTTTGGAGTCATGGATGACAGTACATGGTTAATTATTTATGAGAACATAAATTTAAGAGGGCACCGCATGTTATGTAAAGCCTATCCATTATATTTGGAATCAGTTAGGATGACTATCGATGATTTAGAATTGAGAATTTATTTTCAGGTTAGAATTGTTCAATTAAGGTCGGGTGGCCTATGCTTATATTTACTAGAGGACTTATGGTAGTCTAGTAACCCACCAATAAGGGTTCGATAGATTTTGATTCAGAATGGAGGTATGACAGTGTTATCGGTTCTAATTAAAGTATGCAAGTAGGATTGATGATATTTGTCAAATGAAAATGATTCGAATAGTTCAATGGTTTGCAGGGGTACTTGGTATGTATCGAAGAGGTACAAATGGTTATCTGAAGTCTTAGAATGATCAATTAATTTTCTACGAAATTGGCACGGCAGGGTAACCAGTAGGTATGCTTATGAGTATGGTGATTCGGAGATTCGATAATAATTTTGCAATAGGTTTTGACTAAATGGTTTTGACTTCGGGATACAAACTAACGAGAATAGAATTTGCACAATCGGCCCTGGATTTGATCATATTTGAATGGAATTACTTAGAATGTTCTGAGATAAAGCAAGGATACTTTCCTGACGAAAGAAAGCCATGACTTGGGCTTGTGTGTGTCTATGTGTTTCTAAAGGATGGTAGTGATTAATGTGTTTTTGGCAGATTCAATCGAACGCGTATAAAAGTATGGTTATAATCAAGCAAGGGATTCAAACGGAGTCAGTTCTTATATTTGAAGATCAGTTATGAAATAAATTTCGGGTATGAAGAAATGGAGAGTTGGGTTTTTGAGCTTAGTTAAAGGTGGCCTTGAGAGATACAGTGAATAAGCGATACTACAGGTATAATTCTGGCCTATTGGGGCTTCTTGAGGTTATGGTGGGAATTCCTTTGTTACTCATCATTTTTTGTACATTATTTCTCTCAATTCGAGGATAAAGGTTTGTTTATTTGGTATCTGATGTAATGACCCATCCAATTATTTTTTAGCTAAAGACCCTTATTTGACTAAATTACCCTTCCTGTATACTCTATGTGGGGTTGGTGATGCGTGAGGATTGTTAGCATGGATCTCGAGGTCCATTTATGTAGGTTTCGGAAGGAAAACCTAAAATAAGAATCTTAGAGTTGATTAATTTGTTGATTAATTTGACTCAAAGTTGACTTTCAAGTATATGGGTTCGATTCAGGGTATCGTCACTTCCGGTAGTTCCGGAGGATTAGTTATGACTTAGTCAAGTTGTTGGTTCACTTCCCGAGTCAATCAGAGGTATTTGTGGCATAATTTATAAAATTTGGATATTTTATTATTTTGGGATATTCTTTAGAAAAGTATGCTTTAGCTCAGTTAAATGCGAAACTTAAGGGCGCGAGTAAGTTCGTAGCACTGATTACCTTAGAAGAGCATGTCTAGTTTGTGTTCAGGGGGTCTCTAAAGTGTTTCGAGTGTTTGGTGGAAGTTTGAGTTGATTTCCTAATTGCCGGTGTCTGATGTCCGCCCCGATGGGTGGACTATCCGCTCCTGTAGGTCTGCCTCTATAGAGGGTGTCTCGCAGAAGTAGGGTCCGAGTGATTGATATGGTTCCTCCTCTGCAGAGGGTGATCACGCAATGGCGAATACGCCTCTATGGGTTTTTGTTCGCTTCTGCACTAAGGTGAGGTGTTAAGTGACATTGGTTCAGTGAGCTCGATGTCCGCCAAAGCAAAACCGCGACAGCGGAGTCGATGTCCACTGGGGTAGAATCGCAGTATCAATAACCTAAATAAATTCCTAGGTCGAGTCACTTTCCCCAAAATAGTTTTCCTCGAACCTAGGGCTGTCATAAGGGAATCTCTGAAGATTGGGAGTAAATTCTTCATTTAAGGTAAGATTTCCACCCTTTGTGATTACATTTCATGATTTAAAGTCTTTAATGGGGATATATTGTGCATGTGAATTGGGGAAGATAAGTTATAGTTTTCATATGAGATTAAGAGAGATTAAATCATTGATTTAAGGGTGTCGTATGGGTTAGTTTACATAAATATTGTAACTTAGTATTGGATTATGTTAGATGATCATGTTGTAGCCTTTAATTAGAATATAGAAACCCGTTTTGAACTGGGGGAAATTATAGGATTCATAAGTTGGGGCTTTTTCTTAAATTATACAATTGATGGTCTTAATGAGCTTAGGTTTCTAATTAACTTAAGGATATATCACTTAATATGTGTTTATGATTTTTGGGTAATAAAGTTTAGATCTTGGTGACGTGGGCCTGGGGTTGGTTTTGAAAGACTTGATATGTTTAACGACTACGTCATTGTATTATGTATCTACTTTATATTAATGTATAGTAATTGCATGTTAGACTTTGATTTCCATCAGGCACTTTGAAAGGGCAAGGCCAGTGCAGATATTTTATTGATTGACGCTCATGTTCGTCCTAGAGGTAGGCTACAATTTACTTTCACTAGACTCCAATAGAAGTATGTAATTAGTTATAAATATTAAGGAGTATTGGGAGTGTTTTCGGGGTCCCACTTAAACGGTTATGATGAACGGTTGAGTGGGTACCGGTGTTGAACTGTGATGATGGGTGATTTGGGGAATCAGCCTTCAGTTGATTCCGACTGCTGTTGATTGGGCTTGTCGCCATTATATGGGCTTGTCTCCATACTTGTTATTGTTATGCATATTCACGACACATGTTTTCTATATGAAATTCTAATTGTACTTGGATTATATCTTATAGAATTCTTAAAAGAATGTCATAGTCATCTCTGTATTTGGTTGCATCTCATTACATATTAGTTTCTTGCCTTGAATTGTCATTTGCATACACTTATGGTTCTGATGATACTGATTTGGAGTGGTATGAAAATGTTGTCATCCAAGGGATCGGGAAGGTAAGAATACTTATGAGATTTGCAACAATTATTTATGATGATACTACAGCCATAAAGCTGGAATCTGATGGAAAAATCCAGATGGTCATGATACGTAGGGGGAATGGGTTGCACGCCTGTAACAGTTATTATAGACAAGAGATAGGCTCCATGGAGAAATTTCAGAGGATTATATGGACTTTGTGGGTCCCCCACGGGTGTGCAGTTCATAAAATTCAGAAGAGTATATGGACATTCATTATGCATTAATTATTTGTAGATCGATAATGTGATATGGATCGGTTATTGGAACTTGGATGATACCCTAATAAAATGATGGGAGTGATTGTATTGGACTAGATTGGGTGCCATAATTGTCTTGTTCTCTGTGTAATGGCTGTGTGGTTACCCTTTTATGAGTCTGAGTACTCGTTGTTGAAATATGTTATAGTCAGTGGATCTTATTGGTAGTACTATCATGTCGGTCATTAGAGAACTTGATAAGTCTTGTTTTGTCTGATAATTGGTAACCTTAGTTGATAGAGAGTCTTATAAAGAACTAATCGAAATGTTGTTGTGGTAGCTGGAATGTTGTTGTGGTAGTTAAATGACTCATATATTATGCATGAGTAGATCCCATTCCTAATCAAGCATAAGCGATGTAAGCTTCTACTTAGAGTATATTGAAGATGTTTAGATGAACAATATGTGTCCTACCCTTACTTGTATAGAACCGTAATTAGCCTAGAGGTGTTAGAGGAATAAGAAGTTAATGTGTTATGATTAGACTAATCGTGCTACCTTGTGATGAGTTGTTGTGTACTAGAGTCAACCTATCCTATTTAATGATTCGATGGCTTAGGTAGTTACTTTTTTTTGTAATGAGCGAGAGATAGAATGTAGTTCTTCACGAAGTTCAAAACAAAGGAATAAAAAATTGACAACATGAATATGATTTATACAGAGTTTACTAATGAGTGGTAATGAGTGTGAAGTCTTTGCGTGCAATATGTATTGAATTTTGTTTGACTTAGGTTAAACTTTATGTGAACAATGTGACTTACATGGATTATTGAATTGTCGAGTATAGGATTATTTGTGGTCTACTTGATATTTATCTATATTTGCATATCTTCCGTCATTGTCAGCCTATGATACTTACACGAGTACATTGTGTACTCATACTACACTTATTGCATTCTTTTTTGATGCGGATACAACTTCTTATACCAGTTAGGGACCTCGAGTTTGAGTCTGAGCCGGTTGATTATCAGTATTCAGGGTTAGGATGCTACCTTCCGGCATGTCCTGGGATGCTTCTATCTTTCGTTGTATTTTACTTTCATTCGAGAGACATGTACTGACACTTAGACTATGTTCTTTCCCAGTTTGACGTATGTATTGACAGTTAGAGCTTTTGTATTATTGACTATATCTTTGGGGGTTTTATTTGATGTGTCATACTTATGTTCCATTTTTATATTATGATCGACGGATTATATGAGTATTCTATTATGTTTCCGCATTTCTTTCTTATATTATGCTAATGAGTGGGGAGTGTTCGCCTACCGGTGGGAATGTGTAGGTGACACCACGATTCCTAAAAGGGGTCGTGATAATAACGCATTGTTGTACGCAGACTCCTCCAAAACAAGAATTGGTCCCAATGACAACCAAAGTCAATAACACAGGCCCGTTCAGACTGACCATCAGTCTGTGGGTGAAATGTTGTGCTAAGCTCCACTCCAGTACCTAACTAATTCTGCATACATCGCCAGAAATGAGATGTAACTTACGTGTCCTGATCCGAAATGATAGAAATGGGCACCCTATGCAAACAAACTATCTCCCAGAGGTAGATTCTAGCCAATTTCTCTTAATTCTATGTAGTCTGAACTGAAATGAAATTCTTTGGGACTGTTTTCCATTTTGTTGTTCGAGGCTCGAAATACTATTTTTGGGTGACGTTTTGGGTCAGAATCTTCCATATATCAATATGGTTGACTTTAGAATCGTGTGTTGACGTACTTTTCTTATTTGAATAGATTTTGACCTTCCAAAGGCGTTACGAAAGAGCAAGGCTTCATTGTGACTATCAGACTTCCATTTCAGGCAAGTTGAGGTGATGAGCACATGTATCGGGTACCGATGACATGTTATTGGTACTTGTGTCATTTAAATTGTATAGTGAATGCGATGCTTTGGGCATTAGCTGATAGATAGTATGATCCTATGGTTCTGTGATTGGGGTATGAAGCTTGTACTTTTCAGTCTTTTTGCATATGCGTCTGTCTTATCTGATATTGTGCTACTTATCACTCCTAAATACTCGTTAAAACATGAAAGAAACTAAAGATGGTAACTTTATTGTGAAATTGATTAAAGGTCGGATTTGTATGGCTTATGTTGATGAAAGATTGAATCTTTACTGCATATTTTAGCATCTTGTTGTTGCGCATGTCATATTCCTCCTTCATACTGTATCTCATGCAATATATTCGAGTATACATATGTGGGTTCGAGGGGATATGGTTTCGAATGGAGTGATGCGTTGATTATGAGGCCGAGTGGCTAGAGATAGGTATTGTGAGCCTAATAATGGCTAAGGAATCCGAAGGGAAATGATTCTAAGTGGTATATGGACCTCGTGATTGCCCATGGGTCATGATTCGTTAATGTTAGAACGTGTGTATACCGGTTATGGAAAGATCTTTCATTGCATAACATTTGCATATGATTCATCTCATTGTTCTTTGTTGCTTTATTTGCCTAAATTATCTATTTATTGCACTCTTTTGTGTGCAAACTCTATTCCTTGCACGAGCGGAGCTCGAGATGATGTCGGCCGTTGAGGAGGTTATTCTAGACGATTCGGGGTGAGCCATCAGTGCGATCCATGGCACCGGATCCTCCCACCTATCCTTTACTTTTTGTCTTTTCATATTTGGACAATTTATGTATTTTTCGGATGTATTCTCAGACATGTATTACTTTCTAGTTAGTTCTTGTACTAGTGATATCAATCTGAGGATTTATAGTATTTTCATATTATTTATATTATGATACCATTTAAGACTTAAATTGATTTGATTTAACTATTTTCACATTTTATTTCTCTAATTTATTTGGCTTAAATGGTTGTGGTTGGCTTACTGACTCTTGGCGTTAGTGTCCTTGATAAATTGGGTCGTGACAACTTCACAAACATATTAATTCTTTTGCCACAATAGATCAACTAGTGATGACAATACAAAGATTTCTACATATTTGCTTTGTCTAGTAAAATAATAAGATCATTTGCCATAAGTATATATTTCGTGACAAAATTATTTTACCAATATATGTACAACACAACAAAAATTCATAGTAATAAGTAATAGTCCTTAACCGCAAAATATGTCTTTTTAAAATTTTCGTCCCATAGGCCAAAATTAGTTAGTGGGGCTAGCAAAAAAATACTAAATATATACATTGACTATGTATATAACATGTATATTATATGTATATAGTCAGTTCTCTCTATAACGACATCCTCATATGACAACACCTTTCTATAATAATCAAGTTTTTTTCAGAAGCGACTTTTTATGTTATATTTTACCTCTGTATAATAGTTTTTTTACCTATAACAACAACAATCATATTTATAACAATATGCTCTTTGTAAAATTACCCTTATAAAAACTATCATATTTTTGGTAATATAATGATTAATCATCTTTATTGATTATACAAGGTAAAATAATGATTAATCATCATATTTGAATGATAATATAGGAAATTCATAATTATATGACTATGAATGGTAACTATTAAAAATATATCCTGTTTGTATGATTATAAAAGGTAAAAGTATTAAAATATTACCCTATTGGATAAGATATTGATTAGGATTTTATAGATAATTCTTAATTATATGATTATGACTGGTCAAATATTAAAAGCATGTCTTTTTGTATGATTATAAAAGGAAAAAGTATTAAAATATTACTCTAATTAGACTAGCTATTGTTAGAAGTTTGAAATGGTAAATTCATTACCTTTTGATCATTTTAGACTTAGATGATTATTTCAAATGCCTAAATAAAAATATAATTGGGGATAATAATATTTTTGGTCCTTAAGTTATAGATAAATTTTAATTTTAATTTTAATCCTTATAATATATGAATTGATATATTTAACTTTCAATAAATTAAATTGTGTATTTTGATCCTTATATTTAAGGAAATATATTATATTTGTACTATTCTTATATATATATATATATATATATATATATATATATATATATATATATATATATATATATATATATATATATATATACATACATGACTCTTAGATATGTAACAACATTACAAGCATAAAATTACAGTTGGAAATCGAATGGTGGAACAATTATTAATTCTAAAAATTTGTGAATATTCACAAGCAAAAATGATCAAAAAACGCACATTCAAATAATTGAAGGTTATATGTGTTTAGTTAAATATCACAATCATTAAAATCTGACTTTATCAATAACTAAGAAATCAAAAGTTCTTTGAACTTCACACTATCATAAAATTTGACATATCCCTTAACAATACCAAAAACATTAGTGAATCAGCTAGATGTTACACATAATAATTTGCAGTTGTATGTGTTTGGCATAATGGAAAATATTTTTCCGACAGAACATATTTCTTTGGTATTCAATTAACTTAATTATGAAAAATGTTTTTTTCAAAAAACGTATTTTGACAATGACATCTCTTATTTATGAAAAAAACATTTATTTACTAGATTCTCATCCCGTTGACTTACTTTAATCGGTACATTATGTTAAACCTTTAATTAAAAATTATTATCATCAATCTATATTCTCTTATATTTTTGTAAGTCAACGGGATGAGAATCTAGTAGATAAATGTTCAATCGGTACATTATGTTAAGCTTTTAATTAAAAATTATTATCATCAATCTATATTCTCTTATATTTTTGTACGCCTCACACGATTACTACATATCACAAACCTTTTTATCCATCAAAATATTGAAATATGATCCGAAAATGTTTTCTAACAATATACTAACATATTTTATGGAATATATTTTCCATAGAAAACATGTTCTACCCAGTGTAGTTATGCCACAAGTTAATTACTTGCACTTCCTAACTCCAAAACTAATCATGGATTATGAATTTTAGTAATTTTTAACTTTTTTAATAAAAAAGAAGTAAAACTATTTTCTTAGAACCAGATTACCCTAATCAGCTTATTTAAAATTTGGATTAAAGTATCTCAATAAATATTTTTGGTAATGATATCTCAATTACTCCATCCTGGATAAAAGAGCAACAAGTGTATTTAACAAAGCAGAAGAGCTTTCTATTCCATGTGATTTAGATGTCGCCATAATTATCTTTAGCACAGGAGAAATTCAACCTATTGTTTGGAAATCTGTAAGTCTGGCTAAGTAGGTCTTAATGATATATTTAAGTTTTTCTGAGGACAAAAGGCTTAAAAAGTTAGTTAAATACGAAACCTATCTTTTAGAAAAAATTAAGAAGCAAGAAAAAAGAATTAGCAAAAATCAGAAAATGAACGAGGAGAAGGAAATGAACAATATGTGTCATGCCCTTACATGTATAGAACCGTAATCAGCCCAGAGGTGTTGGAGTAATAAGAAACTAATGTGTTATGATTAGACTAATTGTGATATCCTATGAAAAGGATTGTGATGAGTTGTAGTGCGCTAGAGTCAACCTGTCATATTTGATGATTTGATAGCTTGGGTAAGTGGTGACAATATGAATATGATTTATACAGAGTTTACTGATGATTGGTAATGAGTGTGAAGTCCTTGCGTGCAATATGTATTGAATTGTGCTTTACAGTGGTTGAACTTTATGTGAACAATGCGACTTACATGGGTTATTGAATTGTCTAGTATAGGATTATTTGGTGTCAACTTGATATTTATCTCTATTGGCATATCTTTTGTCACTATCAGCCTATGATGCCTATGGAGGTGCGTTATTTACTCATACTACACTTGATGCATATACAACTCCTTATACTAGTCCGGGACATCGAGTTTAAGTCTGAGCTGGTTGATTATCAGAATCAAGGGTGAGGATGCTACCTTCCTGCATGCCATGGGATCCTTTTATCTTTCTTTGTCTTTTACTTTCATTCGAGAGACATGTATTGTCACTTAGAATATGTTCTTTCTTAATTTGATATATGTATTGACAATTAGAGCTCTTGTATTATTGACTAGATCTTTGGGGGTTGCATTTGATGTCTCAGACTTATGTTCCATTTTTATATTATGATCGACAACTTATATAAGTATTCTGCTATGTTTCCTCATTTATTTCATATATTATGCTAATGAGTGGGGAGTAGTTCGTCTACACTTGGGAATTTGTAGGTGCCACCATGATTCCTAAAAGGGGTCATGACAAATTTGATATCAGAGCTTTAGGTTAAACGACTTTAAATACAAGAGAAATATCTAGTAGAGTCTTGCAGATCAGTGCAAAGATGTCCGTACTTATGTTCAAGAGGCTATGGGGCATTTAGAAAACTTTAATTTCTTCATTCCTTTCGTGCTAGGTTGAATCAAATTGATATCTGAAATGTCTTCTTCCTATTCTATCACCGATGGTGGTAATGCACTCTTAAATTCGTGCGTGAGTGGTTTGATATGAAATCACGCGGTAGGGAATGAGATATGTTACCATGATACGGACGAATGACCAAGTACAATCTTCCGCTATGAGTTGAAGGTGTAGTTGATTGGGGTTTATGTTTGGGGATCCCTTAGTCCGGTGATATCTTGGGGAAGTGGAATTAGAAATACGGAGGCACAAAAAATAGTAATTGGATGGATCAATCTCCGATGTATGAAGGAAAAAATTGGTACTTGACGTATACATCAGGATAAGGTTGCAAGATGTACGAGGGTGAAATTTGTATAAAGTTATGAAAGGTTAAGTTGGGCTTCGACATGGCATAGATGTAGTTTGGAAGTGAGAACCAGTGATTGGTGAGTCTTTTCCAGAAATGACTATCTGTTAGGGATTAGGTGGCAATGTTACTTGTGATGAATGAAGCTCAAGGGAGTTGACAATCGCATTTCTTCACTTAAAAGTGTGTTCATAGGGTCACTTGGTGCTTCAAAGTTAGCGATAAAAAAAGATTATTGATTGTGAGTTATTTCGCAATTGGTTGGTATGGGGTGAGTGTAAGAGATCGTATATGAGTAGGTACGTTGGACTACATCGTAGGCTAATGAAAGCCAGTGATAGACTAATAATAGTGACTCTACTGTTGGAAGAGTGTAGAGTTCTATTTGAGGGATTATCGGGTGTTGCATCTAGATTCAGGATAAGTTCTGTGGGCATGGTATATAAAGGTTAATACTTGAGAAGTTCTATAATTACTGGTACAATGACTTTAGAAGTTGACCGAAGGACAGGGAAAATTACACAGTTAGTTGGATGTGTTATGGCTCAGCAAAATAAGGTATGGGTTGGTTTTTCACAACAAGCATCGTAATAGACTCTCGAATAAGGTGTTGGTCAATGGAAATATTTATGGTAATAGATAGATGACGGTTGATCTAATACTAGTGTGAAAAGCTTCAAGTACCGATGATCGGGTTAGTAACTTATGAAATAATATAGAAGAATGATTAGTTTTGTTAAGGGTTTTCGGCAAGGGCACTTCGAGGAAACTATATGAGAATGTTAGCAGGAGTGTATATGCGGTAACTAAGGATTAACTTTGGATTATGGACCAGTTCAGTGATGGTTTGGGTTATCACTTGGGTACTAAATAATGGTTTGTCGGAATAACCAGAGTGGGTCGATGCCTTCTCTAGTCGAGGAATATCATAAAGGATGGTACATGGAATGTGCCGGATTTCGGGAAGAACTTTCAGTTTAAGGGTTCGAGTGAGGCAGGGGAAACTCTCTGTGATGGGTATGAATCGTTCTACTAATTTCAGGATCGGCTCCGTTATTTTATATGGCCTATGATATTTCAGTGCACTCTGGGATGTGCTTGAGTAATGATCGGTTGTTAGTGAGAAATGTGATTGAAAGGAAATGTGGAAATTAAGGATTCGATAGATGAATAGTTGATCTAAATTGGGATGAGTAAGCTACCGTTTTGAGAATTGGGAGGATTTGGATTGGAAACAATGGAGATTCTTGAGTTAGGTGTGGTTCATGTGGCATTATTTTCGCATCTTTCAAATCGGGTGAAATTGTTTTGTACGCTCCGATGAGTAGGTTTTTGGTATCAATTAAGTGTTATGACGAATGTTTTGTGGGGTTCATGTTTGGGCGCTGGTGGTGGACTATGTGAAGCATTGTTTATTAATGGCAATGAAGAGTCTTTAAGGTATGAAAGACTTGGAAGTAATTACACAAGGTAAATGCTGAAATCGTAAGGTTAATGCGTTACGATTTGGTAAGGTGCAAGGGTCGCGATATTTGATACTTTTTGGATAGATAAAAGAGAGTGAGGTCTTACTATTAGAGACTCGATGAGTGGAGGTGCAGTAAATGAGGCCGCAGGCTTTCGTCGAAATATTCGGAGTTGGGTACGAGTTAAGAGAAAGTACAAGGAGGATTTGATGTGTTTAGAGTTCATGGGGTTCTACCAAATTTATGTATCAAGTGTAAGTTGAGAAACATGAAGATGACAATCATAAGGTATAGATTTTCGGTACTAAGTGAATGTCTCAAATAGAATTCAACTTTTGGAGTCATGGGTGACAGTACATGGTTAATTATTCATGAGAACATAGATTTAAGAGGGCACTGCATGTTGTGTAAAGCCTATCTATTAAATTTGGAATCAGTTAGGATGACTATCGATGATTTAGAATTGAGCATGTATTTTCAGGTTAGAATTGTTCAATTAAGGTTGGGTGGTCTATGCTTATATTTACTAGAGGACTTATGGTAGTCTAGTAACCCACCGATCAGGGATCGATAGATTTTGCTTCAGAATGGAGGTATGACAGTCTTATCGGTTTTGATTAAAGTATGCATGTAGGATTGATGATATTTCTCGGATGAAAATGATTCGAATAGTTCAATGGTTTGCACGGATGCTTGGTATGTATTGAGGAGGTACAAATGGTTATCTGAAGTCTTAGAATGATCAGTTGATTTCCTATGGAATTGGCACGGCAGGGTAACCAATAGGTATGCTTACGAGTATGGTGATTCAGAGATTCGAGAAGAATTGTGCAATGGGTTTTTGACTAGATGGTTTTGACTTCGGAATACAAACTAACGAGAATAGAATTTGCACAATCGGCCCTAGATTTTATCAGATTTGAATGGAATTACTTAGAATATTCTGTGATAAAGCAAGGATACTTTCCTGACGGAAGAAAGCCATGACTTGGGCTTGTGTGTGTCTATGTGTTTCTAAAGGATGGTAGTGATTAAGGTGTTATTGGTCGATTCAATCGAACGCGTATAAAAGTATGGTTCTAGTCAAGAAAGGGAATTCAAACGGAGACAGTTCTTATATTTGAGGATCAGTTATGAAAGAAATTTCGAGAATGAAGAAATGGAGAGTTGGTTTTTTATGCTTAGTTAAAGGTGGCCTTGATAGATACAGTGAATAAGCGATACTACATGTATAATTCTCGCCTATTGGGGCTTCTTGAGGTTATGGTGGGAATTCCTTTGTTACTCGTCATTTTTTGAACATTCTTTCTCTCAATTCGAGGACGAAGGTTTGTTTAATTGGTATCTGATGTAATGACTCATCCGATCATTTTTTAGCTAAAGACCCTTATTTGACTAAATTACCCTTCCTGTATACTCTATATGGGGTTGGTGATGCGTGAAGATGGGTAGCACGAATCCCGAGGTCCATTTATGTAGGCTTTAGAAGGAAAACCTAAAATAAGAATCTTAGGGTTGATTAATTTGACTCAAAGTTGACTTTTAAGTATATAGGTTTGATTCTGGGTATCCTCACTTCTGGTATTTCCGGAGGATTAGTTATGACTTAGTCGAGTCGTTGGATCACTTCCTGAGTCAATCAGAGGTATTTGTAGTCTTATATATAAAATATGGATATTTTATTATTTTGGGATATTCTTTAGAAATGTATGCTTCAGCTCGGTTAAATGCGAAATTTGAGGGTGCGAGTAAGTTAGTAGCACTGATTACCTTAGAAGAGCATGTCTAGTTTGAGTTCTGGGGTCTCTGAAGTGTTTCGAGTGTTTGGTGGAAGTTTGAGTTGAATTCTTAATTGCTGGTGTCTGGTGTCCGCCCCGATGGGTTGACTATCCGCTCCTGTGGGTCTGCCTCTATAGAGGTTGTCTTGCAGAAGTAGGGTCCGAGTGATTGGTGAGGTTCCGCCTCAGCAGAGGGTGATCACGCAATGGCGAATACGCCTCTGTGGGTTTTTGTTCACTTCTGCAATGAGGTGAGGTGTCAAGTGACATCAGCTCAGTGAGCTCGATGTCCGCCGAAGCGAAACCGCACCAGCGGAGTCGATGTCCGCTGGGGTAGAATCACAGTATCAAATAACCTAACTAAATTCGTAATTCGAGTCACTTTCCCCAAAATAGTTTTCCTCGAACCTAGGGCTGCCATAAGGGAATTTCTGAAGATTGGGAGTAAATTCTTCATTTAAGGTAAGATTTCCACCCTTTGTGATTAGATTAAATGATTTAAAGTCTTTAATAGGGATATATTGTGCATGTGAATTGGGGAAGATAAGTTATAGTTTTCATATGAGATTAAGAGAGATTAAATCTTTGATTTAAGGGTGTCGTATGGGTTAGTTTACTTAAATATTGTGACTTAGTATTGGATTATGTTAGATGATCATGTTGTAGCCTTTAATTTGAATATAGAAACCCTTTTTTATTTGAGGGAAATTATAGGATTCATAAATTGGGACTCTTTCTTAAATTATACAATTGATGGTCTTAATGAGCTTAGGTTTCTAATTAACTTAAGGATATGATCACCTAGTATGTGATTATGATTTTTGGGTAATAAAGTTTAGATCTTGGTGACGTGGGCCTGGGGTTGGTTTTGAAAGACTTGATATGTTTAACGACTACGTCATTGTATTATGTATCTACTTTATATTAATGTATAGTAATTTCATGTTAGACTTTGATTTCCATGAGGCACTTTGAAAGGGCAAGGCCAGTGTAGATATTTTATTGATTGACGCTCATGTTCGTCCTAGAGGTAGGCTACAGTTTACTTTCACTAGACTCCAATAGAAGTATGTAATTAGTTATAAATATTGAGGAGCATTGGGAGTGTTTTCGGGGTCCCACTTAAACGGTTAAGATGAACGGTTGAGTGGGTACCGTTGTTGAATTGTGATGATGGGTGATTTGGGAAATCAACCTTAAGTTGATTCTGATTGTTGTTGATTGGGGTTGTCGCCATTATATAGGTTTGTTATTGTTATGCTTATTCATCACACATGTTTTCCATATGAAATCCTAATTGTACTTATATTATATCTTATTAAATTCTTGAAAGCATGTCATAGTTATCTTTGTATATGGTTGCATCTCATTACATATTGGTTTCTTGACTTGAATTGTCATTTGCATACACTCATGGTTCTGATGATACTAATTTAGAGTGGTATGAAAATGTTTTCATCCAAGGGATCGGGAAGGTAATAATACTTATGAGATTTGCAACACTTATTTATGATGATACTACAGCCATAGAGCTGGAATCCGATGGAAAAATCTAGATGGTAATGATACGTAGGGGGGAGGGTCGCACACTTGTAACTGTTATTATAGCCAAGAGCTAGGTTCCATGGAGAAATTTTAGAGCATTATATGGACTTTATGGGTCCCCCATGGGCGTGCAGTTCATAAAATTCGGAGGAGTATATGGAAATTCATTATGCATTGATTATTAGTAGCTCGGTAATGTGATATGGATCGGTTATTGGAACTTGGATGATACCCTTATAAAATGATGGGAGTGATTGTATTGGACTGGATTGGGTGCCATAATTGGCTTGTTCTCTATGTAATGGCTATGTGGTTACCCCTTTATGAGTTTGAGTACTCGTTGTTGAACTATGTTATAGTCAGTGGATCTTAATGGTAGTACTATTATGTCGGTCATTAGAGAATTGGATAAGTCTTGTTTTGTCTGATAATTGGTAACCTTAGTTGATAGAGAGTCTTATATAGAACTAAGAGTGGCCAGTGGGCCGGGCTCGGGTCTGGCGGGCCGGGTCTGGCGGGGTCGGGGTCGGGGCGGGACGGGAGAAGGGGCGGGGTCGGGTCTGGCGGGCTCTGGCGGGGTCGGGTCTGGCGGGACTGGAGCAAGTCCCGTCCCGATCCCGATCCGTCGGTATCGGGTCGGGACGGGCTCGGGGCGGGGCGGGATACGGCGGGTTTTCCTTTTTTTTTATTTTTATTTAAATAACATATGTATAAAAAAAACTCAATAAACAAAACAAGATAGTGTAATAAAAACATCCCAAGGCTGTTTTTGTGCCTCTTATATTATTTAATAGACATATATTTTTTTGTAATACAAATACAATTGTCTAAAATCTAAATTGCAACTTTGTGGTGTTGTCCAAAAGTTGCAAATTACATAATAAAATTACAATTAAAAAAATTACAATTAAAAAAATTACATTCTCAAAAAAACCTGTTCTAATTGCTTGATGATTTCATGTGGTTCTTCGGTTGGAATTGGTATTTGTTGGTCAAATTGATCCACGTCGCTTCCACTACCTTCGGTTAAGATTTCATTGTAGTTTTCATCATCTTCTTCGTTGATCTCCGGTTGACCGCACCTTCTCCGCTCCGCTCGTATCCAATCTCTGAATAATACTGCAATTTCCAAGCTGTCTCCGGCTAATGAGTGTCTGTGGTCTCCTATTTGATATCTGCCTGCAGAAAAAGCGCTTTCAGACGCAGTTGACGACGCTTGAATGTTCAAAACATCTCGAGCCATCAATGAAAGTGTCGGAAAGGTCTTCTCATTCCCCCTCCAGTATTTCAGCAAGTCTTCATGTCCATCTTCATTGATAACTTCTTGATACGGTACAGAACCCTGCAAAACAAAAATATCCAACTCGCTAATTTGGTTAGTAGTAGAGGTACGACCGCACATTCTATTTCTGAGGCTTTCAATACTAGCCGCAGAAACAACATGTCTTTTGTGAGGTTGTGTTGAAGATGAAGAAGATGGTATGGAAGCTGGTAAGTTACTAGCATTTTCTTGTTGATAAAATCTATATATATTTTTGCATTGGTGTTCTACGCTAGACAATACTTCTTCTTTAGTTTGTTCAATAGGTGGTGGGTGATTTAGATTTTTGGGACTTGGAGGTGGTAGTACTTCTATACAATCGTAAATAGTTTCAATTAGTGATTTAGTACCGTCTATTTTAATAGTAGGATTTAATACAGAACCAATAATATAAATAGAGGGAATAGGAATAAAATATTTTTTTATTTTGAGAAACATTTTTTTAATAGCTGCCTTATAAGCTGGTTTTTCCATATATTCACTAAGTAATAAAAATATTAGAGTTATATAAAATAACATAGTTGAAATAGTAGGTTAATATATATCGGAAAATTCTTTTGTTGCTTGGAAAAATTTCTCTAAAAATACAATAAGTTCGGAAATTTTTTCCCAATCACTATCTAAAATCATATCAGCTGACTTTTTATTATGAGAGTTAAAAAATAAAGTTATAGGTAATTTATAGTCATAAGCAACAAGTAGTTGCTCGTATAAAGAATTCCACCTAGTGGATACTTCTTGTGGAAGTTTTCTAAAAGGTAGTCCACAATCATGACAAATTTTTTTATATTCTTTTCTACGTTGTACTTTATTACTTTTAAAAATAAAGTTTATAGCAAATTGTATTTTACTAAGAATGTCTTCAAAAAGTGATAGATCATCCTTTACAATTAAGTTATATATATGGCACACACATTTTATATGAAAATGGTGTGGAAAAGATGGAGTTAAACTATTTTTTAAAATTGTAATTGTGTAATTGTTATTAGAAGCGTTATCTAATGTAATAGTCATAATTTTATCGGTAATTCCGTAATAATCGCACACTTGATAAATATTTTCTGCAATAAAAGTACCAGTGTGCCTATCATCTATATATCTATACGCTAAAATACATTTTTGCATAGACCATTTATAATCTATCCAATGACAAGTTACAGTTAAATAATCATGGCCGTTAGTACTACGACCTATATCAGACGTGATAGATACTTTGCCATTAAAATGATATAATGAAAAACGTAAATATTGTTGATATTCATGCGCGAATTTAAATACATCTCTCTTAACAGTTGATCTAGGAAAACCGTTAAAAGCAGGATTATATATATCTCTAATGTAATGAATAAAACCGGCAGATGAAGGAAATGAAAAAGGCAAACCCTCCACAGCAACTAATTTTGATATTGCTTCCCTATCTCTATGTTTATTGTATTTAGAGCCTACAATTCCCCCCGTCATACGGTTAATTTGACCAGATGCTTGGTCCGGGACGATGTCAGTATGTGAACCTTGTCCCGATGGAGCGGGCGTTTGCGCACCCGATTTTGAAGCCTGGTATTGAGCATACCTAGCTGGATGAGCACTTACTACGTGTCTAATTAAACCCCCATCCCACTGTGACCTTTTCCAGTTTTAAATTTTAAAATATTTTTACAAATTTTACATATGGCTACTTGATTCTCTACGTCCCTATCAAAAAATGTGCATGCATCTGATTTTAATGGTCGTTTTGCTGGACCTCGTCTCATACTAGGGGGAATAGGAGGTATTTCAGTTGAAGGTGCACTCGTGGGTGTGTTGTCATCAACATTAGTGGGTATATCATCTAGA
Source organism: Anisodus acutangulus (assembly GCA_029783415.1). Classification (NCBI taxonomy): domain Eukaryota; kingdom Viridiplantae; phylum Streptophyta; class Magnoliopsida; order Solanales; family Solanaceae; genus Anisodus; species Anisodus acutangulus. The sequence continues at coordinate 14,721,632 of CM056511.1, read as the reverse complement.
TCATCGTCTAAATTAAAGTCTTCTTGAGTTCCAGAAAATAGCTCCTGGTCTAAATCTAATGGTATTGTAGGAAAATGTTGAGTATCAACAAAATCATCCTGTGTAGGAATAAGATGACTAGAAGAAGTACCTTTGCCCTGGTTGCCCTACTAGAAGAAGCACCCTTACCCTTACCCTTAAACATACCTTTTAATCCTTCCATTTTAATTATGATAATAAATAAATAAATAATTAAAGACAATAAAATTAAGTGATCTAAATAAAATAAACAGACAATAATAATTTAATGAAGGAACGAATGTACCAAACGTCGACGTAACGTCGACGTGTAATCGAGAGGTTGAAAATTGAAACTTTGCTCGATGGAAGATCCTCAAGCTAGTTGCCAACTTCACTCCCAATTCCCAAATGAATAAATAAAATTGATATTTAGCAAACAATGTAGACTTGTAGAGAGATATATTGAGAATTGGCCTACTTTGACTACGCTATTCTTTTTATCTCTGAAAGAATGAAAAACGTCCGCTAATGCCCACGGGATAAGGTTTGATCTTCTAAATCTTGAGATGGAAATTTCTATTGAGAAAGATGAAGAGAAAATGAGTTATTTATAGTTGGAAAATTGGGTTAAAGTGTAAATATAATAACTTATGGGTTAAAAATAAATATTAAGGGGTAGGGGGATGGGGGAGGGGGGGGCCTAAAATGGCCATTGGCCAACGACCATAATCTAAAATGGCCGTTGGTGCAACGGCCATTTTTGCAAAAGGGGGAAAAGGGCGGGGTCGGGATCGGGCTCGGGGCGGGGTCGGGGCGGGGTCGGGTCAAGCGGGCCTGGGGCGGGCTCGAGTCTCGCGGGATGAGACATCCTCCCGTCCCGAGTTCGAGTCCCGCCCCCGTTATTTATTTATTTTTTTTTTGGCGGGGTCGGGACGGGACGGGACCGGGGCGGGCTCGGGACGGGGTCGGGTCGGGGTCGGGCTGTCCCGGCCCACTGGCCAGCCCTATATAGAACTAATCGAAATGTTGTTGTGGTAGCTGGAATGTTGTTGTGCTTGTTAAATGACTCGTATATTATGCATGAGTAGATCCCATTCCTAATAAAGCATAAGCGACATAAGCTTCTACTTAGAGTATATTGAAGATGTTTAGATGAACAATATTTGTCCTACCCTTGTATAGAACCGTAATCAGCCCAGAGGTGTTAGAGGAATAAGAAGTTAATTTGTTATGATTAGACTAATCGTGATACCCCGTGAAAAAGATTGTGATGAGTTGTTGCGTACTAGAGTCAACCTATCCCATTTAATGATTTGATGGCTTAGATATGTACTTTTTTTCGTAATGAGGGAGAGATAGAATGGAGCTTTTCAGGAAGTTCAAAACAAAGGAATAAAAAATGGACAACATGAATATGATTTATACAGAGTTTACTGATTTATAAAAAATGTTTTCTCCAAAAAACTTATTTTGACAATGACATCTATTATTTATGAAAAACATTTATTTACTAGATTCTCATCCCGTTGACTTACTTCAATTGGTACATTATGTTAAACCTTTAATTAAGAATTATTATCATCAATCTATATTCTCTTATATTTTTGTACGCCTTGCACGATTACTACATATCACAAACCTTTTTATCCATCAAAATATTGAAATATGATCCAAAAAAATTTTCTAACAATATACTAACATATTTTTATGGAATATATTTTCCATAGAAAACATGTTCTACCCAGTGTAGCTATGCCACAAGTTAATTACTTGCACTTCCTAACTCCAAAACTAATCATGGATTATGAATTTTAGTAATTTTTAACTTTTTTAATAAAAAAGAAGTAAAACAATTTTCTTAGAACCAGATTACCCTAATCAGTTTATTTAAAATTTGGACTAAAGTATCTCAATAAATATTTTTTGGTAACAATATCTCAATAAATTTGAAATTTCCTAATTTGACTATAGTAACAATTCTTGTTAGGCATCTATAAAAATGACACACCGCTTCAATCTTTATGTATTCTACTCCTAAAGAAAGTGCATTTTATGTTTTTAGTATCAAATATGGATAGAAAGAGGCTTAGGCATACTAGAAATTATAGTGAAAATGTAAGAAACTCCATCCTGGATAAAAGAGCAACAAGTTTATTTAACAAAGCAGAAGAGCTTTCTATTCTATGTGATTTAGACGTCGCCATAATTATCTTTAGCCCAGGAGAAATTCAACCTATTGTTTGGAAATCTGTAAGTCTGGCTAAGGAGGTGATTGTAGAATCGCAAATTATGTCATTAGTGTATAATTAATTCATACTCAATGAATAGTCAATAAACTTGATGATTGATTTATATATAATTAGTGTATGTTCACTGTATAATATATACATTCTAATCGCCAACCATGAACTCCAAATCACGAACTTTCTGATTCGCGTAACTCTTTTGTCGACTCTGGGCTGTGAGAAGTCTCTTCTGAATCGATTTGAACTCATCCAAGGAATTGTTTAACAAACCGGTACTCCAAGGCCAAACTTCAAATGCATCAAACAAATGAATCAGAGAACGACACCTCCTACCATATAATTGTAATGACCCATCCGGTAATTTTTAGCTAAAGATTCTTATTTGACCAAATTACCTTTCTTGGACTCTATGTGGGTTGGTGATACTTGGCGATGGGTGGCACAGATTCCGAAGTCCATTTGTGTAGGTTTTGGAGGAAAACCTAAAATAAGAATCTTAGAAATGATCAATTTGACTAAAAGTTGACTTTTGAGTATGTGTGTTTGATTTCGGGTTCCGTCACTTCCAGTAGTTCCGGAGGGTCAGTTATGACTTAGTTGAGTCATTGGTTCACTTACCGAAGCAATCAGAGGTATTTGTGTCCTTATTTGTAAATTTTGGATACTTGATTATTTTGGGCAATTCTTTAGAAAAGTATAATTTAGCTCAGTTAAATGGGAAATCCGAGGGGGCGAATGAGTTCGTAGCATTGATTTCCTTAGGAGAGAATGTCTGGTTTGTGTTCAGTGGGTCTCGAGAGTGTTTCAGGTGTTTGGTGGAAGTTTGAGTTGAATCCCAAATTACTGGTGTCTGGTGTCCGTCCCGAGGGGGTAGGTGGACTGTCCACTTCTACATGTCTGCCTCTACAGAGGTTGGCTCGAAAAAGTGGAGTTGAGGTGATTGTTGAAGTTTCACCTTGGCAGAGGGTGATAACATAGGGGAAAATGTGCCTCTGCGGGTTTTTGTCCGCTTCTGCACTGAGGGAAGGTGTCAAGTGACATCGGCTCATTCGATGTCCACTAGGGCGGAATCTATGTATCAGGTAACATAAATAAATTCCTAGGTCAAGTCACTATCCAAAAAATAGTTTTCCCTAAACCTAGAGCTGCCATAAGGAAATTTTTGAAGATTGGGAGTAAATTCTTCATTTAAGGTAAGGTTTCCACCATATTTTATTAGATTTCATAATTTAAAAACTTTAATGGGGATATAGTGTGCATGTGAATTGGGGAAGATACGTTATAGTTTTCATATGAGATTAAGAGAGGTTAAATATTTGATTTAAGGGTGTTATATGGGTTAGTTTACTTAAATATTGTGAATTAGTATTGGATTATGTTAGATGATCATGTTGTATCCTTTAATTTGAATATAGAAACCCCCTTTGATTTGGGGAATTTTAGGGTTCATAAATTGGGGTGTTTTCTTAAATTGTGCAATTGAAGGTCTTAATGAGCTTAGGTTTCTAATTAACTTAAGGATATGATCACCTAGTATGTATTTATTCTTTTTGGGTAATAAAGTTTGAATCATGGTGACGTGGGCCCGGAGTTGGTTTTGGAAGTGTTGATATATATATGGACTACATCCTTATATTATGTATGAGCTTTATATTAACATGTAGTAAAAGTGTGTTAGACTTTGATTTCCACGAGGCTCCCAAGGGCAAGGTCAGTATGAGATATTTGATTGTTCGAGGCTTATGTTTGGCCCAGAGGTAGGCTATGATTTACTTTCACTAAACTCTGATAGAAGTATGTGATTAGTTATAAATATTGAGGGGTATTGGGCGTGTTTTAGGGGTTCCACTTAAACGATTGTAATGAATGGTTGAGTGGGTACCATTGTTGAACTGTGATGATGGGTGATTTGGGGAATCAACCTTAAGTTGATTCCTATTAATGTTGATTGGGCTTGTCGCCATTATATGGGCTCATCGCCATTATATGGGCTCGTCGCCATACTTGTTATTGTTGTGCTTATTCATCATACATGCTTTCTATATGAAATCCTAATTGTACTTGGATTATACCTTATTGAATTCTTGAAAGCATGTGATAGTCATCAGAGGTATTTGGTTTCATCTCATTAGATATTAGTTTCTTGCCTTGAATTGTCATTTGCATACACTTATGGTTCTGATGATACTGATTTAGAGTGGTATGAAAATGTTGTCATCCAAGGGATGGGGAAGGTAGGAATACTTATGAGATTGGAAACACTTATTGATGTTGATACTACAGCCATAGAAATTTGGGATCCGATGGAAAATTCGGATAGTGATGATATGTAGGTGAATGGGTTGCATGCAGCAATGATTATTATAGCCAAGAATTGGGCTCTGTAGAGAAATTTCAGTAGATCGTATTGGGGCAGAGTGGATGAAATGGAGGCTCGCATCTGGAGTCTTGTGCAACAAAAATATGCCACCAAAACTTAAAGGTAAGTTCTATAGGGTGGTGGTTAGACCGACTATGTTGTATGGGGCGGAGTGTTGGCCAGTCAAGACTTTGCACATACAAAAGATGAAAGTTGCGGAGATGAAGATGCTGAGATGGATGTGTGGGCATACAAGGAGAGATAGGATTAGAAATGATGATATCGAGGAGAAAGTGAGAGTGGCCTCGGTGGATGATAAGATGCGGAAAACAAGGTTGAGATGGTTTGAGCATGTGCATATTAGAGACACAGATTCCCCAGTGCGGAGGTGTGAGAGTTTGGCTATGGATGGGTTCAGGAGGGGTAGAGGTAGGCCGAAGAAGTATTTGGGAGAGGTGATTAGATGGGATATGGCGCAGGTGCAACTTAGTGAGGACATGACCTTAGATAAGGGGTTGTGGAGGACACAGATTAGGATAGAAGAGTAGTAGGTACTCGAGCGTAGTCCTACTTATGCTTACAAATTGATAATTGATAGTTGTAGTGTTATTACTGTAGGTCCGATTAGCCTATCACACTTATAGGCACATTATTGCCTTATAATCCACTGTAGTTTGATTTTTGCTGCTATGTGTTCTTTAGTGTATTCTGTTTTGCTTATTTAGTTGTGTTAGCTACTGCTCCCTTTTGTTCAAATGCACTTTATACTGCTTTAATTCCTTATCTGAGTCTGACCATATTTCTTGATTTACTCTTTATTCTTACTTTACTCTTAATTTATTTTGATTTTCTTGCTTGTGATTATGCTTTGTCTTGAGCTGAGGGTCTCCTGAAAATAGCTGCTCTACCTACCAAGGTGGAGGTAAGGTGTGTGTACACTCTACCCTCCCCATACCCCACGGTGTGGGATTTCACAGGGAATTTGTTGTTATTATTATTGTATATGGACTTTGTGGGTCCTTCACGGGTGTGCAGGTCATAAAATTTGAACGTCTGTATACTGGAGGATAAAGGTATATGGCATATGCATTGCATTCATATCATACAATCATTATGCATTGATTATTTGTAGCTCGGTAATGTGATATGGATCGGTTATTGGAACTTAAGTGATAGCGTGATTAAATGATTGGAGTGATCGTATTGGACAAAATTGGGTGCCATGATTGGCTTATTCTCTGTGTAATGACTATGTAGTTATCCCTTTATGAGTCTGAGTAGTCGTTGTTGAACTATGTTGTGGTTAGTGGATATTATCAGTAGTATTATCATGTCGGTCATTAGAGAACTGGATAAGTATTATATTTCATGATAATTGATAACCTTAGTTGATAGAGAGTATTGTAAAGAACTGATCGGAATGTTGTTGTGGTAGCTGGAATGTTGTTGTGGTAGTTAAATGACTCGTATATTATACATGAGTAGATCCCATTCCTAATCAAGCATAAGCGACGTAAGCTTCTACTTAGAGTATATTGAGGACGTTTAGATGACTAATATGTGTCATACCCTTACTTGTATAGAACTGTAATCAGCCCAGAGGTGTTAGATGAATAAGAATTTAATGTGTTATGATTAGACTAATCGTGATATCTTATGCAAAGGATTGTGATGAATTATTGTGTACTAGAGTGAACCTGTCCTATTTGATGATTTGATAGCTTGGGTAGGTGGTGACAATATGAATATGATATATACAGAGTTTACTGATGATTGGTAATGAGTGTGAAGTCCTTGTGTGCAATATGTATTGAATTGTGCTTTACTGTAGTTGAAATTTATGTGAACAATACAACTTACATGGGTTATTGAATTGTCTAGTATAGGATTATTTGGTGTCAACTTGATATTTATCTCTATTGGCAAATCTTCTGTCATTGTCAGCCTATGATGCCTATGGGGGTACGATTTGTACTCATACTACACTTGCTGCATTCTTTTTGGATGCATATACAACTCCTTATACTAGTCCGGGACCTCGAGTTTGAGTTAGAGCTGGTTGATTATCAATATCAAGGGTGAGGATGCTACCTTTATGCATACCATGGGATGCTTCTATCTTTCCTTGTCCTTTACTTTCATTCGAGAGACATGTACTGACACTTAGAATATGCTCCTTCTTAATTTGATGTATGTATTGACAATTAGAGCTCTTGTATTATTGACTAGATCTTTGGGGGTTGCATTTGATGTCTCAGACTTATGTTCCATTTTTATATTATGATCGACATCTTATAAAAGTATTCTGTTATGTTTCCTCATTGATTTCTTATATTATGCTAATGAGTGGGGAGTAGTTCACCTACCAATGGGAATGTGTAGGTGCCACCACGATTCCTAAAAGGGGTCATGACAAATTTGATAGCAGAGCTTTAGGTTAAACGACCTTAAATATAAGAGAAATATCTAGTAGAGTCTTGCAGATCGGTGCGAATATGTCCGTACTTATGTTCAAGAGGCTATGGGACATTTAGAAAACTTTAATTTCTTCATTCCTTTCGTGCTAGGTTGAATCAAATTGGTATCTAAAACTTCTTCTTTCTATTCTATCATCGATGGTGGTAATGCACTCTTAAATTCGTGCATGAGTGGTTTGATATGACATCACGCGGTAGGGTATGAGATATGTTACCATGATACGGACCCATGACCAAGTACAGTCTTCTGCTATGAGTTGAAGGTGTAGTTGATTGGGGTTTATGTTTGGGGATCCATCAGTTCGGTGATATCTTGGGGAAGTGGAATTATAAATATGGAGGCACAAGAAAGAGTAATTGGATGGATCAATCTCCGATGTATGAAGGGAAAAAATGGTATTTGACGTGTTCATCAGGATAAGGTTGCAAGATGTACGAGGGTGAAATTCGTATAAAGTTATGAAAGGTGAAGTTGGTCTTCGACATGGCATATATGTAGTTTGGAAGTGAGAACCAGTGATTGGTGAGTCCTTTCCAGAAATAACAATCTGTTCGGGATAAGGTGGCAATGTTACTTGTGATGAATGAAGCTCAAGGGAGTAGATAGTCGGATTTCTTCACTTAAAAGTGTGTTCGTAGGGTCACTTGGTGCTTCAAAGTTAGCGATAAAAATAGATTATTGATTGTGAGTTATTTCGCAATTGGTTGGTATAGGATGAGTGTAAAAGATCGTATATGAGTAGATACGTTGGACTACATTGTAGGCTAATGAAAGTCAGTGATAGACTAATAATAGTGACTCTAGTGGAGTTCTATTTGACGGATTATCGGGTGTTGCATCTAGATTCTGGATAAGATTTGTGGGCATGGTATATAAACTGTGGGCATGGTGTTGCATCGTAATAGACTCTCGAATAAGGTGTTGGTCAATGGGAATATTTATGGTAATAGACAGATGACGGTTGATCTAATACTAGTGTGAAAAGCTTTAAGTATCGATAATCGGCTTAGTAACTTATAAACCAATATAGAAGAAGGATTAGTTTGGTTAAGGGTTTTCGGCAAGGGTACTTCGAGGAAACTATATGAGAATGTTAGTAGGAGTGTATATGCGGTAACTAAGGATTAACTTTGAATTATGGACCAGTTCAGTGATGGTTTGGGTTATCACTTGGGTACTAAATAATGGTTGGTCGGAATAACCAGAGTGGGTCGATGCCTTTTCCAGTCGAGGAATATCATATAGGATGGTACATGGAATGTGCCGGATTTCGGGAAGAGCTTTCAGTTTAAGGGTTCGAGTGAGGCAGGGGAAACTCTCTATGATGGGTATGCAGCATTGTACTAATTTCAGGATCGGCTCCGTTATTTTATGAGGCCTATGATATTTCAGTGCACTCTGGGATGGGCTTGAGTAATAATCGATTGTTAGTGAGAAATGTGATTGAAAGGAAATGTGGAAATTAAGGATTCGATAGATGCGTAGTTGATCTAAATTGGGATGAGTAAAATACCTTTTTTCGAGAATGGGGAGGATTTGGATTGGAAACAATGGAGATTCTTGAGTTAGGTGTGGTTCATGTGGCATTATTTTGGCATATTTCAAATCGGGTGAAATTGTTTTGTACGCTCCGATGAGTCGGTTTTTGCTATCGACTAAGTGTTATCACGAATGTTTTGTGGGGTTCATGTTTGGGCGCTGGTGGTGGACTATGTGAAACATTGTTTATTAATGGCAATGAAGAGTATTTAAGGTATTAAAGACTTGGAAGTAATTACGTAAGGTAAGTGCTGAAATTGTAAGGTTAATGCATTAGGATTTGGTAAGGTGCGAGGGTCACGAGATTTGATACTTTCTGGATGGAAAAAAGATAGTGAGGTCTTACTATTAGAGACTCGATGAGTAGAGGTGTAGTAAATGAGGCCGCAGGCTTTCGTCGAAATATTCGGAGTTGGGTACGAGTTAAGAGAATGTACAAGAAGGATTTGATGTGTTTAGAGTTCATGGGGTTTTACCAAATTTATGTATCATGTGTAAGTTAAGAAACATGAAGATGGCAATCATAAGGTATAGATCATTGATACTAAGTGAATGACTCGGATAGAATTCAACTTTTGGAGTCATGGGTGACAGTACATGGTTAAGTATTCATGAGAACATAAATTTAAGAGGGCACCACATGTTATGTAAAGCCTATCCATTATATTTAGAATCAGTTAGGATGACTATTGGTGATTTAGAATTGAGCATTTATTTTTAGGTTAGAATTGTTCAATTAAGGTCGGGTGGCCTATGCTTATATTTACTAGAGGACTTATGGTAGCCTAGTAACCCACCGATAAGGGTTCGACAGATTTTAATTCAAAATGGAGGTATGATAGTGTTATCGGTTCTAATTAAAGTATGCAAGTAGGATTGATGATATTTGTCAAATGAAAATGATTTGAATAGTTAAATGGTTTGCACGGGTACTTGGTATGTATTGAGGAAGTAGAAATGGTTATCTGAAGTCTTAGAATGGTCAGTTGATTCTCCACAGAATTGGCACGACAGGGTAACCAGTAGGTATGCTTATGGTGATTCGAGAAGAATTGGGCAATGGGTTTTGACTAAATGGTTTTAACTTCGGGATACAAACTAACGAGAATAGAATTTGCACAATTGGCCCTGGATTTGATCAGATTTGAATGGAATTACTTAGAATATTCTCAGATAAAGCAAGGATACTTTCCTGACGGAAGAAAGCCATGACTCGGGCTTGTGTGTGACTATGTGTTTCTAAAGGATGGTAGTGATTAAGATGTTATTGGCGAATTCAATCGAATGCGTATAAAAGTATGGTTATAATCATTCCAGGGAATTCAAACGGAGTTAGTTCTTATATTTGAGGATCAGTTATGAAAGAAATTTCGGGTATGAAGAAATGGAGAGTTGGGTTTTTGAGCTTAGTTACAGGTGGCCTTGATAGATACAGTGAATAAGCGATACTACATGTATAATTCTAGCCTATTGGGGCTTCTTGAGGTTATGGTGGGAATTCCTTTGTTACTCGTCATTTTTTGTACATTCTTTCTCTCAATTCGAGGACGAAGGTTTGTTTAATTGGTATCTAATGTAATGACCCATCAGATCATTTTTTAGCTAAAGACCCTTATTTGACTAAATTACCTTTCCTATATACTCTATGTGGGGTTGGTGATGCGTGAGGATAGGTAGCACAGATCCCGAGGTCCATTTATATAGGTTTCGGTAGGAAAAACCTAAAATAAGAATCTCAGAGTTGATTAATTTGACTTAAAGTTGACTTTCATGTATATGGGTTCGATTCAAGGTATCGTCACTTCCAGTAGTTTCGGAGGATCAATTATGACTTAGTCGAGTCGTTGGTTCACTTCCCGGGTCAATCAGAGGTATTTGTGGCCTTATTTATAAAATTTGGATATTTAATTATTTTGGGATATTCTTTAGAATAGTATGCTTTAGCTCGGTTAAATATAAATTTGAGGGCGCGAATAAGTTCATAGCACTGATTACCTTAGAAAAGCATGTCTAGTTTGTGTTATGGGGGTCTCCGAAGTGTTTCGAGTGTTTGGTGGAAGTTTGAGTTGAATTCCTAATTGCTGGTGTCTGGTGTCCACCCCGATGGGTGGACTATCCGCTCTTGTGGCTCTGCCTCTATAGAGGTTGTCTCGCATAAGTAGGGTCCTAGTGATTGGTGAGGTTCCGCCTCAGCAGAGGGTAATCACGCAATGGCGAATGCGCCTCTGTGGGTTTTTGTTCGCTTATGCACTGAGATGAGGTGTCAAGTGACATCGGCTTAGTGAGCTCGATGTCCGCCGACGCGATACTGCGCCAGCGGAGTCGATGTCCGCTGGGGTAGAATTGCAGTATCAAATAACCTAACTAAAGTCCTAGGTCAAGTCACTTTCCCCAAAATAATTTTCCTCGAACCTAGGGTTTCCACAAGGGAATTTCTGAAGATTGGGAGTAAATTCTTCATTTAAGGTAAGATTTCCACCCTTTGTGATTAGATTTCATGATTTAAAGTCTTTAATGGGAATATATTGCGCATGTGAATTGGGAAAGATAAGTTATAGTTTTCATATGAGATTAAGAGAGATTAAAACTTTGATTTAAGGGTATCGTATGGGTTAGTTTACTTAAATTTTGTGACTTAGTATTGGATTATGTTATATTATCATGTTGTAGCCTTTAATTTGAATATAGAAACACTTTTTGATTTGGGGAAAATTATAGGATTCATAAATTGGGGCTTTTTCTTAAATTATACAATTGATGGTCTTAATGAGCTTGTGTTTCTAATTAACTTAAGGATATGATCACCTAGTATGTGTTTATGATTTTTGGGTAATAAAATTTAGATCTTGGTGACGTGAGCTTGGGGTTGGTTTTGCAAGTGTTGATATGTTTAACGACTATATGGACTTTGCGGGCCCCCCATGGGTGTGCAGTTCATAAAATTCGAAGGAGTATATGGACATTCATTATGCATTGATTATTAGTAGCTCGGTAATGTGATATGGATCGGTTACTGGAACTTAAATGATGATACCCTAATAAAATGATGGGAGTGATTGTATTGGACTGGATTGGGTGCCATAATTGGCTTGTTCTCTGTGTAATGGTTGTGTGGTTACCCCTTTATGAGTCTGAGTACTTGTTGTTGAACTATATCATGTCGGTCATTAGAGAACTGGATAAGTCTTGTTTTGTCTGATAATTGGTAACCTTAGTTGATAGAGAGTCTTATAAAGAACTGATCGAAATGTTATTGTGGTAGCTGGAATGTTGTTGTGGTAGTTAAATGACTCGTATATTATGCATGAGTAGATCCCATTCCTAATCAAGCATAAGCGACATAAGCTTCTACTTAGAGTATATTGAAGATGTTTAGATGAACAATATGTGTCCTACCCTTACTTGTATAGAACCGTAATTAGCCTAGAGGTGTTAGAGGAATAAGAAGTTAATGTGTTATGATTAGACTAATCGTGCTACCTCGTGAAAAGGATTGTGATGAGTTGCTGTGTACTAGAGTCAACCTATCCTATTTAATGATTCGATGGCTTAGGTAGTTACTTTTTTTTTGTAATGAGGGAGAGATAGAATGTAGTTCTTCACGAAGTTCAAAACAAAGGAATAAAAATCTAACAACATGAATATGATTTATACAGAGTTTACTGATGAGTGGTAATGAGTGTGAAGTCTTTGCGTGCAATATGTATTGAATTTTGTTTGACTTAGGTTAAACTTTATGTGAACAATGTGACTTACATGGATTATTGAATTGTCGAGTATAGGATTATTTGTTGTCTACTTGATATTTATCTATATTTGCATATCTTCCGTCATTGTCAGCCTATGATACTTACACGAGTACATTGTGCACTCATACTACACTTATTGCATTCTTTTTTGATGCAGATACAACTCCTTATACCAGTCGGGACCTCGAGTTTGAGTCTGAGCTGGTTGATTATCAGTATTCAGGGTAAGGATGCTACCTTCCGGCCTGTCCTGGGATGCTTCTATCTTTCCTTGTATTTTACTTTCATTCGAGAGACATGTACTGACACTTATACTATGTTCTTTCTCAGTTTGACGTATGTATTGACATTTAGAGCTTTTGTATTATTAACTAGATCTTTGGGGGTTTTATTTGATATTTCATACTTATGTTCTGTTTTTATATTATGAACGACTGATTATATGAGTATTCTGTTATGTTTCCGCATTTCTTTCTTATATTATGCTAATGAGTGGGGAGTGTTCACCTACCGATGGGATTGTGTAGCTGCCACCACGATTCCTAAAAAGGGTCGTGATAATAACGCCTCGAATAGAGCAATCTCAATACTTGAATGGTAACTATTGTTATACGCAGACTCCTCCAAATGCAAGAATTGGTCCCAATGACAACCAAAGTCAATAACACAGGCCCAGAACATATCCTCCAGGAACTGAATAGCCCGTTCAGGCCCGACCATCGATGCATGGATGAAATGTTATGCTAAGCTCCACTCCAGTACCCAACTAATTCTGCATACACCGCTAGAAATGAGATGTAAATTGCTTGTCCTGATCTGAAATAATAGAAATGGACACCCCATGCAAATGAACTATCTCCTCGATGTAGATTCTAGCCAATTTCTCTAAATTCCATGTAGTCTGAACTGAAGTAAAATGCTTTGGGACTGTTTTTCCTTTTTGTTGTTAGAGGCTCGAAATACTATTTTTGGGTGACAGTGACGTTTTGGGTCAGAATCTTCCATATAGCAATATGGGTGTCATTAGAATCGTGTGTTGACATACTTTTCTTATTTGAATATATTTTGACCTTTCAAAGGCGTTACGAAAGTACAAGGCTTCATTGTGACTATCAGACTTCCATTCCAGGCAAGTTGAGGTGTTGAGCACATGTATCGGGTACCGGTGACGTGTTATTGGTACTTGTGCCATCTAAATTGTTTAGTGAATGCCATGATTTGGGCATTAGCTGATAGATAGTATGATCATATGGATTTGTGATTGGGGTATGAAGCTTGTACTTTTCAGTCTTTTTGCATATGTGCTTGTCTTATCTGATATTGTGTTACTTATCACTCCTAAATACTCGTTAAAACATGAAAGAAGCTAAAGATGGTAACTTTATTGCGAAATTGATTAAAGGTCGGATTTGTATGGCTTATGTTGATGAAATATTGAATCTTTACTGCATATTTTAGCTTCTTGTTGTTGCACATGTCATATTCCTGCTTCATACTGTATCTCATGCAATATATTCGAGTATACATATGTGGTTCGAGGGGATATGGTTTCGGATGGAGTGATGCGTTGATTATGAGGCCGAGTGGCTAGAGATAGGTATTGTGAGCCTAATAATGGCTAAGGAATCCGAAGGGAAATAATTCTAAGTGGTATATGGACCTCGCGATTTCCCATGGGTCACGATTCGTTAATGTTAGAACGTGTGTAGACCGGTGATGGAAAGGTCTTGCATTGCATAGCATTTGCATATGATTTATCTCATTGTTCTCTGTTGCTTTATTTGCCTAAATTATCTACTTGTTGCACTCTTTTGTGTCTGCAAACTCTATTCCTAGCACGAGCAGAGCTCGACACGATGTAGGCCGTTGAGGAGGTTATTGTAGACGATTCGGGGTGAGCCATCAGTGTGATCCATGGCACCAGATCCTCCCACCTATCCTTTATTTTTTGTCTTTTCATATTTGGACAATTTATGTATTTTTCGGATGTATTCTCAGACGTGTATTACTTTCTAGCTAGTTCTTGTACTAGTGATATCAATCTTGGGGATTTGTAGTATTTTCGTATTATTTATATTATGAGACCATATAAGACCTAAATTGATTTGATTTAACTATTTCCGCATTTTATTTCTCTAATTTATTTGGCTTAAATGGTTGTGATTGACTTACTGACTCTTGGCGTTAGTGCCATCACGGCTTGGTAAATTGGGTCGTGACAACTTCATGAACACATTAAATTTTTTTCCACAATAGATCAACTAGTGATGACAATACAAAGATTTCTACATATTTGCTTTGTCTAGTAAAATAATAAGATCATTTTCCATAAGTATATATTTCGTGACAAAATTATTTTACCAATATATGTACAACACAACAAAAATTCATAGTAATAAGTAATAGTCCTTAACCATAAAATATGTCTTTTTAAAATTTTCGTCCAATAGGCCAAAATTAGTTAGTGGGGCTAACCAAAAAATACTAAATATATACATTGACTATGTATCTAACATGTATATTATATGTATATAGTCAGACCTATCTATAACGACATCCTCATATGACAACACCTCTCTATAATAATCAAGTTTTTCTTAGAAGCGACTTTTTATGTTATATTTTACCTCTTTATAACAGTTTTTTACCTATAACAACAACAATCATATTTATAATAATATGCTCTTTGTAAAATTACCGTCTATAAAAACTATCATATTTTTTTATAATATAATGATTAATCATCTTTATTGATTATACAAGGTAAAATAATGATTAATCATCATATTTGTATGATTATATAGGAAATTCATAATTATATGACTGTGAATGGTAACTATTAAAAATATATCCTGTTTGTATGATTATAAAAGGTAAAAATATTAAAGTATTACCCTATTGGACAAGATATTGTTTAGGAGTTTATAGATAATTCTTAATTATATGAATATGAATGGTAAAATATTAAAAGCATGTCTTTTTGCATGATTATAAAAGGAAAAAGTATTAAAATATTACTCTAATTAGACTAGATATTGTTAGAAGTTTGAAATGGTAAATTCATTACCTTTTGATCATTTTAGACTTAGATGATTATTTCAAATGCCTAAATAAAAATATAATTGGGGATAATAATATTTTTGGTCCTTAAGTTATAGATAAATTTTAATTTTAATTTTAATAATTGTAATACATGAATTGATATATTTAACTTTCAATAAATTAAATTGTGTATTTTGTTCCTTATATTTAAGGAAATATATTATATTTATACTATTCTTATATATATATATATATGACTCTTAGATATGTAACAACATTACAAGCATAATATTACACATGGAAATCCAATGGCGGAACAATTAATAATTCTCAAAATTTGTGAATATTCACTAGCAAAAATGATCAAAAAACGCACATTCAAGTAATTGAAGGTTATATGTGTTTAGTTAAATATCATAATCATTAAAATTAGACTTTATCAATAACTAAGAAACCAAAAGTTCTTTGAACTTCACATTATCATCAAATTTGACATATCCCTTAAAAATACCAAAAACATTAGTGAATCAGCTAGATGTTACACATAATAATTTGCAGTTGTATGTGTTTGGCATAATGGAAAATATTTTTCCTAACTTAATTATGAAATGTTTTCTCCAAAAAACGTATTTTGACAATGACATCTCTTATTTATGAAAAAAACATTTATTTACTAGATTCTCATCCCGTTGACTTACTTCAATCGGTACATTATGTTAAACCTTTAATTAAGAATTATTATCATCAATCTATATTCTCTTATATTTTTGTACGCCTTGCACGATTACTACATATCACAAACCTTTTTATCCATCAAAATATTGAAATATGATCCGAAAATGTTTTCTAACAATATATTAACATATTTTTATGGAATATATTTTCCATAGAAAACATGTTCTACCCAGTGTAGCTATGCCACAAGTTAATTACTTGCACTTCCTAACTCCAAAACTAATCATGGATTATGAATTTTAGTAATTTTTAACTTTTTTAATAAAAAAGAAGTAAAACAATTTTCTTAGAACCAGATTACCCTAATCAGTTTATTAAAATTTGGACTAAAGTATCTCAATAAATATTTTTTGGTAACAATATCTCAATACATTTGAAATTTTCTAATTTGACTATAGTAACAATTCTTGTTAGGCATCTATAAAAACGACACACCGCTTCAATCTTTATGTATTCTACTCCTAAAGAAAGTGCATTTTATGTTTTTAGTATCAAATATGGATAGAAAGAGGCTTAGGCATACTAGAAATTATAGTGAAAATGTAAGAAACTCCATCCTGGATAAAAGAGCAACAAGTTTATTTAACAAAGCAAAAGAGCTTTCTATTCTATGTGATTTAGACGTCGCCATAATTATCTTTAGCCCAGGAGAAATTCAACCTATTGTTTGGAAATCTGTAAGTCTGGCTAAGGAGGTCTTAATGAGATATTTAAGTTTTTCTGAGGATGAAAGGCTTAAAAAGTTAGTTAAATATGAAACCTTTCTTTTAGAAAAAATTAAGGAGCAAGAAAAAAGAATTAGCAACATTCAGAAAATGAATGAGGAGAAGGAAATGGAACTTCTCTTCAACCAGCTTGTGGAGGGAAGGAGTATTAATGAACTAGCTTCTGGAGAAATTAAAGATTTTTTAAAGATGTTTTCTGTTAAAATTGATAAACTTAATGAAAGAAAGAAAATTCTCAATCAATAGCATCAGCCTTTTGAACCTCCAAATTCTCCCTCCAATTTCAAGCCTGCGAATGAAAATGTTATCCCATCAGTAAATGAAACAGAGTATTTTATCAATGACTGAAGGCGATGACATCAATGTTGAGGATGATGGACATTCCAAGGAGATCGATTGAGAGTGTAATACTTTTGTTGTTATATCGTTGTTTTTTTTGTGTTTCTTTTTTCATAGTGTTCGTCTTAGGTTGTTGCATTTTTCAATTCATTTAGTATTGTTGTACTTTTATTTTAGTCATTTATGATGGTTGTTCTATTTTGTTGGAAAATGAACTAGTGTTATTCAGTCGACAATGTTATTTAGTAATATTTTGGACTAGTATTATGCACTCTTTCTCTTCAGTTTAGCAAATTATTTTATTTGATACAAAATGTATTTCTTGCGCATGTTAAAATCTAGCAATTCTGATCTAAAAGTTCACATTTCATAATCGGTGCTTTTATCTTTTTCTGTTGAAAAGTATATATACAAGTTACAAATAGGAGAACCCTATTCTTATTCTATTCCTAAAACCTTATTCTACCATAATTCTAACTATACAATTATGATAAGTGTATAAGACTAATTAAGGTAACCTTTACACTACAATATTACATCAATATACATTCCTGATATACAACCCTTCTATATCCACCGTGATGGGCCTCTGCTGAGAATGGGCTACTGGCCAGCCCACACCACTGCTGCCCGTGATGGGCTGAAAGCTACTGTTGTACCCGTGGTATACACTATGTATATCAAGTGTATATCACGGGTATATATACCTTGTTTAACACACCCTCACAGTCATAGAGGGCGGTCTTCGAACGCTGAGACTGTCCCTAAAATCTTCAAAAAGGACCGCGGGTAGACCCTTTATAAAGATGTCTGCAACTTGATATCGAGACGGGACATGGCATACGCGAACGTGACACCGAGCAACCTTTTCACGGAAAAAGTGAATGTCCATTTCGATATGCTTATTGCGTTGGTGCTGAACCGGGTTACCTGAAAGGTAGATGCCACTGATATTATCGCAATATACTAAGGTTTCCTTCTGAATGGGACAATGAAGCTCCAAAAGAAAATTACGTAACCAACATGATTCTGAGACCACATTAGCTACCCCTCGATATTTGGTCTCGGCACTTGAGCGGGATAGAGTTGTCTGACGCTTCGCAGACCAGGAGACCAAGTTGTTGCCAAGGAACATACAGTAGCCAGACCTCGACCGTCTAGTTTCTGGACAACCACCCCAATCAACATCTGTGTATGAGACAAGTGTGGATGGCGAGGAAGGATATAAATGCAAACCATAGTCCAGTGTACCCTGAATATACCTAATGATGCATTTGATTGCATTCATTTGCTCAATTCGGGGATCATGCATGAATAAACACACCTGTTGGACGGCATACGTAATATCCGGTCTTGTAAAAGTAAGATACTGAAGGGCCCTTGCAAGACTACGATAGCGGATCAGGTCCTCGTATAGTGCGCCGGCCGCAGCACTAAGCTTGGGCTTTGTATCAACTGGAGTGGAAGTGGACTTACAGGATGACATCCCAGCCCTCTCGATGATCTCCCCAAAAAGTAACTCAAGGGCCCTAAGTCTTTCATAGCAAACTCAGAGCTGAGCATGTCCATGATAGACTGGCGTAAGGCATCGGAAGAGGCAGTCAAAATGATATCATCCACATACAACAGAATGTAGGCCAAGGACGAACCACGGCGGTAGATGAACAAGGAATTATCTGACCTGCTGTGAGTGAACCCAATAGTCGAAAAAGTCAGCAAACCTCGTATACCAGGCCCGTGGAGACTGCTTAAGCTCATATAAGGACTTCTTCAATAAACAGACATGATGAGGACGGTTGGGATCCCTGAATTCCAACGGCTGATGCATATAGATTGTTTCCTTAAGATCACCATGTAGGAAAGCATTCTTGACATCCAACTGATAAATAGGTCATGCCTTCGAAAGAGCCAGGCTAAGCACAATGTGAATGGTAGCCGGCTTGACCACCGGACTAAACGTCTCCCCACAATCTATCCCAACCTGCTGAGTCTTACCATCACCCACAAGCCGCGCCTTATGTCGAGCAAAAGACCCATCTGAATTCTCCTTATGAGCAAAAATCCACATAGACCTGATAATATTAATACCAGATGGACGGGGCACCAACTTCCACGTCTTATTATCAATAAGAGCATTATATTCATCAGTCATAGCAATTTTTCAATTCGGGTCATTTAAGGCAGACACGAGATTATGGGGCAAGGGGGATTTAGAGACATGAGAATGTAAATTAAATTGTCTTTTTGGTGTAAAAATATCCCACTGACTCCGAGTGACCGGTCTATGACTCGAGGAAGTGTGGAGTGGATTTTGGGAATTTGTTGGGCTCGACGGGTGGCGGCAGCGGTGGGCTCTTGGCCCACTCGAATCGGACATAGCGTCGAAAGCTTGAATGGCGAAATGGACCAGTTCCAGTGTTGGGCTGGACTGGACCAATCACTGAAATTGACCCAGTGAGAAGACTGGGCAGAGCTGACCGAGACGGGCCAGTGGGCAGTGGGCCCGCTAGAGAGTTTTGGGTGTGGGATATATCCGAAAAATGCCGAATAATATACGGGGATATTTGGTTATCCAAAAATTTATACGAACTAGGCTCGGGAGTATGAACTTTTGTAAATGGAAATTGGGTTTCATAAAAAAATGACATGGCGATTAATTATGATTTTCTTGGAGGATAAATCAAAGCATTTGTAACTACGATGATTAGACGGATAACCCAAAAACAAACACGGAGTAGACCGAGCCTGAAGTTTGTTAATTGTGGTGGATGGGAATAATGGATAACACAAGCACCCAAAAACCCGAAGATGAGAATAAGCATGGTTCTTATTATATAAGATTTGGAAGGAATTATGTTAAGGAGATATGTGGCCATTTGTAGAGCATGATGCCAAAAATATGAGGGTACGAAAGCATGAATTAAGAGAGTTCGGACAATGTTATATTTTGCGTTCGGCTTTCTCATTTTGTGAAGATGTATGAGGACACAAAAAATAAAAATTGATCTCATTATTAGCACAGAACTCCCGAAACTCCCTATTATCATACTCTTTTCCATTATCACACTGAATATTTTTTATTTCTCTTTCGAATTGTGTTCTAATGAATGCTTTAAATTTTATGAAGACGGAAAATACTTGAGATCTATTTGTAATTGGAAACGTCCACAAAAATTTAGAATAATCATCCAAAAAAGAACATAATACTGATGATCCAACAAACTTAGAATAGGAGACGTCCATAGGTCGCTATGAATAATATCAAATGACATTAATGTATGAGAATTTGAGTCTACAAATGGCAACTTAACAAATTTTCCTAAAGAACAAGATTGACAAAGTGGAGTACGACTCGTACCCTTACATGAAATAAAACTATTTTTATCTAAAACTGATAAAATAGAGGATCCCGGATGACCAAGCCGAGCATGTCACAAGGAAGGAGAAATGGCTGCAAAGGCTGATGGCAAGGCTTGACTCGATGGACTGAAACCGGGCGTGATAGGATAAAGAACTCCCCTACTATCACACCTCATGAAAGGACTCCCCGTCTTGAAATCCTTCACATTGAAACCAAAAAGATCAAATTCAACAGAAATGGAATTGTCAGTGGTGAACTAGCGGGCAAACACTAAGTTTTTAATCAATTTGGGGCATGTAAAGTATTTTTCAAGATAAGGGGTGGATTGCGGGAAGACAACGTTTTATGACCATAACCCTGAATTGGAATAGAGTTACCATTTTCGATAATTATACCACGAGGGTTGCCCGAATTGGAATAAGACGAGAGAGTACCTTGATCGGAGGTCATGTGTGTCGTTGCGCCGGTGTCCATGTACCAATTTGGATCCGGTTGCGTCAACCCAAGTGTGTGAATTGCGGCCTCAATGTCGGTGTGAGTGGGGCCCGCTGCGTGGTGAGCTTGCGGAGGCTGGGGCACAAGAATCCCGTAATCGGGCTATGGGTCAGAATCGCCGGAATTGCCGAATCGCCGAAATTATCGGGCCAGCCGGGCGATGGACCGTGATCGCCGTTGTTGGGCTCGAAGATCGCCACCATCAAGCTTCCGGAGCCGCCGAAAATAGGGTTGCCGCCCACGCCCATTGCCCCGCCCTTCCCATGGGCCCCACTACTGGGACCAGTAGGGTGGAGGGCCATTGTTCACTGGATGGGGCCCACTGCCGGCCTGCTGTCCACCGGAACTACCGCGTTTGCCCCCGCGGTTTTTGTTATTATTCTTACAATTTTTTTTTGCCGCCACCATGAGTATGGTTATGGCCCGAATTATCAACAAAACCCGAAGAATTTGTGGAGGACGTCATTAGGACGACGGGGCTTGCTCCGGTAGCCGCCTTTTTAGCCAAACCGGCTTCTTCCAAAGTAAGCATGGAGGGGGCTTGATAAAAAGTGGGAACTGGTTTGCTTTGACGAAGGAGAGTCCCAACGCCATTAGAGGCCTCAGAAAGACAGGCAACCAGTTGTAGAACTAGACGATTATTTGTCATAGGTGCACCAACATTCCGGAGTTGGTCCGCCAACTCCTTGAGTTTCTTGCAATATGCAGACATGTTTGGAAATTCTTCCATGCGAACTAGAGAGAATTCCTGCTCGAGTGTGACAAAACGTGAATGTTGGTTATCTTGAAATATGTCACGCAATCTATTGCAGGTAGCCATAGTCGTGGTATCCGGCTCAATAATCGTCTGTAAGAGGTCAACCGAAATAGTGGAATAGATCCACTGGAGAACGGTAGCATCAAGAGTAATCCATAGCTGAGGATCCTTCGCGGGAATAGGTGTAACGGGAGGAATTATGTGATAGATAACTTGATGGGAGATAGCGTGAATTTTAAACAATTCTGCCCACGTCGCATATTGGACGTTTTCCATCTCAAGCACAATAGGGATAATGTTCTTGACGTTAGAAACCATGATGGAAAGATGAAAATTGTTGTTAGACATATTGAAAGAACAAATGAGGAGAAATTTGGGAATAGTAAGAGAGATTTGGAGAGCGGAAGATGAATTTTGGAAGAGAAACCCGAGGGGGGGGTTTCGGCCGAGGAGTACAAAATTTTGGGAGGGAAAATTTTTGTTAGACCTAGTTTCTTGATACCATGAAAGAAATAATCCCCTTGATTATTTTCATTAATTGAAAAGTATATATACAAGTTACAAATATGAGAACCCTATTCCTATTCTATTCCTAAAACCTTATTCTACTATAATTCTAACTATACAATTATTGTAAGTGTATAAGACTAATTAAGGTAACTTTTACACTACAATATTACATCAATATACATTCCTAATAAACAACCATTCTATATCCACCATGATGGGCCTCTGCCTAGAATGGGCTACTGGCCAGCCCACACCACTACTGCCCGTGATGGGCTGAAAGCTATTGATGTACCCGTGGTATACACTATGTATATCAAGTGTATATCACGTGTATATATACCTTATTTAACATTTTGGACTAGTATTATGCACTCTTTCTCTTCAGTTTAGCAAATTATTTTATTTGATACAAAATGTATTTCTTGCGCATGTTAAAATCTAGCAATTTTTACCCTATATATAGGAGTCTATTCAAGTCCATCTAATGAAAAGCCCCAATCCTTATAAACTACCGAAATACATATTCTGATCTATAAGTTCACATTTCATAATCGGTGCTTTTATCTTTTTCTATGTGATTTCTGTTCTTCTTTATTGGTTGTCCTCTTTTATCGACCCCATCTTATGTTCTTCTCTGCCTCTTCCTCTAATTTTCTATGTCGGCCCCTTCATCTCCTCGATCACTTAATCTCTTTGAAACGATTTAGTGTTTAAAGATGTTGATAAGGGTTTTTCAAATTTAAAGTTGTACGAAAGAGCTTTAGTCGAAATGGTAAAAATATGGTAGAGTTATGGTGGATTTGAGGTGTTTGATGGTGGTTCACACAATAGAATCGCATATCTTTGGATCTGCAGTGAGGGATGGTGTTTTAGAGAAAATCGAAAGTTGTTAATGACCTCACAATGAAACGTAGTAGTTGTTCCAACCTTGGTAGAAATTTCAAGTAATTGTTCGTTACTTTCTGAACTTGTTATTTTCGATTGTGGAATCGCAAATTATGTCATTAGTGTATAATTAATTCATACTCAATGAATAGTCAATATACTTGATGAATGATTTATATAAAATTAGCGTATGTTCAATGTATAATATATACATACTTATTATATATTTATCATACAATGTATATATTGATTTTTTTTCAAACATAATTTGTACAATCAATGTATTCATTATCTCCTCTTTTCCCCCCTTTTTAGCTGCTAGAACAGATGTATTTTTTAAGCATCTTAGTCTCCCAACTAGCCTCATTGACCAGATGATGCCTACATTAAACTTTTACTGAAATTATCTCTTCGGACCTCAACTTTTGAATCTGCCTATCTGAAATAGCTACCGACTTTTTATCAAAAGTCATATTTGGATCAAGTATTACTATATCACTATAATTGATCTGAATGGTGCTTTTTTAGCATGGAAATATGAAATACGGAGTGAACACTAAACAAAACCAGGTGGCAAAGCCAACTCATACGCTACCTTACTAACACGCTGAACAATCTCAAACGGACCAATATACCTCGGGCTCAACTTGCCCTTATTTCAAAGTCTCATTACAACATTCATGGGTGAAACATTCTACAAAACCTGCTCACCAACCATGAATTTCAAATCACGAACTTTCCGATCCACTTAACTCTTTTGTCGACTCTGGGCTGTGAGAAGTCTCTCCTAAATCAATTTGACCTTATCTAAGAAATCGCTCAACAAACCAGTACTCCAAGGCCTAACTTCAAACGCATCAAACCAACCAACCAGAGAACTATACCTACTACCATATAACGCCTCGAATAGAGCAATCTCAATACTCGAATGGTAACTATTGTTGTACGCAGACTCCTCCAAAGGCAAGAATTGGACCCAATAACCACCAAAGTCAATAATACATGCCTGCGATATATCCTTCAAGACCATAATAGCCCGTTCGGACTAACCATCAGTTTGTGGGTGAAACGTTGTGCTAAGCTCCACTCGAGTACCATACTCCTTCTACATAGACCACCAGAAGTGAGATGTAAATTATGTTTCCCGATCCTAAATGATAGAAATGGTCACCCATGCACACGAAATATCTCACGGATGTAGATTCTAGCCAATTTCTCTGAATTCTAGGTAGTCTGAACTGAAATGAAATGCACAGACTTAGTCAAATGATCCACAATGACCCAAATGGTATCAAATTTCTCCAAGATCCGTGGCAATCCTATCACGGAGTCCATAGAAATTTGCTCTCACTTCCGTTCAGGTATAGGAATGCTCTTAGTATAGTAATATCATAAGGCTTTTGGTACTCAAATTTCACTTGTTGACAGTTCATACACCGAGACACATACTCCACTATTTTCTTCTTCATCCGACACCACAAATAATGTTGCTTCAAGTCTCGATACATCTTTATAGCTCCTGGATAAATAGAATACCTCAAACTATGAGCCTCCCCCTTAATCAATCAGATAAAATCAGATGTCTGAGAAAAAAAAATGTGACCCTGGATCCTAAGAACTCCCTCATCATCTAACATCACCTCCTTGGCCTATCCTTGCAACACCTTATCCCGAATCTTATGCAAATTCTCATCGTTAAACTACTAAGCCTTAATTTGCTTTAATAAAGAAGATATTGCCTCTACATAAGCTAGAACCTTGCCAAGTTCCGAAAGATAAAGTCTTACCAAACTGTTAGCCAAAGACTGAACATCCATATGCAAAGGACATTCACGCACATGTAACAAAGCTAGACTACCTATACTCACCTTCTTCTGACTCAAGGCATCTACCACCACATTGGCCTTATCCAGATGATAAAGGATAGTCATCTCATAATCCTTAAGTAACTCCAACCACCCTAATTACCTCAAATTAAAATCTCCCTGATTGAAAACATTTTGAAGACTACGATGATAGGTAAACACCTCAAAATACACACCATAGAGATAATGCCTCCAAATATTTAATTTAAATAGTCCCATCACCAATTCCAAATCATAAGTGAGGTAGTTTTTCTCATATACTTTCAACTGTCTCCAGGCATAAACTATTTGCATCAAAACACAACAAAAACTAATCCGCAAAGTATCCCAATACATGATAAAACCCTCTCCCCCAACTGGTAAAGTCAAAATTGAATTGTAGTTAACAACGTCTTGAGCCTTTGGAAGCACGCTTCCACAATTGTACGACCATTGAAATGCCATATTCTTATGAGTCAGTCTAGTCAATAGGGATGCAATGGATGAAAATACCTCCATGAAACGCCAATAGTAACTCGCGAGACCAACAAACCTCCGAATCTCAGTGATCGAGGCAGGTCTGACCTAATCACAAACCACATCGATCTTCTTAGGATCCACCATAATACCATATGTGGACACTACATATCCCAAAAATGACACCAAGCTAATCCAGAACTCACACATCCAAAACTTGGCATAAAGCTTCTTTTCTTTTAGACTCCCAAGAACGTTCCTCAAATCTTGCTTGTGCTCCTCTCTACTACGAGAGTATATCAAGATGCCTTCAATGACAACAATAACAAAGGAATTTAAGTACGATCTTAACGCAATGTTTATCAAGTCTATAAAGGTTGTTGGGGCATTAGTAATCCCAAAAGACATCACCAAAAACTCATAATGGCCCTATCTTATCCTGAAAGTTCTCTTAGGGATATCCTCCGCCCTAATCTTCAACTGATGATAACCTGATCTCAAATCGGTTTTAGCGCCAGCTTACCCATATACCGTAAATGATTACTAAGGGACTTGGAATACGAATGAGATAAAAAAGGCCATCATTGGGGAAAACGATGCAATAGATTCGGTTAGAGCAAAGCCCAAAATGGCATAACCAAATAATTGTTTTACCAATGATGGATTTCGCGCCACGAAAACGAGGGAACTATTTGGTGCCCTTTCACCTTCTATAGCAATTCCTTGAATTTGACCTGAAGAAATATGAGATTGATTGACTGAATGAGATGGTATCCACTTCACCAGTTGGTACTCTTTGGCGAAGGGAAACTATGAATCGGATCAGAAGTAGCTCATTAGCTACTAGGTTCAGAGGGCTAAAGAGAAGGTGGGGATTGCCTTTTCTTTTTTCAGAAGATAGGGATCATTGGATTGATTGGCTATTTTTATCCCCGAGGTTTTATGGCAAGCTCGAGCCTAGCTCCTTGGCATTGGATATGGAAATGCAGGAGAGGTGATCGAATTAGATTGGTGGTTCGTGGAAAAAAAACAACGCAATCTAAAGCTGATCAAACTAGTATTTTTTTATATAATCTTGGCAGCAATATAACAGAATGTTGAATCAACATAACAAAATAAAATTGTTTTACAAGGCTTAAAAAGAATGTTGAATCAAAATAAATGCTTAGGAGAAAAGACCCTTTTCCCCAAACCCATAAATTTCCACATAAGCAATCATCCTTGCCTTGATATAATCTTGGCAGCAATATAACAAACCTTAATAATTTAATCATTACAACAAAAGTTGGTTGCAGATTGTTAAGGTAGAATTCTAATAGTATTTTTTTGTTTCGACAATCATCTTTCCCCTAATTGCTCAAAATCAATCGGCTTCTCTATACAATAACACATTTTTTCCAAGGTAGCAAATTTATATCATTTTTATTGGTCTTGATTTTAACGCATTGTCTTTTGAAAAGGTCAATTTCATCATATGGTTATGGATAGATGTTGGAGTTGATATTCAACGTGTTTTAGGAATCTTTGTTGGGAATAATTAAGAATAAATGAAAATGGCATGCATTCTTTCGTTTAACCCCATAATATAATGAATTATATGATGTTGGGATTTGAATAGGCCAGAGATATTGATTTTGTGCACCAATTTTTGACAATCTTCAGATTACCATTAGAATTTGAGGCTTCTATGAATCAGAAACAATTGGAAGATCAGAAGCTAACAAAGGAAACTACTATTAATAATCCTGGGGAGGACTTTGTCACTTGTATTTATGTAGCCAAAGTTGCACATTTTTTTCATGCCATAACTACAACATGGACCAAGAATCTAACCAGCCATACCCTTTACATCATAGTGGAACACCTTTCTGAAGAAACACATTTCATATGCAAAATTGACCTAAAATCCTGGCAATTTTGGGGTAAGAAAGATTTGAAATCATTCAAGGTGGGTGAAAAACGCGCAGACATTTATTGGGATTTGAGGTCAGCCAAATTCTCCAGCAGGACAGAGCCTGTATCAGATTATTATGTGGCATTGGTCTTAGAAGGGGAGATGGTATTATTATTATATGACACTGTCTGGCTCGTATAATCTCTCTAGCTGAATGTTGTTTGAGCGAATGCCTCCTCCGACACCATCTGGCTCACATAACTTTGTTGATTGGTATGGATGCATACGTTTGAGTAGATGCCTCCTCCGACATTGTCTGGCTCGTGTCAATTTGAATATGAGTAATGGTCCTCTCGACATACTTGTTTAAATGAATAGCCCTCTCAGCATGCAACTTATATAAATGGCCCACTGTGCAGTGTTTGTATGAATGTCCCTCTCACTAGGTTTGTATGAATGACCCTCTCAGCAGTATTTGTATGAATAACCCTTTCGATAATGTTTGTATGAATGGCCCTCTCGGCAGTGTTTGTATGAATGACCATATCGGCAGTGTTAATATGTATGTCCCTCTCAGCATGCAGTAGGTATGAATATCCCTCTCTGCAGTATTTGTATGAGTATCCCTCTCTGCAGTATTTGTATGAGTGGCCCTCTCGGCAGTATTTATATGAATGACCCTCTTAGCGTGCAGTTTTCATGAATGACCCTCTCGATAGTGTTTGTATGAATGTCCCCCACAATAGCGTTTATATGAATGGCCCTCTCATCATGCAGTTGGTATGAATAGCCCTCTCGGAAGTGTTTGTATGAATGACCCTCTCGGTAGTATTTAGATGAATGGCCCTCTCGGCATGTAGTTTTATGAATGGCCTTCTCGGTAGTGTTTGTATAAATGAGCATCTCGGTAGTGTTTATATGAATAGCCCTCTAGGCATGCAATTTGTATGAGTAGCCCGCTCGACAGTATTTATATGTATGGTCCTTTTGGCGTGTAGTTTGTATGAATGGTCCTTTTGGCGGTGTTTGTATGTATAGCCCTCCCGGTGTGCAGTTGGTATGAATGGCCCTCTAGGTAGTGTTTGTATGAATAGTCCTCTCGTATGTGTTTATATGAATGGACCTCTCGGTGTATAGTTGGTATGAATGGCCCTCTCTATAGTGTTTGAATGAATGTCCATCTCAGCAGTGTTTATATGAATGGCCCTATCGGCATGCAGTTGGTATGAATAGCTATCTTGGCAATATTTGTACGAATGACCTTCTCGATAGTGTTTATATGAATGTCCCTCTTGATGTGCAATTTGCATAAATGACCCTCTTGGTAGTGTTAGTATGAATGGCCCTCTCGGTAGTGTTTACATGAATGATCCTCTCGACGCTCAGTTGGTATGAATGGCCCTCTTGGCAGTGTTTGCATGAATGGACCTCTCGGCAGTGTTTATATGAATGGCCTTCTTGGCGTGCAGTTTGTGTGCATGGCTCTTTTGGTAGGCTTTAAATAAATGGCCCAGCAGTGTTTATATGAATGTCCCTCTCAATGTGCAGTTTGTATGAATGACCCTCTCGGCAGTATTTATATTTATGACCCTCTCATCGTACACTTTGTTTGAATGACCCTCTCGACAGTATTTGTATGAATGACCCTCTCAGCGTGTTTATATGAATGGCCATTGAGGCTAGATCATCTTTCTTTCATCATTTCATCGGTTGTGACCCTTCCGGTCAGATGGCTCCTTTTATGGCTCTCATGGCCGAATTGTGCCGCACTTATGGCTCTTTGCTCTTTTTTTGGCTCTCATAGCCATATTATGCTACTCTAGTGGTGCTTTGTTCTGTTCATGGCTCTCATGGTCGAATTGTGTCACCCTTGTGGCGCTTCTTTCTATTCATGGCCGAATTGTACTGCCTTTGTAGTGCTTAGTTCTGTTCATGGCTCTCATGGCCGGATTGTGCTGCCTTTGTGGCAGTTTGCTCTTTTCATGACTGTCATAGCTAGATCGTGTCATCTTCCGGTGTCAGAGTTTCTTCATTGCTATACCTGTTTCATCATGAACAAACAAGTTAGTGAATTAAACTGCCATCCTCATAACGACATTTTAGGAAACTTGCAATCACAGATAAATTGTTAGTTTTTTATGGGGTCGACCCGTGTCGTCGACTCCTGCTATGTCCTTCCTCTACTTTATGGCGCTGACCCTTTTGGGCTCGATATTATGGGAGATGAATTTAACTTACAAAAAAGTATTTTTTCTAAAATATTGATCATAAATTTAAACAATCTTTGACAAAAAATGTTTTTATCTATTAAAACGTTATCTCATTATCATGACATGTATTCTTTGAGCGAGGTTCTTTGACCATCTTTGGCACTCTGAATGTGTTTCTCGTTCGTCCGGGTGAAATTTTTGAGACCCTCTTAAAAATTTTGCCCCAGATAAAAGTTATCTTGTAGCGAACTCTCATGCTGAACTATCGTGAAGGAATTTTTGAGGTCCTCTCAAACTCTGTGCCCCAGTTGAGAGTTTGCAATTAGCTGTCTCTTACACTAGATTGTCGATGATATTTTTGTGATCTTCTCAAAAATTCTACTCCAGTTGTAAGTTTAGAATTGGCTGGCTCTTATGCCGGTTTTTCGGAGGAATTTTTTAGATCCGCTAAAAAATTCAGCCCAAATTGCAAGTTTGGGGGTCTAGGGACTCTGTGAGGTGATCTTGAATCTTCGTGTCTCAAAGGCTTCCTAGGGGGTTTCTTTGGTTTTTTGTTTGGTGCGACCGATCTCAAAGAGCGCCTACGTATCATGTTGTAGCATGAATAAGGTTGAACGTAGTTTCGAACAAAGATGGTTGTTTTTTTACAATAATGTGACTGAGTCCTAAATGGACTGCCTACGTATTCCACCTCGAGAAATTAGGTCATCGTGTAGTTCATATTACAAGAAAATGTCATTTGGTTTTTCTATTACATAAGAAGAATATCAGGTCTGATGAGGGTCTTTCTATGTATCTATACTGTAAGAGATAGGTCTTGTGTAGTGATTACAAGTAAAGAAATGTGATTACAAATTAAAAGAGTGTCTTCACGCGTAGTATCTCTTGATTGCGTATGTCTTCACGCGTAGTATCTCTTGATTGCGTCTGAGTTGATTGCTTTGGGCCACTCTTGGTCGTCTATCTCTACCAGGAGTACAACTCTTCCTGATAGTACCTTGCGAACCATGTATGGTCCTTGCCAACTGGGTGCTAACTTTCCTTTGTACTCATCTTGGTGTGGAAACATGCACTTGAGTACCAATTGTCCTCTCTAAAAGTTTTCGGCTCTGACCCATTTGTTGAAGGCGCGTTCTATTTTCTGCTAGTATAGTTGACCGTGACATACAACAACCATTCTTTTCTCGTCAATTAGATCTAATTGCTCATATCTCTTCTGCACCCATTCTGCATTGTCCAGCTTTTTGTATGATTTTGAGTGATAGTATCTCTACCTCGGCTAGTATCACTGCTTCAGTACCGTAGACAAGTATGGGGTTGCTCATTTTGAGGTCCGAGTCATCGTTCAGTACCCTAGCAAAATATAGGGCAATTGTTCATGCCGATCCTTATAGTTTTCTGTCATTTTTCTCTGTATTCTATTGATATTCTTGTTGGCTGCCTCTACGGTTCCATTCATTTGTGGCCTGTAGGCTGTAGAATTTTGATGAGTTATGCGGAAGTGCTCACAAATATCTTTCATCAAGTAACTATTTAGATTTTCTCCATTGTCAGTTGTGACCGATTCTGGGATGCCGAATCGGCATATGATGTTCTTTTGAACAAAGTATGCTACCACTTTCTTTGTGACCGACTTGTGGAAAGTAGCTTTAACCCACTTAGTGAAGTAGTCTATGGCGACCGGGATAAAACGGTGTCCGTTGGATATGACTGGCTCTATGGGCCCTATGACATCCATGCCCCAAACTATAAATGTCTATGGTGAGCTCACGATGTTGAGTTCACTCAGTGAGACCCTAATTAAATCTCTGTAAATCTGACATTGATGGCATATTTTCACAAATCTACTGTAGTCAGTTTCCATGGTCATCCAGTAGTAGCCTGCCCTCAGGATCTTCTTGGCTAGGACGAACCCATTCATGTGAGGACCACAAGTCCCGACGTGTACCTCTTCTAAAAATTTTGTGGCCTTTGTAGTGTCGACACATTTGAGTAGCCCTAGATCAGGCGTCCTCTTGTTGAGTACTCATTTCTTCAAAAAGAACCCATTAGCCATTCTCCTGTCGGTTTTCTTTTGGTTGCTTTTGACATTTTTGGGTACTCTCTCCCTTTTCTAAGTATGTACTTATGTCGGTGTACCACGGTTTACCATCTTGTTCTGCTTCCACGTGGAAACGGTAAGCGTGTTCTTCCCTGATACTGATTTCTAGCGAATCAATGTGACTGCTTTCAGGATGTTATATCATGGATGCTATGGTTGCAAGAGCATCGGCAAATTCTGTAACACCCCATACTTTCGGGCGTTGGTTTGAGCATCTAGACGTATGCAAGTAAGACCCGAGCCTTGGGGAATTTGTGGTATATTCACGCATGTAAATCAAGAGCTTATTATATAAAAGGATGCGGTCCTAAAATAATTTAGGACTTAAGAAGTGATGACGAAAATTAAAAATAATAGTTGGGGGTCCCAAAAAGAGGTTATGGACTAGTGCTATGTCGCATGATTATGACATTGAGTATATGAAGGTTTTATAATTCACTAACATTTAAGTGATCAAGAAATTAATTAAGAGTATTTGATAAATATTATGTGGTCATAGTCCAAACACGTCATGAATAAGGGACAACAAGATGTTTACCTATTTAGGAAAATCATTAAGATATTCGATATAGCCAAAAAAAAATAGTACACTACTCATTTATATAAGTCAATCTTTATTAAAAAAAAAAACAAATTCCACCGCCTAGATGCTATGTATCCACCACACATCCTTCTATGTATCCATTTATTTAATGTGTGGTCTAGTAATTTCCAAGATATCAAAAAGTGTGAATTTCTTCATGTCAAAGTAAGTACCACCGCCCCATATTTAAAGACACTATAGATCTCTTTTCTAAACATACGATCCAAAAACATAGGAAGACACTGATATTTTCCTTATTTCATTGAAAAGTATAATTCTATCTAGAGTTCTAAATGAAACCATTTTGGGTACAAGGATATTTCTTTAGAAAATTAAGTATATCAGTAGAGGTTCTCAAATTTAGCATCGAATCTTCAAGCTAAGATTAGTATTCTTGGGGTCTTGTGGAATCCGAGGGAATACCTTTATCTTGGAAATCACCCAAGGTTAATCATTTATCGGAAGAATTAACTCATTGTAGTCATTAGAAGGTTGAATCAAATTTTTTTCTTTTGACATGTTTCATGTAACGAAACATAACCGTAATATTGTTTCATAAATTATTCTACTCTTAGTAGTTAAGAATGTGCATGTTATTGATTCCTATGTTGAAAGCATGCCTAAATATGTTCCTAAATCCTTATTAAGGTGTTGATGTTCCCAATGTTAGCCGAAGGTACATGTTAATATTTCCAATGTTAGCCGAAGGAACAAGGATATTATGTCATCCGACAAGTTCAGAATGTTTCATTGTCATTTATGCATTTTCATTTGCATTATATTCATATATTACCCTGGATTCACATTTGTTATATACACTATTATATTGTATCAATATATATATGTAGGGGATGGGAAAAAAAGGAATGACATTATATACGTGTCACCACCTGCAGCTGGTACAGATATCACAAAAAGGAAGATGCCCAATGAGGCCAACATGATATGATGCCCACAGAGGCCGAAATGAAATGATGCCCACAGAGGCTGTTATGGGAAGGAAGATGCCCTTGTGGAAAATATTTATATGTACACCCCATTCGCATTTGCATTTTGCATGATATTTAAGCATATTAGGGCCTTCAGAGGCATGTCTTACTGGTCAGCTTTTTCTATCGGCTATTTGTGTCGGTTGTTTCAGTTTATTATTATATCCCTATTATGCTATTGTTCATGCCAGACATACTCGGTACATCAGTCGTACTGACGTCCTTTTTGTTGAGGGACGTTGCGTTTCATGCCAATAGGTTCGTGTAGGCAAGGCGCCGATCCACATTAGTAGGTTGCTGACTCGGCGAATCTTGGAGCACTCCCCTTATTTTGGAGTGTGGGTTTAATCTCGGTACGGTATATTTTTGCATGTTCATATAGGTATGGCAGGGCCCTGTCCCAACCTTTTGATGTTGTATATTCTTTAGATGCTTGTAGACATGTGTCATGTGTATAGTTGTCATGTATGGCCTTGTCGGCCTTGGTATGTTTATAGATAAGTTGGGGCTTTCCGGATAAAGATTTCACATAGTTTTCTTTCCAGTATATCATCTTTATGTGTCGGCTGGGTATTGGGTGACGACCTTTGTGGCTCACGATTAATTATGATTAGAAGTTAAATGTATGGCTAGTGGTACCCGACGGGTAAGATTAGGGTGCCCGTCATGACCCTCCAATTTGGGTCGTGACAAGCAATCTTTCTGAACCTTTTGCATAACCTTTGTGTGAAGTTTACATATGGCAAGATCTTTTCATTCTTTGTAGCCCATTCTCTTTGAACTTGGTGAATTAACAAATTTGAGTCCCCTCTTGGATATCCATGTCGAGGGCCATGTGAAGACCTAGAATGAAGGCTTCATACTCTGCCATGTTATTGGTACATCAGAAATTGAGCTTTGCTGTCATCGGATAATGTTGACCCATTTCTGAGACTAGAACTGCTCCAACTCCTGATCCCTTGTAGTTGACTGCACTGTCAAAGAACATTCTCCATCCTAAGTAGGTTTCAACCCTTCTCCCTCTATTGTCATCACTTCCTCGTCTGGGAAATATTTCCTCAGTTGTTCGAACTCTTCATCAATTGGACTTTCTGCTAGCAAATCAGTCAATGCTTGTCCCTTGACATCTTTCTGGACCACGTACGTGATGTCAAATTCACTCAGAAGCATCTACCACTTGGACAATTTCCCTATAGGCATAAGTTGGCGGAAAATATACTTTAAAGGATCCATTTTGAAGATTAGGTATGTAGTGTAAGACGATAAGTAATGTCTCATCTTCTAAGCTACCCATGTCAGTGCACAACAAGGCTTCGGCCCTCCATCTACTCACATACTCATGGTAGTTCTCGATAGACTTCTACTTGACCTTTTTTAGGTAGTAACGGTCAGGCATAGTCTCTATATTGAAATGGAATATTTCTATGAAAACCCCCACCATGTCTTCTCAAGTGTCCCAATAGTGTATATCCTGGGTTGTGAACCACTCAGATGCTTCTCCTGTGAGGCTCTGGCTGAATAGCCTCATGATTAGAGCTTGATTTCTTTTGATCTTGACCAGTTGGTCACAGTATGCTCTTAAGTGAGCCTTGGGATTCTCGGTCCCATTAAACAATTCAAACTTTGGCACCTTGAAGCCTTCAGGCAAGTCTAGGTCCTTATGCATGCATAGATCGCCGTAGCTCAGGCATGTTGACTTCCGAGAGCCTCTATTGGATTTCTTGAGCAGGTCCACTATCTTTCTTTCAATTTCTTTATGCCTTCTGTCTTGTTCGACTCTTCATGCCCTATTTCTCCATAATGGTCGAGCTCGGGTGAAAAGTCAATGTGAGTGATTGGGGTATGGAAAGATATTGTGGGATGTACCGAGTGGTTTCTAGGAGTGCCAGTAATTCTGGGTGTTTGATGAGTATTGTTATTTTGGTGTATGCTGGGATCAGTATAAGTGGGTAGTGCCTGATATGAAGGCACTGACCGGGAGATCCTGGGTAAGTGGGTGGCATTAGCCGGTGGTGGGGTTTGGTATAAGGTACTAATGTAGGCATTAATGACTGTAAAATGCTCCGCCACCGGCAAACTCATGGATATAAAAGGCGATGGAGGCCTTCTCATTTTAATGGTCGTTTCTCTAGCGGCATTGACTGCTTCATTCTTCGCGACCTGCTCTTGGAGGTCCGCGATCTTTTGAAATAGTAGGTTAATCACGCCCTCATGATGTGATGGATTCTGAATGTCTGGAGGTGCGGGGTCCTCTATAACCAAAGCATCTTTGTTACGCCCGTCATCCAGAGTACCAGTCATGCTTTCTTGATTCTGCTCGAAAAGGGATGCTTTTGCGATCTTTAATCTTGTGAAGTATGCTAGTGTAATACATCACGGATCAACCCCCTCTTTAATAAAAGAAAAACTCAAAGGAAAATGACATTAGTAACGTTGGTGAAAAAATAATAACATAAGATATTGCAGATAAATTGCATAGAAGGCACATAGACTCATGCGTTTGATTTGAACATCTTGATCAATTTTTCATTCCGAGGTATTTTGGTCAGTTTGGCCATTTTTGGTTTCGAAGGTTTTGGTTTGAAAGTCTTATGGTTAATTTTCTACCATGACGTCGTCGAGACCAAACCTCTTCTGATAGGGGAGATTATAATTTATATAATATAGGGGTCGAGTCTTATGTTGACTGCAAGTGTATCCCTCAGCGGGAAATCAGGCCCTTCTGTAGTTCACGTTACATAGAAATTATCCCTAATTTCATTCTATCTGAACCGTTTCCTTGACCATTCTCAATAAGGGCTTCCTACGTATCCCCCCTTGGGGAATCAGGTCGGACGTAGTTTCTTTTACAAAAGAAGGAGGGGATAACATTTTATTGGAGATAAGGAGGGATGCCTAAATTACCCAAAAGGTGACTTCTCCCGGAAGGCATGGCGGATCATCGTCCTTACAACCGCACATTCTCGCGGTGGCTTTTCTCAGTAGCAGCAGGGTAGAACTACCCAAATCTGACAGATATTTACCAGATGCTCTAACTCAAACTTGAAAGCGTCGCATTCTTCGATGTCGTGTCTCGGTGCCCCTGAGTAGCACAAGCAGATCTTCCTTCTTTCTGAGGTACTTGTGGAGGCTTTCCAAGTAGTCTTGACCAGGCGGATCTTGCCGGTGCTATCTAGTATGGAGAAGAGGCTTGCATATGATTCTTTAAAGACCGTGAAGTCGTGGCACCAAACTTGAGAATCAATGGTGATTCCTCACCAGGCATGATGGGATTGTGAACCAGTAATGAATTTAGGCCCCACAGGTTACAGATAACCTTTTCATCAATCAATCTTATGATCATTTTCTTGAGGGCCATACACTCGTCTGCGGTGTGGCCAGGCTGATTCTTGTGGAAGGGGCACCTCTTGTGGGCGTAGATGGGTGCACAAGTTATGAGGACATCGTGGCTGAAATACGACGCTCTGACAACTTTTAATACATCATACACTTCTATGCTCTGCATCGGCCTGGGTGCGACCCTGAAGGGTGAAGTGTGGGCTTTGAGGGCAATTTCCCACCAAATAGGAGATGATGTTCAAGACGGCCCTTGTGGCGTCCCATAGTAGTTTCCAACTTCGGCATCATTTGGGGTGACTCTTTCGGGTAGCCCACTTGACTCTCCGACGTATGGCACAGGGTCAGGAAACTCAGACTCTTGTTTCGGTGTCTTAAACAATGGGATGCAGTCGTTGACCATTCCTTTGACCTCGTTAGAGAGGTCTTGGCAGTGATTCTTTCGATCGGTAGTCTCTTCCGGCAGGTTTTCTACAAAGTCCAGAATTTGATCGACCTCTCTCATTTTGGCTATCACCAAGTCAATCTTCTCCTCTATTTTGCAAATCTTTATCCGAATAAACTCTTTGGATTCCTCATCACTGACCAAATCAACAACTGGTGAAGTGGCACTTTGGCTATCCAGAGTATCCATTGGTAGAAAACCAACCTTTAGGAGGTGCAAATTTTAGTTAGTTTTTTGATATTTTCTTGTATTTTTCTTTTGGATCGGTGTCTAGAATGTGGAACCAACTAAGAGTTCGGACGGAAAACATGAAAGAATATAAGCAATTATATCACATAATCATATAATTAACAATTTGTAATATTCTCATTCTTAGACCTTTTTTCACCAAGGTTTTCTAATCATTTGATACATAATTGTGCCAAATGTTGGTCCAAACCATTGCCCCTATAATCATATTTTTCCCTAGTGGGGTTACAAAACATTGATAAAGAAGTACATAAAAGATCAGTAGAAGTTGCCTCCAATGGTGGATGATGCAGCTCTGTCAGTCCGAGATTTCTTGACCCTTCAAAGGGCGGTCTGAATCTGAATGTGAGTAGACATCAGCAATGAATCAACCTAGAACCCTTTCTCTGTGAAGGTCGTAGGTGCAATCTCATCCATCGCTCTCCTCATTCGAGCATCAAGATCTTATAAACACTCCTGAGTGAAATCTAATTCCTCGGTCAAACTGGCTATGATAGTCTGATTATGCTCCATCTTTTATAAGTACCTAGCATCTCGGTCATTAGTCTATCTCTGAACACGGCGTGTCTTTATCTCGTCCTTTGAATCCTTGTCATGACTAAAATGATAGCGGTTGGGTCCCAGAGTGAGGGTACCTTGCAAATGTGTTCTCAACCAGTCGACGTAATCTTCGTTGCAACTCGGACGGAACCTATCCTCGGCTAAAGTCTCTGGGCCCCATCTCACTCGATCATTCCACTCTTGGATGATGTCGGCAACCATTTTCATCATATCCTCTTTGTAGTTGACCACGTACTCCCCCATGTTACCTACTTGAGGTATGGTCGGATTCCCCGAATTTCCATAAGTGGAAGGAAAGGGCATTTTCTACCTCTCCCTATTATCATCTCGAATATGAAGTCAGGGAATCTCCATTGTACATTATCCTCTTGGAGTCTCGAAAAGATAAAATCCCACCCCTATTTGAATTAGTTCCTAAATTTGGACAATTGGCTTGGAGGTTATCTTTCCTACATTTCGAGTCTAGGTATGAGAGACCCTCGATTTTGTTGAGGTATTTGATAATCCACAATTTCACTAGTAGGTTACACCCTTGGACATACCTATGTAGGTTTCGGCATTAACCTAAATCTCGGTATATGTCGGCAAGGATAACAGGGACTAGGTCAAAATATTTGGTTTTTCCATTTGAGTTTATGCCATGAAAGATAGCATGGGTAACATAACTGACACGGGTATCTATGGCAATGTGTCAATCTTTGGAAAGACCATGATTCCTAGTAGGCATATGACAAAGGTTAGGGGTCGGGAGGCCTCTCAATCGGTGTAAGACCGAAACTCAATGGAGTGTTCTAGGTACCCTTTTTTGGACCCAAAGAGGTTGTAAAGCTCCCTAAAGGCTACAGTTGAACCGAATATCCAATTGGCACTGGCTAGGGATAGAAATTTCATTATCTCATCAGTAGTAGGCTTATGTGGTACTAGAAGGTTATAGTCGAGTTTCTTCCTCCTTCTCATACATGTCTCAGTGTTATCTATGTAATCTCGAATATCCTCTAGGGTCGGGGTCATCTCAAAATCTCAGAACCTAAATACCATCCTATCACAGTCCCAATATCCGGTGAGGACTTCTAGCAGTTTCCTATTCCCTTTCATGGTCATAAGTGAGGGTAAGTGTCCTAAATAGTTCATTACTTCTCTCTGTTGTGGGGCATATAGCCACAGCCACCAAAATCTCAGCAGCTCGGGTGCTTCTAAAATCATATCAAACTTTAGGTTGGTATGCATCTACAAAATAGAGCACGATTAATTTCCTCTACCCAAAGGACAATGGTTTATCACATAAGGCACAACCATGTTTCCACATAGCAAGTAGTTGGATGCAGTGTCATCGGGTCATAGACCATCAAGACACGAAGTAGTCAGCCTAATAGGTCCAGATACGTCTAAAATATTTGACCCGTCTAGGTAAGCATGTGCTAGTTCAGTATGAATTTGGCTTCGCTCTATCCTAGGAAAACTATAGTGGTTTTTCGAATAACTAAGGGACCCGAACAGACTACCCAGGGTGAACACAACCCAACTTCATATTCAACGTGTTCCAAATAAAGTAATTTGTATTTTTACTGGAGGACGATTGCAAAACTGCATAATCATCTTTGTGCACTGATGCGAGTGTGTGTGCTTGCCATTTGACAGAATAATGAAATCCATGAATGACATTTATATTTTGTGAAACGTAAACACATAATCTATTTATAACATTTAAATCATGTTGTATTGGAACCCTTATGGTTAGAACCTAGGTTTATCCCCAGTGAAGTCGCCATCTGTTACAGTTCATTTCTATATCAAACAGTCCAGATTGTTTTTCAAAATTATTCCATTTCTTAAAAACGTACAAGTCCTTTTAGCCCATTTTGAAATCAACTTGTGGTAACTCTAATCTAAACAATGTATGTATCGTCTTTGCCTAATCCTAGGTCGTGATCATACGGGTTCCAATAATATTGTAAAATATTTCTTATACAAGTACATTACATATAATACATATATATATTGAAATGAAAAAGAAAGAGTTTAGGCTAGTGGGCCTATCGAAGCCCACTAATTGGCTATTTTCACCCATAGATGGGCCTTCATGCGCGACTACAATGGACTCGATGGAAAAGGAAGTTGTTGGGCCTCTGGCCCAATTGAATTGTCAAGGCTTGGGCCCAAATAGCCCGCGTCTAGTCACGCGGGAAGAGAAAATGGGAAAAGGAATATCATGGTTAGAGGGCACCTAACCTCATCTAAATTAATGCAAATAAGTTAAAATTAACGTGAAATTAATACGAGTAATGAGACATATAAAGGAAATGCCACTCATGGGCCATAAATAAGTCTAAGACTGACCAAGTCCAATGTTCCAATTAAAATCGTGGTCAGTTGAGCTGAGCCTAGTTCAATTAACAGAAGGGATATGCGCAAGGAGAATAAGAGAAGCAAATGGTCCTGGCCCAAACACTTAACATTAAATAATTTCAAAGATGCATATCAAAAGGATACAGGTTTTGGCTAAACCCAAAGACTCTTAACATGAACTCCACTGATATACACATGTAATATACTTAACATGTATAACTCATATATTGAGTATATTTGGTATAAAAAATTGTATATCCCGATATATATCAGTATATACCTTAAACAAAAAACACAAGAAGACTAATGGAGATAAGCAGACGGAGGTATACAGAATATACAACACCCAGGTCTCTAAACCATTTTGTATGCTTCATTATGCCAAACTTAGACAATCCAGTTAAGTACTCTAATGTTTAGAACATGATAGCTAAAGTGGTTGAATCATTTGTATAGTTCATCACATCCTATTAGGCTAGTTTATCAAGTCACAGACCTCGTGTCCCATTCATTAAGTTCAGACAGTGAAGACAAAATCCATTCAACTAAAAAAAAGGCATGTTAACATTGACCTTATTAGGCAAAATCAAGACTAGCAGAAGGCTAACAATACCAAACATGAAGCTCTATTTAAACTACCATCACACCATATGGATATCTTAGAAATCCCTAGTTATTGTAGGATGAATAATAGCATCAGAACATGATTTTGGAATTAGACAGGGTAAATAGGCATGCTCATCTCTTCCGGCCTAACAGATACAGTGTAATATCAATTCTCAATCAAGCAAGTCAATATTAAAGCATTCTAACACAAATACCAGCAGATAGACATACATATCTTATGTTAGCATGAGACTAGTCTAGACATAGATTAGTTAAACAGATAATAAACACTATGGGGACATACAAACAGGTTCAAAGCTTCATTTTGACTAAGTGTCCAGGCTCAGTGATCTAACCATAGCAAACATGAGCAGAGGGAGAGAATACATTTAGCACAAGAGCACATGCATAAGACACTACTTCAGTCTCTAAACTCATCTAAACCTTAAACATGACATATGTGTATGACTCAGCAGACTTTCAATTGATATAAATAGATGCATGTCATGGCTGGGAGCCATTGTCCTCTTAGACATATAATTCTGAGAATAGAAGAGGATTCATATAGGCAGAATAAAATTTAGTAGACATGCTGAAGTACCTAGGCTAAAACCACCAATCGATAATCTAAGGGGGGGGGGGGGGAATCACACAAAGATTTGGAAAGGCCTCATGTTTATCAACTTAGACTAAAAAGGTCAGCAAGATACTTAACATAGTCCAAAATACATGAAATAAAGTAGGACATGATTGCACATGGTGTTAGTTTAGCACACATGGATCAAAATGCACATAGGCATGGTCTGATACAACATACAGATGGATTCATGAGCAAAAAACATAATTACGGGGCCTTAGGGTGGAAATCAACATTTTGGCATTTCATAACTCACAAAGGACATCACAAGAATCTTGAGACAAACCAACAGTACACAGCGACTTCATGATTTGTATCACAAAACTAGGACAAACTCAAGGTAATCAAACCAGAACTTGTATCAAGTTCAAACTAGAAAAGTGGACACAGATACGTGAATAAGCAAATTAACAAAACAACCAAACAAGATACAACTCTCACATCAGGTTTTAGTCCATTTTTTATAAAAAGACATTTCCTGAATAGGTCATGGTATCAAGATTTTGATTTCCAACCAACAAAGACATAACAAAATCACATGTGGTATCAAAATAATCATACGGGACTTATGAGAGAAGTAAACACAAATGGACATAAAAGGAAAACAACAACTAGGAGACTAGTAGTTACCCAACCTAGATTACTCACACATATGTTCAAGTCTCTATAGGCATGAATGGTTAGATGTTAACAAATCCATACAAACAACCTATCTCTAACATAAAAAATAGCTCTTGTTAGCTTTTTTTACATTTGAGTTAACTAATTACAAACATATGATTACCTATAGGCAAACCTACAATAATTCACTATCCTAAAGTAAGAACAAATAAGCATTTGAGTTCACTCCTACCTAAATTAAGCATTTTACCTACTGGCATCACTTGTCTAGGTGTAATAAAATGCTAACAATCAGGCACAAAGGACTATTTGATTAGCTTTTAGGATCAAACAAGTCATGGATACTCATAACTAAGCTACACTACATAAATCAGCAAACACAACACACCAAGAGTGTAACCAGATACCATATAGTTGATTGGATACTTAAAATGAGTTTATAATAGAAACAAACATGTGAAAAGCATTATATGAACTAAACTAATCTTTCCGTCTTATCAAGCATATCATATACTATATTAACCTTATTTGGATTCTGTTTTCAGACTAGGTCAACATTAGCCGTTTACATAAATAGTTTAAACTAAGTCATGGTCCTCAACATGTGCATATAGAACTGTTTTTCGACCCTTTCAAGTTTAATTGAGCTTTATAACAGTCCTAAAATTCATCCAGACAAGCTTATTAGTGCAAGTATACACATACCGGATTATCTCATGCTTTCTTTAGATCCAATCAAGGATTATATTAACTATGACAGACATAAATTCATTCAAAAATACTTATGAACACATAAATACGTGAAAAGAAAGATTGAAACTAACAGAATAAAAGGGAGGGCAAATACCTTCTTGTGAGGCAGCCTAGGATTGATGTCGGGGCTTAAAATTTTACTCCACATCTCGATCACACTTGCACACATAAAAGAAAAGATTTTAAAACAAAAAGACAAATAATGAGGTTAAGGACTCCACCAAATGGCTTGCAATCCTAGATACACTCAAAATCAGTATCAATTTATCGAAAATAAGCTCTTAAAATATAGAATATCTTGATTTTGAAAATTTTCGGACCCCAAAACAATAAGAGGGTGGGTCTCAATTTATTTAGACTCTAAAACCCTAGATTTCTAGGTTGAAGCCGACGTGGGAGAACAAATTGGGAGGAAATTTCCCTCCAAAAGTTCTCAACCAATCGTAGTACAGAGTTTAAAATCAAGACAAAACCCATAAAGAAATTGCAGCAAAAAACAACAAAGAGGGAAACCTCACCTCATCGAGGTTAAGCTACGATGGCTCTACGGTGTGAGGAAAAAGGCAATTAATGCCCTTGTCCATTTTGGACGAACAAGTCTGTGAAAAAGGCATTGTACCCTGCCATGTTGCCGTATTCGGTGTTGGAGGGGAAGAGATGAAGAGAGGGGAAGAAGCTCTAGGGCTTTCTTTCTAATTTTAATCACAAGAAAAGGGAAAAGAGTTGGGGTGGGGGTGGTATTGTTTGGGTAATAGTGAACTGGACCGGGTCACGATCCAATTGGGCCGGACCCGACCGTCCCTTTCTTTTAAAACAGTGGCCCAATGTTGGCCCTTGAATTTAAAATAGCACCTCGTCATATTTTGCAAATGTGGTCATTTTGTTAAATTAAATAATGACCAAATCAATTTCAATTATGACTGGATTAAGTCATGAGCTTCAAATTGAACCCAAATTTGACATTAATCGGAGATTAAAATCTTTAAATCATGTAAAATCTTTTTAGGGTAAAATGATTTGAATTTTAGATGTAATTTTAATATCGTATTCCAATAAATAATTTTTTGAATTTTGATGGAATAAAATATTAATTACTTTAATTGAGGGTTTAAGCAATAAGTTGTACAATTATCTTTACTTTAATTTTGAAAATTACAATTATTGATCAAAACAATGTAAAAATAAGAAATGATATACAATAAATATATTGGTTGATATTTTATCAAATGAAATGATAGAATATTTTCGGAATAATCTTGTAAAATCATTTTCATCTTATAAAAGTTTATTGCACTCCGTCTGTGACTCAGGAATCTTTAATAATTAAATAAAATTATTAGAAGGTAAAAATTAGGTGTCAACAATCCCCACAAATAGGACCAAAACATCTAAACGCAAAGACAATAGAAAGAAATTCTTGCTCCGACACCGTGTAGTTCTTTGAGCCACATTGAGGGACTTACTTGCATAGTAGATCGGATGAAGGAACTTTCCATGCCTTTGTCCCAACAATTCTCCAATAGCTACCGCACTTGCATTACATGTTAATTCAAAGGGTAGTCCTTAATCCGGAGTCACAATAATTAGAGCCGA
Organism: Anisodus acutangulus; assembly: GCA_029783415.1. Lineage (NCBI taxonomy): Eukaryota > Viridiplantae > Streptophyta > Magnoliopsida > Solanales > Solanaceae > Anisodus > Anisodus acutangulus. The sequence goes on along the minus strand of CM056511.1, from coordinate 14,677,167 downwards.
CACTAACCTCTCTTTTAAATCCTCAAAGGCTTTGAGGCACTCATCCTCAAACTAGAACTTTGCATCTTACTCAAAAAACTTACTCGTTGGGCTTGCAATCTTGGAGAAATCCTTGATTAACCTTCAGTATAAAAGTAAATGTGAACTAAAAAACATCGGATGCCTTTTACAGTTGCCGGAGGTGGAAGCTTAGCAATAACCTATATCTTCGCTTTGTCCACTTCAATTCCATCTTTTGAAATATTGTGTCAAATAACTATGTCTTCCCTCAACATGAAATGGCACTTCTTGCTATTCAAGACCAAGTTGGTCTCCTCGCATCTCTTTAGCACTTGAAAGAGGTTCTCCAAGCATTCAAACGATTTTCCAACTATAGAGAAGTCATCCATGAAGATTTCCATAGTATCTTCTACCATGTCAGAGAATTTGTCTATTATGCAACGTTGGAAAGTGATTGGAGTATTGCAAAGGTCTAAAGGCATTCTTTGGAAGAAAATGGTGCAATATGGGAACGTGAAAGTGATCTTCTCTTGATCCTTCGGGATTATTTGTATTTGATTGTAGCTCGAGTACGCACCCAAGAAACAATAATAGGCTTTACCCACCAACTAGTCAAGCATTTGATCAATAAATGGAAGGGAAAACGGACATTTCGAGTTGCACTATTAACTTTCGATAGTCCATACATACCTTCCAATCGGTCAGTGTCCTTATAGGAATCAATTCATTCTTCTCACTGAGGACCACCGTGACACCCCCTTTATTCACCCCCATATCAAGTGATTGTCTCATGGATTTTCATATATGAAAGGTAACCTCTTTTTATTCATATGGAACTTCAACTCTCCACTTTCCACATCACAAATGGCTCTTTTCATAGCTAAGACTAGGCTTTCCAATGTTATGGGAACTTCAGAGTCAACCGAACAATCCAATATCACAAAGTTGACAGGGAAGATAAACTTGGCCCCTTTCACAAGCACATCATAAATGATACCCAAGAGACTCTTTACTGTTCTATCCACCATAACCAATCTCATAGTCATAGGTTGGGGAGTGCATAAACCCAACTTCTTGAATATAGCATAAGGTATCAATTGATGCTTGCTCCTAGGTCGCAAAGCGCCTTGGAAAATTGGTAGACACCAATAGAATAAGGAATGGTGAAGATGCGAGGGACTTCTAGTTTCTTGACCAAAGTACTTGAAATGATGGCACTAAATTCATGTGTAACATTCATCATCTCAAAGATCACCCTTTTATTCTTTGTGATTAGCTCTTCACGAAATTGGCATACCCTGCAATTTTCTCCAAAGCCTCAACAAATATGATATTCACTGACAATTGCTTGAGAATCTCTAAGAACTTGTGGAACTTGTCATCTTCCACTCTCTTTGCTAGACTTTGTAAGAAGAGAGAAGGAGCCTCCTTTTACTTCTCAATCCTATTCTCTTGAGGATTCATATTTTCTTCAACATTACCATCAACTAAGACAAATTCTTCTTCTTGCACACCATCATTTTCCTTAGGAGCTTCTTTTTCAATCACGTTATCAATTAATATCCCCTCATCATGCAGTTTTTCTCCATCTACCACTCTCCCTCTTCTTGTAGTAATAGCTAGTCAATGAGATGCACCACTACCATCATTCTTTGGGTTTATAGTTATATTTCTCTAAAGGGCTCTTTTTTCCCTCGGGTTGATGGAGGAAGAGATTTGACTCATTTATGTCTCAAGTTGTTTGATGGGTGTGGAATGGGATGACACAAGTTGACATATCTCCTTAATGTTCATTTTGGATTTGTCTTGGTTTCGCAATACCCATGAGAACATGTCTTCAAGTTTGGAACTAGCGGGATTGCAAGTACATTCTCTATTATGGTAGGAGAGAGGTTGGTCTGATTTTTGGTATGTTGGCCCTTTTGGTGGAATGTAAGCGTTGGATCTTCGATTTTGATAAGCAGTGTCTCTCCAACCTCCTTCATTACGACCCCTCCAATTTGAACCGCCTTGGTCATTCTTCCAACATTAATTTTTGCTACCTTGATTACTAGATTACCATGGTTTGCTCGATCCTTGGTAATTAGGTTGAAAACCCCCTCCCCATTTACCTTTTTCACATAGCTTGCCTTCTGTTCTTACTCTTGGTACCCATGATGGTCATAAGGTATTCTACCATGGTATATTTGCTTCGTGGTAGAACTTTTGACCACATTTACGTTTTTGGTTCCCTTTTACATGATATGCTTAGTGACAACCACCTTTTGAGTGACCAATTACGCCATTGTCAAGTCCCTTTATTATTTTTTCTTAATGATTTCCCAAGATAATGCTTTAGAAGAGCCTCCTTCTTTAATTTCTAATGCCATTGTATGCAAAGTGTGATTCGTCTTGGCTAATTGGTCAAGTAGCTCTCTCACCAAGGCAAATGTGTTATCCATGATGGACCCATCTATAACCCCGTAATGACCCAGTCAGTCATTTTAAGAATCAGTTCTATATTTTATGTGTTGTCTAATCCAGAAGCTCCCTAATAATTATTTAGACTATCCTGCCAAATTTGAAGTCAAACATATATTATTTGATTCACTTTGGGAGAAGGTTTCACTTTGAAAACTTCACCATTCAATTATTTGGATAAATTATTTATTTTAGGAAAATGTATTTTGATTGGCGGACTAAAGATTCTTTTAGTTTTGAAATATTATTTATGACCTATAGAAATTGACAAACTAATTTTAGAGTTAATTTGGTTGTTTTTTGACAATTAAGTCGGTTTTAGTACTTAATATGCTTATTTATGACAAAAAGATGGTTACTGGAAGAAATAAGATTTGAATTAGAAATTGTTGATTATGTTAGCTTTGTATTGATGTTTATGACTTGAGGGGATAGGTGGCGTGATTATGAGGCAATCAGATGAAAATTATAGAAGGAAATCTATGTTTTGAAACTCTGAAGTTCTATGTTTGAGAAACTTGACCAAGAGTTGACTTTTGGGTAAATATATCCTGTATTGAATTTCGATGGTTCTGTTAGGTTCGGAACGTGATTTTTGACTTAAATGGATGGTTGGAACGAGTCCTGAGTGAGTTTTGGACAAGAAAATGGATTTTAGGAGGTTCTTAAGTTAAAGAAAGGATTTAGTTGATCAAAGTCAACACCGAGGGTAAATGAGTCATTTTTTAAGTTTTGTCAATTCTATTAGGTCCGGAATATGATTTATGACTTAGTAGAGTTGTTGGCTCGATTCTCGAGAGGTTCGAGTATGATTTAGGTAGTTGGTTGAGAAACTATCTTTTGATATGATTTGGAGTTGACCACAGTCAACATTGGGTCAAGACGGTCCCATTTGGGTTGTCATGACCCAAAATCAGCTAGTCGTGCGGGCACCTACTATTTTCCACCTCGGCAGGCGAACCCGTTCTTCAATCTTAAATCAACAACCATAAGTAACATATTAACATAAATGAAAGTCTAAATCATGATTAACATAAGTATAAAAATACAACAACATTCCCAATTAGTCTGGTCTAAGGCAGTACAAGAGCCACTACTTTACAAGATACAAGTATGCATACGAAAACGAGAAGTGTAAGTACAATACTGTCTCTGGAACAAGTGAGACAAGTAATTAAGGGAACTCTCAGGCTGCACATCCGTCCATGAACTCACCATAGATGCTTCACAACAAGACATGGGAATCAACCATGAGAGGAGGAAGTAAACACCTCACCAACTCTACACTCATAAAAGAATACAACAAGATAGTATCAGTACAAACACTATGTACGGGTCGATATAATAGGACGACAACAGTTAGCAAACATATATATAAGAAATAACTGAAAGATAGACATGCTCGAGTACAAGTATTATCACAGTCCAAGAATAACCACCCTAATACAGAAGGATCAATAGCCGGATCATAGCCTATGGTGAAGCACCTAAACCTATGTATGCCAAGTTTTCCACAACTCTTTAGAATAATCACAACACAAGTACATTCAACAATCTGATCCATAGAAGTAAAATGAAATGATGAGAATGGATGCATATGCAATGCAATGCACTGGCCAAATGTAATATATGTACACACACATGCTCCAGGAAGATTATCTCTATGTCCCAGCAGTCATGACCCATGGGGGACCTGCGAAGTCCATATACCAGTCACTGTATCACAAAGCCTAGAGATGACTCTTCCACCAAATACACTGCTAGCCATTCTGTATCACACAGCCTGGATATGGCTACGTAATCAATATGTCATAAGAATCACTATTGTTTCCTTCTCATTTATCACTGTCATGCCAATCACAGATAATATCGATATATTATGGAAATAAGAATGAATGCAATGCAATAATAATATCAAGTGTATCATATCAACTTCCAATCGTGCCACACATGGACACATATCACAATATCAGTACCAGGTTAAGCGAAAGACAACTATATCACAAGTACACTATGGAAACTAAGAGCAATCCACTATCCCACACTAGGCAACAATCAATAAATCATAAAGAGGCAATAACCACAATCAATCAAGAGTACCAAATCTAGTAATCCATCCCAACTTCATACCTGCAAGTGTACATGCTTTGTCCGACAACAACTAACTATACATATGCTTCGCTAACCGAAGTCTAACCAGAAGGTAAGACATAACCTACCTGAAATGCTGAGCGGGAGCCACGAATGATCACACCGGAGCTTTGCCATTCTGAGAATTTCAGTTCTACTCGTAGTCTAGCCAATCATTGAAATCTAAGTTAGAATGGACATTAATACTACCCATACAATTAGACTATCCCTTAAATCTAACCCAACTATAGCAAAAGGGTAAAATGGTAATTTATTAGAGAAATAGGTAATCCAATGTTTTAAAGGTTCACATCTATTTCCAAATGCTCAATTTAGGCCTAAGCCCTAACTTTCCATAATCGACTCCTCACTAGAAAGGAAGACTCAAGTTCATGGGTTACCATCTAGAGAAATTCCAAGGTTACTTGGTTTATGGGTTACCATCTAGAGAAATTCCAAGCCTAAGCCCTTATTTGGTTTATTCAAGTTGATTAGGTAAAGCTTCTCCTTAATTAAAAGAGTACTTCTCGTGAAAAGTTTTACCCTCACTCTTGTCAACACTTGAGAATTTCTATAAACTTTTCTTAATGAATTATTTATCACCGTAAGTCCCATAATGTTAAGCTGTAGTTAATAGTCTAATGAAGTTATAACACCAAGAAGGCCACTGTCCAATATTTTTTTTTAATACATTGAAGTCTGTCCGTTTCTTTTTCTTGTATGATATGTTTTTTGTGTACAAATTTGGTGCCACTAATTGTTATGACTATGTGTATATTTTTAAGCCTACATTGTTAAAAATTCATAGGTTGTGAAGGGATATCATGAATTTTAATAGGTTTCTTACTTGGCAGATTTGTTATTCAAGGAAGTCCAAAAACAACTTCAACATTAAGCACTACTTTAGGAAAATAAACCAAGATGCAGACCTCCCTAATCAAGATTATACATAGCAACCTTGATGAATGAACATGTATTCATGTGTAAACTACATACTATAAGATTTTACAACTCACTTTTGTTATGCCTAACAGAGTTGTTTAACGTCATTTTTAAGACGGCGAGAATGCCCGAAGAATGGAGGTGGAGTACAATGATTCCTTTGTACAAGAACAAAGGTGATATTCAGAGTTGCAACAACTATAGGGGTATCAAGCTGCTAAGCCACACTATGAAAGTTTGGGAAAGTGTCGTGGAGATGAGGGTGAGAAGAGGAGTGTCTATCTCCGAGAACTAGTTTGGATTCATGCCGGGGAGTTTGACTACAGAAGCAATTCATCTTATTAGGAGGTTGGTGGAGCAATATAGGAAGAGGAAAAGAGACTTACATATGGTTTTCATCGACCTCAAGAAGGCATACGGCAAAGTCCCTAAGGAGGTTCTAAGAAGATGTTTGGGGGTTAGAGGTGTACCTGTGGCGTACACTAGGGCAATCACGGATATGAATGATGGAGCCAAGACCAGGGTACATACAGTAGGAGGAGACTCGGAGCACTTCCCAATGATGATGGGGCTGCACTAGGGATTAGCTCTTAGCCCATTCTTATTTGCCTTGGTGATGGATGGACTGATGCGACAAATCCAAGGGGAGGTGCCATGGTGTATGTTATTCACAGACGACATAGTCCTGATTGGTGAGACTTGCAGCGGATTGAATGCTAAGCTGGAGGTTTAGAGACAGACTCTGAAGTCTAAAGGGTTCAGGCTGAGTAGGACCAAGACAGAATACTTGGAGTGCAAGTTCAGTAACGGGAGCGACATTGAGACATGCGTGGATGTAAGGCTTGGTACTCAGGTCATTCCAAATAAAGGAAGCTTCAAGTACCTCAAGTCTGTTATCCAAGAGAATTGAGAGATTGATGACGATGTCACACATCGTATTAGGCAAGATGGATGAAATAGAGGCTCGCATCTGGAGTCTTGTGCGATAAATCCACCAAAACCTAAAGGCAAGTTCTATAGGGTAGTGGTTAAACCGACTATGTTGTATGGGGCGGAGTGTTGGCTGGTCAAGACTTTGCACACCCAAAAGATGAAAGTTGCGGGAGATGAAGATGCTAAGATGGATGTGTGGGCATACAAGGGGGGGGGGTAGAATTAGAAATGATGATATCCGGGATAGAGTGGGAGTGGCCTCGGTGGAGGATAAGATGCGCGAAGCGAGGTTGAGATGGTTCGGGCACGTGCAGAGGAGAGACACAAATGTCTCAGTGCGGAGGTGTGAGAAGTTGGCTATGGACGGGTACAGAAGGGGTAGAGATAGGCCGAAGAAGTATTGTAGAGAGGTGATTAGACGGGATATGGCGCAGGTGCAACTCACTAAGGACATGACCTTAGATAGGGAGTTATGGAGGACACGGATAAGGGTAGAAGGGTAGTATGTAGTCTAGCGTAGTCCTACCTACGCTTACAAACTAGTAGTTGTAGTGTTATTATTGTAGGCCCGCTTTGCCTATCATACTAGGAGGCAAAGTATTGATTTATAATCCCCTGTCGTTTGATGTATGTTGCTATGTGTATTTTGTTTGTCTTATTTACCTGCATTAATTATTGCTTCTTTTTCATAATTCGCTATCATGGCTTATTCGCTTTGTTTATCTTACTTTGCTTGTATTTGTGCTTTGTCTTGAGCCGAAGGTCTCTCGAAAACAGCCGCTCTACCTACCAAGGTAGAGTTAAGGTCTGCGTACACTCTACCGTCTCCAGACCCCACGTTGTGGGATTTCACTGGTATGTTGTTGTTGTTGTTGTTTTTGTTATGCCTAATTTATTTGGCGTTAATTTAACTCTTTTTTCTAGGTTCAGGTGTGTGAAATTTGAATTGAATCTACTGGTGTTAGGAGTTGAATTCCTCACTGCTGTATCTTTAAAGCTTTTGCTATCTTTACTGCTTCTAAGTATCACTACACTGATTCTGTACTTTTCACATGACTTGAAGAAATGGTTTTGATGAAACATAATCAAGAGATGCTGGTTTCAGAATTATCATGGATAAGACGAGTCATGTGAAAATATGCTCCTCCTAAATTATGTGGGCCTCTAAATAATGAAAGCACTACTAGACATGTGATCCGACTTCAAAGTTTGAAACTTTTGTTGTTAAAATTAAACTTTACAAGAAAATCCTGTTATCTAGTGTGTTGATTGTTACTAGGTCCCCGATACCAATAGTGGCAATGAACAAGCAATATAAGCACTGCTCAAGTCGTTAGTAACACAAGTTCTTTCTTCTCGCAGGGTAATCTCTTTTATCATACATGAACGCATATCAAGATGCTTGTGGTCATAGTTGAAAAGAATGGATCTTGGGCCTAACTCAACCCCAAAAGCTAGCTTGTAGGATGAGGATTGTCCAAGTCCATGTTCCCATTCTATCTCCGATGTGGGACTCTTAACAATAGCATGTCCTGTTGTCGTTCTCGATGCAATTGTTTTTCCCATTTTCTAACCTTCTTGTCATTCTCAATGCAATTGTTAGGCTTTATATTCTCATAATTTTAAATTCCTGACTAATATACAATTCAATATGAAAAAGGGGAAGACTATAAGCTTTCTATGTGCACTGGTTTACCCGGCATTTGTGTTTGTTTGTTGTAGCAGGCTGCCCCATGGATTATTATTACGTACACACAAGTTGGTCCAGCACTACCGTTGTCAAAAGATAAAAAAGAACTGGCTTAATCATTTTATTGACTTAGTCGAGTTGCTCGTAAAGAACTTTAGCTTGATTTGATTCATAAGGATTACGTCTCCTGGATTCTATCAGCGTCCACTCGATTCTTGCTGATTACTAGTGTGCACTTCGACCACATAATGCCTGAAAGTTTACTAGATGGGACCTTGTAATTGTTTTGTTGCTTTGATTTCAGTCTGTCTCATTTTATGTTTCTGCAGCGACTACTTGTTCAAACTTTGTTAATAAGAGATTCAGGTGTTGAAAATTCATGTCTTCTCTTGAGATTTATCGCAAGTATTTTGATCTCATTCAATTTTGTCTTACCTTTAGTTACTGTAGCATATGAGCTGAATGTTACATGCATGATTCTTGTAATGGCTGATATAAGCCATGAAAATAGGAAATTGCACATGTTGATCTAGTGTAGTATCACATAGTAATGTAAAGTTTGTGATTAAGTTATTAGCTATAAGTGATAGTATATTTAGCAGCAGGTGTGAAAGTTGTCCCATAAACTGCTAATGTACTATGTATCCTATCTAAGCGTTTTAGTACTCTGTGTTTAGCGACATTTCTAGCTCGTTTAGCTTTTATATGTCGAGGTTTGACCTTTCTGTCAAATACATTTGTGTAAGCTATTAGCATTGATTGTAAAAAATTAACATAGAAAATGAGCCACCATGTTAAAACAGCAGTTGAGAGGTAAGGGCATAAAATAGAGAAAAGGAAGAGAGCAACGTGGAGAACTGTGTAAGAAAGAAATGATAGATGCCTTAAGGATAAACGTACAACCATTTTTTGTTTCAAATGTAGATTTTCTGCAGTTGTCAAAATCCTTTTGTAAATTGTCTTTTGATATTAATGTAGACTCTATTACTGATTTCATACACTCCCTACAAGTTTAAAGTGAGGGAGGAGGAATTCTTTTGGCTTTACATACTGAACCTTCTTGGTGCAGTTTTATATCATCTTTTTCAGAAAATTATTGACTTATAGAAGTTCATTTTTGTTAATGTTGGGTTTGGTGTTGTGACATTTTGCCCAACATATCGTTTTCAGTACTAAGTTAAAATTCAGAAATGTTGGAACAAATGTCACGACATTCGGACCAACATTCCGTAAACAGTTTTGCCTTACTTCACGGACTGAAGCAAATCTCGTGGGATTTTTACAACGATGTAAAAGTGACTTGGGAAGGTGTTTAGGAGCTGATGAAACACGTGGGAAGAACAAGTCAAAGTTGTTGCTAAGCTTGGGGAACAAGTCCGAGAAGTTGAGGATTTTGCTCCATGTTCTTCTCCAACAAATCATATCGGCTGCCCATCTTTCCCTCAACCTCCACAACCAATCGATGAGCTTTTCAATGAAGACTCTCTACTATAAATAGAGAGGCAAGAAGAGTGAATCAATATCCATAAAAAGATTGCAAAAAAAATTAAGAGAGCTCTCGAGAATTCATATAAAAAAACTGGATCACAAGTGTTGTCTGAGCGTGTCGACAACATTCTGTCAAACATTATAATTGCTGCTTAGATTCTAGATTTGTTCTTCATTGAAGCAATTATAATGATATGTTGTCTATGTCTATGTCTATGTATATAGATTTTTCAGGCAGAAGTCATCTGCGACTTCAACTTTTTAATTCCTTTTGTATTATCTTGTAATATTGTAAAAGAAGGAATTTATTTAATTGTATATAAATATATACAATACTTTCGGTCACTGACCGTCATAGGTTATAAAATCAATATAACCTATGTAAATATTAAACTTTTGTCTTCTTTATTATTTCCGCTGCAATTTACTCTTCAAAGGTTTTTCTGTTTTATCAAAGTGTTGTCACTTGTGTCAGACAACATTATTGCCGACATTTACAAACTGCATTGGCTTTCGATTTATTTTTACTTTCAGTTTGTATTTTATTGTTCCATAGCATACCCCCGGGACCTAACAAGTGGTATCAGAGCCAACACTTAACACAATAAGTGTTTGGTCTTATCATTTGAAGCAATGGATTCGGCTAATCCAAATATTGGTAGACTTCCCATTTTAGATGGTACAAACTATGCCTATTGGAAGATTCGCCTACGTTCTCACATCAAATCAATTGATTTTAGGGCATGGAGATCTATAATCAATGGGTATGTTATTCCAATGTTGCTACCGGATGAGGAAGGTGACATTCTTGTTAAACCTGAATCCGAATGGACGGCGGAAGAAACCAATAACGCTAGTTTTAACGAAAAGACCCTAAATGCAATTTTTGGATGGGTTGATCTTTACATGTTCAAACTCATTCAAAACTTCCCTACAGCTAAAGATGCATGTGATACTTTGCAAATTCATTGTGAAGGTAGCTCAAGTGTTCGTCGTACAAAGTTATGCATCCTCATGAGCAGATATGAACGTTTAAGTATGGAAGAAGCGGATGACATTAAGTCCTATTTTGAAAAGTTGATTGACATATCTAATGAATGTCAAGTGCTTGGTGAACCATTAACCAACACTCAACTTGTTGAAAAGGCTCTCCGATCTCTTCCTGAAAAGTTCAATTTAAAGATTTGTGCCATTAAAGAAGCTCACAATCTTGCTACTATGGACCTTCATACCTTAATGAGCATTCTCAAAACCTATGAGATGAACATTGAGAATAAAAGGGAACTATATAAGAGCAAGAATGTGGCACTTCAAGTCCAATCCTCGGAAAAACAAATTAATGAAGAGGATGAAGATCTTGAAGAATTTGGTGAAGGTGATAATGTTGCCTTCTCACTCGAAAATACAATTCGATGGTGAGAAAGTTCAACAATGAAAGGAATCAATCCAAATCTAAACAACATCAAAGTCAAGGTTTCAATCAAAAGCCCACAAAGTTCATTCCAAGTACTAAAAAAGGTAGTCTACTAAGAAGAGTTAATTCAGATCGTACCAAATTTGATTCCAAACAACTAGAGTCTGTGCAATGTCATGCATGCTCAGGTTGGGGTCATTATGCTAATGAATGTGCAAACACTCTAAGGAAATTTGGTAAGAATTTGTGGGTCTCACTTAGTGATGATGAAGGAGAAGGCGAAGGAGATCAAGAAGTTGAATCACAAGCAATGCTGGCCACTGTTTACGAACAGTCACTGTCAAATAATAAAGATGTCGTCTGTAATGTTGCCCCAGATTTCACGACATTTCAGGCAACATTTGCATCTCCAGCAACATCCGAAAGGTACATATTCTTTAACTATCCTGATATTAATTGATTTAGTGGTTTTATTTCTAGTGGTGAGGCTGAGTGTTTGAATCAAGTTGAATGCAACGATGAAATAGTTAAGGAATTACAAAATATTTGTCAAGCCTTAATCGTTGAATCCAAGCAACCTTAATCAAAGGCTAAATCTTTAACTCGTGAGAATGTAGATCTAAAAGGCACAATAGCCCGATTAGAGGTTGCACTTACCAAAAAAGATATAGAATTTGGTAAGATACGTGCAAAACTGGATGTAGCCGAAGAAACCTTCCGTAAGTTCAACTCAGGGACTTCTAAATTGGATGAAATATTTAGTTTTAGTAAACCGTCACATACAGGTATTGGGTACCAAAACTCTTTTGAAACTACAGGCTCTAGTGTATTTGACAAAAATGAGAAAATATGTTTTGTAAAAGAAAAATGAATGAAAGATAAGTTCTCATATATGTCAAAGAATAAGAAGTTTGTGTGTCATCATTGTAACTCCCCTGGACACTTAAAACCTTACTGTTTCAAACTTCATAATTCAGTGAGTGAAATGTTGCCTAAAAGACTGTCCAACATCTCGGACAACATTCAAAGCAACATTTCAGAACTAAAAGGTAAAAAATGTCTTAAAAGAGTTTGGGTTCTCAAAATGAATGTAACTTGTAATGTTGCGATAACTGCTTTAAGAACTAACATTTCAGGTTCTTGGTACTTTGATACTGGATGTTCTCACCACATGACAGGTACAAAGTAGTTTCTAAAGAAATATGAGTCATTCAATGGAGGTAACGTAACTTATAGAGGTGGCAGTAAAAGCAAAATAATTGGAAGAGAAATCTTGGATGTTCCTGAATTTCCAGATTTAAGAAATGTTTTACATGTTGAGGGTTTAATGGAAAAGTTGATTAGTATTAGTCAACTGTGTGATGACAATCTTAAGGTAAAATTCAATAAGAATGCCTGTAAAGTTACAAATGAAGCTTATGAATGTGTTATGTCAGGTACAAGAACATGTGATAATTGCTATCTTATTGCGAGATAAGAAACTTGCAATAATGTCAAGCTCGACGACACAACACTATGGCACAAAAAGTTGGGACATGCAAACTACTGCAATCTGGAAAAGTTGGTCTCATATGAAGCGGTTAGAGGCTTACCCAATCTTAGCCATAAAGGTAAAACAGTCTGTGAAGATTGTCTAAAAGGTAAGCAGACTCGTGTTTCCCATAATGTTAGTCAAAATGACGAACAACATTCAGGTACGTCTCATTGTTTTCAATTATTGCACATGGATCTTATGGGTCCATTTTAGGTAGATAGTTTAGGAGGCATGAGGTATTCCTATGTGATAGTAGATGATTTTTCTAGATATTCATGGATATATTTTTTGAAAGAAAAATCACAAACTTTTGACATGTTTAAAATTTTGCACTCTAGAATTAGGAACTTGTTCTATTCTCATATTTTTCGGATTAGATCCGATCATGGAAAAGAATTTGAAAATAGCCACTTCACAAAATTTTGTGAGAAAAAGGAAATTTTTGATGAGTTTTCAGCCCCCAAAACCCCTCAACAGAATAGGGTGGCTGAAAGGAAGAATAGAACATTCCAAGAAATGGCTAGAGTTATGCTTAGTTCTAAAAAATTATCAAAACATTTTTGGGCTGAAACCTTAAATACTGCTTGTCACATCACTAATAGAGTCTATCTAAGGCTTGGAACAAAGATGACACCCTATGAGCTAATTAACGGAAAGAAACCTAACTTGCGTTACTTTCATGTGTTTGGGTGTATTTGTTACATTTTAAATGATACAAATCATTTGGCAAAGTTTGACTCTAAGAGTGATAAAGGAATTTTTGTTGGCTATTCACAAAATAGTAATGCTTATCGAGTGTACAATCTGAGGACCAAAATTGTACAAGAATCTGTAAATGTCATTTTTGATGATTTTTCTGATCTTACAGGAAATACAACAGAAAATAACATTCTTGTTTATTGAAAATGTGCAGATCAATAAGAACCAGATGTTGCCCCAAATGTTACCACATCAGAAGAAACATTTGAACCAGAACCAGAGATCACAGAAGGTGCGAATGAGGAGTCTAATGCTGAATTGCTAGATCAAGTTAGAAGGGACCCCTCATCGAGGATTAGGAAGAATCATCCAACAGGTCAGGTGATAGGGGAGTTTTTGAGGGAATTAGAACAAGAGGGAAAGAACCACTCCATTACAAAGACATGGTTAGGTATGTGTGTATGTCTACCATATACCAAAAGGTTAGTCTTTCTTGTTTCATATATACTTTATAACCAAAAAATGTTTTAGAAGCACTTAAAGATGATTTTTGGATTCAAGCAATGCAAGAAGAACTTGAACAATTTTCTCGAAATGATGTCTGGGACTTGGTTCCACGTCCAAATAATACAAATGTTATTGGAACTAAGTGGATTTTCAAGAATAAATCAGATGAATCAGGAACTGTTGTTAGAAACAAAGCTCGTCAAGTTGCTCAAGGATATACTCAGGTTGAAGGAATCGATTATCACGAAACCTTTGCACCTGTGGCTAGAATGAATCAATCAGACTGCTTCTTGCCATTGCCTATTTTCTAAAAATCACTTAACACCAAATGGATGTAAAAGGAGCATTCTTAAATGGTTTTCTACATAAGGAAGTTTATGTTGAACAACCAAAAGGATTTGAAGATCCTCACCATCCACACTATATATACAAACTCAAAAAAGGCTTTGTATGGGTTAAAACAAGCTCCTCGTGCATGGTATGGTCGTCTAACTAACTTCCTCCTTCAATTTGTTTTTAATCGTGGTGAAGCTGATCGTACTTTATTCATTAAATATCACGGTGTAGATATTAATATTTCTCAAATCTATGTAGATGACATAGTCTTTGGTTCGACCTCACAGTCCTACCTAAAGACATTTGTTGAAGTAATGTCATCGACATTTGAGATGAGCATGATTGGGGAACTAACTTTTTTCTTAGGCTTGTAGATTAAGCAAACTGAAGATGGAATCTTCATCTCCCAAAGCAAATATGCCAAGAATCTAGTTCAGAGATTTGGATTGGAGAATGCTAAATAGATGAAAACTCCAATGGGATCATCGCAGAAGATATGTAAGGATAATGTTGGTGAAAATATCGACCCAACATTGTATCGATCCATGATAGGTAGCCTTCTATATCTCACTACTAGTCGTCCTGATATAATGTTTAGTGTTTGCATTTGTGATCGATTTCAAGCCTGTCCCAAAATTTCCCACTTAAATGTTGTGAAACGTATCATTAGATATGTTGCCGGCACATGTGAATTGGAAATTTGGTATTCCAAAGACACTAATCCTAATTTAATAGGTATAGTGACTCGGATTAGGCTGGTGATGTGGATGATAGAAAGAGTACAAGTAGAGGATGTTTTTCCCTTGTCAATAACCTGGTTTCTTGGTATAGTCGTAAACAAAATTGTGTCTCACTTTCAACTGCTGAATCTGAATATGTAGCAGCTGGAAGTTGTTGTTCTTAGTTAATATGGCTAAGACACATGTTAGACGACTATGGTTTTTCAAGTAAGATTTTGATTTTGTATTGTGATAATTTGAGTCCTATAAATATTTCCAAAAATCCAGTTCAGCACTCACGTACAAAACATATTGACATTAGACATCACTTTTTAAGAGATTTGGTTAAAAAAATAGCTAGTTTAAATTGAACATGTTGACACTCTTCATCAACTAGCTGATATTTTTACAAAAGCTTTGGACCATGAGAGATTTTCTAGTTTGAAGAAATCTCTTAGTCTTTGTAATCTCTAAAAAAGCATTTTTGGTGAATGTCGACTGAAATGTCTCTAACATTTTGGGTGACATTTACCTATGTAATATCAAAATCTGATTATTGTTACTGTATAGTGCATTATTTTTTGGTCACACAAGCATGATCCTTCAATAAGAACATGACATCAAAGTGATAATGTTCTCTGCGATAATATTAGATATCATAAAAGGGGAGTATCAAAATAAGGCAAAGCCTTTACAATTTTTTGGCAACTGTGCAAAATAGGCCAAGCCCTGGAAATGATACCGTTCCTATTCTATAGGAGTATCAAGTGCTTCAAAAGGATGTTTGAGAATATTAAATAAGCATTTTTAATTTTTTACACAAAAATCTTTTATATGTGTTTTATGATTAGAGCAATGACACGATGGGAAAATGTTACATCGGTCCAGTGGTTAAACTCATAAATATACATATAAAATGTGTCTTGATTTGTTGCCAAAATGAAAAGTTCTTGCGGGATTATAATGCAGGCGTTGTCCAAAATGTTGCCAACATTGATGTTGACATTTTCAGATAATGATATTTGTTGGGATGTTGATCGTAACTGACTCCAGTAAATTAGTTTTTCTTCCCTATTTTTATGCCATGTTTTTAATTGGAATTCAAACTCTAAAAGGATAATATTAGATTCCAAATAGATGTAACTTTTTTTATCCCAAAATCTTAGGTGCAACTTATTGAATAAATATCAAACACCTAAAATTAAGGAATTTTAAAGCTTGCCAAAGAGTATAAATATCCATTTAATTTATTTTCTTCTTTTTAACATTTTTTTCTGAATAAAAAAAAAATAGGAAAAGATCACATCACCTTAGTTTAATCCCTACCAAACCAATGGATTCCTCACTTTGTTCTTCATCCAAAAACCCCAAAAACCCTAAACCATCTCCTCCAAACTCTCCAATGGAAACCTCACGGATGTCAACCCCAATGTTAGCTAACACCACCAACACACCCATGAGTACCAGTCCACCACTCTGTACAACCATTATTCTTAGTGGAGATCAAGTACCATTAGAAATCAGCTATCCAGGGGATGATAATAACCTCATTGATGTTGATGCCACTTCAGATTACTCCACACTAGGCAAGAGGACCAGTTCTTCCTTATTTTCTACTCGAAGGTCATATAGGGTATTTGAGAGAACTGTTCAACAGGAACCAGTCACCAAGAAATCGAGATTTGAAACTGAGGTTCCTGCTTGCTCTAGCAGTGAGACAGAGGACATGAACTTTGAACTATCATCTGAAGACATCGAAGGAGAACTTGAAGAATCTGTTGCTCCTGAAGAGCCTGTTGATGTGCCACTAGAAACTGCTGCTGAATAGCATGATATGCCACAAGAAAGGGAAATTCCTTACGAGAATCCATTGAAACAATTCCTTCCGAAAAGAGTTCCCAAATTTACAAGATCAAGTGTTGTCCCGGATGTTGCCCCAAATGTCACAACATCTCAAGCAACATTTCAGCCAACATCAGAAGAGGCACAATCTCCTACTTCCTCCAGCAAAACAGAATAAGATTCTGACCTTGAGGTATCTATCTACTCAGACAACTTCTATACTAAAACTATTTTTGAAAATTGGAACTGGTACAAAAATAGAATCATCATGTCTGAAAGAATATTAGACATTGCCTCTTGCTCAGAATATGGCTTGGTCGAGTTCTTAAAAGAAAGACAACTCCTAGGATCTGTTACTAACAAAGGACCATATGTTGATAAAATATTTAGGTTATTTTATGTTAATTTGGAGTTTGTGATAGAAGATACCAACTCAAAAAAATTTGGGAAGGTATATCTCTGTAACGGAATGTATTTTTTCACACGACTGTAATAAACCAATGTATGGGACTAAGCGCTGAGGAAAATGATAGAGAAACAGACCCTGCAGTGGATAATAGAGATGAAGTAATTGAGTACCTCACATGAGGTATAATGCATAAGTGGATCTCGAGATGTCCTGCCTCTAAGTTAACAGCCTTGTTTGCCACTCTTCACAAAATTGCTACACACAATTGGCTCCCTTCAATGAATGAATCAGTTGTAACTACAGAATAAGCCACACTGTTGTACAAAATTGGTAAAGGATTGAGAGTTGATCTAGGCAAAATAATATTTCATCAAGTTGTCAACTTGGCATAAAAAGAATCAACCTCAATACTACCATTTCCCTCTTTAATATACAAAGTTTTAACTACCCAAGGATTTCAGCCTAAGAAAGAGGATATTAGGGAAGAATCCAGATTTGTACACAGTCAATAAAGCAATATTGAAAAGTAAAGACAGAGTCATTGATTTACCCTGAAAATTGGAAGGAAGTAGTATAGATGTTGGCAGAAATGTTACCAACATTTCTGGTAACACTGGTCTAGGACAGTCTTCAATGTCCACTGAATGGCTTGTGAGTAAAATTGCAAAGATCAACCACAAAATATTTGAGGTTGATGCTATGAGGAATGCTCTGATTCAAGCCAAAGACCACTTCATGTTGTTGTTTTCTTCACAAAAAGGGGGAGAAAATGATGCTGGTGAAGCTGAGGGAAACAGAGAAAGTACTGATGTAGGGAGAGCTGAGGAAGAAGGTTAGTAGATGTTGTCATGCAAAAGTAGAAAGCAGCTGAAAGCTACTACTAATGCATAACAACCAAGGGAGGAGCTGCTGCTAGTGCTTATGAATGGTTGATGATTGGTGACTGAATTGATTTTTAGTCGATTGAAAATTTGGGATGTAATTGGCAATTTTTTTCCCTCTTGGATGATGATTTTTGAATGCTTAACTTTCTTATTTCTTCTAATCCTATAAGTTATGTATATATCTATGCTTGTGCTAATATTGTATGTTATATAATGGTATATATTGGTATACATATGTTGTGTTGTATGCCATCACAGGTTAAGGGAGAGCATTATTGTAATCATAGATGTTGGGACAACATCTATGACATTGCCGTAAGTTACTCTCACATATTAGAATAGGTTTTGTGAAAAAAGGCAAAAAGGGGGAGAATGTTAATGTTGGGTTTGGTGTTGTGACATTTTTGCCCAACATATCATTTTCAGTACTAAGTTAAAATTCAGAAATATTGGAACAAATGTCACGACATTCAGACCAACATTCTATAAACAGTTTTCCCTTACATCACGGACTGAAGCAAATCTCGTGGGATTTTTACCACGATGTAAAAGTGATTTGGCAAGGTGTTTAGGAGCTGATGAAACATGTGGGAAGAACAAGTCAAAGTTGTTGCTAAGCTTGGGGAACAAGTCCAAGAAGTTGAGGATTTTGCTCCATGATCTTCTCCAACAAATCATATCAGCTGCCCATCTTTCCCTCAACCTCCACAACCAATCGATGAGCTTTTCAATGAAGACTCTCTACTATAAATAGAGAGGCAAGAAGAGTGAATCAATATCCATAAAAAGATTGCAAAAAAAATTAAGAGAGCTCTCGAGAATTCATATAAAAAAACTGGATCACAAGTGTTGTCTGAGCGTGTCGACAACATTCTGTCAAACATTATAATTGCTGCTTAGATTCTAGATTTGTTCTTCATTGAAGCAATTATAATGAGATATTGTCTATGTCTATTTAGATAGATTTTTCAGGCAGAAGTCATCTGCGACTTCAACTTTTTAATTCCTTTTGTATTATCTTGTAATATTGTAAAAGAATGAATTTATTTAATTGTATATAAATATATACAATACTTTCGGTCACTGACCGTCATAGGTTATAAAATCAATATAACCTATGTAAATATTAAACCTTTGTGTTCTTTATTAATTCCGCTGCTATTTACTCTTCAAAGGTTTTTCTGTTTTATCAAAGTGTTGTCACTTGTGCCAGACAACATTATTGTCGACATTTACAAACTGCATTGACTTTCAATTTGTTTTTACTTTCAGCTTGTATTTTATTATTCCATACATACCCCCGGGACCTAACAATTTTGATATCTTTACTGTGGGAGATTCTTCAAATGGTGGGCTTGTTCAAGAAATGACACATAATGCAAATGGTCGTGATTTAAGAAGCTTCTAGTTTCTCTTAATATGGGTCTTTACCATCACTCACCATAAATGTCGCTAAAGGCTTTATCGACTTTGGATCTAATGTCATTTAATTAATTGCGGTAAAAGTGTTTGCGGCAATAATTATTGTCGCTAAAAGGAAAATTAATTACCACTAAAAGCCTCTTTTGGTGTAGTGACTAATAATGTAAATAAATTTATGCTATCGTTGTATTTAAACTTATCGTAGCAGATTATTTTTTAGGTTTTGAATATGGGTTGGGATCCCCTCCAGTACTCAAGCATGCAGTACTTCTCAATGCACCTTTTGATTTAAGCCACGTGTGCACTAAAATTTTGAAGGCTCGATAAAAGTCACGTACAAACCTTCTCCTGCACATGCCATCTTTACATCCTTTATATGTTTCATAATCCGATCTAATTACAAATCCCATCAGAAAACTTGTCCTTCAGCTGTGATAAGTTTTTTTCTTAACCCAGCAAAATCAATGTTTTCACTCTAGAAAAAAAGTTGATCAATTAGCATATAATTTTCTGTGAACTCTAGCTACTTTCATATTGATAGAATATATGAAAATAATTCTTCTATATCTGTTTTATTCAATCTAAATCTTCTAGATTAGGTTAGCATATATTTTATTGTAATTAGTCAATATCTTCCCTAATTTCTAGCCTTAGGTTATGCATGTAACTAATGTATATATTCCAAGCAATATCAATGAAAGGACTTACCAGATTGAATTCCTTTATGGTATCAGACTAGGTCACCTCTTCTTCTTCCCTTGTTTTTAACCTAGCCGCAATCCTCTCTTCCGCTACAACTCCTCCCCGATCACCGTCTACCATGACCGATCAACCAAAATTTCATCCGGCATTGGCCATAACCAGCGTCAAATCCATTATTCCAATTACGTTGGACAATGATTCCAACCAATATCACTCTTGGGCAGCCCTTTCAAAGTTTAGGCAAGAGTCTACAATGTTTTTTATCATATCATCCCCTCTAGGGATGAGAAAGCTAAGAAGGAGACTGATACCGCGAAGGCCGCTGACCCTTTTGGCATCGTCTTGACTTTGTCGTGTTGCAATGGATGTATGCAACAGTATCACAAGATATTCTCCACTCAATTCTTCTGAACGATGACTCGGCCGAGAAGCCGAGAAGGCTTGGAAAAGAATTTCCGCCATTTTCCAAGACAATAAACATTCCCGGGCCGTTCATCTTGAAAACCAGTTTACTACTAACTTGGAAGACTTTCCAACCACCGCGGCGTATTGCAATCGTCTCAAGCTCCTCGTCGATCAATTGGCCAATGTCGATGCCCCTGTCTCTAACACTTGTTTGGTATTGAAAATGATTGCAGGTTTAACGGAGGGATATGCTGGATTTGTAACTCATATTCAACAACATGACCCCTTGCCTAGCTTTGAAACTGCAAAATCAAAATTGGATTTAGAGGAATCGACAATCCTCCAATGCGCAACCCGTGAATCGGGTTCGGCTGCTCTTGTTGTAAATTTCCCCAATTTCGTTAACGATTACCAAAACCCCTCTCACGGTAATTACAACAATAGCAATCGAAACAATAACAATAATAATCATGGACACAAGGGAAACAACAAGAAAAACAATTAAAACTCCGACGGAGGTGGTCGAAACTCTGGCAAAGGCAACCGCGGTGGAGGCGTTGGCTCGGCCGGGCAAAACACCAAAGCGATGGCGGCCGTAGTGGCAAGCGACAGAATGGCAGCCAAACCCTTGGCCACAGTGGTATCCTTGGTCGATGCCTCCATGCTCTTACCCAACTTATAATTGGGCCAGGCCCAATTATAATCCACGACCGCAGCAGCAGCCCAACATCTTTGGGCCAAGGCCTCAACAACAAGCTTTTAACGCAACCGGTCCAAGCCCAACAGATATTGAATCGGCTTTGCTCAACCCGATCCATTTTTGTGTATGGACACCGGGGCGACATCTCTCATGACATCCGCGCAAGGTAATCTCTCGTCTTATTTTAATTCGAGCAAAAATCATGGTATAATTATTGGAAATGGCTATTCTATTCTGATTCGTGGTTTTGGTAGTGCAAAATTAATACCTCCTCACCCTCCATTAATGTTAAAAGATGTCCTTCACACCCTAATTTAATTAAGAACTTAGTTTCAGTTCGAAAGTTTACTACTGATAACCAAGTTTCTGTTGAATTTGATCCCTTTGGGTTTTCTGTGAAGGATTTTCAGACGGGGATGGCACTAATGAGATGTAATAGTCAGGGCGAGCTATATCCCATCACCACCACCACCACCACCACAAATCAAGTCGTTTCTCTATTCACTTTTGCAGCTTTATCATCTTCCATTTGGCATGACCCTTTAGGTCACCCGGGAGCACCACCTGTGTTAGACTTCCTTAGGCGAAATAATTTGATAGAATGTACTAAAATAAGAAACTCTAGTTTTTGTCTTTCATGTCCTCTTGGTAAACATGTTAAATTGCCATTTGTTGATTCTCATAACTCTACTTCTATGCCTTTGATATTTTGCATAGTGATTTGTGGACATGTCATGTTTTTAGTTCTTCGGGTCACAAATTTTATGTTCTATACTTGGATAATTTTTTGAATTTTTATGGACTTTTCCCATCTCCAAAAAAATCTCAAGTATATTCAACCTTTATCACTTTTCGAGCCTACATTAAACTAAATTCGAACGGGAGTTAAAAAAATATCCAATGTGATAATGGTAGAGAATATGATAATGGTCCCTTTTTGAGTCTTTGTAAAGCAAAAGGAATTTCTTTTCATTTTTCCTGTCCTCGTACTTCTTCCCAAAATGGAAAATTCGAAAGAAAAATCCAGTCTATGAACAACATCATTCGAACTTTGATGGCTCATGCTCCACTCCCTCCTTCATTTTGGCACCATGAATTACAAATGACAACATATCTCCTTAACATCTTACCAAGTAAAACTCTCGCCTATCAATCTCCTCTAAATATTTTGTTCCAAAAAGACCCATCCTTGGACACCACTTACGTGTTTTCGATTGCTTATGTTATCCCCTCTTCCCTGCCACTACGATAAATAAGCTTCAACCCCGTTCCACACCTTGTGTATTTTTGGGCTATCCATCAAATCATTACAGTTACAAATACTGTGTTTTGTCTTCAAATAAAATTATCATTAGTCGCCACATTTTATTTGATGAAACCCAATTCCTATTTTCAAAGCTGCATAACCCCATTTCCCCAACATATGATTTTCTAGATGACGGGTTTTCACCTTATTTGATTCACCACATTCAAAATAAGCCAACACATCTCCAAAATGAGTCGGCCCAAACACCACAGCCTACATCTCCGCTGCCACCCTCAAATTTAGCTCACCAGTGCGGCTCCACCGGATCGCCCGATCCATCCCAGATTGCCTCTCAGTCCACTTCTCAGCCTACCGTCGAAGGCCCAGGCCCAATCCAGCATGTACAGTCTAGTTCATTTCCACCTATTTTCCATCCCACTTCAAGTTCAGACCACAAACCCATTACAAGAAGCCAACATGGTATTTTTAAATCAAAATACAAAATATCACCATAGCCTCCTCACTCATGCCACAAAATCACATTTACCACGTAACCCCGTGTCTGCACTCAAAGACCTAAATTGGAAAATGGCTATGGATGATGAATATAATGCTCTTGTTAAAAATAAGACGTGGGATTTAGTGCCCCGTCCGTCTGATGGTAATGTTATTCATTCTATGTGGATTTTCCGACATAAAGAAAAATCTGACGGTTCTTTTGAGAGGCATAAAGCCCGTCTTGTAGGTGATAGTGTAGGTCAACAGGTTGGCGTGAATTTTGGAGAAACTTTAAGCCCATTTGTCAAATCGGCAACCATTCGCACCGTGCTCAGTCTTGCTCTCTGTAAATCATGGTCAATTCATCAGTTGGATGTTAAGAATGCATTTTTACATGGTGAACTGACAGAAACAGTGTACATGCATCAGCCCTTGGGTTTTAAGGACCCGGAACATCCTAATCATGTATGTCTTCTGAAGAAATTGGTATATGGGCTCAAGCAAGCTCCCAGAGCCCGGTACAAACGGTTTGCTGATTATATTTCTTCAATTGGGTTCTCTCACAGCAAGTCTGATAACTCTCTCTTCATCTACCAAAAAGGCAATGATATGGCTTACATTCTTCTATATGTGGATGATATCATCCTCACTGCTTCTTCTGATATTCTTTGCAAGTCTATCATGACACTTCTCAGCTCTGAATTTGCCATGAAATACTTGGGTTTTCTAAGTTACTTCCAGGGTATCGCAGTCACTTGTCATGCAGGAGGTCTATTTTTAGCCCAGAAAAATTATGTAGAAGAAATTATTGAACGTTCTGGCATGTCTTCGTGTAAGTCTTGTCCCACTCCGGTTGATACCAAACCGAAGCTCAGTGCTAAGTCAAGCACTCTTTATGAGGATCTTTCTCACTACTGCAGCCTTGCAAGAGCTCTACAATATCTCACATTCACGAGACCTGACATTTCATAAGTGGTACAACAGATCTTCTTATTTATGCATAATTTGATGGATGAACACATGCATGCTCTCCGGCGCATCCTGCGCTACATTCAGGGTACACTTCATCACGGACTACATATTTATCCCTCCTCAATAACTTCTCTGATTTCCTACACAAATGCAGATTAGGGTGGGTGCCCAGATACCAGGAGGTCCACTTCTGATTATTGTGTCTTTCTTGGTGATAACTTGCTCTCTTGGTCGTCTAAACGCCAGCCCACATTATCTCGCTCCAGCGCTGAAGCTGAGTACCGAGGTGTTACCAATGTGGTTTCTGAGTCATGATGGTTACACAACCTTCTTCTGGAACTATATTGTCCTATCCATAAGGCTAGATTAGTTTACTGTGATAATGTTAGTGCCATATACCTCTCTGGAAATCCAGTTCAACATCAACTCATTAAACACATCGAAATGGATATTCATTTTGTTCGTGAAAAAGTTGCTCGTGGACAAGTACGAGTCCTACATGTCCCCTCGCGCTATCAGATAGCAGATATTTTCACAAAAAGGACTTCTTTTGGTGCTATTTCAAGATTTCAGGATAGTCTCAACGTACGAGAACCTCTCGTTTCGACTCCGGGGTTGTGATAGAATATATGAAAATGATTCTTGTATATCTGTTTTATTCAATGTAAATCTTCTATATTAGGTTAGCATATATTCTGTTGTAATTAGTCAATATCTTCCCTAATTTCTATCCTTACATTATGCATGTAACTAATGTATATATTGCAAGCAATATCAATAAAAGGACTCCCCGATTTGAATTCCTTTACATATGTTTAGTGAAATTTATCAAAACAGTGAATTTGCATAAGATCCATCTAAATATGTAGAAATCGATGCGCTATAACCTTTACAGCTTTACTTTGTTATCGTTCTGATTATAGAGAAGATGGGAAGTGCAGGAGAAGGTGGCTTAAATCAAAAGGTGCATTGACAAGTACTGGAGGGGATCCCAACCCCTTCAATATATTCCTCCACATTTTGAACAGACACGATAATTCCTTTATATAATATTTTTTATTTTGCATAAAGATCTTTTCTTTCTACAATTAAAATACAAAAATAACTCTTATTTTATTAATATATCCCGTCGTATTCAAAAGAATATAAGACCATTAGATATAATTTTGCCATGATCTCTGTAATAAAAATCAGATATTTATCTAAATAAAAAACATACAAAATCTACGAGGCACCTTTTTTTTTAGCATAATTGAGGTCCAACAACATTTTTTATATATAATTTTAACCTTTTGTTTTTGCGTTTATAAAGTTTTTAGTTAGAAATGCAAAAACAAAAAAAAATCCTAAATTTATCAAAAATGTTGAAGCCAGTGGAATCAAGGTCTCCCTAAGTATAAATGCTGGCATGAGATCTGAAATATGTATTTTGTTTTCCTGGGATAGGCTCATCACTTTGGGTGAAATCAGCCTATGCATCCTGAACCATCAAAATTAGCCAAAAGGTGACATTTTCCTTTTTGATAGTTGTAATTTTTGAAGGGAGCCTTGGAGTAACTGGTAAAGTCGTTGTCATTTGACCAAAAGGTCATTTGTTCAAGCCGTAGAAACAATCTCTTGCAGAAATATAAGATAAGGCTGCGTACAATAGCGGAGTTTAGTGCACCGGGCTGTCCTTTATAGTTGCAATTTTTGTTGAACCTCATCTTTAGCTAAAAATTTATGTTGACAATGCAAAAAAAAAAGTTTAAAATATCAAAAAATTCTTATGGGACCGTATGTATGCTTTAAAAAGGGGTGCTGCAGATTTTGAACTCCATGTTTTTAGATAAATATTTTTTTATTATACAGAGATCATGTCAAAATAATATCAAATGATCTTATATTCCTCTGGACACAAAGAGATATAACAATAAAATAAAATTTATTTTCGTATTTTAGTTCTAGAAAAAACAATAAAAGAAAAGTTATTTTCGTATTTTTGTTCTAGAAAAAACAATAAAAGAAAAGTTATTTTCGTATTTTTGTTCTAGAAAAAAAGGAAATTTACGCAAAAAAAGAAAAGAAAGAAAAGTGTCATCTGAAAATAGTATTGTATAAGGAGGTTATCGTTCCCATTTAACTTAAAGGTTAAGGGGGTAAAGTGGGATTTACACAGTTACTTAATATTTTTTAGGTGATCGGATTGTAAAATTATTTTTACAATGTCAATGTATAAAAGTTAAACTCAAAATCTGAACCAGCTTTTGTGTCATAACAGGAATGTTGTATTTGTTTAGCCAAGTATGGAGATAGGGAAGAGATCAGACAGTTGCCTTGTTCTCATATATTTCATCTCATATGTGTTGATCAATGGCTCAGAATTATATCTTGCTGTCCTCTCTGCAAACAAGAACTAGAGAGGTAAAGATGCAAAGAAAGCTCCTGAGGCTCGATACATCATGTATTTTAATATCTGCATATTTTTAACGGCCTTTTCTTTTCTTTTACCCCCTTTAATTTTGCTTAATTTGTGTAGTACAATTTTAAACAAAGAGTGAGTCAAGATAAATTGTATGGAGCACATATAGTTACCTGTTATTTATCTATCCCCAATTCCTCATCATGCAAACAGAACACGAAAGCTAAAATTAGAGGCTTCCTAGTGTAGACATTGTTAGAAATTGGATGAAGAAAATAGGAAGAAAAGGCTTGAGGAGTGATATTATCAATGTCTTAAAAGAGTGATTGTCTTTCTATGGGGTTAGCAGACAATGCTCCTTTGGGATATAACAAGTCTATTATCAGTTGAATTAAAAGTGACAGATATGGAGTAATTACATCTCTATTTATAGAAAAGAGAAGTAGTTGTTATAGACACTTGTTCGGAAAGGTTGTGTCCTTTTGCAGAACAAATACGTCCCAAAATATTTCACTAGTGGTACTTATTTCAGTAATGATACCCAAAACTTATTGTAAAGAATGGATCTTGGGCGTAACTCAACCTCAAAAGCTAGCTCAAAGGGAGGAGGATTGCCCAAGCCATATAAGGAGACCAATTACTCATCTCATATCCAATGTGGGACTCTTAACACTCCCCCGCACGCTCAAGCCTCGTCAACTGGAGCGTGGACAATATAATATGGGGGCCCAACATCGGTGAACAAAAAATTGGGATAAGCCTGGCTTTGATACCATGTAAAGAATGGATCTTGGGCCTAACTCAACCCCAAAAGCTAGCTCAAAGGGAGGAGGATTGTCCAAGCCATATAAGGAGACCAATTACCCATGGTATCAAAGTCAGGCTCATTCCAATTCTTTATTCACCGATGTTGGGCCCCAAAATTATACTATCCACACTCTAGTTCACAAGGCCTGGGCGTGCGGGGGAGTGTTAAGAGTCTCACATCGGATATGGAATGGGAACATGGACTCCTTATATGGACTTGGACAATCCTTACCCTACAAGCTAGCTTTTTGGGTTGAGTTAGGCCCAAGATCCATTCTTTACACTTATTTCAACGGTAATATTTCACCAACCAATGGTACCCAAAACTTATTTCAAGGGTACCTATTTCACCTATGATACACAAACTACTTATTTAAATAACTACTCCAGTATTACAAACTATATAACAATCCCCCACTAGTTTGTAATATTACTCCTAATATCATACATAATAGAAAGTATCTCGTAGATTTGAGCTTTTTAGTAGTGTAAATATTTTAAAGTTTAAACGAAGTTATTGGTATTACTAAGAATTGAACCATAACTACCTTGTGCCTAAATTGAAAGTATCACACATCTAGCCACTTTAAGTCGGTGATTAGCTTAAGCTCTTAAAGGCCATGCGCTAATCCCAATTCATGAATACTTACAAGAGCAAACCTTAAGAACCCTTGTTAAAGCGGCACCACTCATGTATTCATATAGGTAGAAATATTATATGTCCATGTTACTCCAGACATTTGACATTTTCATTAAGAGCTCTTGTTCATCCTCTCCCTGTAACAGTAAGCACTTATTATCCTAGAACATGGTTTAAATATTTGATGCTATTTTTCATTTCTCAAAACGACATTAATAGATTGTTTTTACCCATTCAACCTTTATTGTTAGTTTTGCTAACTCAAGGTTGGGTTCCTTCTACTAATGTACTTATTGTTAAGGATTTTAACCCTATCCCACTAGATGTTGTTATAGTAGCATCTCTAGGAAGTGATTTTGTAAGCGGATCCGCTAGATTCTTTCAAGACTTAACATATATGATTCTCATGACACCATTTATAATCAATTCTTTCAAATAGGCATGCCGCAGACTAATATGTCTAGACATTTTATTGTATATCTTATTATGAGCAACAAATGTTGCCTCATTATTACAATATATGGGAATGACCGGCATCGGTTGTGACCACAATTTTATATCTAATAACATGTTTCTTAGCCATTCCTCTTCCTTTCCAGCAACTGTTAATGCTAAAAATTTTGATTCCATTGTAGAATGTGTAATACAAGTCTGTTTCTTTGATGCCCAACTTATAGCACCTCCATCTAATATAAAAATTCATTCTGATGTGAATTTTTTATCATCATCATTGGTTATCTAACTAGCATCAGAGAATCCTTCTAATATGCTAGGAAAATCATTATAACATAATCCAACATTCTTTATTTTCTTTAAATAATCAAACACTCTTAAAATAGCTTTCCAATGTTCAACACTTGATTTACTTGTATATCTTGAAAGTTTGCAAACTACATATACCATATCCAATCGTGTGCTATGTGATGCATATATAATACTTCCAATAGCACTAGTATATTCCAATTAAGCTATGACCCTTCCAAAATTTTCAGTCAATTTTATATTTGAATCAAAAAGAGTTTTATACTCTTTGATTCCCAAGTGACTAAATATCCTAATCACATTTTTTATGTAATGTGATTAATGTAAGGATATACCTTTGTCACTTTTATTGATCGAATTCCAATTATGGTTTCAACTTCATTAAGATCTTTCATTTTAAAGACTGAATTGAGATACCTTTTAGTATCATTAACTCCAAGCATATTTGTACAAAAAATCAATAAGTCATCCACATAAAGACTTATAATAACACTGCAATCTTTTGTAAATTTAGAATAAATGCATTTACCGACATTATTGTGTACAAATTCATATGATAAAATGACATCATCAAATTTCTCATGTCACTGTTTTGGATTTTGCTTTAACCCATAAAGAAATTTTACTAATTTGCAATTTTTATTCTCATATTCAGGAAGAACAAATCCCTCTGATTGTTCCATATATATTTCTTCATATACATCACCATTAAAAGTCATTTTCACATCCATTTGATGCACAAATAATCTAAATATAGATGCTAAATCCAAAAATACTCTTATAGATGTTATTCGTGCAACAATAGCATATGTATCAAAATAATCAATACCTTCCTTTTGTGTAAAATCTTTAGCAACCAACCTTGTCTTAAAGGTTTGTACACGACCATTGGTATCATATTTTCTTATAAATACCCATTTACAACCTATAGATTTAGAACCAATAGGAAGATATACTATTATCCAAGTGTTGTTGGATAATATAGATTCCATCTCATCATTTATTGCTTCTTTCCAAAAAGTTGCATCTCTAAAAGACATTGCTTTCTTAATTTTTTTTAGATCTTTTTCAGTATTTAATGAAATGGGTATACACTAATGTACTTTTCTCCTACTTCCTTCTACAAGAAATACAATTGTTTGTGAAGAAATAAAATTCGAGTCTAACTATTTTTCTTTTCTCATTCGTTCTGAGGTTCAACTTCAGGTTAAGTATCATCTACTCTTTTCTTATTTATTATTTCAAATTTACTTTCAGTAGGAGTATTTGTGCTTTGCTCTTTTGTGAAATTCTCACTAGAAATTATATAGAAATTTATTTTCTAAGAATTCCAATTGCACCGATTCTGCAATAACATTTGTCTGCAAATTCAAAAGTCTCTATGCTTTTGAGTTTTGTGCATAATAAACAAATATACTCTTAATACTTCCTGGACCTAACTTGGATCTTTGAGGGTCAGGAACCTTATAAAAGTCTAAGCACCCCCACACTTTCAAGTAATTTAAGTTAGGTTTTCTATCTTTTGATAACTCACATGGAGAGGTCTGAATTTTCCTAAACAGAACTCTGTTAAGAATATGACAAGCTATTAGTACAGCCTCTCCCCACAAATCTTGAGGTAATTGAGTATTTAAGAGCAAAGTGTTAGTCATATCTACCAACGTTTGATTTTTCCTTTCGGCCAAACTATTCTGTTGTGAAGTGTAGGGCGAAGTTTTCTGATGTATAATTTTATGAACTTCACAAAATTCATCAAACTTATTGGAGAAATGTTCTCCTCCCCTATCACTTCTTAACATTTTGATCTTTTAATCATTTTGACTTTCCACAATAGATTTAAATTCCTTGAATTTCTGAAAAGCTTCATCTTTTGTTTTGATAAAATACACATGACAATGTAATAAAATATATTTTTTCTCCTCTAGTTAATATTTCATTTAATTCACATATATCAGAATGTATAAGTTCAAGCAGTTGTGAATTTCTTTCAACACTAGAAAAAGATTTGTTTGTCATTTTTGCTTGAATGCAAATTTCACACTTATCTAATTGTTCATGATTGCATGCTAAGTACCCAATTCTTGACATAAATTTCATAGAATCAAATTTTAAATGTCCTATTCTAGCATGACATAACATAGAATTTGACTAAAAAATATAAGCAAAACTCTTAATATTATTAATACTCATCTTGAACAAACCACTATAATAGTATCATTTTCCAACATACATAGAATTCTTAGAAATAATAACACTATCAGATTCTATGACAATCATAAAGCCTTTCTTGGACAACAAACTTGCAGAAATTAATTTTTTTCTAATTTCAGGCACATGATAAATATTTAACAAAGTTAATTTTTGTCCAGATGTGAAATTTAATTCCACGCAGCCTTTGCCTTCAACTTTGTCTTCAGCATCATTGCCCATAAAAATACCTTCAGGAGTCTTGCATTCTTCATAAGTCTTGTATAATTTTTTGTTGTTGCAAACATGAATGATAGCGCCAGAATCTAGCCATCATTCTTCTGATTTTGAGGAATCAACAATGTTACTTTTATTACCATTTCAATTTGCAAATTTAATACCATAACAACCAAATCGGTAACAACTTTCTCAATCATGTTTGCCTTTTCAAAATTTTCTGAGATTCCAAAATTCTTTCCCTTCTTTGTAAATCTGCAGTCACAAGCAAAATGATTCTTTCCACAATTAAAGCAAGTAACTGGTTTTATAGACTTTTTCTTAATTTTTTTTATTGTTTTTAAGATCAGAACTAGTACCTTTTTCATAATTTGACTTGCTTTCAATATAGTGACTGAGACTATTAGCCTTTGAAATAGGTTGAAACTCCGAGTCGCGTGCACGTTTCATGAGAATGCAAAATTCTCTTTCTGTAATTCTTCCATGAATTAGGCAGTTTGGACAGAATTGCACTAATTTGTAGAACATCAAGAATTTTTACATCAAGATCTCGTAGCTTAGAAACTAACACTTGCAGTTTATAAATTTGATCCATGAGTGATAAATTCTCTTTAATTTGGAACTAAAAATATTGCAGAGAAAGAAACTTATAAGTGCCCTTTTTCGTTTTGACATGTTTCCTCCAACGCATCTCATATTTCTTTTGGAGTCTTCAAATTTGAATAAAGATCATATAATTGATCATTCAGAGTATTGAGAATATTCCCACGACAAATTAGTTCATCTTCTTCACGTTTCTTCCTTAATGCTTTCACAGTTTCAGATTCTCCTTCAGTTGATTCTAAAATTGCAGTGATTGCAGGATCCAAAACACAATAAAATTTTAGAGTATTAAGAAGAAACACCATTTTATCATTCCAGTGAGTGAAGTTGGTTTCATCAAACCTATCAATCTTGATGAACCTTCATTTTGTATCTAATTATGGGTCAACCAATAAATAAATATTTTTAGATTTAAGAGACATATACCTTATCATTTTAATTGAAAAAATGAGGATATTTCTAGATTTAAGGGACCTTATAGATGCATCTAAACAGCCTTATCAACAACCGACCTGTAGGGTTTTGTTGGGTTCAAAAATACATAAGTAGGCACAGCGGAAATTAAAATTTTATTCTACTTACCCCAAAAATTTCTTCTGGTATGGTTATATGACAATCAAAAAACATGTAACATAAAATATGAACACTTACAGGTTGTATTATCTGGAGTCTTTACTTAGGGAGTACACGCGACTGTCCCTTCGACTGCAAGCACTATGCTATGGTTTAAGAGTGTTTCGTCCTAGACTCTAAGTCTAGAATTAGTTTATAGAATTGGTGTGTATAACTTATAGGGTTTAGTGCTGTTTATATAGGGAGGATTAGGTCAACATCATATTAGGGTTGGGCTCTAAGCCAGGACCAAAAACGGAGGTGCAGTGGGCGGTCAGTGGAGCCCATCTGCCGATCAGCCAAGCGCTGTGACATAAAATTATGGTTCCCATTTTTATTTAATATATACATTCAGCAAATTAAGTCCAAAATATAATTTTGATTTAATTAAATAATTTCCATCTAATAGAAATTATCCAATAGTTATTATCAATTTAAATAACTCGATCACAAATCAAATATTTAATACTTTCGCAATACACCCTTAGATCAAAGAGACAACCGACATAGTGTGACCCTATATGCCTTCATATATCGACACTAATCCAATTAAGGTCCATACGAAACTCCTAGACTGCGTCGTACGACGAACTCAATATATGAAGTACGTTTACATAGATCCAGCAAACATAACCTTTATGTGAGATGACAAATTCCTTTCATTCGCGACACACTCGATCAAGCTTAGGATTTGCCATGTGTCTATCCAAATGGCTTGATCACTTTATCTCATCTATATTAGTCGATAATTAGACCATATTCTAAATATGTCTCTTGCATTAGACAATGACTTGGTCGATCTAATATCACTGAGAAGTTGAGTGCTCTCTCGAATATCCAATTAAGGAATGAATCCTATTCTTGGCTCAATTACCACCTTAATTTACATCATAATTTACCCAACACAAGCCGTGTCTTATCCTATAAGGAGTTTAAGCTTAGAACAGGGTCAAAGTACATTACTCTATAAACAAGGTGCGTATTTACCTCAAGTCAAAGGATATTTATATCCCACACGTTGATAACACTCTAGACATATCTAACAAATAGTTTATCAGTAGGGTATACCAATACTTTCCAAAAGTATCCATGTGTCCATCACTAGTAACCATTACTAGTAGCATGTGAGACATACTACAATCTCTAAGAATGTGATGCAGACCACATGTCGACTTATAACATATCATCGATATTCCATTCTCGATGATCATTAGTCGAGGCTATTATAGAGTTACGCACTATCATCTATATCTCACTCTATTAATGACAACGTAAGCTCAAGGGATGCTTATTAATAAATAATTACAAATAATCAGATATAATTCAATAATCGCAAATGCCATAAATATTAATCTTATTAATAATACGAATGTGTTCAAGTACATTTGTCCCTAATAATGATTGTCTCTAAGACATACATACTTTCAATCTCCCACTTGGCCTAGAGCCAATCTCCGATGTATCTAATACCCATGTTTTCAAAATGACCATTATGCTTAACTAAGCGTAATGGTTTAGTAAACGGGTCAGCTAGATTATCATCTATGAGAACATAGTCTAATCTTATTTTTTCAGTTTCCACCATCTCCCTGAGTATGTGCTATTTCCTCGGTACATGCTTGTTTCTATTTGTTGATCTTGGTTCCTTAGCTTGTCCAATCGCACCAGTGTTGTCACGATAAATCGTTATTGGACAAGTGGCACTTGGAACAACCCCTAGTTTCTTCATGAACTCAGAAATCGCGACAGCTTATTTACCAGCTTCGGATCCAGCAATGTACTCAGCTTCAGTTGTCGAATCAGCAGTTGTAGCTTTCTTGGAACTTTTCCAACTCACTATTCCACTATTGAAAATGAAGACATATCCAGATTGAGATTTGAAGTCATCAAGATCTGTCTGGAAGCTAGCATCAGTGTACCTAGTACACACTAGCTTCTCTTGTCCACCATAGACTAAGAAATATTCTTTAGTTCATCTAAGATACTTAAGAATACTCTTGACTGCTTTTCAGTGTTCTTCCCCAGGATTCTGCTGGAATTTGAAAGTCATACTAAGTGCATAGGCCACATCTGGCCTCGTACAGGTCATGATATACATGATAGATCCTATAGCTGAAGCATATGGGATTCTTTTCATGCGCTCAAGTTCTGCAACAGTAGAAGGACTATCCTTCTTTGATAACTTGATCCATTGACCCATAAGAAAACTTTCTTTCTTGGAGTTTTACATAGAGAATCGTCTTAGTACTTTGTCTATGTATATGGACTGTGATAGCCCCAATAATATATTCGGTATATCTCTATAAATCCTAATTCCAAGAATGTAGCAGGCTTCACCCAAGTCCTTCATCATGAAGGTGCTGGATAACCATTCCTTGACTAATTTCATGAGAGTCTTATTATCTCCCATTATTAATATGTCATCTACATATATAACAATGAAGACAATACTCCCTTCCTTGCGCTTACTATAAATGCAGTGATCTTCTTTGCTTCTAACAAAGTCAAATGATTTGACTGCTTTGTCAAAGCAAATATTCCAACTCCTTGAGGCTTGCTTGAGTCCATAAATGGACTTCTGTAGATTGCATACTGCTTTGGGCTTAGTCTTGGATGTAAAACCCTCAGGTTGTATCATATACACCTCCTCAATTAGGTTACCATTGAGGAAAGCCGTTTTAATATCCATTTGCCAAATTTCATAATCATAGTATGCGGCTATTGCAAGCAAAATCCCAATGGACTTAATTTTCACAACAAGTGAAAAGGTTTCATCATAATCGACCCCAGGCCATTTATTATAACCTTTAGACACCAATCTTGCCTTATGAGTCTATACTTTGCCATATGCATCAATCTTCTTCTTGAAGACCCATTTGCATCCTAGGGGTCTAACCCCTGTTGGCAAATCAACCAAGTTCCAAACTTGATTTATGTACATCGAGTCCATCTCAGATTTTATGGCTTCTTGCCATCTCTGCGAATCAATGTCTAGCATGGCTTCGCTGTAGGTTGTAGGTT
This sequence comes from Anisodus acutangulus, assembly GCA_029783415.1. Classification (NCBI taxonomy): domain Eukaryota; kingdom Viridiplantae; phylum Streptophyta; class Magnoliopsida; order Solanales; family Solanaceae; genus Anisodus; species Anisodus acutangulus. The sequence goes on along the minus strand of CM056511.1, from coordinate 14,641,965 downwards.
CATCATCATCAGAAATATCTATCGCATTGTGTGTTTCAACAAGGAGATTAAATCTTTCAGGCGGACGATGAGTCCTAGTGGTCTTATGGAGTTGATTATTCTGCATTTCAGTGTTTGTTGCATTCTGATTGTGAGAATGTATTTGTGTGCTGGACAATCCATCACCTTGAGAGCTTTCAGGAATGTCATTTTCACATATTTCCTTAATGGAATGATGTACAACCATTGTATCATCTTCCATTGATTGTGTGTGAGTGCTTTGCATTTATGTATTATCTCTCACAACACTCCCACTGGATGAAGGGCGTACTCTAAGTACCCAATCTTCAACAAATACTCCTATTGAATCCTTGTCTAGGCCTTTTGACAAGGGTTCAACTTTTGTGTTATCTTGTAGACATAGTTCTATCTTACTGCAACTCCGTTCCTTGTAGACATATTCTTCTTCAAGGAAAGTTGCATTTCTGGAAATAATGACCCTATGTTCTCCAGGAAGATAGAAATAGTATCCCTTAGTTTCCTTTGGATACCCCACAAAATAATATTTCTCACCTTTAAATTCCAACTTGTCATTAAGCATCTTTTATACATATGCAGGGCACCCCCAGGGTCGCATATGTTTAAGTTCTGGCTTCTTGCCATTCCATATCTCATATGGAGTTTTCTCCACTGACTTTGAAGGAACCTTGTTCAGAATATAAATTGAGCTTTGCAATGCATAGCCCCAAAGGTATGTTGGTAGAGCTAAGAAACTCATCATGGATCTAACCATATCTAATAAGGTTCGATTTCTCCTTTCAGCAACACCATTCATCTGTGGAATTCCAGGAGGTGTCCATTGTGATTGGACTCTATGAAACTTCAAGTAATCCAGAAATTCTTTACTTAAGTATTCACCTCCTCGGTCTGATCAAAGGGTCTTGATACTTGTTTCAAGTTGCTTCTCTACTTATGACTTGTACTCCTAGAATTTCTCAAAGACTTCGGACTTGTGTTTCATAAGATACTCATACCCAAACCTTGTGAAATCGTCTGTAAAAGTGATGAAGTAAGGGAAGCCTCCCTTAGCTTGGTTTGAAAATGGCCCCCACACATCAGTATGGACCAATTCAAGTACCTCTTTGGCTCGCACCCCTTTCCCAGAAAGTGTTTTGTTGGTCATATTTACTCTCAATCAAGATTCACAGTTACCATAGGACTTCAAGTTAAATGGTTCGATGTAATCTAACTTTCTTAATCTTGCTATCCTTGATTCATTGATGTGACCAAGTCTACAGTGCCATAAGTAGGTGGGGTTTCTTGGATTACTTATCTTAGCTCATTTGTTTCGCACATTGAAAATTTCATGACTACAGTTTAGAACATACAAACCATCCATAAGCGGAGCATTTCCACAAACAAAACCATTAAAAGATAGTACATAACTGTCGTTGGTAATAAATGAGGAAAACCCCTCAATGTCTAACACTAGGATAGAAATAATATTCCTCGTCAATGAGGGAACAAAATAACAATTATTTAGTTCTAAACAAAAGCCTGGAGGTAAATCTAGTCTATAAGTTCCTACGCGTTCAGCATCCACTCGTGCTCCATTTCCAACGCGCAGGTCTACCTCCCAAGGTCCAACCTTTCTGCTATCAATCAGACCCTGTACATTATTACAAATGTGTGAGACACAAGCGGTATCTAATACCCATCAGTGAGAGTTACTTATAGACATGTTTATTTCAGTGACAAACATACCTTGTCTAGTAGAGCCAGGAGCCCTAGTGTTTTGCCTCCTCCTGAAGTTGTGCAGTCCTTCTTCCAGTGCCCCTTCTTCTTGCAGTTGAGGCACACATCCAAAGCTACATTTGCCTTCTTCTGAACACTTCCTATAGGTTTCATAAATGTAAGTGCAGCAACTGTCTTACCCTTCTTCTTCTGCATGTTCTTACCCTTGGGTTTGAACTTGCTAGAAGAGCCCACCATGAGCACGGCTTTACCTTTATAGGTAGACGATTCAAAGGTCTTTAACATGTTGTGCAGCTCTGGAAGACTTGCCTTGGTCCCATTCATATTGAATTTCACAATGAAATTCTCAAATGAACCAGAGAGTGAATTCAGGATCAGGTTGACAGAGACAAATATAGGCAGCTTCGTTCCAATCAAAGCGAACCTTTCTATTAGCCCAATCATCTTCAGAACATGTGATGACACTTGACCCCCATCATTCAGCTTACACTTGAAAAGGTCCCTCAACAGTTCATACTCCATTGTCTGAGACTGTGAGTCATAGAGACTCTTCAAGTGTTCTAGCATTTTGTTGGGGCCCATGTTTTCATGTTACCTCTGTAACTCCAAGGTCATGGAGGACAACATTACACATTGTGCCGAGGTAGCATCGTCTAGATGTTTCTGATAAGCCATCTTGTCAAACATGGCATACTCAGCAGAATCTTCAGCAGGGACTGTGGGGAACACTGTGTCTAACACATACTCAATTCTTTCTAATCTTAACACCAATCACAGATTTCTTAACCAGTCAGGGTAATTTGATCCAGTCAACTTGTTTGTCTCGACCAACATTTTTAGTGACAGATTCGACATTTTATATATAGTCTGAAGAAATAGATAGACTTGAAATTAAACTCTAATATAATTTCTATTGAACACATTCGTTAACTAATTAACATGGCCTTTAGTTTAATTAGCTCCCACTATTTTAACATACTCTTCGACCCCATGAAAGAATACGAACTCATATCAAATATGGTCATAATGGGTCATGATCTAGGTTCATGCTATCTCCGCGTTTGTTGTGGCTGATAACTTCAACAGCACAACCTGGTAGGTCTCTAAACCAATTTCAAACAATTTGTAACTCATGTTTGACCGAATGTTCTAAACAATCGATCTGCGTCCCTCGGCTTGTCCGACACTGTGGTGCCAAGACAGCCTAGCAAGACAACCCCATTATGCGACTACAATTATGTATCTAAGTGAGTTTTTCCTTATAGAGCAAACACTGTGGTGTAAATACTCATGAAGGTTTATCACCCACTTCTACATTTATCATGCATCTATGAAAGAGTTTGAGTCCTCGACTTAGAGCAAATGTTGTGGCATAAATACCCATCTCGCCGAAAAGGATTTGCACTACAATCAATTATAACGGACGACGCGTTTATTTTAAATGAGACTTGTATTAAAATTTTAGGGAATATTTTAATTCAGGGTTTTAACTAAGATCAACTATAGTATACTATATCAAATATAACATCTTAATTATCATGCAAAGTCTATTAAGCACTTATTGGGTACTGCCTGCCCAAGCATGATATTAAGCATTTGAAACGCATACTGGGTGCCGCCTACCCAGACTGGTATATGTGGACATTATTCTAGTAATTTAAATGACAATCATTTAGCACATAAACAATATACTTATCAAATATATTGTATAATAATAATCATGGGTTAAACATTCTGAACAAAAAAAATAGTTTTTTTCGGACCGATAGGGCCGCGACACTAATCATTAGGGTCGCGGCCCCAGTGAGGCAGAAGCCGAAATTTTGCTTCTGCAATGCATTAGCGCCGCGGTGCTCCACCATAGAGCCGCGACGCTGGCAAGGCAGAAACTTTTTGCTTGCATTAGGGCCGCGATGCCTAATGTCCAGAAAGTTCGGAATAAAAATAATGAAGCACTAGGGCCGCAGCGCTCCACCATGGAGCCGTGGAGCCACCTTGAAATCCTAGCACGCGCCGCGACACCGACGTCCTGACAAAACATTTCTGTGTTGATTTTGTAAAATCATTCAAGCCATAAATCCAATTTAGGGATCAAATCATAGATCATTTATCCTCACCCACCATTATCAGTAACGCACATATCGACCATCACCCATTTATACTCGTTCTTCACCGTGTACCATGTTCATAATGAACCGGTTATCTGCACTTGGCTTAGTCCGAGTTAGAACATAATGACTTCCTTGATTTAGCGTAAGTGATAATTTAGGGTGATATCAAAAGGTTAATATTCGGTCAAAATATGTTGGATTTCAAGAAGCCTTGTTTTAATTCAATTTTATTTTTAACACATATTATTATGTTATTCAATTGTTATACAACCATTGAACCAGCCTGGGCTCTGATACCACTGTAGGGTTATGTTGGGTTCAAAAATACATAAGTAGGCACAACGGAAGTTTAATATTTTGTTCTACTTACCCCAACAATTTCTTTTGGTATGGTTATATAACAATCAAAAAACCTGTAACATAAAACATGAACACTTACAGGTTATATTAGCTGGAGTCTTTACTTTGGGAGTACACGCGACTGTCCCTTCGACTGCAAGCACTATGCTACGGTGTATTCCACTGTCAAGAAAGCCAGAAAATCTTGGCAGAGGTTTGAGAGAGTTTCGTCCTAGACTCTAAGTCTAGAATTAGTTTATAGAATTGGTGTGTATAACTTATGGGGTTTAGTGCTGTTTATATAGGGAGGATTAGGTCAACATCAGATTAGGGTTGGGCTTACGTAAAATTTCGGTTCTCGTTTTCATTTAATATATATATTCAGCACATTAAATCCAAAATCTAATTTTGATTTAATTAAATAATTTCCATCTAATAGAAATTATCCCGTAGTTATTATCAATTTAAATATCTCAATCTCAAATCTCAAATCGAATATTTAATACTTTCTCAATACACCCTCAGATCGAAGAGACAATCGACATAGTGTGACCCTATATGCCTTCATATATCGACACTAATCCAATTAAGGTCCATACGGAATCCTAGACTGCACCGTACGATGAACTCAATATATGAAGTATGTTTACATGAATCCAGCAAACATAACCTTTATGTGAGATGATAAATTCCTTTCATTCACGACACACTCGATCAAGCTTAGGATTTGCCATGTGTCTATCCAAATGGTTTGATCACTTTATCTCATCTATATTAGTCGATAATTAGACCATATTCTAAATATGTCTCTTGCATTGGCCAATGACTTGGTCGATCTACTATCACTGAGAAGTTGAGTGCTCTCTCAAATATCCAATCGAGGAATGAATTCTATTCCTGGCTAAATTACCATCTTAATTTACATCATAATGTACCCAACATAAGCCGTGTCTTACCCTATAAGGAGTTTAAGATTAGGACAGGTCAAAGTACATTACTCTGAAAACAAGGTGCGTATTGACCTCAAGTCAAAAGACATTTATATGCCACACGCTGATAACACTCTAGACATGTCTAACAAATAGTTTATCAGCAGGGTATACCAATACTTTCCAAAAGTATCCATGTGTCCATCACTAGTAATCATTACTAGTAGCAGGTGAGACATACTACATTCTCTAAGAATGTGATGCAGACCACATGTCTACTTATAACATATCATCGATATCCCATTCTCGATGATCATTAGTCGAGGCTATTTTAGAGTTACGCACTATCATCAATATACCATTTTATTAGTCATAACGTAAGCTCAAGGGATGCTCATTAATGAATAATTACAAACAATCAGATATAATTCAATAATCGCAAATGCCATAAATATTAATCTTATTAATAATACGAATGTGTTCAAGTACATTTGTCCCTAATAATGATTGTCTCTAAGACATACATACTTTCAATCTCCCACTTGGCCTAGAGCCAATCTCTGATGTATCTAATACCCATGTTTTCAAAATGACCATTATGCTTAACTAAGCGTAATGGTTTAGTAAACGGGTCAGCTAGATTATCATCTGTGGAAACATAGTCTAATCTTATTTTTTCAGTTTCCACCATCTCCCTGAGTATGTGGTATTTCCTCGATACATGCTTGTTTCTATTTGTTGATCTTGGTTCCTTATCTTCTCCAATCGCACCAGTGTTGTCACAATAAATCGTTATTGGACAAGTGGCACTTGGAACAACCCCTAGTTCCTTCAGGAACTCTGATATCGCGACAACTTCTTTACTAGCTTCGGATACAGCAATGTACTCGGCTTCAGTTGTCGAATCAACAGTTGTAGCTTCCTTGGAACTTTTCCAACTCACTATTCCGCCATTGAAAATAAAGACATATCCAGAATGAGATTTGAAGTCATCAAGATCTGTCTGGAAGCTAGCATCAGTGTACCCAGTACACACTAGCTTCTCTTGTCCACCATAGACTAAGAAATATTCTTTAGTTCGTCTAAGATACTTAAGAATACTCTTGACTGCTTTCCAGTGTTCTTCCCCAGGATTCTGCTGGAATTTGCAAGTCATACTAAGTACATAGGCCACATCTGGCCTCGTACAGGTCATGGCATACATGATAGATCCTATAGTTGAAGCATGTGGGATTCTTTTCATGCGTTCAAGTTCTACAACAGTAGAAGGACTATCCTTTTTTGATAACTTGATTCATTGACCCATAGGAAGACTTCCTTTCTTGGAGTTTTCCATAGAGAATCATCTTAGCACTTTGTCTATGTATATGGACTGTGACAGCCCCAATAATATATTCGGTCTATCTCTATAGATCCTAATTCCAAGAATGTAGCAGGCTTCACCCAAGTCCTTCATCATGAAGGTGCTGGATAACCATTCCTTGACTAATTGCATGAGAGTCTTATTATCTCTCATTATTAATATGTCATCTACATATATAACAATGAAGACAATACTCTCTTCCTTGCGCTTACTATAAATGCAGGGATCTTCTTTGCTTCTAACAAAGTCAAATGATTTGACTGCTTTGTCAAAGTAAATATTTTAACTCCTTGAGGCTTGCTTGAGTCCATAAATGGACTTCTGTAGCTTGCATACTGCTTTGGGATTAGTCTTGGATGTAAAACCCTAAGGTTGTATTATATACACCTCCTCAATTAGGTTACCATTGAGGAAATCAGTTTTATCATCCATTTGCCAAATTTCATAATCATAGTATATGGCTATTTCAAGCAAAATCTGAATGCACTTAATTTTTGCAACAGGTGGAAAGGTTTCATCATAATCGACCCCTGGCCGTTGATTATAACCTTTAGACACTAATCTTGCCTTAGAAGTCTGTACCTTGCCATTTGCATCAATCTTCTTCTTGAAGACCCATTTGCATCCTATGGGTCTAACTAGTGTTGGCAAATAAACCAAGTTCCTAACTCGATTTATGTACATCGAGTCCATCTCAGATTTCATGGCTTCTTGCCATCTCTGTGAATCAATGTCTAACATGGCTTCGCTGTAGGTTGTAGGTTCATCATCATCAGAAATATCTATCTCATTGTGTGTTTCAACAAGGAGATTAAATCTTTCAGGCGGACGATGAGTCCTAGTGGTCTTATGGAGTTGATTATTCTGCATTTCAGTGTTTGTTGCATTCTGATTGTGAGAAGGTATTTGTGTGCTGGACAATCCATCACCTTGAGAGCTTTCAGGAATGTCATTTTCACATATTTCCTTAATGGAATGATGTACAACCATTGTATCATCTTCCATTGGTTATGTGTGAGTGTTTTGCATTTCTACACTATCTCTCACAACACTCCCACTGGATGAAGGGCATACTCTAAGTACCCAATCTTCACCAAATACTCCTACTGAATCCTTGTCTAGGCCTTTTGACAAGGGTTCAACTTCTGTGTTATCTTGTGGTTCTTGAATTTCTTCAAGTTCTATCTTACTGCAACTCTGTTCCTTGTGGACAGTCTTCTTGAAGGAAAGTTGCATTTCTGGAAATAATGACCTTATGTTCTCCAGGAAGATAAAAATAGTATCCCTTAGTTTCCTTTGGATACCCTACAAAATAATATTTCTCACCTTTAGATTCCAACTTGTCAGTAAGCATCTTCTTTACATATGTAGGGCACCCCCAGGGTCGCATGTGTTTAAGTGTTGGCTTCTTGCCATTCCATATCTCATATGGATCTTTCTCAATACACCCTTAGATCGAAGAGACAATCGACATAGTATGACCCTATAGGCCTTCATATATCGACACTAATCCAATTAAGGTCCATACGGAACTCCTAGACTGCGCCGTACGACGAACTCAATATATGAAGTACGTTTACATGAATCCAGCAAACATAACATTTATGTGAGATGATAAATTCCTTTCATTCGCGACACACTCGATCAAGCTTAGGATTTGCCATGTGTCTATCCAAATGGCTTGATCACTTTATCTCATCTATATTAGTCGACAATTAGACCATATTCTAAATATGTCTCTTGCATTGGCCAATGACTTGGCCGATCTAATATCACTGAGAATTTGAGTGCTCTCTCGAATATCCAATCGAGGAATGAATTATATTCTTGGCTCAATTACCACCTTAATTTACATCATAATGTACCCAACACAAGTCGTGTCTTATCCTATAAGGAGTTTAAGCTTAGGACAGGGTCAAAGTACATTACTCTGTAAACAAGGAGCGTATTGACCTCAAGTCAAAGGACATTTATATCCCACACGCTGATAACACTCTAGACATGTCTAACAAATAGTTTATCAGCAGGGTATACCAATACTTTCCAAAAGTATACATGTGTCCATCACTAGTAACCATTACTAGTAGCAGGTGAGACATACTACATTCTCTAATAATCTGATGCAGACCACATGTCGACTTATAACATATCATCGATATCTCATTCTCGATGATCATTAGTCGATGCTATTTTAGAGTTACACTCTATCATCAATATCTCACTCTATTAATGACAACGTAAGCTCAAGGGATGCTCATTAATGAATAATTACAAACAATCAAATAATAATTCAATAATCGCAAATGCCATAAATATTAATATTATTAATAATACGAATGTGTTCAAGTACATTTGTCCCTAATAATGATTGTCTCTAGGACATACATACTTTCACGACCTTATGTGTAGATGCATTTAAATGGACTTATTAACAATCCTATTAATTGCGTTATTAAATCCATGTAAGCATTTAGTGAGTCTGCAGACTAGAAAGAAAATAAATATATACCAAGGCTTGAAGGTCATTGGCTAGGGGTGCTTAGGGAAAAAGTTCTCTTGATTATATATGTTGTCCACATTTTTCTTTTGTTCTTCTCATTCTCCATTCTTTCTTCTCTTGTGTGTTCAAAACAAATATGGAGCATGTTATCCATCACCAAGGAAAGATCCTCGCGCATTTTGATGACACCAACAAATTGTTTATGCGGCGCATGAGTTCTGTGAAAAACAGTGTTGATCATTTAAACGTTCGTCTAGATGAAGGACTGGAAGACATTAATAAATGTATGACCACCTTGGAGGGACGGATCTTTGAAGTCAAAAAGCGCCAGGATATGCTACTTCACCGTCTTAATGCAATTGTTGCAAGGTTGAAAATGACCCCCCTCAAGCGTCCTTGTTAGTATTGGGGTGGATGCAACAAAATACGTTGTTGATTAATAATACGCCTGTTTGCAAATAAAGTTGTTATAATTTATGGGTTTGTTGTGGTATATTCACGTTGTGTAATCAAATGTGTTGTCTTGTTTGCTTTTGTTTATTTTAAACAACATTAATCTTGAAGCTTGTTGGTGTGTGCCTTTCATTATATGGTTGAACCTTCGTACAATATTTCATGATAGGTCAACCATGCCTTCGCTCCTGAGTTTTGTCTTGTTTGATGTTCTCTTAATAATTATTGATTCGTCAACAAAGCAGTTGATCATGCTAATTGTTTTGGTTGATCCTCCATACAAGTTAACTGATGAGTCACCCATGTCCTCGATTATTTGATTTGTGTTGTTTGATCATTCGAACGGTATAGCTTGACGTATCAACGAATGATATTGTAGAATTTTTTAATTTATCAACTCCCTTCACATACTGAGAATTGAAAAACATCCATCAAGCACAGAAATGTAGAATACAATTGAGAACAATAACCCTCAAAAAGTGTAATATGTGATCGAAATCATTCTTTAAATTATTCCTTCCAAACAAATTTCGTACTCAAAGAGTGAGTCTTCTTGGCTACAGAGATTCAGATCAGGCAACCCCACATATTGTGACATTCCATCTTCATTTTCCTGAAATGGGAGTTTGGGAAAATTCAAACCTAATCCAAGTAGATCCAACGACGTTTATTAAGTTAAATTGAGTATGCAAAGCAATACCTCATTTCTTGTTCTTGTGGTGTTGCGCGAACCCCTTTCTCTGCTTCTTCCTCTCTCTCTTCCTCCAACTTGTGATATTTCATTATCATTTTGCTGCAATGTGAGTTAGATCAAATTCAAAGTTAAGCTAAGTAATCCAATGGCGTTAACTAAATTAAAGTGATAATGCAAAATTGTACCTCATTTGTTGCTCTGGTCGAACCGCTGGGTCGTTGCTTTGCACCTCTGCCTCTGCCTCCATCTTGTGATGTTCCTCTTCCTCTGCCTCTTCCTCCATCGTGTGATGTCGCTCTTCCTCCTACAGCCCTGCCTACGCCCCTACTAGCATTGTATCGCACATCCCACCCTCCGAAAGAACTATATAGGACTTCAATTCGTGATTTATAGCGTATTTTCTTTGGCCTTCCACGTGAACGATGCACTTCAGGATCAACAAAATTTGGTGATGGTCCATTTGGTATAGGATTTGGTATATGATCATTTCCTCCATTTGGTATAGGATTTGGTGTAGGGTTTGGTATATGATCATTTCCACTATTTCCTGATAAATTCATCCTGCTTTGCGTAACCTCTTGGATACAAAATTAATTAGTAATACTGTTGTATACGTGAGTTTGTTTCTCTTTTTTTAGGTGGTGTAGGGTGGATTTGTGATGATGGAGAATTTGATTGATACCTATTTGATTTCTTTTTCTTCTTCTGGTATGTTGTGAATTTTGAATTTACATGTACAAACAAGCATGAAGTAGTTGAAATGTTGAATAGGTGACTTCTTTTGAATTATGATGATAGATTTTGAGTGATACTCATTTAGTTAGAATTATTTTTTCTTTGGCATGAATTTTTAATTTGAATATACAAACGGAGGAATTCGAATCGTGGGTTTTCTTATTTATCTTTTCTCTTCGTATAATCATTATTATTATTATTATTATTATTATTATTATTATTATTATTATTATTTATTTATTTATTTATTTTTGAGCGGGAAAAGATATTGTTTCTATCCTAGCATTTATATTTGTCAGTTGTTGGTTTTATATTATTATATATTTTTAATTGTGATATTAGTTTATGGACTATGAATCACATTCGTTAATATTTGTGCTTAGAAATGCATAAAGTAATAGTAAATTAAAGCTATCGTCCTCTTTACCATTTTCTAATTTTTGTTTTCTTTTTAACCGTGTGTAGCGCGAATAAATTCACTATTTTTTAAATAAATTTAAAACTCTTACAAGCTCTAAAAGAACCATACTCATCAAGAGCAAATAAGTTGTTACAAAAGAAAAAATCAGATGTACTTAATTCCGATCTCACCCATTAAATAAAAACAAAATGGGCTTAATTAGCTCATAGCGGTCTTAGTTCTCAGTAGCTATTTCTTCCGTACCAAATTAGTTGTCATGTTGTATTTCTTGATAGTTAAACTATATGAATTTTGACCAATTATAAAAATGTATTTTTTCATGCAATTTCTTGTACTTTTATATAGTTTTTTTAATATTTAAATATTAATTTTAAACTATTAAGTTAATCTAATCCAATTCAGTTTGAAAATTTTGTCAAATTGACCCTCTAAAATGAAACATGACAACTAATTTGAGACGGAGAAAATATTAGTTTGGAGAAGCCATGTGTCGAATAATATAGGGGCAACTGTGTCATTTCATATATCTTCACAAAGTTAGTTAATTAGGTAACTAACCACATGACTTAGATAGTTAGAAGTTATAATTCTCTCTACAAATACAGAGGATTGTATGTGTATATGTATTAGTTAAAGTTTCACAAAGTAATGAGAATGATATTGCCTTCTAATATGTCTTCATCATCTTCTTCTTCTCTGTTCTTATTTTCTTCATATGGTCTCTATTGTACTTCATCTTAATTCTAGTTGATTGTGAGCTTAATCACTTCTAAGTTTATGGTATCAGAGCATCGATGATTGCAGATTTCAAGATTCAAATCTAAGCTTCCACATACATTTCTTGGGTGTAAAACAATTCGATTCAGTTCTTGAAGTTTCTTCACCTCAGAATCTGAGAAAATGGGGACAAATGGAGATAATACTACTGGCGAGTTGAATAAAAGTATTGGCAATGGAGGAAATCAACCTTCAATCATAAAAAATGGATGCACTCGATCAATTCCCAATTCCATCGACAATACAAATTGAGCACTAGGTCAGACCTCAGGTCAAGGTATTAATTACAACCATCCACTCTTCTTAAGTCCAGCTGATATTAGTGGAATTAGTCTAATTTCATTTCAGTTGGCAGGATCTAGAACTATATTGTTTGGAGTAGGTTTATGAGGTTGGCTTTGTTAGGTCAAATAAAATGGGAATGGTTTATGGTATATGAAAGAAGGAAAAATTCCCAGAAGTCTTAGGTTATCAATGGGAAAGACTGAATGCAATAGTGTTTTCTTGGTTGATGAATTCAGTTGATAAAGATCTGTTAACGGTATTGTATTTGCCTTAGATGCTTCTGAAATTTGGGCAGATCTTAAAGAGATTGGTTTAATAGGGTAGATGAATCCAGAACATTTAACTTGGACAGAGAGATTGCTATGTTGAGTCAAGGATATCTAGTGTTTTATCTTATTACACAAGGCTCAAGAATCTTTGGGATAAGTTTGAGTTGTTGGGTCCATCCGCTGGTTGTAATTGTCAAAAATCAAAGGGTTTTGTGGCTTTCTTGAAAAGGTTTAGGTTGTTTCAATTTCTTGTGGGGTTGAATGATTCTTATCTACCAGCTAGGAGTCAAATCTTTATAATGGCCCCTCTACCTACTGTTAACCAAGCATATGCAATGATAGCTGGTGATTGTTACACCCCGTAGTTTCACATTTCGTCGTATTGTTAATGGATACCGATGTTCCAGAAAGAGGTACGACTGTACGAAAGGGGTAATAAAGGTTTATAGCTTATTTATGAAAGTATCGGAGTGTTTGGGAGTTAAACGGACCAAAGAAAGTACATTTTGAATAAATTGGAAAATTGTGCAATTTGACGGCAAAGTTGACAGACCGTCAAAACGCCAATTTGAATCGTCAAAATTCCTGCAAATTGAGATTTCAGGTTCTGCATTGATGGACCATCAAAAGTTTGATGGACTGTCAATCTTACCGTCCTTTTGCGGCGGTGGAAAATTTTTCTTGGGTTATAAGCGGGTTACATCAAATTGGGACTCATTTATCACCCAAATCAAACCCTAGGTTCTTCCAAAATCCTCTCTAAGTCTCCATAGCACCCCAAGAGCAAATCAAGGCCAAATTACGCAAGATTAATGTGATAATTCCCATGGTAATCGCAAGAATCATCTTCTCCGTATTTGAATCAATTTCAGAAACCATTGGTGAGGGGATAACTTACTGTTTTAGGAGGATTTTGATGCATGAAGGTAAGATTTAACCTCCTCTACCTATATTTGTGATTAATTGATAGTTTTGAATAACTTGTAAAAGGATTATCGTAATCAAAAACTCGTAAACCTATGAAATCATCATGATATGACTTGTGGGCTGTTTTATTTGAGATATCAATTGGAATTGATTGCCAAACTGATTGTTGGTGTTGTAAAACTAAGAAAGAACATCTCAGAGAATTGTGGGATTGAATTATCTAAATATACCTTGTTAAGAAGTCTAAGAACCTATATGCTTAAAGTTGTCAATAAGATGCCTAAGTGAAGTTTCTCAATAGAATATGGATTCAATAATAATATCGATCCTTTGTTTGCTATAGATAACCATTCTTGAGAAGTACGAGGACTTAGAGGATGACTTGTAGCTTTGTGGACAAGGTATGTAAGGCAACCTTCTTTCTTGGCATGACTCGATATGTTGTTTCTTTGAATAAAAGAATCTCTGGCGAAATGAAGTAGCGAAAGGTCTTCTTTAATAAATTGATCATAATTATTGGGTACTTTCTTATCCATAGCATCTCCTGGATTATTTATGTCTCAAATTTTTATATCGAGATTCTTAAACGTAGCGCCAATAACAATAGTCGGAGGATAACGAATATAGGTCACTCCGGCTATGCTTATGATATCCTTTGGAGTCTGTCATGCATTGCACTTATCTATATGTAGCTATTTTCTTACCGATCCGCGCTATAGTCGACCGGGTACGGCACCTATTTTTGCACACCACTACAGTTAGTTGATAATGCCGAGTCCCATATCTAGGCCGGGTATGATCGAGTCCTCACCGAGGCTAGGTATGATATATACATTATGATATGATTAGCCCTAAGAGATGATGGATATTACATTATATGGGGCCCCTGAGCGAATTGATTTTTACAGACATATATATATCTTCATGACTGTGATAGGTAGGCCCTAAGAGGCTTGGTATGAGTTTCAGGTTGACTTCTGTACCCATATCTCTTATATTATACTTTCAGCTTATATTGTTATATGTCTTACATATTAAGTACATCTTTCGTACTGGTCCCCCTTTCTGGGGCACTGTGTTCATGCCTATAGGTACATATAGATAGATCGGCACTCCTCCTCAGTAGGTGGTCTGCTCAACTGTGATTATCGCACTCCCTTCTCTCAGAGTTGCAGTACACGGGTCCTTAGGTACTATTATATATGCTAATAATATTTTGGGGTATGGCGGGGCCCTGTCACGACCTGTTGGTATGTTTATATTACTTTTAGAGGCTTGCAGACTTGTGTACAGTGGATGTTGGTATGTCGGGGCCTTGCCGACCTTTTTGTTAATAATGTACTCATCTAGTGGCTTTGTCGGCCTTGGCTATCTGTGTGTATATATATATATATATATATATATATCCTACTGGGACTCTTTTGCTTATTGGTTATCATTCATTCTTGTCATATATGGTTATTTGGAGGCCTTATTAGCCCAAGTTTCATATTTTAGGGTTCGGATACTACAGTGGTATGCTCAGGTCTTCAAGAACTAGGTATCGGCCACACCCCCTAAGTCTGGGGTGTGACAAACCTGATATCAGAGCAGGTCTGTCCTAGGGAGTCAGTAAGTCGTATCTAGTATAGTCTTGTTTATGGGTATGTTATGCACCACACTTATAAGCAGGAGGCTACAGGATATTTAGGATGGTTACTCTTATTCCTGATCTAGATCGTGCGATAGTGCTAAATTATAAGTGTTCACTTTTAAATCCTATCTTGTTAATGTTCTCAGTTATGCCTTCTACTACTAGACGACAAGAAGCTCTACGAAGAGTAGATGAGGAGGCAGGATAGGGTGCCAGTTAAGCATCACCCGCTGACCCGAGAAGACAAAAGAACCAAGATGAGGCAGTATCTCGGGCCTCCAGGACTTAACCTCCACCACCACCTCCAGAAGGATAGGGAGGAGCTGATATACCTCCGGTTCCTCCTTCAGTTGCCCCCGATCAGGACTTAGATATGCGGAGTGCGGTGCACCTATTGACTTGACTTGTGGCCTCTCAGGCCCAGCGTCAAACCCTCGATATTACTGATAGAGTTGTGAGTGCGAGAGTTTGAGATTTCATTAACTTGGACCCTCCGGTATCTACAGAGATAGATCCCAATGCGGACCCATAGAATTTTTTGGATAGGATGCAGCAAACCTTACGATTTATGCATGCGACGGATGTTGAGATAGTAGAGTTGGCTTCCTATAGATTGCGGGGTGTGACCGCAACCTGCACTACAAGAAGAAAGACATTTGCCAATAATTTTTTTGATGCCATATGTTGGATGTTGTTGCCAAAAGTACTTTTCACAACAACAAAAGGTATTGCATGTTGTTGCAATAACCTCAGATGTAAATAATTTTTGTTACAACAAATTATTATTTTTTTTGCCATTTACGATTTTCTGCAATAAAATATTAAAAATTTTGTTGTCATTTACGTTTTTTAGAAACAATATATTTTTTATTGCTAAAGTTTTGTTGTAAATTCTATACTTTCTTGTAGTGCTGGTTTGAGACATGGGAGCAGACTCGGGGATCCCAAGCCCCACATTTAGGTTGGAGGGAGTTCTCTAAAGTATTTTTACAATAGTATTTGACGGTCGAACTTCGATGATCTAGGAGAGATAGGTTCTTACATTTGGATCAAGGCAATATGAGTGTCAGAGAACATAGCATGTAGTTCAACTCCTTGGCTAGGTATGCTCTCACGATTGTTGCTGATATGAGTGATTTAGTACATCAGTTTGTTAATGTTTGGGCCCACATTTGGTGAATGAGTGCATGACAGATTTGTTGCATCTGAATATAGATATCTCCTGCATTCAGGCCTACACACAGAATCTAGAGGATCGTAAGAGGCAACAATAGGCTGATCGAGGGTATGATAAAAACCAGCATAAGAGGGCTCAGTCCGCAGGTGATGCAGGGGGTTTCGAGGCGGATTTTAGTTTCCTAGACGACCATCTTATCCGACGACCAGTGTGCCATCGCAGTTTCAAGGCCAGTGTCATGATTTGACCATTTATTCGGGTCAGGGTCAGAGTTCGCGGGCATCAGGCCCACAGTATAGAGGGGAATCTAGTTAGTCCTCCAAATAGTGGTCAATGTGGTAGGACTCATTTTGGGTAGTGTCGCCAGGGCTCAGATATATGTTATTTGTGTGGGTAGCCTGGGTATATTATGCGGTTTTGTCCGATAAGAGGTGGGGGTGGTATGGTACAACTGACTTTATCTGTGGCAGCTTCTTCTTCATCATACGCCCTTCAGGGCAGGGTACACACGCACTGGCTAGTAGGAACAGAGGCAGAGGAGAAACATCTAGTTCAAGCGGTCCCCAGAACTGCGTCTATGATTTGTCAGGTCTACATGACCGTGAGTCGCCTCCAAATGTGGTTATAGGTATATTATCCATTTTCTCTCATGATGTATATGCTTTGATAGATCCGGGTTCCATTTTCTCCTATATTACACCTTTTGTTGCTGGTCAATGTGGGAAAGAACCTGAATTGTTACATAAGTCCTTTGAAGTGTCTACGCCCGTGGGTGAACCTGTAATTGTTAAGCAGGTGTATAGGGATTGTGATGTAAAGATACTTGATCGGCATACGGTATCCGACTTAAATGAACTAGAGATGGTGGATTTAATGTTATTATGGGCATGGATTGGCTAGTTTCATGTTGATTGTTGGACGAAGATCATTCGATTTAACTTTCCAACCGAACCCATCCTTGAGTGCAGGGGAAATGTTGCAGCGCCCAAGGGTAGGTTTATTTCCTACCTTAAGGCTCGAAAAATGATCTCAAAATGATATATTTATCACCTCGTGCGAGTTCAGGATGCGGAGGCAAAGCCTCCAACTCTTCAGTCAGTTCCTGTCGTTAGTATATTTCCCGATGTATTCCCTGATAAACTTCCTGGTATTCCTCTCAAAAGGGAAATTGAATTCGCTATCCACGTACTCCCAGATACCCAGTCTATATCTATTCCTCCGTATCGAATGGCTCCTGCCGAGCTAAAAAAATTAAAAGCTCAGCTAAAAGATCTTCTAGAAGTATTTATTAGGCCCAACACTTCCCCGTGGGGTTCTCCAGTGTTGTTTGTTCATAAGAAAGATGATTCATTAAGGATGTGTATTAATTATCGTCAGCTAAATAAGGTAACCATTAAAAGCAAGTACTCGTTCCCCAGAATCAATGATTTTTTAATCAGTTGCAAGACGCTAAGTATTTCTCGAAGATTGATCTTAGGTCTAGGTACCATCCGTTGCGGGTTAAGGAGAAAGATATTTTAAAGACCGCCTTTTGTACTAGATATGGCCATTACGAGTTTCTTGGTATGTCTTTTGGTCTGACTAACGCGCCGGCGGCCTTCATGGATTTAATGAATCGAGTTTTCAGACCATTTTTGGATATCTTTGTAATCATATTTATTGATATATTATCGATCTGAAGCCGAACATGTGAATCATTTGCTAGCGATATTACAGACGCTTCAAGACCGTGAGCTGTATGCCAAGTTTCCAAATGCGAACTCTAGTTAAACTTTGTTTCCTTTTGGGGCCATATTATCTCATCCGAATGTATTAAGGTGGATTATCAAGAGATTGAAGCCATAAATAATTGGCCGAGGCCCATGACTCCTACTGAAGTGCGTAGCTTCTTAGGCTTAGCAGGATATTATCAGAGATTCGTGGAGGGTGTTTCTTCTATCTTCGCACCTATGACCAAGCTCACTCACAAGGCAGCTAAGTTTCAGTGGACAGATGCGTGTGAGTGCAATTTTCAAGAGTTGAAAAATAGGTTGACATCCGCACTGCTTTGCCTGAAGGCACCGATGGATATGTGGTTTATTGTGATGCTTCCAGCGTTGGCCTAGGATGTGTTTCGATGTAGCACGAGAAAGTCATAGCATATACTTTAAGGCAGTTAAGAAAGCATGAGGTAAACTATCTGACTCATGATCTTGAGTTAGCAGTGGTAATCTTTGCCCTAAAGATGTGGCATCATTATCTATATGGAGTCCATGTTGACATATTTATGGACCATAAGAGTCTACAATATATATTTTGCCAAAATGAGCTAAATTTAAGGCAAACAAGGTGGTTAGAATTATTAAAAGATTACGATGTTGATATCTTATACCACGCCGGTAAGGCAAATGTCATAGATGATGCCTTAAACCGCAAGTCTATGGGGAGTTTGGATGGTATTGAAGCTAATAAGTTGGAGATAACCAAAAAAACTACGTCGCCTGGCCAATTTAAATGTGCGACTTTTGGAAAGGAATGACGGTAGAGCGGTGGCGCATAATATCGCAGAGTCTTCCATGATAGCAGAGGTGAAATCAAGACAGTTTGATGACCCCGAGTTGGTCTGAATGAAAGAGTGGATTTCCCTGCAGAAGAAGTCGATGTTAGAACTTGTAAGAGATGGAGTCCTTAGATATCAAGGTCGACTATGTGTATCAGGCGTAGGGGACTCCGAGAGCAAATCATGGATGATATCCACCAGTCCAGGTATTCCATTAATCCTGGCTCGACAAAAATGTACCATGATCTCCGACAGGTTTACTAGTGGAATGACATGAAGAACGATATGCAGCATTTGTAGCTCAATGCCCGAATTGTCAGAAAGTTAAGATTGAGCATCAAAAGCCTGGAGGTTTGCTTCAACTTATTGAAATCCCTACTTAGAAATGGGAAATTATTACTATGGATTTTAACATCGGTTTTCCCCGTTCTTATTGAAAGTTTGATTCCATTTGGGTTATCATCAACATGCTAATAAAATTGGCTTCTTTCTTACCCATTCGTACTACCTTCTCAGCTGAAGATTATGCCAAGTTATATATTAAGAAAATAGTTTGGTTGTATGGTGTTCCAGTCTCTATTATATCTGACAGATGTGCTTAGTTTACGTCTCACTTTTGGAGGTCGTTTCAAAAAGGTTTAGACACCCAAGTGAACCTTAGTACAACCTTCCATCGTCAGACCGATTGTCAGGCCGAGCGCATAATTCAGACATTTGAGGACATGCTACAAGATTGTGTATTAGATTTCAAAGGTAGCTGGGACGATCATTTGCCTCTTATCGAGTTTGTTTACAATAACAGTTATCATTCCAGCATCAAGATGGCCCCGTATGAGGCATTGTATGGATAGAAGTGTAGATCCCAAATTGGTTGGTTTGAAGTGGGCAAAACCGGATTGCTAGGTCCCGATTCAATTCAGCAAGCAATGGAAGGTAAATCTAATCCAAGAACGCATATTGACTACCCAGAGTCGACAGAAATCATATCTAGATGTTTAGTGCTGCGATTTGGAATTCGCAATTGGCGATTGGGTATTCTTAAAGGTTTCTCCAATGAAAGGAGTTATGAGGTTTGGCAAGAGAGGAAAACTTGGCCCCAGATACGTCGGGCCATATAAAATCATTCGCAAGATTGGTTGAGTGGCTTATGAGCTTGAACTACCATCATAATTGGAAGCAGTTCACCTGGTATTCCATGTGTCGATGTTACGTAAGTGCATAGGAGATCCCTTCCTTATTACTCCCATAGAGGATATGCAGATCACTGAAGATTTAACCTATGAAGAGACTCCAGTAGCCATTTTAGATCGGAAAGTTCAGAAACTAAGAACTAAGGAAGTCATCTCGGTTAAAGTGCTATGGAGGAATAACAATACATAAGAGATGACTTAGGAGGCCGAAGAAGATATGTGATCCAGATATCCTTACTTGTTTCAGTCTTCAGATTTGTACCGATATTCATGCTATACGATTCTCTCATTTCTATTCTATTTGTCAATCCTAAATCTTATATCTTGTTTAGGTGTTAATGTCGAGTCAGATATGGCAAGTGCAGCCCAAAGTACAGTAGAGGGTAGTTAGGGTGAGTTATGGCTAACCTTATTTGATTCTAGTATGTACAGATGGTTGTGTGAGGCCTAGTTGATGTTGTTTTGTTATGATATTGCTCTAGGTAGCACTGGATATATGTTTAGGTTGTTTTAACAGGTTTTAGACAGTCATGTTTACAAAGGAAACTCTGTCGAAATTTTTAGAACCCTCAAGAGTTAAGAATATCTTCAACATTCGCGAACAAATGTTCCTAAGGGGGAAGGATATTACACCCCGTAGTTTTATATTTCATCGTGTCGTTAATGGATATCGATGTCCCGGGAAGAGGTATGATCGTACAAAATGGGTAATGAAGGTTTATGGCTTATTTATGGAAGTACCGGAGTATTTGGGAGTTAAACGGACCAAAGAAAGTATATTTTGATGAAATCAGAAAACTGTGCAATTTGACGGCAAGGTTGACGGACCGTTATAATTCCTGAAAATTGAGATTTCAGGTTCTATATTGACGGTCCAAATTAACAGACCGTCAATCTGATGGTCTTTTTGCAGCGGTGAAAAATGTTTCTCGGGTTATATCGAATCGGGACTCATTTATTACCCAAATCAGACCCTAGGTTATCCCAAAATCCTCTCTAAGGCTCCATAACACCCCAAGAGCAAATCAAGGCCAAATTACGCAAGATAAACGTGAATATTCTCATGGTAATCGCAAGAATCATCTTCTCCGTATTGAATCAATTTTGGAAACCATTGGTGAGGGGATAGCTTGTTGTTTTAGGAGGGTTTTGGTGCGTGAAGGTAAGATGTAGCCTCCTCTACCTATATTTGTGATTAATTGATGGTTTGGAATAGGTTGTGAAAGGATTATCATAATCGAAAACTCATAAACCTATGAAATCATCATGATATGACTTGTGGGATGTTTTATTTGATATGAGTTAGAATTGATTGCCAAACTGATTGTTGGTGTTGTAAAACTAAGAAAGAATGTCTCAGAGAATTATGGGATCGAATTACCTAAATATCCCTATTTAAGAAGTCTAAGAACATATATGCTTAACGTTGTCAATAAGATGCCTAAGTGAAGTTTCTCAATAGAACATGGATTCAATATTAATATCGACCCCTTATTTGCTATAGATAATCATCCTCGAAAGGTACGAGGACATAGAAGATAACTTGTAGCTTCGTGGATAAGGTATGTGAGACAACCTTCTTTCTTGGCATGGCTCGATATGTTGTTTCTTTGAATAGAAATCTCTCTGGCGAAATGAAGTAGTGAAAGGTATTATTTAACGAATTGATCATAATCTTGGGTAATTTCTTATCCATAGCATCTCCCGGATTATATATGTCCCAAATATTTATATCGAGATTCTTGAACGTAGCGCCAATAATAATAGTTGAAGGATAATGATGATAGGCCACTCCGGCTCTTCTTATGATATCCTTTGGAGTGTGTATTGCACTGCACTTATCTATATGTAGCTATATTTTTACCGGGTTGCGCTATAGTCGGTCGGGTACAATACTTATTTGTGCATACCACTGTAGTTGGTTAATATTACTGAGTCTCACATCTGGGTCGGGTATGACCGAGTCCTCACCGAGGCCGGGTACGATATATACATTATGATTTGCCCCACGGGCTGGTAATTATATTATATGGCCCCCCTGAGCTACTTGAGTTTTAGAGACATGCATATATCTTCATGCTTATGACAGGTAGGCCCTCAGAGGCTTGTTATGAGTTTCAGGTTGACTTCTGTACCCACGTCTCTTATATAATACTTTCGGCTTACATTGTTATCTGCCTTATATATTCAGTACATCTTTCGTACTGATGACCCTTTCTGGGAAACTGTGTTCATGCCCGCAGGTACAGATAGACAGAGTGGCGCTCCTCCTCAGTAGGTGATCTGTTCAGTTGTGATTGTCGCACTCCCTTCTCTCGGAGTTGTAGTATAGGGGTCCTTAGGTACTATTACATATGCTACTAGTATTTTAGGGTATGGCGGAGTCCTGTCCTAACGTATTGGTATGTATATATTACTCTTAAAGGGTTGTAGACTTATGTACTGTGGATGTTGGTATGTCGGGGACTTGTCGGCCTTTTTGTTAGTAGTGTACTCATCTAGTGGACTTGTTGGCCTTGGCTATATATATATATATATATATATATATATTACTAGGACTCTTCTGGGTGTAGGTTATCATTCAGTCTTGTCGTATATGGTTATTTGGAGGCCTTGTCAGCCCAAGTTTTATATTTCTGAGTTCGGATACTATAGTGGTACACTCAGGCCTTCACGCATTGGGTGACGATCACACCCCCCAAGATTGGGGTGTGATAGTGATGAAGGGCAGACGGCCTCTACTTCAAATGATGGGATGCTTGGTATGAATATTAGTCAGTCTTCAAATAGTTTAGAATCTATTGCTTTGTATTTAAAGACTAGAAATAATAGTGGGTCTGGCAATGGATCAAGAGGGACTAAGAGGCCATACAATCCAAATTATGGTGTTTTTTGTGAATTTTGTAAGTATAAGGGTCATGCTAAAGAAAATTTCTATAAACTTGTAGGCTATCCATCTGACTTTAGATCTAAGAAGAAGTAGTTTGTGAATCAAAACAGTGGTAACACTAGTCACAATGGTGGTGTAGCTTGTAATGTGGCTAAGGTTAATTCTAGTACATCACAGGGTCACAACTTCAACTTTGGGCTAAATACTAATGTTCCTAGTATCATCTTAGGAACATGTAATCAGGGGAAGAGTGATCTTGGTAATTAAACTATGGTTGCACAACTGAGGAACTACACCTTTACAAAAGACCAGTATGAGCATATTTTGAGCATGCTTAGCCAACTCTCAACTTCAAATGATGCAGGCTCAGTAAATGTTGTCAACATTGAAGGTAAAGCTCTCTTAGTCACTGATAAAAATAAAGTATGGATAATAGACACTGGTGCTACAAACCACATGGTGTCTAATTTAGATATGCTAAAACCAGTTCTACTGTTAAAATAGATAGACCAAAACAAGTATACTTGCCTAATGGTGATATTTCAGTAGTAACACATACATGTTCATGTGCAATTTCAGCTAGAAGTATAATTACAAATGTTTTTCATATTCCTCAATTCAAATATAATTTGTTGTCAGTTAGTAAGATAACAAAAGACCTTGGTTCCTCATTTACTTTCTTTCCTCACTTTTGTGTATTTCAGGAGCTTACACTGTCAAGGTGAGGAAGATTGGTAAAGAACAAGAAGGGTTGTATCTACTGCTGAACAAGCTCATTCAAGAATTGGAAAGAAGTACTTCTCTAAGTGCTCAGAAGACAACAGTTCAAGATAGTACAGTAAGCAAAATAAGTGTAGAATTATGGCATCAAAGATTATGCCATTTTTCATCTATAGTTTTAAAGAATTTACTTTCAGATAGTCTTCAAAACATTGTTCCACATATAGAGAAGTGTACAGTATGTCCATATGCTAAACATGCTAGATTAAACTTTCCTATACGTAGTATCAAAAGTACTGAGTGTTTTGATTTGATTCATATAGACCTCTAGGTCCATACAAGATACCTACTATTAATGGTAATAAATACTTTTTTACTATGGTAGATGATTTTAGTAGAATGTGTTAGATTTTCTTGTTGAGGAAAAAATCAGACGTTTGTGTGTCTTTATAGCATTTTCTTATATATATGTAAAAACACAGTTTGATAAAGCTGTGAAAGTTATAAGATCAGATAATGGCACAGAGTTTGTCAACTCTATGTGTGATTTAATGTTCAAAAATCTAGGGATTGTACATCAAAAATCATGTCCATATACACCGCAACAGAATGGTGTGGCAGAAAAAAAAACATAGACATATATTAGAAGTTACAAGAGCTATTAGATTTCAAGATAAAATTCCCATTAAGTTTTAGGGACATTGTGTATCATCTGTTTTATATCTAATTAACAGAATGCCTATTTTTGTACTAAATAATCAGACACCTTATGATAGACGCTATAAAAGAAAACCTATGATAACTCATTTAAGAGTTACAGGTTGTTTGTGCTTTGCAAAAGTGCTCACAAAATCAGTTAAGTTGAAGCCAAGGGAAAAAGTGGTTGTGTTAATGGGGTACTCAAAAACTCAAAAGGGATATATTCTCTATGATCTTACTCATAAATCATTCTTTGTAAGTAGAGATGTTATCTTTAATGAACATGTCTTTCCATTCTCACAGTTAAGATCTAAAGAATCTCCTGTATTTTTTGACACCGTGATTGATCCTAGTATAAAACAAGACATGTATCATCAAGGACAAATGTTGAATTCAGACCTTGGTAATATAACTCAGCCCTCACCTACTCATTCAACTCAGATTCTAGCTTATGAACCTGAGTATGATGGTGATGGTTCTCAAACACCAAACACTGATCAAGTACATTCTAGTGATATATATGTAGTACAGATGGATGTACAAAGGTCAGAAGAGGGTACAAGTGGATTACATGAATAAAATATTAATCATGTAGTTCCATCTGTTATAGAAACTAGAAAGTCTAGTAGAGGCAAAAAAACACATGTGTGGCACAAAGATTTTATATCTCTGAATGTTAACAAGGACATTCGATACCCTATGTGCAAATATATCAGTTATAGTCACTTATCTTCTAAGTATTAAGCATACATTCTGCAACATCCTCTCTCACAGAACCTAGAAACTATGTTGAACCTAGTAAAGATCCTAGGTGGATTGAGGCTATGAAAACTAAGATACAAGCTTTAGAAAGTAATCACACATAGGATGTGGTTAAGTTACCTTCAGGAAAAAACCTATTGGTTGTAAATGGATCTACAAACTAAAATACAAGGCATCAGGAGAGGTTGAAAGATTTAAATTTGGGCTTGTTGCTAAAGGCTATAGTCAAAAAGAGGGGATAAATTACAATAAAACTTTTTCTCCAGTAGTTAAAATGGTAACTGTTAGATCTATTCTAGCAATTGCAGCATCTAGACAGTAGCATATACATCAAATGGATGTATATAATGTCTTCCTAAATGGTGACCTACATGATGAAATCTATATGCAATGCCTCAGGGATTTGATAGTTAGGGGAAGAAAGGGTGTAGACTAGTCAAATCCCTCTATGGATTGAAACAATCTCCAAGAGAGTGGAATACTAAGCTCTCGGAAGCACTTATTAAACTAAGGTTCAACCAAAGTCAACATGATTACTCATTGTTCATTAGGAAAACTGATCAAGGTATAACATAGTTTTAGTATATATTGATGATATGCTAGTAACGGGAAGTTCATTAAGATTGATTGAGGAAACCAATTCAGAACTACAGAAAACTTTCAAAATGAAAGACTTGGGAGAGCTTAAGTATTTCCTAGGTATAGAGTTTGTCAGATCTGGATATGTAATAACAATACATCAGAGGAAATATGCCCTTGAATTGATTTTTGAGACTGGACTTTCATCAGCTAAACCAGTTGGAACTCCTATTGATATAAATGTTAAATTAACTTCAAAACAGTATGATGATTATATCTCTACTGAGACAGATAAACCACATAAAATAGATGATCATTTGATTGATCAAACTCAATATCAGAGAATCATAGGCAAACTAATATACCTAACTATGACTAGACCTGACATAGCTTTTGGTGTTCAAACTTTAAGTCAATTCCTACAGCAACATAAAGCTTCACATATGAAATCAACTCTCAGGATTGTGAGGTATATAAAGATTCAACCTGGCCAAGGAATTTTATTGTCAAGTAAATCAGATACCAAGGTAATAGCTTGTTGTGGTGCAGACTGGGCATTATGCCCTTTAACTAGGAAATCAGTGACAGGTTTTATAGTTAACATTGGTGAATCACGTATGTCTTGGAAAGTAAAGAAACAAACAACAGTGTCAAGAAGCTCAGCTGAAGCTAAGTATAGATTATAGAAGCTTGGGTACAACAGTGTCTGAAATTATATGGCTACTTGGATTACTTAAAGAGATTGACATTGAAGTAGACTTACCAATTGACATATACACTGACAGTAGAGCAGCAATGCAAATTGCTGCAAATCCTGTCTACCATAAAAGAACAAAACATATAAAAATAGATTGTCATTTTGTGAGAGAAAAACTACAACAAGGACTGATCACTACTAAATATATTCCTACAAAAGATCAACATGCTATCATACTTACCAAAGGACTAAGTAGAGTTTAACATGAGTATATTATGTCCTAGCTTAAGGGGGAGTGTAGAATAATATAGGGGCAACTGTGTCATTTCCTATATCTTCACAAAGTTAGTTAATTAGGAAACTAACCACATGAGTTAGTTAGATAGTTAGAAGTTAGTTAGTGGTAGTTATATAAGTTAATTCTCTCTACAAATACAGATGATTGTATGTGTATATGTATCAGTTAAGTTTCACAAAGTAAATGAGAATGATATTGCCTTCTAGTATGTCTTTATCTTCTTTTTATTCTTTGTTCTTATTTTCTTCATACGATCTGACGTACTTCATCTTAATTCTAATTGATTGTGAGCTTAATCACTTCTATGTTCACCATGTAACGTAACATAGGGGCGGAGCTACCACCTACGAAGGGTGGTCAGATGAACACCATTCACAAAAAATTATGCGATGTATATAGGTGAAATATTGTCTTATCGTACATATATCATGTTTTGAACACTTGACACAATTGGAGAAGGTAGTCCAGCGGTCAAGGGTGCGTAGAAAAGCTTGCTGTGCGCAGGTTTTAACCTGAATAGAAACACACTATAGTCTACTTTTAAAATTTTTGAATGAAACACATACAACCAACTCCCTACAGGTTTCTGTTTTGCCTCTTCTTTTCCTTTTTAATTAATCTTATTTTAAATAAACAAATTTTAAAAGTCATCATTTAACTAAATACTCTATAGTTTAATTTAAAATTTTGGTGCATCTATTCATAAAAAACAAAAAAATTATTTGCCTAAATTTAAACATCCTTAACAAAATTTCTGACTCTACCACTGACATAACAACTAGTGAGGCTAACGATCCATCCTATTGATGCTACTCACACAAGAGCTTTCCTTTAAGGTCGACGCCTTTAGATATCAAAATAATGTAATTTCTGAATTTTGATACGTTCTATCCTACCAAACATACTTGGCCCTCCAACTATAAGCTTCTTGTTTTCCGGAAAACTATGAAAACTTTAAACCTAAGCGTTATAATTTCGAGTAGAAGCAAATTGCTCTTTCATGGTGTTGCTGATGCTCAATAGCAACAACCATTGTGTTTTTATTTTTAACATTTAATAGAATTGACAAACTTTTCCGCAAGATGTGGCGGTAAAAGTTTTTCATTAAGGATACAACAACATATTCAGTGTACTCATAAGTGGGGCATGGGGAGAGTAGGATGTCAGATTTTACCTCTATCTTTGTAAAGTAGAAATGTTGTTTTCGATAGACTCTCGGCTCGAAAGAAAAGACAGGGGTGTGACAACGAATAACATGGTCTCAAGAAAAATATGACAAGAAAAAGATAAAAAGCAAATGCGGCAACATATCGTAATACTCATTGAACATTTTCTTATTTGACAATAATTTAATTTAAACTTTACCCTTTAAGCTTAACAAGATGATCTATAACCATACAAATATCTTTGACTTATTTTAGACCATAAAATTCAAAAGTCTTCCTCTATTTCATAAACTTTGTGCCCAATCAAACTACATAATCTAAATTGGGATGGAGGGAGTACTACTAATACAGAAATCATTCGGCTACCTACTAATAACCTTCTAGTCTAATCCTCGACCTCCACATCTTTCTATTTAGGGTCATGTCCTCAGTAAGCTGAAGTTGTGTCATGTCCTATCTAATCACCTCCCCGGTTCTTTTTTGGCCTACAACTACCTCTCCTAACTCCTATTATAGCCACCTCTCAGACCTCCTTACAGGCGCATCCACACACCTCCTCTTCACATACCCGAATCATCTTAGTCTCGCTCCCTCATCTTGTTCGCCACGAGGACCACTTCCACCTTGCTCGTATAACTTTATTTCTAACCATATCTCTCTTAGTATGCCCACACATTCATCTGAGCATCTTCATCTCTGCTATGCTCATCTTCTGAACGTGAGCATTTTTGGTTGGCCAACACTCTGCCCCGTATAACAAGATTGGTCTAACCACCGCTCTTAATTTAGAAAAGGTTTTTTTTTAGAAAAATGAAATAGATTCCGATAAATGGAAACGGCTAGTAATTAGTAAAGGTGGCCAGTGGGCCGGGCTCGGGTCTGGCGGGCCGGGTCTAGCGGGGTCGGGGTCATGGCGGGACGGGAGAAGGGGTCGGGGTCAGGGTCGGCGGGGTCTGGCGGGGTCGGGTCTGGCGGGACTTGCTCCAGTCCCGTCCCGATCCCGATCCCGTCGGTATCGGGTCGGGGCGGGGTCGGGCTCGGGGCGGGGTACGGCGGGTTTTCCTTTTATTATTATTTTTTTAAATAACATATGTATAAAAAAACTCAATAAACAAAACAAGATAGTGTAATAAAAACATCTCAAGGCTGTTTTTGTGCCTCTTATATTATTTAATAGACATATGATTTTTTTGTAATACAAATACAATTGTCTAAAATCTAAATTGCAACTTTGTGGTGTTGTCCAAAAGTTGCTAATTACATAATAAAATTGCAATTAAAAAATTACATTCTCAAAAAACCTATTCTAATTGCTTGATGATTTCATGTGGTTCTTCGGTTGGAATTGGTATTTGTTGGTCAAATTGATCCACGTCGCTTCCACTACCTTCAGTTAAGATTTCGTTGTAGTTTTCATCTTCTTCTTCGTTGATCTCCGGTTGACCGCACCTTCTCCGCTCCGCTCATATCCAATCTCTGAATAATACTGCAATTTCCAAGCTGTCTCCGGCTAATGAGTGTCTGTGGTCTCCTATTTGATATCTGCCTGCAGAAAAAGTGCTTTCAGACGCAGTTGATGACACTTGAATGTTCAAAACATCTCGAGCCATCAATGAAAGTGTCGGAAAGGTCTTCTCATTCCCCCTCCAGTATTTCAGCAAGTCTTCATGTCTATCTTCATTGATAACTTCTTGATACGGTACAGAACCCTGCAAAACAAAAATATTCAACTCGCTAATTTGGTTAGTAGTAGAGGTACGGCCGCACATTCTATTTCTGAGGCTTTCAATACTAGCCGCAGAAACAGCATGTCTTTTGTGAGGTTGTGTTGAAGATGAAAAAGATGGTATGGAAGCCGGCAAGTTACTAGCATTTTCTTGTTGATAAAATCTATATATATTTTTGCATTGGTGTTCTACGCTAGACAACACTTCTTCTTTAGTTTGTTCAATAGGTGGTGGGTGATTTAGATTTTTGGGACTTGGAGGTGGTAGTACTTCTATACAATCGTAAATAGTTTCAATTAGTGATTTAGTACCGTCTATTTTAATAGTAGGATTTAATACAGAACCAATAATATAAATAGAGGGAATAAGAATAAAATATTTTTTTATTTTGACAAACATTTTTTAATAGCTGCCTTATAAGCTGGTTTTTCCATATATTCACTAAGTAATAAAAATATTAGAGTTATATAAAATAACATAGTTGAAATAGTAGGATAATATACACCGGAAAATTCTTTTGTTGCTTTAAAAAATTTCTCTAAAAATACAATAAGTTCGGAAATTTTTACCCAATCACTATCTAAAATCATATCAGCTGGATTTTTATTATGAGAGTTAAAAAATAAAGTTATAGGCATTCTATAGTCATAAGCAACAAGTAGTTGCTCGTATAAAGAATTCCACCTAGTGGATACTTCTTGTGGAATTTTTCTATAAGGTAGTCCACAATCGTGATAAGTTTTTTTATATTCTTTTCTACGTTGTACTTTATTACTTTTAAAAATAAAGTTTATAGCAAATTGTATTTTACTAAGAATGTCTTCAAAAAGTGATAGACCATCCTTTACAATTAAGTTATATATATGGCACGCGCATTTTATATGAAAATGGCCTGGAAAAGATGGAGTTAAACTATTTTTAAAAATTGTAATTGCGTAATTGTTATTAGAAGTGTTATCTAATGTAATAGTCATAATTTTATCGGTAATTCCGTAATAATCGCACACTTGATAAATATTTTCTGCAATAAAAGTACTAGTGTGCTTATCATCTATATATCTATACGCTAAAATACGTTTTTGCATAGACCATTTATAATCTATCCAATGACAAGTTACAGTTAAATAATCATGGTCGTTAGTACTACGACCTATATCAGACGTGATAGATACTTTGCCATTAAAATGATATAATGAAAAACGTAAGAATTGTTGATATTCATGCGCGAATTTAAATACATCTCTCTTAACAGTTGATCTAGGAAAACCGTTAAAAGCAGAATTATATATATCTCTAATGTAATGAATAAAACCGGGAGATGAAGGAAATGAAAAAGGCAAACCCTCCACAGCAACTAATTTTGATATTGCTTCCCTGTCTCTATGTTTATTGTATTTAGAGCCTACAATTCCCCCCGTCATAGGGTTAATTTGACCTCAGATTTGGTCCCGACGATGTCGGTATGTGAACCTTGTCCCGATGGAGCGGGCGTTTGCGCACCCGGTTTTGAAGCCTGGTATTGGGCATACCTAGCTAGATGAGCACTTACTACGTGTCTAATTAAACCCCCCGTCCCACCGTGACCTTTTCCGGTTTTAAATTTTAAAACATTTTTACAAATTTTACATATGGCTACTTGATTCTCTACGTCCCTATCAAAAAATGTCCATGCATCTGATTTTAATGGTCGTTTTGCTGGACCTCGTCTCATACTAGGGGGAATAAGAGGTATTTCAGTTGAAGGTGCACTAGTGGGTGTGTTGTCATCAACATTAGTGGGTATATCATCTAGATCATCGTCTAAATTAAAGTCTTCTTGAGTTCCAGAAAATAGCTCCTGGTCTAAATCTAATGGTATTGTAGGAAAATTTTGAGTATCAACAAAATCATCCTGTGTAGGAATAAGATGACTAGAAGAAGTACCCTTGCCCTGGTTGCCCCTACTAGAAGAAGCACCCTTACCCTTACCCTTAAACATACCTTTTAATCCTTCCATTTTAATTATGATAATAAATAATTAAAGACAATAAAATTAAGTGCGCTAAATAAAATAAATAGACAATAATAATTTAATAAAGGAACAAATGTACCAAACGCCGACGTAACGTCGACGTGTAATCCAGAGGTTGAAAATTGAAACTTTGCTCGATGGAAGATCCTCAAGCTAGTTGCCAACTTCACTCCCAATTTCCAAATGAATAAATAAAATTGAATATTTAGCAAACAATGTAGACTTGTAGAGAGATATAATGAGAAATTAGAGAGATTGTAGGAAGATTTGTGAGAAAGATGAAGAGAAAATGAGTTATTTATAGTTGAAAAATTGGGTTAAAGTGTAAATATAATAACTTATGGGTTAAAAATAAATATTAAGGGGTATGGGGGTTGGGGAGGGGGGCCTAAAATGGCCATTGGCCAACGGCCATAATCTAAAATGGTCGTTGGTGCAACGGTCATATTTGCAAAGAGAGGAAAAGGGCGGGTCGGGCTCGGGCTCGGGGCGGGGTCGGGTCTAGCGGGCCTGGGGCGGGCTCGGGTCTGGCGGGACGAGACATCGTCCCGTCCCGAGTTCGAGTCCCGCCCCCGTTATTTATTTTTTTTTTTTAGCGGGGTCGTGGCGGGATCAGGGCGGGCTCGGGACGGGGTCGGGTCGGTGTCGGGCCGTCCCGGCCCACTGGCCAGCCCTAGTAATTAGTTTCACGTATGGAAGTACCAGCTCTGACAGTAGCTGCACAGATGCGAAAGCACTTGCTGTTGCCTCAACATGACACAACAACAAACTTACTTTCTCTGCTAGTTTGATTAGGTGGCCAACTGATATCCTCAATGATCGTCAAATCTCTGTTAAGCACTGTATTCCAAAATATGTATAGTAGTAGTAGTAATTCTTTAGCTTTTCTGTAATTAAAATCAAATGTAACGTTAACGTCAGGAAAATAGATTTGCTGATGTTGTAATTCAATTCATAATGTCTATTTTGAAGAACCACAAATGCTTTGCTTCGGTCCAAAATAAACAAAAAAGAAGAAATAAATGGCAGATGAAGTTAGGCGAATGGTTATACTTCTCACCCTCCAAAAAGTTCACTTGGAATCAAAGCAAAGCATAGCTGTTCGATCAATTCTTGGTCACCATTTCTGAACACATCAATTTCCCCTGTCATGTTAGTTCAACCCCATTGATCACCTCTTTCTCTAGCTTCTTTTATAAGTAGAAACTTCATATACTACGGTCATTAATAAATAATTTGTTGCGCAATACTCAACACAATTAGCACGAAATATACAAATTCCAAAATCAATATTGTATTAGCAATTGTTTCTTTCGAATATCAATTTCAAACTTCCAAATCAACAACGGGTAAATCTATAAGACATACACGCTCACATACTTTACAGCAATGCATTTGTCAAATTCAAAGTGTATTCGGCCTCAAAAATGTTCCTATGTGATCAATATTGTATAGGGGTATTGAATACTTACAGGTAAACGATTTGCGTGGGACTGGGTAATCATGATATTCCCACTTCCAGCATTGTATTACTAGTATTTCTTTTAATTTCTTCACCATTTTCATATTTTTACAGTACAGCCAGTTCATTAATATTCTAAGGACTTTGCTCATGTTGAAGTTCCTGAATTATGTGTGTCATTATTAACGCAGGTTATTCAAGAATAGTTGTCAGCATATAAATTGTAGTAACAGCTTGAAATTGGACCATATATATAATAGTAGGTTGTTTTAGCTGGCGTTAGCTCAATGCTCATCATGTGCAAGCAAGCATGGGGATTATGGGCTCAAACTTCTTCGTTCACTGGATGAAACATAACTTGCATGCGTAGAAGTTGAAAGTTCTTGGAAATTTTTCCTCTGTTGACAATTCGGTAAGGCCGTTTAAACTATATAGATAGATAATATAAAGATTTTTTACTAGTATAATTTTACCTGTTATAGCAAAGTATCCAGTACTTTTTCTGAGTTATTAAAATCGTGTTGTTATAAACAGTTACCTGTTACTATTATAGGTTCATCTGGATATGAATACCCGCCGCTATTTTCTTACACCAGTGTCGCTTTGCCATTCGAGCATCGTTGTATCTTTCCCACCAATTTCACCAGCAACAGTACTAGGAGATGAAAGAATGTCTAGCGCGGGTGGAAACAATAGAAACAGGTCTTCGCGTAATATTCCTCATTCTAATTCATTCTTGATAAGAATGGCAATGAGAATATCAAGAGCAAGGTGGTTCAGTTTCCTAAGAAGAGTTTTCCATTACCAGAACGGAGGATCAAGATCCGATCTTGGGTCGAACCCCTTCAATTCACTGACATGGATGATGATGGAGTGCATATCATTAAGTGTCCAAATAATTATGAGTGTGTATACACTGGCTATTTCAAAAGAGGAGAAGCCAGTTTGGCCAATGCCGATATGGGTGCTGGGATATGTTTTTGGTTGTATCGTTAGTGTCGTGCTGCTTTACTGGCGTTACTGGGCGTTCTATGTGAGGCCGCAAAGAGATGATCATTCTGACATGGAGCAGCAAAGAAGCCATGATGAATCCAGGTGATTAATTAATTGTACACTCTCTGTATTTCCTTGTCCATTTATAGCTATCTGGACTCTTGAAGTTTTTAGTAAGTAGTACTACTTTTACTTATTTGTGTAAGGATGTGAAAGTAGGAAATGTTCAATTCCATGAGCTTGAGTTACACCCTTATGAGAAAAACATTTTCAATTCTATCTGAAAAAAATAATACTCCTTACCTTTTGTTACAAGTGAACGGCCTGTTTTTGGTGCATTAAGTAAACAAACTAATTATAAATATCTTAAAATCGTTCATAAGCGACACGACTTAAGTCCGCTAGGAGAAAAAATCCAGTGTCCTTAATTTGCTAGAAACTTGTTTGCCTCCCTCTAGACATGTCTAATCTAGGTCTTATTACCTTCAACAAATATCTACACTTACTCCATAACAAGTCTAAATGGATGATGTTGTACATCTTCATTGATAAGATTAACAATAATTAAGCAAGTTATTTCCACTTCTATTGCTTCATAAACCATTGTATATATGATATATAAAATCAGGACATTAAAGGTAAAATGAGAAATTTAAAGTTAGAATTTTTTCAAATATAAACTTAAGTCTTTTTTTTTCTTTGAAACAAACTAAAAAGAAAATTGTGTTAAATACTCAAGAGTGGTATCAATTTTACTAGTGCATGCACCTTTCAAGAATTTAATTTGCGCGGGAAAATAAGATTATCTGCAAAAATGTAAGATTTCTTCCTAAATCACTTTATTAGCATGCATCAAAAACGTGTTTTAACAATTATAATAGGGCATTGCATGTGATGGAGAAATTCAGGACTTCTGTCGAGCTATTCTTCGCCATATGGTTCGTGATGGGGAATGTTTGGGTGTTCGAATCGCGCTTTCTATCGTACCATCGTTCTCCTAAACTTCATCTGCTCTGCATCTCCCTACTTGCTTGGAATGCAGTCACCTACTCTTTCCCCTTCATATTGTTTCTATTGCTCTGCTGCTGTGTCCCAATGTTGAGTAGTTTTCTAGGCTACAATATGAACATGGGATCTGTAGACCGAGGAGCATCTGATGAACAACTCTCCAGTCTGTCTAGCTGGAAATATAAGGAAATTGAAAACAAGGAAGACCTCAGAAATTCGGCTATGGAAAATGAAAATTCTGTAAGTCATCTTAGCTCTTACTAATTAATCCTATTTTTCATGGATAGTTACGGGTTTACTAACTTATATACTCTAATAGTTTTAACGAATTTTTACACTATTATTCTATTTTAACCTATTGTAGCAAGTAGTGTTTTGTTTTTTCCGATTATTAGTTCCACTATTTATTGATGATTACCTGTTGTTATTTTTCACATGACGAATTGTGTAAAATTTCTATTACATTATTAATGTATAAAAGTTAAACTCAAAATCTAAAGATTTAACTTATAAACACTAAAGCCCTATAAAAAAAATTTGAGCTATCTCTAAATTTTTATTGATCGACCGTAACTTGCCTTATTATTTTTGTTGTTAATTTCACTTTTTTGAACGGTTACTTATTGTAATCTTTTAGGTGATTTGATCGTGTAAAATTTATGTTACACTTTCTATGTATAGAAGTTAAATTCAAGATGTAAGGATTTAATTTATAGATACTAACAATGTAAATAATAATTATGCTATCGTTGTATTTAAACTTATCGTAGCAGATTATTTTTCAGGTTTTGAATATATCTCCTCCACATTTTGAATGGGAACGATAACCCCCTTATACAATATTTTTCCGTGATATTATTTATTTTTCATAAAGATCTTTTCTTTCTAACAACTAAAATATGAAAATAACTCTTATTTTAGTAATATATCCCGTCGTATCCAAAAGAATATAAGACCATTTGATATAATTTTGACATGATCGCTGTAATAAAAACCAGATATTTATCCAAATAAAAACATACAAAATCTACTGAGGCACCTTTTTTAAGCATAAATGAGGTCCAACAACATTTTAAAAAATATATATTTTTAACCTTTTTGTAAGATTGTATTAATCTCCCTTGGGGAGTATTTCTCATTAATACAAATATATATAGTGTGTACAATGTTGTGAGAAACGACGGTGGGTCAAGTCGTCACTGTCGGGGAGCATTCCGACAGATCGCTGGTGGTGGCAGTGGCATTCGGCGGTGATTGAGTTGTGGGGGCGGGGGTGGTGGCGGGGGTGGTGGCGGGGGTGGTGGCGGTGGCACGACGGAGTTCGGGGAGTATGGCGTGGGAGGTATCCGACTCGTATAGAAAGGTGTAGTCCGTGTTTCAAAAATTTTGGATGTTTGCAAATGGGAAGATTATCTCGTCAAATGTGACATGGCGAGAAACGTGAATTTTACGTGTAGGTAAGTCATAGCCCAAAAGCCCCTATGATTATACGGGAAGCCTACGCAGACACAGGAAGTGGTGCGAGGTGCTAATTTTTGAGGGGCAGTGGAGGCAAGATTTGGATAGCAAAGGCAACCGAAAATCTGAAGGTGATCATAGGTGGGGATCCGACGGTATAGAATTTCGGTGGAGGTCTTGTTATGAAGAGTGCGGGTAGGTAAAATGTTAAGGATATATTCTACCATTTTGACTGCAAAGACCCAAAAGGATGAGGGGAGAGAGGCATGAAAAATGATTGTACGAACCATGTTATTAATAGTGCGGATGATTTGTTCGGCTTTGTCATTTTGGGGGGAGGTGTGGGGACATGAAAAATAAAAAACCATTCCATTATTTTTGTAAAATTTGTGAAACGTGGAGTTGTTAAACTCATGACCATTACCACATTGGAACGATTTTATGGATTTTTCAAACTGAGTTTTGATATAAGTACGAAATTCAAGAAACTTGGCAAACACTTCAATCTTGAATTTAAGTGGGTAGACCCAAATAAAGTGAGAAAAATCATCTAATAGAACAAGATAATATTTATGACCCAGTGAGCTAGTAATGAGAGATATTCATAAGTCAGCATGCACAATATCAAAGGGAGAAAACGTAACACTTAAAGATGACTGAAACGGAAGGAGAACATGTTTGCGTAAAGGGAAAGAAAAACAATGTTGGGCAAGGTTCCCATTATTACATCGAATAAAATTATTGCTTCTAAGAAAATTAAAAACAGAAGCTCTTGGATGTCCAAGTCTATTATGCCAAGTTGACGGAGAGAAGGCAGCAAGTGAGGTATGTGAGCGGGATCTGGCAGCGGAGGTGGATAAGAATGGATAGAGGTCCTCACACTAATGCATCTCGTAAGGGGTGTCCCCGTAAATAGATCCTTCACAGAAAATTCAAAGGAGTCAAACTCAACAGACATGAAATTGTTACGAAATTTTAATGATGTTGGGAGCATAAAGGACGTTATGTAGGGAGAAGGGTGGGTGAGGTGGGTGAGTGTATGTTGTAACATAACCTTGAATTGGAATGCGATGACCGTTACCAATCGTGATAAATTGAAGATACTTTAAACGAAACAGTTTGGAGAGATTACCTGAGGAGCGGGTGAGATGAGAGGTGGCTCATGTACCCATGTACCAATTTTCATCAGGCTGCTGGAGATTTAATGTGCTGAAGGTCTGGACAGATCAATGGAGGCCATACCCGATGGATACTGCTGTTGGGCCATAGTGACGCTGGCCTGCTAGGCTGTTGTAGTCTACTATCGTGGGTCTGGGTATTGGCCCAATAAGACGAGTTGCCAAGATCCAGGAAACTGGGCTGAAGCTTACTGGATCGGGTAAGCAGTTGCGGTCCAGGCTCCTGGATTGGGCCTGGGCTGACCCAAGGCGGGAAGCTGTTGGACTGTTGCTGCTGCTAGGTGGACTGTTGGCCAGACCGGGGCCCTTTCCCGCGGCCTCTACCGCCCCTACTGAGGTCGTAGTTGTTCCGCGGTTGGTGGTTGTCCGACGGTGGTGGCTAACCAGTGGCAATGTTGTTTGTTGCAGGAGTTTCAACTGCTAACGTCTTTTGATTGTGTTCGTCCTGCTTGGAACGTCGGATTTCTTCCAAAAGTAATTGTGTACGGGCCTTGTTGAAGCTCAGTAGTGGATCGGCTTGTTGAATCATAGTCGCTAGAGTATCGTATTCGCCCTTTGGTAAGCTAGAAACTAGTTGTAGGACCATTTTTGTTTTGAAAATTGGTGTCCCCACATTGGATAATTGGTCCGCAATAAGTTTCAATTGTTTACAATACTCGGACATGTTGGAAAAATTCTCGAGACATGTATTGTTGAATTTTTCCTCCAAATACACGACATGTGTATGCTTGTTATCCTGAAATATCTCCTCCAAATGTATCCATAACTCACGAGCCGAGGCACCGGTTTTCATAATCGTATGAAGCAATTCTTTAGATATTGTTCCATAAATCCACTGTTTGACGATAGCGTCAAGATGACGCCACGCGTGTCTGCAACGTGGATAGGGCGAGGAAAAGAGTCGTCAATATGGTCAAGCACGTTATACGCGCATGCGTGAATACGAAATAATTCAACTCACGATGAATATTTACCATCTTCTTGATCAAGAACTAAGGGAATGAAATTCTTGTTATTCGTGACGGCGAACGCCAGATCTTAAGAAGAGGTGGAGGAGGGAGGGGGGTTGTCTATGACGACTGTGGAGGAGGCGGAAGCCTTAGGAGGGGTGGGAGTAGACATGGAAGTCACAAAAAAGGGACAAGGAAAAATCAGAAAAAACTGGGGTTGCCGTCGGCCGAAGTGTGTGTGTGTGGGAGGGGGTCGGTGGCGGCAAGCAATAAGAAAAGAAGGGTTTAGGTGATTTTAGGGTTTGTCTCTAATACCATGTAAGATTGTATTAATCTCCCTTATGGAGTATTTCTCATTAATACAAATATGTATAGTGTGTACAATGTTGAATCTCAATTGCATAAGGATCATATAGTTACTATAATTATACACTACTATTAATTACAAAATATATGGCAAATATATGGTAATATTCGTTAATACTTTTGTTTTTGCGTTTTTAAAGTTTTTAGTTAGAAATGTAAAAACAAAACAAAAAATCCTAAATTTATCAAAAATGTTGAAGCCAGTGGAATCAAGGTCTCCCTAAGTGTAAATTCTGGCATGAGATCTGAAATAGGTTTTTTTTTTTTTTGGGATAGAGGGAAGCTCATCACTTTGGGTGAAATCAGCCTATGCATCCTGAACCATCAAAATTAGCCAAAAGGTGACATTTTCCTTTTTGATAGTTGGAATTTTTTAAGGGGAGCCTTGGAGTAACTGGTAAAGTTGGTGTCATGTGACCAGGAGGTCATGGGTTCAAACCGTAGAAACAGTCTCTTGTAAAAATGTGAGGTAAGGCTGCTACAATAGACCCCCTTATGATCCGACCCTTCTCCGAACCTCGTGCATAGCGGGAGCTTAGTGCACCGGACTGCCCTTTATAGTTGCAATTTTTGTTGAACCTCATTTTTAGCTAGAAATTTATGTTGACAATGCAAAATAAAGTTTAAAATATCAAAATATTCTTATGGGAACGTATTTATGCTTAAAAAAGGGGTGCTGCAGATTTTGGACTCCATGTTTTTAGATAATTATTTTTTTATTATAAAGAGATCATGGAAAAATTATATCAAATGATCTTATATTCCTCTGGACACGAAGGGATATAACAATAAAATAAAAGTTATTTTCGTATTTTAGTTCTAGAAAAAAGGAAATTTACGCCAAAAAAAAAAAAGTTTCATCTGAAAATAGTAGTATTGTATAAGGATTATCGTTCCCATTTAAATTTGGAGGGGATATTGTTTCCCATCCCTTAAATGTTAAGGGGATAAAATGGGATT
Organism: Anisodus acutangulus; assembly: GCA_029783415.1. Lineage (NCBI taxonomy): Eukaryota > Viridiplantae > Streptophyta > Magnoliopsida > Solanales > Solanaceae > Anisodus > Anisodus acutangulus. The sequence goes on along the minus strand of CM056511.1, from coordinate 14,601,965 downwards.
TACACAGTTACTTAATATTTTTTAGGTGATCGGATTGTAAAATTATTTTTACAATGTCAATGTATAAAAGTTAAACTCAAAGTCTGAATCAGCTTTTGTATCATAACAGGAATGTTGTATTTGTTTAGCCAAGTATGGAGATAAGGAAGAGATCAGACAGTTGCCTTGTTCTCATATATTTCATCTCATGTGTGTTGATCAATGGCTCCGAATTATATCTTGTTGTCCTCTCTGCAAACAAGAACTAGAGAGGTAAAGATGCAAAGAAAGCTCCTGAGGCTCGATACATCATGCATTTTAATATCTGCATATTTTTAACGGCCTTTTTCTTTTCTTTTACCCCCTTTAATTTTGCTTAATTTGTGTAGTACAATTTTAAACAAAGAGTGAGTCAAGATAAATTGTATGGAGCGCACAATGAAAGAAATAATCTCCTTGATTGAATAGGTATATATACAAGTTACATCTTTCCATAATACTACAAATCATTTTCCTATTCTACATCTAAATCTTTATTGTACCATAATTCTAACTATACAATTATGGTAGGTGTATAACACTAATTAAGGTATCCTTTTTATTACAATATACTACAAATATATACCATATATACTCCTAGAGAAATCTGGCCGAGAGAGGCCCACTGGCCGAGAGGCCCAATTCTTGGTCTCTGCCGAGATGACCCTCATGCGAGGCCCAGTACGTGATATATATGTGATATACACTGCTGTATATGGAGTGTATATCACATGTATATTGCTGTGTTTAACACACCCCCGCAGTCATAGCGGGCGGTTTTCGAACCGTGAGATTCTCTCTAAAATCTTCAAAGAGAACCGGTAGACCCTTTGTAAAGATGTCTGCAATTTGATAACGAGACGGGACATGGCATACGCGAACTTGACCCTTTGCAACCTTTTCCCGGACAAAGTGAATGTCCATTTCGATATGCTTGGTGCGTTGGTGTTGAACGGGGTTACCTGAGAGGTAGATGGCACTAATGTTATCGCAATAGACCAAGGTTGCCTTCTGAATGGGACAATGAAGCTCCAAAAGCAAATTACGTAGCCAACATGATTCGGAGACCACATTCGCTACCCCTTGATATTCTGCCTCGGCACTTGAACGTGATAGAGTTGCCTGACGCTTTGCCGACCAGGAGACCAAGTTGTTGCCAAGGAACATACAGTAGCCAGAAGTCGACCGTCTGGTGTCGGGACAACCACCCCAATCAGCATCCGTGTAAGAGACAAGTGTGGATGTAGATGAGGGATACAAGTGCAAACCATAATCCAGTGTCCCCTGAATATACCGAATGATGCGTTTGATCGCATTCATGTGCTCAATTCTGGGGTCATGCATGAATAAACACACCTGTTGAACCGCATATGTAATATCTGGTCTGGTAAATGTAAGATACTGGAGGGCCCCTGCAAGACTGCGATACCGGGTCGGGTCCTCGTATGGTGCACCTGCTGCGGCACTCAGCTTTGGGTTTGCATCAACCGGTGTGGAAGTGGACTTACAGGATGACATCCCAGCCCTCTCGATGATCTCAGCAGCATACTTCCGTTGAGACAGAAACAAGCCACCTGAATGACGCTTGACGGCAATCCCCAAAAAATAACTCAACGGCCCTAAGTCCTTCATAGCAAATTCAGAACTGAGCATGGCCATGATAGACTGGCGCAAAGCATCGGAGGAGGCAGTCAAGATAATATCATCCACATACAACAGAATATAGGCCAATGACGAACCACGGCGGTAGATGAACTGTGAGTGAACCCAATAGTCGAAACAAAATCAGTAAATCGTGTATACCAGGCCCGTGGAGACTGCTTAAGCCCATATAGTGATTTTTTCAACAAACAGACATGATGAGGGCGGTTGGGATCCCTGAAACCCAACGGCTGATGCATATAGACTGTTTCTTTGAGATCACCATGTAGAAAAGCATTCTTGACATCCAACTGATGGATTGGCCAAGTTTTTGAAAGAGTCAGGCTAAGCACAGTGCGAATGGTAGCCGGTTTGACCACCGGACTAAACGTCTCACCACAATCAATACCAACCTGCTGAGTCTTACCATCACCAACAAGTCGCGCCTTATGTCGAGCAAAGGACCCATCTGAATTCTCCTTATGAGCAAAAATCCACATAGACCTGATAATATTAATACCAGATGGACGGGGCACTAACTCCCACGTCTTATTATTAATAAGAGCATTATATTCATCAGTCATAGCAATTTTCCAATTAGGGTCATTTAATGCGGACACAGGATTGCGGGGCAAGGGGGATTTAGAGACATCAGAATGTAAATTAAAATGTCTTTTAGGTGTAAAAATACCCCGCTGACTACGAGTGACCGGTCTATGACTCGAGGAAGAATTGATGAAATTTTGGGAATTTGCTGGGCTCGGGACGGACCTGCTGGCCCAAAATGGTACAAATTAGACTCGGATTACGGAGCGGTTCGAGTGGTGGCAGGCCCGATTCTTTGGAACTGCTCGATGGTCGGATTCTCGTGAGTGTGGCGATCATTGGTTCAAGGCGTGGGCTCATTTGGAGGATTTTAGATGCAGGAGATGTCCAAAAAATTCCGAATAATATACGGGGATATTTGGTCATCCAAAAAATTATATGACTTAGGTTCGGGAGTATGAACTTTCGTAAATGGGAATTGAGTTTCATCAAAAATGACATGGCGATTGATTATGATTTTATTGGAGGATAAATCAAAACACTTATAACCACGATGATTTGACGGATAACCCAAAAACACACACGGGGTAGACCGAGCCTGAAGTTTGTTAATTGTAGTGGATGGGAATAACGGATAACACAAGCACCCAAAAATCCGAAGGTGAGAATAAGAAGGGTTCTTATTATATAGGACTTTGAGGAGGGAAGAGTATGTCAGACCTTTAGACGGAATTATGTTTAGAAGGTAAGTGGTCATTTGTAGAGCATGATGCCAAAAATATGAAGGTATGGAGGCATGTATGAGGAGAGTTCGGACAATGTTATTTATGGAACGAATTTTGTGTTCGGCTTTCCCATTTTGTGAAGATGTATGAGGACATGAAAAATGAAAATTTATCCCATGAGTAGCACAAAAATCTCTAAACTCCCTATTGTCATACTCTTTCCCATTATCACATTGAATATTTTTTATTTCTCTTTCGAATTGAGTACGAATGAACGCTCTAAATTTTATGAAGACGGAAAACACTTGTGATTTATTCGCAATTGGAAACGTCCACAAAAATCTAGAATAATCATCTAAAAGAGAACATAATATCGATGACCCATTGAGCTAAGAAGAGGAGATGTCCATAAGTCGATATGAATAATGTCAAATGGCATAGAAGTATGAGAATTGGAGTCTACAAATGACAACTTAACAATTTTTCCTAATGAACAAGACTGACAAATTGGAGTACGACTTGTACCCTTACAAGAAATAAAGCTATTTTTATCTAAAGCTGATAAAATAGAAGATCCCGGATGACCCAGACGAGCATGCCACATGGAGGGAGAGATGGCTGCAAAAGTTGATGGCAAGGCTGGACTCGATGGACTGAAACCGGGCATGATATGATACAAATCCCCCCTACTATCACACCTCATGAGATGACTCCCCGTCTTGAAATCCTTCACAGAGAAACCGAAAGGATCAAATTCAACAGAAACAGAATTGTCATTTGTGAATTTTCGGACAGACACTAAATTTTTAATCAATTTAGGAGCATGTAAAGTATTTTTCAAGAGGAGTGGTGGATTAGGAGGAGACAATGTTTTCTGACCATACCCTAGAATTGGAATAGAACTGTCATTACCAACAATTATCCCCTGAGGGGTGCTCAAATTGGAATAAGATGAGAGAGTACCTGATTCGGAAGTCATGTGAGTAGTGGCCCCGGTGTCCATGTACCAATTTGGGTCCGGTTGGGACAATCCCAACGTGTGCATCGCGGCCTTGATATCGGTCTGAGTGGGGCCATTTGCATGATGGGCTTGCGGAGGACGGGCCCAAGGGCGCCATTCCGTGATCTTCTTTGGGCCGTGAGTCTTTGGATACATCTTTGTTGGGCCCACAGGCGATGGGCGCCACCGGCGTTGGGCGCTGGGCTCGTTGGCGACCACGGCCGAAATCGTGGCTGGAGGATGCGGGTTCCACTGCCAATGGCCCCACTGCTGGGCCCATGGTGGTGGTGGCCCACTGTACCCTGGATGGGACCCACCGCCTGCTTGTTGCTCACCGGAACCGCCACCAGAATCGCCTCGTTTGCCCCCGCGGTTTTTGTTACTTTTGCGATTATTCTTGTCGCCACCATTATTATGGTTTTGGCCCGAATTATTAACAAAACCCGAAGAGCTAGGAGAGGATGCCACCATGACAACTGGGCTTGCTCCGGTAGCCGCCTTTTTAGCCAAACCGGCTTCTTCCAACGTCAGCATGGAGCGGGCTTGATGAAAGTCGGGAAGAGGGTTGCTTTGGCGAAGGAGAGTTCCAACACCATTATAGGCCTCCAAAGCCACAACCAATCGTAGAACTAGACGATTATTTGTTCTTGGTGCGCCAACATTACGGAGTTGATCCGCCAATTCCTTTAGTTTCTTGCAATATGCGTAAACGTTTCGAAATACGTCCATTCGAACGAGAGAGAATTCCTGCTCGAGTGTGACGATACGGGAATGTTGGTTGTCTTGGAATATGTCACGCAATCTATTCCATGCAGCCATAGCCGTGGTATCGGGCTCCATAATCGTCTGTAGAAGGTCCACTGAAATAGTGGCGTATATCCTCCGAAGAACGGTAGCATCAAGTGTAATCCATACCTCAGGATCCTCCGCAGGAAGGGGTCTAGCGGGAGGAATGATGTGATGAAGAACTTGATAAGAGATAGCGTGAATTTTAAACAACTCTGCCCATGTTGCATATTGAACGTTTTCCATCTCAAGGACAATAGGGACACTGAGTTTGATAATGGAAACCGTGAGGGCAGGGTGAAAATTGTTCTTAGACATATTTGAAAGAACAAGGAAGGAGGTTAAATTTAAGAGAGATTTTTTTTAGAGCGGAAGACAAAATGTTTGGAGAGAAAAACCCGAGGGGGGGGGGGTGTTCTCGGCCACAAGGAAAAGTTTGAGAGAAAACTTTTGTGTAGACCTAGTCTCTTGATACCATGAAAGAAATAATCCCCTTGATTATTTTCATTGATTGAATAGGTATATATACAAGTTACATCTTTCCGTAATACTACAAATCCTTTTCCTATTCTACATCTAAATCCTTATTCTACCATAATTCTAACTATACAATTATGGTAGGTGTATAACACTAATTAAGGTATCATTTTTATTACAATATACTACAAATATATACCATATATACTCCTAGAGAAATCTGGCCGAGAGAGGCCCACTGGCCGAGAGGCCGAGAGGCCCAATTCTTGGTCTGGCCGAGACAGCCTACTGCGAGGCCCAATTCTGTGATATATATGTGATATACACTGCTATATATTCAGTGTATATCACATGTATATTGCTCTGTTTAACAATATAGTTACATGTTATTTATCTATCCCCAATTCCTCATCATGCAAACAGAACACGAAAGCTAAAATTAGAGGCTTCCTAGTGTAGACATGTTATCTGAAAGACATGCTCTTAAATACTTCACTGAGTAAGTTTTAGGGATAATTATCTTAAAATGTCCAAAAACAATAAATTACTCCCAACCAAAATAAATTTAGGCGGAAAAAGATAATTGGGTTGCCGAATAAATAAATAATAATAAGAACTTGCCTAGATTCGATTTTATCTATAATACTGAAACAACTAAATATACTTTTTAAGGAGAGCATTATCTTGCTTACTAATCAGTTATGATTAAGTGATAAAATAGTATGCTAAAGATAGATGTTATATGTATATCGCATTGATGCATACTATGAGTACAAATAAATATTTCAACGGGAATTCAACGAACTTCGTTCCATTTTCGAAAGAATTCTAATTTATCTACTGATCCAGTGATGTTTACATGTTTTTTAATTAGTCTAACAGGTTGCTTACACTATTGTTTTTGGTTTATCAAGACAATTGTACATAATATAATTCTTAAGTTATTCATTATCTTAAAAATATTTTTCGGTAAACAAAATTTGAACTCTGAAAGAAATTGATATTCAAACTGGCTCCAAAACTCTAATTAAAATCTCGTTTTCAGTCTCTTTATAAGAAAGAGGACCCCTCTACACTTTCACAGGAAAAATTAATGAATTCCACCTGGTGGCTAAGGCAAGATGGCTGAGATATTTATTTCCTCTCAAATTAAAGCAGTCATTTATGACCTTGATTTTTTATTTCATTTGTGCAATATTTTTATTGGTCGCACCATTCGTCCCTATTCAGCTGAAGCCACTCAAATTATTTGACTTTGGTGTCTTTTCTTTCACCAACCAACTGAATTATAAAAGGATTAATTCCACAAAAAAAGATATACTCAAACTTGTAAATATTTGCGGTAAACTATTAAACTTATTTTTCTAATTACAAAATCACTCAACTTTCATGATATTTTATATAATATCATTCTTGCTATTATTCGTCCGACTTCACCCCAAATCACGACTATTTTGTTAAGAAATATTATTTTAAATTAAAAGACCGGACTCAAATAATATATTCATACCCAAAATTCGATCCTCAAAATTAAAATCCCAGCCCCTTAAGATTTCCTCAGATACATACCTGTGCAACAAATAACAAAACAGAAAAGCAAGGTCCGAAATCCACTCAAAATGTCAGCCAAGAAATTGGATTATAAAGATAGAAATCCATGTTGGAGAAAAATAGAGAACGGGAAGATTAGAGCCTACAAAAAAAGAGTTGCTGTATTTTGAAAATCTCGCTATGTTAGGTAATTAAGTGTAAATGTCCCTAATAGCAGTAATTAGGCTTTCAATTTTGCCACGACAATAACAATAATAACATATGCATTGTAATCTCATAAGTGGGGTAGTAGAGTTTATGCAGACCATATCCCTTTACCTTGAAGGTACATAGCTTGTTTTTATAGACCCTCAACTCAAGGAAAAACTTTTCAAAGCAGTTCGGAAAAAAAAAATAACAGAAGTGAAGAAGCCATTGCAAAATAAGGATAAATGATACTACATTCTACTACCTACTCCTAACCTTCTACCCTAATTTCCACAACCTCTTATCTAAAGTCATGTCCTCGGTAAGCTGAAATTGTGTCATCTTCTGTCTAATCACATCTTCTCAATACGTTTTCGACTTACCTCTACCTCTCTTGAAACCATCTATAGTCAGCCTCTCACACTTCCGCACTGGGATATCTTCGTTTCTAATCGTATCTCTTCTAGTACCCGCACATCCATCGCAACATCCTCATCTACGCAACTTTCATCTTCTGAACATGACAGTTCTTGACTAACCAACAATTTGCCCCATAAAACGTGGATGGTCTAACCATCACTGTAGAATTTACCGTTAAATTTTGGTGGCACCTTCTTATCACACAAGACCAGGATGCAAGCCTCTATTTCATCCATCATGCACCAATACGATGTTTGACCTTATCGTTACTCTCCTTATTTTCTTGGATAATAGACTCAAGATACTTGAAACTTCCTCTCTTTTGGATGGCCTATGAATCAAGCTTCACTTCCACATCAGACTCATCTGTTACGTCATTAAACTTGCACTCCAAGTATTTTGGCTTGGTCCTGCTCAACCTGAACCCTTTAGACTTCATGGTCTGTCTCCAAACCTCTAACTTAGTGTTAACTCTGTCGTGAGTCTCTTCAATCATAACTATGTCATCCATAAATAACATACACCATCAAATCTCACCTTGGATTTATCGCGTCAATTCATCAATCACCAAGACAAATAAAATGGGCGAAGAGCTAATCCTTGGTGCAACTCCATCACAACTGGAAAGTGCTTCGAGTCTCGTCCCACTGTCATTATTCAAGTCTTAACTTCATCATACAAGTCATTGATCACCTTAGTGTACGCCAGGTACACATCTAGCCTCCAAGCATCTCCATAGAATCTCCTTTGAGACGTTGTCGTATGTCTTTTCTAGGTCGATAAACACCATGTGTAAGTTTTTCTTCCTCTCCTTATATTGTTCAACCTCTCCTTACAAGATGAATTACTTCTGTAGTTGAGCACCTCAGCATGAATAACTAGTTCTCAAAAATATCCATACCTCTCCTCACCCTCATTTCCACCTTTCTCTCCCAAGCTTTCATAGTGTGACTCAACAATTTGATGCCCCTATAATTATTGCAATTCAGAATGTCACCTTTACTGTTGTACAAAGCAATAATTATACTTTACCTCCATTCTTCAGAATTTCTTTTCATCTTAAAAATGGCACTAAACAACCAGCCAATCACTTCATACATGTCCTATCTGCGCTCTTTTAAAATTTCACCAGGGATCTCGTCTGGACCGATCACTATTCCCCTACGCATCCTACGAATAACACTTTTTACCTCCTCAACATTTGTACACCTAGAACATTCAAAATTATGACACCTCTCTGAGTTCTCCAAATTCCCCACACGATATCTATGTCCCTCTTTTATTCAAGAGTTTATGGAAGTATGCATGTCATTACGTCTAGTGAGTGCCTTCTCTGCCAGTACTTTTCTGTCCTTGTCCTTGATGCACTTCTCTTGGTCTAGGTCATATGCCCTCCTATCTATCACCTTGGCTAGCTTGTAAAATTTCTTATTCCCGCTCATGTCCTCTAATTCTACATATAGGCTTTCAAAGGCTGTCATATTTATCGTTGTAACTGCTAATTTTGCCTCTTTCTTCGCCATCTTATAGCTTTCCCTATTCTCCCGATTTTCGTCTTCGTTCTTACTTTCACCAATTTTGCATACACTACCTTATTTGCCTCCATCTTCTCTTGGACTTCTCCATTCAACTACTAGTCTCCTCGATGCCCACCAAACCTATCTCTCGAAACCCCCAACACTTTTCTAGCCACTTTCCTAATGTAGCTAGCAGTACTATCCCACATGATGGTCACATCCTTATTAGTCTCTCAAGTCCCCATAACCATCAACTCTCCACCATCTCCTGGGTACTGGCCATAGTCAAGTTAATCCATTTGATCATTGGCAGGTCATACACAATCCTTTTCTTTTTCTTCTTTTTGATCTCCAAATCCATTGCCAAAAGTTTATGTTGGGTCATAAGATTCTCACTATGGATGACCTTGCAGTATTTACCAAGTCTTTTATCATCATTTCTAAGAAGCAAATAGTCTATTTGAGTCTTAGCCACCGTACTATAAAACGTAACCAAGTGCTCATCCTTCTTCAGAAAACTCGAATTGGCTACCGCCAACCTAAAAACAGTTATAATATCCAAAAGTGAGACTCCTCATTCATTCTTGTTCCCGAAACCAAAACCTCTATGCGCAATGTTTTTGCAATTTTACATCTCTAGGTGATTTGTTTTAATCTCATGGGTCGGGTTTTGGGTATTATATAATTTAAATTTAATTTTGCGGGATAACACTTCATATAACGCTATTTAAGGTACAACCACTTCTTCTTCCTCTTCCTTCACCTTCTTCTCCTCCTTGTTGCAACCACCTTTCACATTGCTATTTTAAGGCGCAACCACTTCTTACTTTGTATAATATAGTTTTTAAATCTTTTATAGTAATTAAAGTATAATCATTTTTAAAAGTGGATCTGGAATTTCCAATATGAAATGTGAGTTTAAATCAAGTGTGTGTTATTGGAAGTTTTAAAATAATGGAAGGGATGAAGATATGTAGTTCAAACTTCAGAAAACTACTTTTAGTTTTGAACATATATGTCTGAAACTTCATATATATATATATGTTTGAAGCGTGGCCTTGACAAGCAAACTTCAGAAACAATTGTCTAAAGTTTTGCCTTGACAAACTAAATTTCATCAAACTTTATACGCGAATTTTTATAACTGCAGATCTGACCTTCCTTGCAAAGCGAACCTAGTCAAGCAATGGAGAGAAAGGAAAAAAGATGGCTAAAGTTGTTTCTACATTGATTAAAATTACAATAAACTATAAACTTTAGACATGGCTTAAATAGCTCTCTCAAAATAAACTATTTGTGCACTTCTCCCTATTATTTGGGACATGGACTCATGGTAGTCTAATAGTTCAAAATATTTTTTTTTGTTTTAACAAAATAATTGCGATTTCCGCTGAAGTTGGTCGATGATAGCAATTAAGAAGATATTATATGAAATAACGTGAAAGTTAGTAATTTTGTAGATAGAAAAATAAGTTAATGATTTTACCACAAGTAAACTATAAGTTGATTGACCTTCTTTGAAATTAACTCACTATTCCCACTGTTTTGCACAAAGAGGTTTAAGTTTTATGTATTGACAAGGTATAACAATAAGATAATTTATAAGGTAATCGAAGGTAAAATTCTTTGATAAGCATGGTTTGTATCGTGATAATAATGACAACTAGCACACTATTACAAATTAAAAATTATACTGATATTGTGAATATTTATTACAATAGCGATGTTATAACTTAAATCGTCTGCACAAATAATCATATTGTTATCCTGTAAACGGATTACTTTTCAAATTTAGATAAGTGGTTTGTAGTTAAAAATGGCCACATGATGGTTCCATTTGATAGGTTAATTTTAAGAAATTTATACCTTATCAATGTTTCAACTATTCTGTTATATATAATCAAAGTTAATTTTTTTAAACCCGCCTAATATTACTGTTTTTATTCAATCTCTATATGGTTTGATCAATTATTTTCACTTTATTTTTAAAACTTCACGTAAGAATCGTACCATTATTATGTAAAATTATTTCAAGCTTTAATATTTACAAAGTATAGATTTACGTTCGTTGGATATAATTTTTACTATGAGAGCATATATACATACAATGCTCAAACAAGATTACAGGACATAGGTCGCGATAACACACCCAACTCACTCTTTACCAAAAAAAAAACCATTATTACTCCATATCTTAAGTGTTATTGAGTTGCAAATAAAATTTGTAGTAAAAATTACATTAAATCTGGAAAAAATAATGTATCACATCATTAGTACTTTTAGAAAATATATAGATTTAATATTTGACTCAAATATGGCAAAGACATAAAGAGAGGAGAAAAACAAGAAGAGAAGACATACCGTTGTCATTTGGTGCTGAAATTGCCGGAACCAATTCAGTTTCAACAATACTAGAGTAGGGTTCTGGTGTTACTTGTAATCATTTGCATCTGAATCCACCCTAAGACTCAAACACAAAAGTCAAACAATTGAATATTTTATTGTTTTAAAACTTAAATAAAAATTATATTGTACACACGATTCGATATTGTTAAATATACATAATATACACACAATATACATGTGTATATTTATGGTATATACGGGCATGACTGCCCACTGCCCATCCGTGGGAAATCACTGCCCATCCGTGGGAATCCTTTGTGTATACACATATGTAATTAATGTTGTAGTCTAATTAGTATTGTACACTTACCATACTTGTATAATTAGTCTCCAAATAAAATAAGGTTTTAGGAGTAGTGTAGGAATAAGTTTCTCCTATTATGAAAATATGTAAATTGTATATATACTCTTTCAAGTAATGAAAATAATCAAGGGATTATTTCTTTCATGGTATCAAGAGTCTAGGTTAATATTTTCTCCCACTTTCTCCCTAATATTTTCGTCCAAACCACCGATTCCGAGCCCCTTCCTCGATTTTCGTGCCCGGAAATTATTTTTCTCTTCCCAATTTTTTTCTCCCCAATCCCTACTTCACGTCTTGCGTTGATATTATGGCTAGGAACATGTTTTACCCTGCCCTTACTGTTTCTAATATTAAGAATCACATCTCTATCATTCTTGAAATAGAAAACATCCAATACGCGACGTGGGCCGAACTGTTCAAAATACATGCACGCTCGCATCAAGTTCTCCATCATATTATCCCCACGGCTCCTACAGATACGGAGGTGTCCAAACCAGAGGATAATCCTACGGTATGTACGACCCTTGATGCTACTATTCTTCAGTGGATTTACTCCACTATTTCGAGCGACCTCTTGCAAACGATTATCGAACCTGACGCTACGGCGATGGAGGCATGGAATAGATTACGTGATATATTCTAAGGTAATCAGAATTCTCATGTTGTTACCCTTGAGCAGAAATTTTCCCACATCCATATGGAAAAATTTCCAAACGTTTCAGCATATTGCAAAAGGTTAAAGGAATTGGCGGACCAACTTCGCAACGTTGGCGCGCCTATTTCGAATGATCGTTTGGTCCTACAAATGGTTACAGGCCTTTCAGAGGCATATAGTGGTGTTGGCATGCTTCTTCGTCAGAGCATCCCTCTTTCGTAATTTTATCAGGCTCGTTCTATGCTTACCCTCGAAGAAGCCGGCTTGGCAAAAAATGCAGCTACCGGTGCTAGTCCCGTAGTCATGATGACGTCCTCTACAAATTCTCCGGGTGGTGTTGATAATTCCGGCCAAAACCGTACTCATGGTGGCGGCAACAATAGTCTGAAAAACAATGCCAAAAATCGCAGGAGCAAATGCGGTGGTTCCGGAGATGGTCACGGTGGCAGTAGGTCTCGAAATAACGGCAGTGGGCCACAACCCAACTGGTCCCAGCCTTGGGCCCCCTGGTCGTGGGCCTGGGCCAGTGGGCAGTGGCCCAGCAGTTTTACCTTCTGGCCACTGGACTACCCAACAGCGTGTTTTCAGGCCTAATCCAGTTTGGCCTAGTGGTTCTCGCCCCAGTTCTGGGTCGGGACAGCAACCCGGTGTACTTGGGCCTCAGCCCCTCACGCCCATCATACAGCGAGCCCCACTCCTACCGATATTGAAGTAGCAATGCACACGCTTGGAATTAATCATTCGGACCCAAATTGGTACATGGACACCGGCGCCACTACTCACATGTTGTCCGACTCAGGTACTCTCTCGTCTTATTCCAATTTGAGCAACAATCGTGGTATAATTATTGATAATGATAATTAAATTCCAATTCGTGGTTATGGTCATAAAACATTGTCTCCCCCCTCCCCATCCACCTCTTATTTTGAAAAATACCCTTCACGCTCCAAAATTGATTAAAAATTTGGTGTATGTCCGAAAATTCACAACTGATAATTCTGTGTCCATAGAACTTGATCCGTTTGATTTTTCGGTGAAGGATTTCAAAACGGGGAGTCCTCTCATGAGGTGTGATAGTAGGGGAGATCGTTATCCTATCACACCACGTTCCGGTTTCTCGAGTCACGCATTGCCATCCACTTTTACAGCTCTGGCTCCTTCCTTGTGGCATGCTCGTCTAGGTCATCCGGGATCGTCTATTTTGTCTTCCTTAGATAAAAACAATTTTATTTCTTGTAAGGGTGCGCGTAGTACACCGAATTGTCAATCTTGTTCTTTAGAAAAAATAGTTAAGTTGCCATTTGTAGACTCTAATTCTCATACTTCAATGCCATTTGATATTATTCATAGTGATCTATGGACGTCTCTTGTTCTTAGTTCTTTGGGTCATCGTTATTATGTTATCTTTTTGGATGATTATTCTAATTTTTTGTGGACATTTCCAATAGCGAAAAAATCTCAAGTTTTTTCCATCTTCTTAAAATTTAGAGCATTCATTAGAACCCAATTCGAACGTGAAATAAAAAATATCCAATATGATAATGGCAAAGAATATGACAATGTGGTGTTTTGGGAATTTTGTGCAAATAATGGGATCAATTTTCTTTTTTCTTGCCCTCATACGTCTTCACAAAATGGGAAAGCCGAACGCAAAATTCGTACCATTAATAACATTGTCCGCACTTTACTAATTCATGCTTCTATACCCCCGTCTTTTTGATATCATGCTCTACAAATGGCTACATGTCTCCTTAACATAATTCCGTCCAAAGGTTTGACATATTCTTCCCACCTTCAAATTCTATATAATAAAACCCATTCGTATTCACATCTTAAGGTCTTTAGGTGTTTGTGTTATCCGCTATTTTCGTCCATCACAATTAACAAACTTCAGGCCCGGTCTACTCCATGTGTGTTTTTGGGTTTTACATCTAATCATCGTGGTTACAAATGCTTTGATTTATCCTCTCATAAAATCACCATTAGTCGCCATGTCATTTTTTATGAATCCCACTTTCAGTTTGCTAAGGTGAGTAATCCCGTGCCTAGTTCGTATAATTTTTTGGATGATGGTCTATTCCCGTATATTATTCACCATTTTTCGGACATGTACAGCACCCAAAATTCTCCAGCGGGCCCACTGCCCGCTGGTCCCATTGGTTTGTCACAAGCAACAGTTCCCAGTATCGTCACTGGGTTAATTTCAGCAATTGGGCCAGTCTAGCCCAATTCTGGAACTGGTCCAGTACCTGCTTATGTTTACCGTGTTGGGCCAACAGGCCCACTGCCTGCTGGCCAGTCCGTCCCGAGTCCAGAAAACTCCCAAAATCCGCCCAATTCTTCCTCGAGTCATAGACCGGTCACTCGTAGTCAATGGGGGTGTTTTTAAACCAAAAAGATATTTTAATTTAAATTATAATATTCTTAAATCACCCTTACCCCGTAATCCCGTGTCTGCGTTAAATGACCCGAATTGGAAAATTTCTATGACCGGTGAATATAATGTTCTTATTGATAATAAGATGTGGGAGTTGGTGCCCCGTCCATCTAATATTAATATTATTAGGTCTATGTGAATTTTTGCTCATAAGGACAATTCAGATGGTTCATTTGCACGACATAAGGCACGCCTTATGGGTGATGGTAAGACTCAGCAGGTTGGTGTGGATTGTGGTGAGACATTCAGTCCGGTGGTCAAGCCGGCTACCATTCGTAATGTGCTTAGCTTGGCTCTTTCCAAAGCATGGCCTATTCATCAGTTAGATGTGAAGAATGTTTTCCTATATGGTGATCTCAAGAAAACAGTATCTATGTATCAGCCTCTGGGGTTTAGGGATCCCAAATATCCTCATCATGTCTGTTTGTTGAAGAAGTCCTTATATGGGCTTAAGTAGTCGCCACGGCCTGGTATAAGAGGTTTGTCGACTATGTTTCGACTATTGGGTTCACTCACAACAGGTCGGATAACTCCTTGTTCATAGATTGTCATGGTTCGTCCTTGGCTTATATACTGTTATATGTGGATGATATTATTTTGACTGCCTCTTCCAATGCCTTACGCTAGTCTATCATGACAATGCTCAGCACTGAGTTTGCTATGAAAGACTTGGGGCCCTTGAGTTATTTTTTGGGGATTGTTGTCACTCGTCATGCAAGTGGATTGTTCTTATCACAAAGGAAGTATACAGCCGAGATCATTGAGAAGGCTGGGATGTTATCCTGTAAGTCCACTTCCACTCTGGTTGATACTAAACCCAAATTGGGTGCTACGGTCGTCGCTCCATACGAGGATCCGACCCGCTATCGCAGTCTTGCATGGCCCTTCAGTATCTTACATTCACGAGACCAGATATTACGTATGCCGTACAACATGTGTATTTGTTTATGCATGATCCCAGGATTGAGCACATGAATGCGCTCAAAACGCATCATTCGGTATATTCAGGGTACACTTGACTATGGCTTACATTTATATCCTTCTTCGACGTCCACACTTGTCTCGTATACAGATGCTGATTGGGGTGGCTATCCGGACACCAGACGGTTTACGTCTGGTTATTGTATGTTTCTTGAGAATAACTTGGTCTCCTGGTCTGCGAAACGTCAGTCGACTTTGTCCCCCTCCAGTGCCGAGGCTGAGTATCGAGGGATAGCTAGTGTGGTCTCGGAATCATGTTGGTTACGAAATTTGTTGTTAGAGCTTCATTGTCCTATCCAGAAAGCGACCTTTGTTTATTGTGATAATATTAATGCCATCTATCTGTCGGGTAATCCGGTTCAGCACCAGAGCACTAAACATATCGAAATGGGCATTCACTTTGTTCGAGAAAAGGTTGTTTGTGGTCAAGTACGCGTCTACCATGTCCCATCCAAGTATCAAATTGCCGACATCATTACGAAGGGTCTTCCCTCGGTCCTTTTTGAAGATTTTAGGGACAGTCTCAGCGTTCGAAGACCGCCCGCTATGACTGCGGGTGTGTGTTAAATATACATAATATACACACAATATACATGTGTATATTATGTATATTTATGGTATATACGGGTATGACTGCCCATTGCCCATCCGTGGGAAATCACTGCCCATCCGTGGGAATCCTTTGTGTATACACATATGTAATTAATGTTGTAGTCTAATTATTATTGTACACTTACCATACTTGTATAGTTAGTCTCCAAATAAAATAAGGTTTTAGGAGTAGAGTAGGAATAAGTTTCTCCTATTATGAAAATATGTAAATTGTATATATATTCTTTCAAGTAATGAAAATAATCAAGAGATTATTTCTTTCAGGTATTTTATTGGATTTTTACTCCTCCGTCTCAAATTATTTATCTTGGTTATTAAATATCGTTATCTCAAATTATTGTCATTTTAGAAGTTGAAGACACAACTAATTATTTCTTTACCATTTTACCCTTAGTAGAATTTTATTATTAATGGAGATGACACTTAAATAGAGTAAACATTTAATTGAGATAGATTATAACTTAAACATAAATAAGAATCAAAATAGTCAAATAACCTCCTAATAAATATTTCTTAAGAAACGTGTAAAATAAAAAAAATGAAAAATAATTTAAGACGGAGGGAGTACAAAATTTAACTTTCCCTAATCTTTAGGTACAATTACAATTTTATGGTTTTATAAACACCTAGTAATCGATTCAATTTTGATTGGCTTGGTCAATTTTGAAAGAAGATATTCCATCTTATATACAAGTTCAAATTAAAAACTACTAATATTCAAGCAGCTAGTGCGAGTCCAACTGAAGCAGTAACCAACTTCTAAATAAGTGGTTATGGCCACCTCCCACAAGGTCAATCAAGACGAGCTTGACTACCACTTATACTATTTGACTAGTTAGTTTATTTATAATCTAAAAGGTCACGAGAACGAATGATACACTTAATTGTTATGTGGCAGTACAAATAAGAGTAGGTAGCTTGTCAAACTCGTGATACCCAATGTAATTAATATTGGCCCCAATCTATTAAAATAGAAAATCAGGTCGAAATTGATGGCTCCAACTTCCAGATTCTAGTTTGACCCGATACTATGATATACTCTTTCCGTTTCAATTTAAGTATCTTATTTTTTTATCTATTTTAAAAAAATGTCTCTTTCTATATTTAATAAATTTTATGTCAAGACAAGTTTAAAACTACAAGATTTAAATGACCTCACACATCTTTAATTTAAGACCACAAGATTCAAAAGTCTCTCTTTATTTCTTAAATTTCGTGTCAAGTCAACTAAGACACTTAAATTAGGACAGAAGGAGTAGCAAGGGTGGATTTAGAGTATTGTGTTTATGCACATATATTAACCTTCAAGTTTCTAGTTTGATTTACATTATTACTCCCTCCGTCATATTTTGACTGTTGTTTTAGTTTAAAATAATTATTTCAAAATAATTGTCATTTTATAAATTTAAGATCAAAATTGATAATTATTTTTAATTATACTTTTAATTTAAAATAATAGTTCTTTTAATATTGTTCAATTTTCAATAAGTGTCTATTAAGTGGGAATAATCTTGTATTTAATTATACATTATATTTGTTATTTTTCTTAAAGGACGTCAAAAGATCTAAACTGACAGATAAAATGAGATGGA
This sequence comes from Anisodus acutangulus, assembly GCA_029783415.1. Lineage (NCBI taxonomy): Eukaryota > Viridiplantae > Streptophyta > Magnoliopsida > Solanales > Solanaceae > Anisodus > Anisodus acutangulus. The sequence continues at coordinate 14,584,111 of CM056511.1, read as the reverse complement.
GGGAGTAATTATTAAATTAAGGAGATCATTTTTTACAACAATTTCATAAATATTGTCGGGTAAAAATTTATTCACACATAATACTTATATCAAACCAATATATTTATGTCATGTGTTTGAATGTAAGCTTCTTTTACTTAACTATTAATCAACATGTATTTTTACTTCGTTAAATTATTTAATCACAATAAATTATATTACTTTGTTGTAAACACGCGGTTAATAATACTTTTTTTCCCTTGGTTATTTGTAACTTTTAATCTTAGTTCTTGTGATGTTTGACTAAATAATTAATCTTCAATTAATGAAATATACAAATTTTCTGAATATGTACAAATTCTATCACTTAATATTTCTGTATTATAATTTTAAAAATAGTCTAAGTATAACATATTTTCTATATAAAGAGACCAAAATTATATATTTAATTAATTAAATATTAAATATATTGAATCATATATTACGAGGATCAAAATCAAAATTTAGCATATTTTAGGATAAAACGGAGGGAGTAATTTGTTGGATATGAATGTACTATAAATATAAATACTTTAAATATTGATCCATAATTATATCGAATTCGAAATAAAATAATAGGAACGCCGGCAGTGCCTTATCTAGCACGAAGTAAGCATACCAGTTGGCAGTCGTCTTTTATTATTTTCTTTGTCGACTCTCCAAATTAGACAAATGCATCTGTATTCTAATTTCTATGTAGGCGTTTTTGGACATGAATTTAAAATTGTGATTTAAAATCATTAATTTGGATAGAGATTGTTTTGAAATTTGAATTTTGTTTGGACATGTAATTTTAATTTCATAAATTATATTCTTTTTTTATAAATATAAAAACCCCATAATAATTTATATAAACTTTTAAAACTTCTCCAAATATTACTTTTACAATAAATGTGAATTTTTCATTTTACTAAATTTAAAATTATGATTTCAGTTGATGTCTAAACGCCTGGTCAATCAATAAGTGTGTAGAGTCCTATTGTCCTAATGATACTATTCTACACTAATACACTATCAATCAATTATTTTTTATTCTGAATACAATCAAACCTTTCTGTAACATTATTGTTGGGTCCGAAATCTTTTAGCTGCTACAACGAATGGTACTTACATGTTTATAATATCTGAATTTTTTTATCAACTGTGGGTTCGCACGCGAATGCCCTTTCGATTGCAAGCTCCAAACTTCAATGTATTCCTCATTTGGAAAGCTAGGAAATCTGGCAGAGGTTCGAGAGAGTGTTTTGATTCTAAGTCTCTAAGACTTAGAATAATGATATGAAAATCAAGTGTAATGAATAATGAAGTGTAGGTATGTATTTATAGGTGAAAAATTAGGTCAAACCGGATTAGGGTTTGACCTAAAATTCGAGGTGGATTAGGTCACCACGCCGGCGGCGCTGCTGCCCAACCAGTGGGCCCCGCGACCCTGTGGTGCTGTGCCCCTAAGGTGTGGGGCCCGCAGTGCTGACGTGGCCCTTCACCGCCTCGTTTTTTAGCACATTCTTTATTAAATCCAAAATTCAATTTTGACTTAATTAAAATAATCATCATTCATTTAAATATCTCGATTCTAAATCGAATATTTAATACTCTCTCAATACATCCTTAGATCGAAAAGACAATCGACATAGTGTGACCCTACATGCCTTCACATATCGACATTAAATAACATTAAGGTCTACGCGGAACTCCTAGACGGCGCCGCAAGACGAACTCAATATGTAAAGTACGTTTACACGAATCCAGTAAACTTAACCTCTATGTGGTAAGATAAAATTCCTTCATTCACGACACACTCGATCAAACTTAGAATTTGCCAAGTGTCTATCCAAATGACTTGATCATTATATCTCATCTATATTAGTTGACAACTAGACCATATTCTAAATATGTCTATTGCGTTGGCCAACAACTTAGTCAACCTAATATCACTGAGAATCTGAGTGTTCTCTCGAATATACATTCGAAGAATGAATCCTAATCTTAGCTCAACTACCACCTTTAATCCACATCGTAATGTACCCAATACAAGCTGTATCTCAACCTATAAGGCATTTGAGCTTAGGACAGGATCAAAGTATATTACTTTGTAGACAAGGTGCGCATTGACCTCAAGTCTAATGACTTCTATCTTCCACACGCTGATCATACTTTAGACAAATATAATAATAAAATATATCAGCAGGATATACCAATACTTTTAAAGCATTCATGTGTCCATCACGACTAGCCATTACTCGTAGCAGGTGAGACATACTACATCATCTAAGGATGTGATGCAGACCAAATGTCGACCTATCACATATCATCGATATCCCATTCTTGATGATCATTAGTCGAGGTTATTTTAAGAGTTACGTTATAATATTAATATCTCACATTATTAATAATAACGTAACCTCTAGGGATGCATATTATAGAATATTATAAACAATCAACTAATAATTCAATAATTGCAGATGTCAAATTATTAATCTCCATTAATAATAATACAAACGTGTATAAAATACATTTATCCTAATACAAATTATCTGTAGGACATACATATACTTTCACTACGAACTGTGGTTAATCCGGAGAAGGACCAACAACGACGATGAAGTAGAAAGGAGACCTAGGGAAGCCGCGAGCAAACAAACTACATAGCGGGCAATTTGCATAAGTAAGAAAAAAAAAGAAAAAAGCGGCTAAATGCCAACAACCAACTGACGACGTCCTCTTTTTCCGTAAGAGACGTTGCAAGCAAATAGTTTTTGAAAAGTGGCGAAGCTTATTGCCCCTTTTTCTTCTCGTGCAAAATAACAAAATGGGGAAATATTTTTTTCCAAAAATGAATAATCCAAAAGAAAAAAGAAAAGACATGTGAGTGGTGGCTGGCGCGTACCTGCTACTCTAATATAGTATGACTCAATTATAATTCAGCAAAATACTGCGCTGTTGTTTCCTATATAAAATACAGAAATAACTTGCTAGTGTTTAACGACCCTCAGATCTCTTTCTCTCCAAACTAACCAACACACACACACACACACACACACACACAATGAGCGATCTCAAGGCCAAATTTTTGGAAGTCTATGCTGTTCTCAAATCTGAGCTGCTTAATGACCCAGATTTCGAATTTACCGATGATTCTTGTCAATGGGTCGACAGGGTATTTCTTCTTCTTTTCTTATTTTGTCTTTATGTGAAGAATGTAGATCAACTTGGTGCATTACATGTGTTAAGTTTCTACTGCTCAATCTTGCTTTACTTTCGATATTTTTATCTGTTCTAATTTATTTGTCTTACTTCCCTTTTTAGTCCGTAGTCTTTTTCTTTTATTTGCAACTCTTTAATTCCAATTATCCAGACATTGTTTGAAACCATAAGATTAAATGATATTTTTATATATTTTACATATCTTTAATTAACAACTACTAGATTTAAAAGTTTATTTTCTTAAACTTATTCGAAAGTCAAAACTAGACAAACAAATTGAAAGGGAGGGAGTAGTAAAAGAGATACTGGTCAAAAACCATACATAACTATCATTTTTTCTCGATAACTGATAGTTGGAGTGTGAAACTTAAGAAAAAATGGTAGTTGAGGTGTGTTTTTGACCATTACCTCTTAGTAAAAGGGTAGTTTGGATATTGGTTTATGAAAACTAAATGGATGCAAAGATCAACACTTCATTAGTCGTAAATAGGTGGAACTCAAGCTAGATAAAATCTTACAAGTGAATTTAGTATACTGTTGATTCCTAAACATTCATTATTTTCTCCGATACTTGAAACATTGGGACCTTACCAGTGCTCTGCTAGTCACACATGTTAGGAGGAATACTCTCTTGTGGTTGAATTGATTGACATGGGCCAAAAAAAAGCATCTGACTTTTATTCCTGACATGGACTAGAGGTTTTCTCTTTTTAGAAAGACATGGACTAGAGTTAAATGTTGAAAAGTTTAGAGCTTTCCTTCATATCTTCCATTAAATGGAATTTGAAAGTTTATGCTGGAATTTAGATGCAAAACGAACTCTTTTTTGTGTATGTGATAGCATGAACAGAGAATGAATGCATAAAGACATGTCTATGCTTGAAAAAGAAATTTACTCACCACTGAAATGACAAGGCAGTTAACATAGGATCGATGCGAGCATGTATTTAAAATGGAGGCTGTTCTAATGTTCCTCAAGCTTGAAGTTAGACCAAACATCCACTAAAAACATGTTTGAAAGCAGAAATTTTATAATGTTCTTGAACATATGAATCCAACGTATCTTTAATCTAGAATCCATGCGCTATTGCTTGTTGTTTATGCTTGCCTGTGGAAGTGGAGTATGCTTGCTGGGTTCTCTTGTTTTTGTCTGTGTGTACATGAAACAAAGAGGGGGAGGAAGGGAAGGCGAGAGAGAGAGAGAGGGGTTTACCAGTGTGATTTGGGAAAGACGAGTCTCTATAACCACCTTTGGTGTGAGTTCAACTTGGATTATCTTCTGATGCACCTTGTGATGTAAACTAGTTGGTTTTTCTTGTGTTATATAACTAATTGTCAATGCAGTACTGTTGATGTTGTAATTTTGTATCTTCATTATGTTTCTTCAATTCCTGATACCTTGACTCTCAGCTTCTTTTCACTTTTGGAGTTATTAAATTTTTTGAACAGTCTATATCTAACTGATACTTTTTACGATTTGCTTCAGATGTTGGACTACAATGTACCTGGAGGTAGGACGGAATTTTACTTCTTAACTATTCTAAAATCTTGTACTTCTTTTACAATCTTTGATAGCTCGAGAATATCTTCCAGCGGCCTAATGATGGTATATTCTCTGTGCAGGGAAGCTGAATCGGGGGCTATCTGTTATTGACAGCTACAGTTTGTTGAATGATGGGAGAGAACTAACCAGTGAGGAAATCTTTCAAGCATCTGCCCTTGGCTGGTGCATTGAATGGGTATGCAAAATAAATTTGTGGCTCGGGCTGAATTCTTTGGTGACCCCAATAAATTTAGCTTTAGTTTCGTCTTTCTTCTTTTTAAGTGTGTGACTAGTGCAATGTATGTTGCAGCTTCAAGCATACTTCCTTGTTCTTGATGATATAATGGATGGCTCTCATACACGTCGAGGTCAGCCATGCTGGTACAAATTACCAAAGGTGTGGGCCTACACAAAAAGAGATTACTGCTTATTCCTCTTTGTGCTTTCATGTGCAATACCTACTCGCCATTCTTCTTTTTCATCCAGTCATTTTTGTTTCAATATTTCTTATAGGTTGGCATGATTGCTATTAATGATGGCATACTTCTTCGCAACCACATCACGAGAATTCTGAAGAACCACTTCAGACCAAAGCCTTATTATGTTGATCTTCTAGATTTGTTTAATGAGGTAGGATTCTTTTCACACAAAAAGTCATTTGAATTAAACCTCATATGACGCTGAACTTTTTGTTTTTTCTCTTTTGGACATATTCTGACAGGTAGAGTTCCAGACTGCCTCTGGACAAATGATAGATTTGATCACAACACTTGTAGGAGAGAAAGATTTATCAAAGTACTCATTGCCAATGTAAGGGGACTTTTTCAATACTTGTGCAATTTTCTGCTTTCAGTATTTCTTTCATGATTTAACTTGATAATGATGTGATTACATGCAGTCATCGCCGGATTGTCCAGTATAAAACTGCTTATTATTCATTTTACCTCCCAGTGAGTATAAATCATCCTTTCAATTGAGTTCATAGCTTATTGTGCTATTTTGAGAATGGTTACATGTCTATTATGTTTCTACCCACTTGCTTCCTAGTTTTTTCTAAAATGGGAAACCCTTATCCTTGTTGATTTGAGGTTGATGTTCTCTTAAAAGCATTTCAAAGTTCTGAATCTTCTTAGAATTGTATTAACTATATGCAACTACTGCAAAGGCACAGCGGAGCCTCTTATTTTGATGTCTATCTGAGTTAACTTAAGAAATACCTTTCCATTTTTTGCAAATCATATGCTGCTAGTTTTGTGTTCGTCTATTCTGGTCCTTTTGTGCAAAAGTTGTCTGTTCAGAATCATAGAATGTGCCTCAGAGTTTAATTTGTATATAAGCTACATCCAGAGAGTACTCACGGTTAAGATCTCCAGGTGGCATGTGCACTTCTTATGGCAGGGGAGAATCTTGACAAACATGTTGATGTCAAGGACATACTTATTGAAATGGGAATCTATTTTCAAGTTCAGGTGAGAATTATAACCACTCCCTAATAGCTTCCATTTTGTTTAAAGTTCCATATTTATTTTTGAAGAATCATTTTCAATTGGAAATTGACCTTTGTTGAGGAAAATATGGACAATTCACCATGTAACAGCATGGGAACTATCTTCTTTTTCTCAACCTGGATTATGCTTTTGAAGTTTCATGGGTGTAGTCTGACCTTGCATCTCATTGTTAAATGGAAAAGAGCAAAACAAAAACGAAGAAGATGTTTCCTTAAATTGGCCTATTTTCAAATCATAAAAGAATGTAGTCTTTTTTAAGAAGTATGAGAAACATAGTAGAGACAAAAGGACATGTCCTTCATGTGGTCAAACTGTGAAAATAAATTTATACATGGCCAACAGAGTTATGAATGTGGCCTTGGACACAGTGGCCTTTTGAAGTCTCCTTCTAATTTAGTTTCCAATAATACCCAAGACCCATCAACAAAACTCGGTTTCACAACGTTTGTGCTTTCATGCTACATATTCTGACTAGTAGCTTTCTTGACTTTGTAGGATGATTATCTGGACTGTTTTGCTGATCCAGAGGTGCTGGGTAAGGTATGTTGTAAAGGAAGCTCGTAGTACAAAGCTCCTTTAATATTAGTCAGAGAGCTATTTTAACTTGTAAAAAGTAGAAATCTTATGGTTACCTCTTTTGCTATCAGATTGGCACTGATATTCAGGATTTCAAGTGCTCTTGGTTGGTAGTGAAAGCCCTAGAACTCTGCAACGAGGACCAAAAGAAGTTATTATATGTAAGCGTGAAACTTGTTATCCCTTGGTTCATTTCTATCACGATTTTGTTCTATTTGAAGATGCTAACTAGAGGAACTTGTTTTGCAGGAGAACTATGGAAAAGATGACCCTGCTTGTATTGCTAAAACAAAGACACTCTATAATGATCTCAAACTTGAGGTATTCCACTTTTCCCCCCCTAGCATCATAGTTTTGGTTTGTCTCTGTTCTTACTTCCTCAGATAAATCAAAAGTTTTATGCAGTCATTGTGTTCTTCTCTTAGCAAGTGGTCGATCTCACTTGGCGCCCCAAGAGTTGACACATTTCTTCACCTTTTAATTATTTTCTTCTGAATGTTGTAGGAAGTATTTCTGGAATACGAGAAGAAATCCTATGAAAAGCTGACCAGCTCTATTGCGGCTCATCCAAGCAAAGCAGTGCAAGCAGTGCTACACTCATTCTTGGGAAAGATTTATAAGAGGCAGAAGTAGGAAATGAAATAATTAGTGAATTTAATAATCTATTGTTTAGATGTATTTGCATTCATTCTTCCCATTGGGAATGAGATGTCTGTATTTCATGCATTTTTCTGCGTTCTTGGTCTTCTACCTCTTTAATTTGATGTATTGATGATGGATTGTTATTTTTCAAGAAATGGAAACTCTTATCCCTTTTCACCTTCAATGAGTAGTATTCTGCTTTGTCATTGTTGCTTGATTGACTTTAACATCATTACTTAGAAGTACTGGGGTGTTGGTTTGGTTTTCAGTTTCACCAAAACCAAATCAAACGAACTATATCTGTTTGGTTTTTGCAGTTTTTTCATTTTTTCTTGTCACATAAAATATAAAATCGATCACTCTTTACTAGAGTTATGAATAAAGTTTTGATAAATCAATTTATATTTAGTAAGAATTCAATGAATTGGGGAACATATTATATATTAAAATGTCCTTATGGGAGAAATATTAAGTTAATTTCTCATGCACGTTAGACTCAAGTATTATTTAAGGTACATACTGTCACGACATCAAATGGAGTGGAACGTGATTGATATTCAACCCTTGCTATTCGTTGAGTGAAACCTTGTACTAACTACTATTCGTTGAGTGAAACCCTATACTATCTAACTGAATGTCTAAATTGTATCTTATTAAATGCTATCAGACAACTAAATAAGGAACTTATCTTCAAAACCTTTGTAAAGCTACCCACTGTCAAGTCATGAGTCTGTAACTGCCCAAAATCTCAAAATAACAAGGGAAACGTTGCAACCCAAAGTCAACTCTGAGATCAAACTTATAAACCTTAAACTTTTAATTTTCATATAATAGTGTTGGATCGTATCCGAGTCCCTCCACTCCTTATCCAAATATATGTAGCAGTCCAAAATCATCACACAAATCTATTAGAATCTTCAAATCATGAATCCAAGCTCGTTTACTAAAATATTGACTTTAGTTAACTCTAAACACTTAAGGCTTCTAGTTAACAAGCATGCATGCCAAAATGCTCTCGGGCTCTTTCAAGACCTGAACCACCCATACCCAATCATAAATTACTAAATAAACATTTGGAAAGTCTTAGGGAACAAGGTTCTAAATTTCAAAACAACTGATTGAGTTATTACAAGTACTCAGTAAGTATCGTTGACCGACCCCAACAAAGTAATAGCGAGGGTTGGTTTTAAAATAACTATCATCTCAGCCTTTGCTATTAGTATAACCTCAACAAATAATGACAATAAATAGTGTAAGGTAAGTTCTACAAAGTGGTAGTTAGACCATCATTGATGTATGGGGCAGAGTGTTGGCCAGTTAAAAACGCACACGTTCAGAAGATGAAGGTAGCAGAGATGAGGATGCTTAGATGGATGTGTGGTCATACTAGGAGAGATATGATTAGAAATGAAGTTATACGGGATAAGGTTGGAGTCGCCTATGTGGCGGACAAGATGAGAGAAGCGCGGCTGAGATGGTTCGGGCATGTGAAGAGAAGGGGTGTGGATGCTCCAGTTAGGAGGTGTGAGAGATTGGCGGTCGCAGGGGCTAGGAGAGGTAGATGTAGGCCGAAAAAGAACTGAGGGGAGGTGATTAGACATGACATGACGCAACTCCAGCTGACTGGGGACATGACCGTAGATAGGAAGTTATGGAGATCGAGGATTAGGATAGAAGGTTAGTAGGTAGTTGAGTTTTGTATGTGAGGGAGGTGGGGGGCTAGCCTTTCCATCTCCTCCTTTTCTTAGTAGTAGTATTTAGGTATCGCGTAGATCATTATTTCTATGTGGGTATTACTTCATTTGTTTTATATCTTGATATTTTCTGCTATCTTATTTTCTTGCATTGTTGTATTGACTACGTTTTTTAGTCGAGGGTCTATCGGAAACAACCTCTCTGCCCCACAAAGATAGATGTAAGGTCTGCGTACATTCTACCATCCTCAGACCCCACTTTATGGGATTACACTGGTATGTTATTGTCATTGTTATTGTAAATAGTGTAAGGTAAACCAACCAGAACAACATAGTAATTTATGCGTATACACACATAAGAGGATATGCAAATAATATGAGTCAATTAATCAAATGAACATGATACTGTCCTCCACATGTCTCATAATTTGTGCTCCCTACACTACTGCACGCCTGCTGCTTGGGGTGCCAGGATATAGTGACTTTAGAGGCACATATCCACATGCATAATCAGCTGGCATCCAAGTCCTTAGACTCATCGATTCCAAACTCATCTCAGGTGATGACCATAACCGCAGACACTCAAATCACAGACCACACAGACTCATCAGTTTTATTACTAACAACTAAGTCACGAGTCACATAGACTCACCAACTCAACTCATAAATAAAGCATGAATCATATATGCAATCATTTAGGCATATAAAAGTGCATGATCAAAGCAGTTTAAACTAGGGCTGGCCAGTGGGCCGGGACAGCCCGACCCCGAACCGAGCCCGTCCCGAGCCCGCCCCGACCCCACCAAAAAAAAAAAAAATTACGGGGGCGGGACTCGAACTCGGGACGGGACGATGTCTCGTCCCGCGAGACCCGAGCCCGCCCCAGGCCCGCGAGACCCGACCCCGCCCCGACCCCGCCCCTTTGCAAAAATGGCCGTTGCACCAACGGCCATAATCTAAAATGGCCGTTGGCCAACGGCCATTTTAGCCCCCCCCCTCCCCCCACCCCCCCCCCCCTAATATTTATTTTTATCCCATAAGTTATTTTATTTTCTCTTTAACCCAATTTTTCAACTATAAATAACTAATTTTCTCTTCATCTTTCTCACAAATCTTCCTACAATCTCTCCAATTTCTCAATATATCTCTCTACAAGTCTACATTGTTTGCTAAATATTCAATTTTATTTATTCATTTGGGAATTGGTAGTGAAGTTGGCAACTAGCTTGAGGATCTTCCATCGAGCAAAGTTTCAATTTTCAACCTTCGACACACGTCGACGTTACGTCGGCGTTGCTTTACATCTGCTCCTTCATTAAATTATTATTGTCTGCTTATTTAGTTTAGATCACTTAATTCTATTGTCTTTAATTATTTATTTATTTATTTATTATCATAATTAAAATGGAAGGATTAAAAGGTATGTTTAAGGGTAAGGGTAAGGGTGCTTCTTCTAGTAGGGGCAACCAGGGCAAGGGTACTTCTTCTAGTCATCTTATTCCTACACAGATGATTTTGTTGATACTCAACATTTTCCTACAATACCATTAGATTTAGACCAGAGCTATTTTCTGGAACTCAAGAAGACTTTAATTTAGACGATGATCTAGATGATATACCCACTAATGTTGATGACAACACACCCACTAGTGCACCTTCAACCTAAATACCTCCTATTCCTCCTAGTATGAGATTTAGGTCCAAAGAAACGACCATTAAAATCGATGCATGGACATTTTTGATAGGGACGTAGAGAATCAAGTAGCCATATGTAAAATTTGTAAAAATGTTTTAAAATTTAAAAGCTGGAAAAGGTCACGGTGGGACTGGGGTTTAATTAGACACGTAGTAAGTGCTCATCCAAATAGGTATGCCCAATACCAGGCTTCAAAATCGGTGCGCATAACGCCCGCTCCATCGGCACAAGGTTCACATACTCGACATCGTCTCCACCAAGTATTGTGGTCAAATTAACCCTATGACGGGGAATTGTAGGCTCTAAATACAATAAACATAGAGATAGAGAAGCAATATCAAAATTAGTTCTTTGTGGAGGGTTTACCTTTTTCATTTCCTTCATCTCCGATTTTATTCATTACATTAGAGATATATATAATCCTCGCTTTTAACGGTTTTCCTAGATCAACTGTTAAGAGAGATGTATTTAAATTAGCGCATGAATATCAACAATATTTACGTTTTCATTATATCATTTTAATGGCAAAGTATCCATCACGTCTGATATAGGTCGTAGTACTAACGGCCATGATTATTTAATCAGAACTTGTCATTGGATAGATTATAAATGGTTTATGCAAAAACGTATTTTAGCGTATAGATATATAGATGATAGGCACACTGGTACTTTTATTGCAGAAAATATTTATCAAGTGTGCGATTATTACGGAATTACCGATAAAATTATGACTATTACATTAGATAACGCTTCTAATAACAATTACGCAATTACAATTTTAAAAAATAGTTTAACTCCGTCTTTTCCAGCCCATTTTCATATAAAATGTGCGTGCCATATATATAACTTAATTGTAAAGGATGGTCTATCACTTTTTGAAGACATTCTTAGTAAAATACAATTTGCTATAAACTTTATTTTTAAAAGTAATAAAGTACAACGTAGAAAAGAATATAAAAATTTGTCATGATTGTGGACTACCTTTTAGAAAAATTCCACAAGAAGTATCCACTAGGTGAAATTCTTTATACGAGCAACTACTTGTTGCTTATGACTATAAATTACCTATAACTTTATTTTTTAACTCTCATAATGAAAAGCCAGCTGATATGATTTTAGATAGTGATTGGGAAAAAATTTCCGAACTTATTGTATTTTTAGAGAAATTTTTCAAGCAACAAAAGAATTTTCCAGTATATATTATCCTACTATTTCAACTATGTTATTTTATATAACTCTAATATTTTTATTACTTAGTGAATATATGGAAAACCCAAATTTTATAAGGCAAATTATTAAAAATGTTTCTCAAAATAAAAAATATTTTATTCCTATTCCCTCTATTTATATTATTGGTTCTGTATTAAATCCTACTATTAAAATAGACGGTACTAAATCACTAATTGAAACTATTTACGATTGTATAGAAGTACTACCACCTCCAAGTCCCAAAAATCTAAATCACCCACCACCTATTGAACAAACTAAAGAAGAAGTATTGTCTAGCGTAGAACACCAATGCAAAAATATATATAGATTTTATCAACAAGAAAATGCTAGTAACTTACCAGCTTCCATACCATCTTCTTCATCTTCAATACAACCTCACAAAAGACATGCTGTTTCAAGCGCTAGTATTGAAAGCCTCGTAAATAGAATGTGCGGTCGTACCTCTACTACTAACCAAATTAGCGAGTTGGATATTTTTGTTTTACAGGTTCTGCATCAGATCAAGAAGTTATCAATGAAGAAGGACATGAAGACTTGCGAAATCTTTGGAGGGGAATGAGAAGACCTTTCCGACACTTTCATTGATGGTTCGAGATGTTTTGAACATTCAAGCGTCGTCAAGCTGCGTCTGAAAGCGCTTTTTCTCGCAGCAGATATCAAATAGGAGACCACAGACACTCATTAGCGGAGACGGCTTGGAAATTGCGGTATTATTCAGAGATTGGATACGAGCGGAGCGAGAAGGTGCGGTCAACCTGAGATCAACGAAGAAGATGATGAAAACTACAACGAAATCTTAACCGAAGGTAGTGGAAGCGGCGTGGATCAATTTGACCAACAAATACCAATTCCAACCGAAGAACCACATGAAATCATCAAGCAATTAGAACGAGGTTTTTTTGAGAATGTAATTTTTAATTGTAATTTTATTATGTAATTTGTAACTTTTGGACAACACCACAAAGTTGCAATTTAGATTTTAGACAATTGTATTTGTATTACAAAAATCATATGTCTATTAAATAATATAAGAGGCACAAAAACAAATTTTTGTGATGTTTTTATTACACTATCTTATTTTGTTTATTGAGTTTTTTTTATACATATGTTATTTAAAAAAAAAAAAAATGAAAACCCGCCCGATCCCGCCTCGAGCCCGAGGCCGAGTTCGACGGATCGGGATCGGACGACACTTGCTCGATCCGCTGCAGACCCGCCAGAGCCCGCCGACCCCGACCCCGGCCCCTTCTCCCGTTCCGCCCCGACCCCGACCCCGCCAGACCCGAGCCCGGCCCACTGGCCACCCCTAGTTTAAACTATGTAATTTGGCAAAAACTTGTTGCTCCCAAATGCACACGTAAGTATACGCGGTCGTACGAGTAATATAGGATTTAAAGTTTAGATATCGTACCCACATGGACTTATGATTAACCGTTAGCTAAATTAAATGATCCGAATTATCTATACAAGAGAGGAAATCTGTAAGTTGTAATTCTAAACTAATTAAAATAAAAAGAAAATAAATAATGAACTTCGACAAAGAAAGAGCGGATTTTTATATTATCAATGATATGAAACCGATCTAGGGTTATGAGCTATCTAACAATCACGTTGTATTCTTCAATTGATTAAACTTCTCAAGTTATCTAGTTTACTGATGACATGGTTGATATTACGACTATGACCTCTAGCCGCCTATTCATATTACGTTCATGCCTATATCTCTATGGTCATGAACTTTAACACAAACACATTTATATTTCCTGTATATTAACCAAGCAGGGCGAACTAGGTATATCTCTATCCTAGACGCAAATCCTCTCCCTGATGCCCAGGGTTGAGATCCTGCTCTATTTAACCCTATTTCTATCCTAGTATTCCTCTCCCGAGTTCAATATAAGAACCAAAGATAGTATTCGATTAGTGATCAAGCAACCAAATAATTAAGCTCAAAATTAAATAAATAAAACAATACGATAAGCTAATTAATTGAAATCAATATTCGAATAACAACGTTCATGAAAGAACCATAACCCTAGAACGAGAAGTTTAGCTCCATATAGAAATGGAGAAAAAATAACAAATCATCCAATGAAAATATAAAAATGAGTAGTATGGAGAAGAAAAGGTAAAACCAAATTCCTCCGGCCTCCACGGCTTCTCCAAGCTCTCTCTAGGTCTAAAATTCTGTAAAAATCGTCTAAAAGGTCTTTTTATAGCGTTGAAAAATAACCCTAAAAAACTAGTCCAAAACGGAGTTGGACTTTAAAATCCGCTGCCATTTGGACACTGGAGCTCGTTGGGCGAGCTCTTGAGCGAGGTAGGACCTCGCCCTGGGCTTCGCTTAGCGAGCTATGGTGTCCAGTTTACAATTAGACAAAAAAATCTCAACTTGGCATTTTGGAGCACCTTCCTCGCGGGGTGAGGTGCATGGCAAGGTATCTCCTCGCTCCAGACCTCGCTCAACAAAGTTGGTTGTCCATTTTGCACTCTTGTCGCTTTTTTTGCTACAACTTCTTTTGGTCCTCGTAGCTTGCTTGGCGAGCTTGTGTCTCGCTTTAGCCTTTGCTTGGCGAAGTTCATGGACCACTCACACCCAGACGAATGCCTCATCTCATTAGCTCCAAATCATCGTATTTTTCACATTAAGTGCCTAGATGCGACAAGAACACACATATTAGTTCATAATGCAAAGAGTAACATAAGTTAGAAGTATTTAGTGCGATTAGTCCTCTAAACAAGGTAGGAATATGAGTAAAATATGGCGATTAGGCATATAAATACGCCTAACATCATTTGGTATACATGAAAAACCCATAATGTTAATCTAGCATGTGAACAATGCCTCTAATACTACCTAAAGCATTAAAGTATGCTCAACTAATCATGCAACTATCAAGAATCATAAAAAATAGACATAACAGTCAAATAATTCAACATGTCACCTTGATACTCACATAAATGCTCGTCACCTCACTTATACACAATGTAGCATATCACACATAACATATAATTGAAGAACATTTTTTTATAGAAGTCAAAGTCTTAACTTACCTCAGTCGGAAGCACCACTAACTTCCTCAAATAGACTTTCCTTTTCTTAGTGCCTCCGAATACTCCCAATATATTCAAAAGAATATTGTACAAGATTAAATGAATCCAATGATATCCATATTGTAATTTTAAAAGAAAAGGAATCAAATTCAAAATCAACCAAAAGTTAAATCCGAACACTGGGATCAAACTCCAAACTTGATTACAATTTCACATTACCCCTAATTTCACAAGTTCAATACTATATTCAAATCTTAACTCTGATATCAACTTTAAATCATCAAAATACCCTCTGTTAGGTTTAGATCCACCCACCCCTCTCCAAATTTCTACTTTGAATCCATAATTTAGGCGTTAAATCAAGTACATAATTAAATATAATCTATTGAGATTATATATATTATGACTCTATTATAGTCTAATTGTAATAGTATTAGTCTATTTATGGTATAAATAAGATAAAATAGGATTTGGAGTCATATTAGAATATAGTTACCTTATTAGACTTGATTAAAGAGGTGGGTTACTTGTATATAAGGAGATTATGATGAATGAACAGAAGAAAGAATTCTCACATTATTCTTGTCTGCTACAAATTCTTGCTCTGTCTATATTTTAACATAATCACTTAGATTAAATGGATAATTATTACCTTAGCTAAAAATGCAAATCTCAATCGAAATTGTTAAACAGAGCAATATACCTGTGATATACACCCAATATACAACAGTGTATATCACATGCAAAGCAAATGGATCAAGCAAAGGACTCAACTATTGGCCAAGAATGGGCTTTCAGATCGCCCATCTCGGCAGTGGCCTATTTCGGACAGATTGAGGACAACACAATCTTGTATATATGGTATATATATTTGTAGTATATTGTAGTGTAAAGGTTACCTTAGTTAGTGTTATACACTTACCATAATTGTATAGTTAGAATTATGGTAGAATAAGGTTTTAGAAATAGAATAGGAATATGATTCTCCTATTATGGAAATATGTAACTTGTATATATAGCCTTTCAATTAATGAAAATAATCAAGGGGGTTATTTCTTTCATGGTATCAAGAGACTAGGTCTAAACAAAAAAAAATTCTCTCAACTTTTGTCCTCTTTTTGATTTTTCGGCCGAGACACCCCCCCCTCGGGTTTCTCTTCCAAAATTCGTCTTCCGCTCTCAAAAACACCTCTCTTAAATTTCCCTCCCTTCTTTGTTCTTTCAATATGTCTAAGAACAATTATCATCATGCCCTCATGGTTTCCAACATCAAGAACTGTATCCCTATTGTCCTTGAGATGGAAAACGTCCAATATGCGACGTGGGCGGGGTTGTTTAAAATTCACGCTATCTCCTATCGAGTTATTCATCACATCATTCCTCCCGCTAGACCTCTTCCTGCGGAGGATCCTGAGTTATGGATTACTCTTGATGCTACCGTTCTCCGGTGGATCTACGCCACTATTTCAGTGGACCTTCTACAGACGATTATTGAGCCGGATACTACGGCTATGGCTGCATGTAATAGATTGCGTGAAATATTCCAAAACAACCAACATTCACGTGTCGTCACACTCGAGCTGGAATTCTCGAATTTCCGAACGTTCGAATTTCCGAACGTTTCTGCATATTGCAAGAAACTAAAGGAGTTGGCAGATCAACTCCGGAATGTTGGCGCACCGATAACTAATAATCGTCTCATTCTACAGTTGGTTGCCGGTCTTTCGGAGGCCTATAATGGTATTGGAACTCTCCTTCGCTAAAGCAACCCTCTTCCTGACTTCTATCAAGCCCGCTCCATGCTTACTTTGGAAGAAGCCGGTTTGGCTAAAAAGTCGGCTATCGGAGCAAGCCCCGTCGTCATGGTGGCGTCCTCTCCTAGTTCTTCGAGTTTTGTTAATAATTCGGGCCAAAACCGTAATCATGGTGGCGGCAAGAATAATCGCAAGAATAATAACAAAAACCGCGGGGGCAAACGCGACGGCTCCGGTGGTCAGCAAGCAGGTGGTGGGACCCATCCAGGGAACAGTGGCCCACCACACCCTGGTCCCAGCAGTGGGGCCCATGGCAGTTAGGCTGGGGCAATGGGCCGTGGTCCAACAACCCTTCTACTCAGGCAGCAACTTCCAGCAGCCAGTGGGCTAGTCAACAGTTCAAGCCCAACACCCAGCAGTGGAGGCCCACTGGCCAGTGGCCCAACAACAGCAGCTCCAGCAGATACGGCCCAGCTCCATCACGGACAGGAATTCTTGGGCCCCGACCTCCGCAAGCCCATCATGCAGTAGGCCCCACTCAAACCGATATCGAGGCCGCGATGCACACGTTGGGGTTGACTCAACCGGACCCAAATTGGTATATGGACACCAGTGCCACTACTCAGATGACTTCCGAATCAGATACTCTCTCATCTTATTTCAATTTGAGCACCCCTCGGGGGATAATTGTTGGTAATGGCAGTTCTATTCCAATTCTTGAAAAATACTTTACATGCTCCTAAATTGATTAAAAATTTAGTGTCTGTCCGAAAGTTCACTACTGACAATTCCGTTTTCGTTTCCGTTGAATTTGATCCTTTTGGTTTCTCTGTGAAGGATTTCAAGACGGGGAGTCATCTCATGAGGTGTGATAGTAGGGGGGACCTGTATCCTATCATGCCTGGTTTCAGTCCATCGAGTCAAGCCTTGCCCTCATCTTTTGCAGCCATCTCTCATTCCATGTGGCATGCTCGTCTGGGTCATCCGAGATCTTCTATTTTATCAGTTTTAGATAAAAATAACTTTATTTCTTATAAGGGTACGAGTCGTACTCCACTTTATCAGTCTTGCTCCTTAGGGAAAATTGTTAAGTTGCCATTTGTAGACTCCAATTCTCATACTTCAATGCCATTTGATATTATTCATAGTGACTTATGGACGTCTCCTGTTCTTAGTTCATTGGGTCATCGATATTATGTTCTCTTTTTAGATGATTATTCTAGATTTTTGTGGACGTTTCCAATTGCGAATAAATCACAAGTGTTTTCCGTCTTCATCAATTTTAGAGCGTTCATTCGTACTCAATTCGAGAGAGAAATAAAAAATATTCAATGTGATAATGGGAAAGAGTATGACAATAGGGAGTTTCGGAAATTATGTGCTAATAATGGGATCAATTTTTATTTTTCGTGTCCTCATACATCTTCACAAAATGGGAAAGCCGAACGCAAAATTCGTTCCATAAATAACATTGTCCGAACTCTCTTAATTCATGCCTCCATACCTCCCTATTTTTGGCATCATGCTCTACAAATGGCCACATATCTTCTTAACAAAATTCCTTCTAAAGGTCTGACATATTCTTCCCCCCCTCAAAATCCTATATAATAAGAACCCGTCTTATTCTCAACTTAGGATTTTTGGATGCTTGTGTTATCCGTTATTCCCATCCACCATAATTCACAAACTTCAGGCTCGGTCTACCCCGTGTGTATTCTTGGGTTATCCGTCGAATCATCGTGGTTATGAATGCTTTGACTTATCTTCCAAGAAAATCATAATTAATCGCCATGTCATTTTTGATGAAACCCAATTTCCTTTTACGAAAGTTCATACTCCCGATCCTAAGTCGTATAATTTTTTGGATGATCAAATATCCCCGTATATTATTCAGAATTTTTTGGACATCTCCCGCACCCAAAATCCTCCAGACGCCCATCGCCTGGACCCACTGCGGCCGCTCTCCCCCCGGTTGGATCGGTCCAATATTGGGCGATCCAATTTCGAACTGTCCAGATGATGATTCCAAGCCCGATTTGGGCGGCCAGCCCATCGCCTCTTGGCCATCGTCCCGAGTCAAGAAAATTCCCAAAATTCCCTCAATTCTTCCTCGAGTCATAGACCGGTCACTCGTAGTCAGCGGAGTATTTTAACACCTAAAAGACATTTTAATTACATTCTGATGTATCTAAATCCCCCTTGCCCCGCAATCCTGTGTCCGCATTAAATGACCCTAATTGAAAAATTGTTATGACTGATGAATATAATGCTCTTATTGATAATAAGACGTGGGAGTTGGTGCCCCGTCCATATGGTATTAATGTTATCAGGTCTATGTGGATTTTTGCTCATAAGAAGAATTCAGATGGGTCATTTGCTCGACATAAGGCGTGACTTATTGGTGATGGTAAGACTCAGCAGGTTGGGATAGATTGTGGTGAGACGTTTAGTCCGGTGGTCAAACCGGCTACTATTCGCACAGTGCTTAGCTTGGCTCTTTCAAAGACTTGGCTTATTCATCAGTTGGATGTCAAGAATGCCTTCCTACATGGTGACCTCAAAGAAACAATCTATATGCATCAGCCGTTGGGTTTCAGGGATCCTAACCGTCCGCATCATGTCTGTTTATTGAAAAAGTCCTTATATGGGCTTAAGCAGTCTCCACGGGCCTGGTATACAAGATTTGCTGACTTCGTTTCAACTATTGGGTTCACTCACAGCAGGTAAGATAATTCCTTGTTCATCTACCGCAGTGGTTCGTCCTTGGCCTATATTCTGTTGTATGTGGATGATATCATCTTGACTGCCTCTTCCGATGCATTGCGCCAGTCTATCATAACCATGCTCAGTTCTGAGTTTGCTATGAAAGACTTAGGGCCTTTGAGTTATTTTTTGGGGATTGTGGTCAAACG
This sequence comes from Anisodus acutangulus, assembly GCA_029783415.1. Classification (NCBI taxonomy): domain Eukaryota; kingdom Viridiplantae; phylum Streptophyta; class Magnoliopsida; order Solanales; family Solanaceae; genus Anisodus; species Anisodus acutangulus. Next base: position 14,564,280 of record CM056511.1, on the reverse strand, counting down.
TCATTCAGGTGGCTTGTTTTTGTCTCAACGAAAGTATGCTGCTGAGATCATAGAGAGGGTTGGGATGTCATCTTGTAAGTCCATTTCCACGCCAGTTAATGCAAACCCCAAGCTGAGTGCCGCAGTAGGTGTATCATACGAGGACCCGACCAGCTATCGTAGTCTTGCAGGGGCCCTCCAGTATCTTACATTTACCAGACCTGATATTACGTATGCGGTTCAGCAGGTGTGTTTATTCATGTATGATCCCAGAGTTGAGCATATGAATGCAATTAAACGCATAATTCGGTATATTCAGGGGACACTGGACTATGGGTTGCACTTGTATCCTTCATCTACATCCACACTTGTCTCTTACACGGATGCTGATTGGGGTGGTTGTCCCGACACCAGACGGTCGACTTCTGGCTATTGTATGTTCCTTGGCAACAGCTTGGTCTCCTGGTCGGCGAAGCGTCAGGCAACTCTATCACGCTCAAGTGCAGAGGCAGAATATCGAGGGGTAGCGAATATGGTCTCCGAATCATGTTGGCTACGTAATTTTCTTTTGGAGCTTCATTGTCCCATTCAGAAGGCAACCTTGGTATATTGCGATAACATTAGTGCCATCTACCTTTCAGGTAACCCAGTTCAACACCAACACACCAAGCATATCGAAATAGACATTCACTTTGTCCGTGAAAAGGTTGCAAAGGGTCACGTTCGCTTATGTCATGTCCCGTCATCAAATTATAGACATCTTTACAAAGGGTCTATCAACGGTTCTCTTTGAAGATTTTAGGGACAGTCTCAGCATTCGAAAACCGTCCGCTATGACTGCGGGGGTGTGTTAAACAGAGCAATATACCTGTGATATACACCCAATATACAACAATGTATATCACAGGCAAAGCAGTGGACTGAATTGTTGGCCAGCAGTGGGCTTTGACTTTGGCCCATCTCGGCAAAGGCCCATTTCGCATGTATTGAGGACAACACAATCTTGTATATATGGTATATATATTTGTAGTATATTGTAGTGTAAAAGTTACCTTAATTAGTGTTATACACTTACCATAATTGTATAGTTAGAATTATGGTAGAATAAGGTTTTAGAAATAGAATAGGAATATGATTCTCCTGTTATGGAAATATGTAACTTGTATATATAGCCTTTCAATTAATGAAAATAATCAAGGGGATTATTTCTTTCAGAAATCTCCTCAATCCCGTAGCTTATCTCGTCCAAAAATAGAGTTAGAATATAAAAAATCCCGATTTCAATCCTTTTGTACTACAGGGTCCATCGCAAATGTGACTCGAGTCACAAAAGCAACATCATAAAAGTTCTGCTCCATCGCAAAAGCAAAACATCCCTAGAATTATGACCTTCACAAAAGAGACCATCTAGAAGCAACTGCGGGATCGCAATTGTGACTGCACAAAAAAAAAAGATTCACAACTGCTGAATGAAATTCTTTGCTGAAAACTCACTTAACCCCTCGGATCCCAACCCAAATTCCTTAAACAAGTTCCAAACAATACATATGATTTGTACCAAGTTCTTGAACATGAAATTAAGCGTTAAAACTCAAAACTAAAAACCGTTTGTTACATAATTTGATAGAGAAGAACCAAAGAAAATTAGAGTTTTATTGTTTATGATAGTTATATAAAAAAATGGGTGGGGTTCATCTTATCGTTAAATATCCATGTCAGCACGTTTTTTACTCACTCACATGTTGCATTTAGGCCTTATTTGTTTGCACTTAATGGAGGTCAATCTGAATGATTCAGACTTTAAATCACTAAGTGCATTTGTTTATGTTAATGTTGGATTTGATGTTGTGATATTTGACCCAACATATCTCCTGAAGTATTGATTTGAATGTATAAGAATGTTGCACAACATTCGGACCAACATTTTCAGAACTGATTTTGTCTTACTTCACGTAATGATTACTATGTAGTAAATATGACATGTCAAGGTAAAAAGGAGTTGGTAAACACGTGTGAAGAACGAGTCAACGCTGCTGCTTTTCGTGAGGAACAAGTCAAAGTTGTTAGAGGTTTTTGCTCCTTGATCGTCTCCAACCAATCCTACCAGCTGCCCACCTTTCCCTCAACATCCACAACCAATCGATGAGCTTTTCAAGAAAGACTCTCTATTATAAATAGAGAGGCTACTACATTGAATCGATATCCAGAATCAGAAAGAAAAAATATCAAGAGAGCTCTCGGAATTTCATCTCAGAAATTTGGATCACCAGTGTTGCCCGAGTGTGTTGACAACATTCTGTCTAACATTACAATTATTGTTTAGATTCTAGATTAGTTTTGTATGGAAAGATTATAATGGAAGGTTGCATATTTCTACTTACTTAGATTTTTCAGGCAGAAGTCATCTGCTATTTCAACTTTTAATTCCTTTTCGTTTTATATTGTAAATCTGTAAAGAGGGGAATTTGTACTGTTGTATATAATATATATACAATACATTTGGTCATTGACCATCATAAGTTATATAATATATATAACTTATGAAAATTTAATCATTTGTGTTATTTAAATTCCGCTGCATTTACTCTTTAAAGTTTATGTTTTGCTAAGTGTTGTTACTGGTGTCGAATGACATAATTGCTGACATTCGAAAACAGAATTGACATTCGGTTTATTTCATTTTATTTTTATTTCTCATAGCATTTGACACCCTTCAAGTGGTATCAGAGCCGATACTTAACACAATAAGTGATTGGTCCTATTGTCATAAGCTATGGATCCGGCAAATCCAAATATTGATAGGCTTCTTATTTTAGATGGATCAAATTATGCATATTGGAAGATTCGCCTACGTTCTCATATCAAATCAATTGATGTTAGGGTATGGAGATCTATAACCAATGTGTATGTTGTTCTAATGTTACCATTGGATGAGGAATGTGACATTCTTGTTAAACATGAATTCGAATGGACTACAGAAGAAATCAATAATGCTAGCTTTAACGAAAAAGCCTTAAATGCAATTTTTGGATGGGTTGATATGTATATGTTCAAACTCATTCAAAACTGCCCCACGACTAAGGATGCATGAGATACTTTACAAATTCATTGTGAATGTAGCTCAAGTGTTCATCGAACAAAGCTACGCATGCTCATGAGTAAATATGAACGTTTAAGGATGGAAGAAGCGGAAGATGTTAAATCTTATTTTGCAAAGTTGATTGACATCTCAAATGAATGTCAAGTGCTTGGTGAACCATTAACCAACACTCAACTTTATTGAAAAGGCTCTCCGCTCTCTTCCTGAAAAGTTCAATTTAAAGATCTGTACTATTGAAGAAGCTCACAATCTTGCCACAATGGACATTCATACCTTGATGAGCGTTCTCAAAACTTATGAGATGAACATTGAGAATCAAAAGGAATTGTATAAAAGCAAGAATGTGGCACTTCAAGTTCAATCATTGGAGAGTCAAATTGAAGAAGAAGATGAGAATCTTGAAGAAATTGGTGATGGTGCAAATGTTGCTTTACGCACTCGATAATACAATTCTATGGTGAGGAAGTTCAATAATGAGATAAATCAATCTAAATCTAAAGAGCACCAAAACCAAGTCTTCAATCAAAAGCCTACTAGATTCCTTCTAAATGCACAAAAAGGAAATCAACTAAGAAAAATCAACTCAGATCATACCAAATTTGATCCAAAACAACTTGAGTTTGTATAGTGTCATGCATGCTCGGGTCGGGGTCAGTATGCTAACGAATGTGTAAACACTCTTAGTGATGATGAAGGATAAGAGGAAGGAGATCGTGAAATTGAAACACAAGCAATGCTGGCTACTATTTTTCGAACAGTCTCTATCGGATAATGAAGATGTCGTATACAATATTGTCTTAGATGCCACGACATTTGCTCCAACATCAGTAACGACATCAACATCCTCAGCGACATCCGAAAGGTATGAATTCTTTAACTATTCTCATGTTAATTGCTTTAGTGGTTCTATTTCTGTTAGTGAGGCTGATTGTATGAATCAATTTGAATGTAAAAATGATATGATTAATGAATTACAAAGTATTTGTAAAGCCTTAATCATAGAATCCAAGCAACTTGACAAAAAGGTAAAATCTTTAACTCATGAGAATTTAGTATTAAAAGGCACGATAACCCGAGTTGAGGTTGCACTTACCAAAAAAGATATTGAATTTGGTAAGATCCGTGCAAAATTGGATTTAGCCGAAGCAACTTTCCGTAAGCTCAACACGGGGACTTCAAAATTGAATGAGATACTCAACTTTAGTAAACCTTCACATGCAGGAATTCGGTACGAAAACTCTCTTAAAACCATATGCTCTAATCTCTTTGATAAAAATGAAAAAACATGCTTTGTAAAAGAAAAAGAGATGAATAATAGGTTCTCATATATGTCAAAGAACATAAAGTTTGTGTGTCATCACTGTAACTCCCCTGGACACTTAAAACCATACTATTTCAAACTTCAATATTCTGTGAGTAAAATGTTGCCTAAAATGTTATCCAACATTCCAGATAACAATCGAAGCAACATTTCTGAGTCAAAAGATAAAAAATGTTTTAAGAGAGTTTGGATTCCTAAAAAGGATGTAACATGTAATGTTGTTATTACTGCATTAAGAACTAACAATTCAGGTTCTTGGTATTTTGATAGTGGATGTTCTCACCACATGATAGGTACAAAAGGTTTTCTAAAGAACTATGAGTCATTCAATGGAGAAAACGTGACTTATGGAGGTGGCAATAAAAGCAAAATAATTGGAAAAGGGATCTTGGATGTTCCTGGTTTTTCAACCTTAAGAAATGTCTTACACGTTGAGGGATTAATGGCTAATCTGATAAGTGTTAGTCAACTGTGTTATGACGATCTTGAGGTGTAATTTAATAAGAATGCATGTAAAGTTACGAATGAAGCAAATACATGTGTCATGATAGGTACTAGAATATGTGATAATTGCTATCTTGATGGAAGACAAGAAACATGCAATAATGCTAAGGTCGATAACACAACACTATGGCATCAAAAGTTGGGGCATGTAAACTACCGTAATTTAGAAAACTTAGCCTTATATGAAGCGGTTAGAGGCATACCCAAACTTAGCTATCAAGGTAAAACTGTCTGTGAAGATTATTTAAAAGGTAAGCAAACCCGTGTCTCTCATAATATTGTCCAACATGACGGACAATATTTAGGTACGTTTCTCTGTTTTCAATTGCTACATATGGATTTAATGGGTCCAATTGAAGTAGATAGTCTAGGAGGCATGATGTATTCCTTTGTGATAGTAGATAATTTTTCTAGATATTCTTGGATATATTTTTTGAAAGAAAAATCACAAATGTTTGACATGTTTAAAATCTTTCACTCTAGAATTAAAAATTTATTCTATTCTCCTATTTTTCGGATTAGATCCGACCATGGAAAAGAATTTCAAAATAGTTCATTCACAAATTTTTGTGATAAAAAGAGAATTTTTCATGAGTTTTCTGCCCCCAAAACTGCTCAACGGAATGGGGTTGCAGAACGGAAGAATAGGACATTGAAAGAAATGGCTAGAGTGATGCTTAGTTCTAAATATTTATCAAAACGTTTATGGGCAGAAACCTTGAATACTGCTAATCACGGCTAATAGAGTCTATCTAAGGCTAGGAACAAAGATGACACCCTATGAGATTATAAATGAAAAAAACCAAACTTGAGTTACTTTCATGTTTTGGGTGTATTTGTTATATTTTAAATGACAGGGATCATTTGGCAAAATTTGACTCTAAGAGTGATAAAGGAATTTTTGTTGGCTATTCACAAAATAGTCATGCTTATTGAGTATACCTTCTGAGATCCAGAATTGTACAAGAGTTTGTAAATGTTATCTTTGATGATCTTTCTGATGTTTCAGGAAAAACTATTGAAAATAACATTATAGATACAGTGGAAAGTCCACAGATTGTAGAAGAATCAAATGTTGCCACACCTGAAGCAACATCTGAAACAACAATAGAGACCACAGATGAGGAGTCAAGTGCTGAATTGTTAGACCAAGTTCGTAGGGACCCCTCATCAAGGATTAAGAAGAATCATCCAACGGCCCAAGTGATAGGGGGAGTTTTTGAAGGAATTAGAACAAGAGGCAAAGAACAACTCAACTATAGAGAAATGGTAAGGTATGTGCGTATGTCAACCATATACCAAGAGGTTAGTCTTTCTTATTTTATATCTACATTAGAACCAAAGAATGTTGTAGAAGCACTTAAAGATAATTTCTATATACAGGCAATGCAAGAAGAGCTTGAACAATTTTCTCGAAATGAAGTCTGGAACTTAGTTCCACGTACAAATAATACAAATGTAATTGGAACTAAGTGGATTTTTAAAAATAAATCAGACGAATGAGGAACATTTGTTATAAACAAAGCACGTCTAGTTGCACAAGGTTATACTCAAGTTGAAGGAATTCATTGATGAAACCTTCGCACCGGTAGCTAGAATCGAGTCAATTAGACTTGTACTTGCTATTGCTTGTTGTCTGAAAATTACTTTACACCAAATGGATGTAAAATGTGTCTTCTTAAATGGTTATCTAGACAAGGAGGTATATGTTGAACAACCAAAAGGATTTGAAGATTCTTACCATCCACACTATGTGTACAAGCTTAGAAATATTTTGTATGGGTTGAAACAAACCCCTCGTGCATGGTACGGTCGTTTAACTAACTTTCTTCTTGAATTTGGTTTTAACCATGGCGAAGTTGATCGTACTTTGTTTATTAAATGACACGGTGTAGATATTATAATTGTTCAAATCTACGTGGATGACATAGTCTTTGGATCGTCTTCACAGTCATACCTAAATTCATTTGTTGAAGCTATGTCATCGACATTTGAAATGAGCATGATTGTGGAATTAACTTTTTTCTTAGGCTTGCAGATAAAGCAAAGTGAAGATGAAATTTTCATCTCATAGAGTAAATATGCTAAGAATCTAGTTAAAAGATTTGGTTTGGAGAACGCTAAACAGATGAAAACGTCAATGGGTTCATCGCAGAAGGTATGTAAGGATAATGTTGGTGAAAATGTTGACCCAATATTATATCGATCTATGATAGGTATATTTCTTTATCTTACTGCTAGTCGCCCAGATATTATGTTTAGTGTTTGTGTTTGTGCACGTTTTCAAGCCTGTCCCAAAATGTCCCACTTAAATGTTGTGAAACGTATTATTCGATATGTTGCTAGCACATGTGAGTTAGGAATCTGGTATTCTAAAGACACTAATCCTAACTTAATAGGATTTAGTGACTCGGATTGGGCTGGAGATGTGGATGATAGAAAAAGTACAAGTGGATGATGTTTTTATCTTGGTAATAACCTTGTTTCATGGTATAGTCGTAAACAAAACTGTGTCTCACTTTCAACTGCTGAATCTGAATATGTAGTAGCTAGAAGTTGTTGCTCTTAATTAATATGGCTATGACACATGTTAGACAACTATGGATTTACTAGCAACATTTTGATTTTGTACTGTGATAATTTGAGTGCTATAAATATTTTCAAAAATCCAGTTCAGCACTCACGTACAAAATATATTGATATTAGACATCACTTTTTAAGATATTTAGTTGAAAAACAGCTAGTTCAAATTGAACATATTGACACTTTTCTTCAACTAGCTGATATCTTTACAAAAGCTTTGGACCATGAGAGATTTTCCAGTTTAAAGAAATCTCTTGGTCTTTATAATCTCCAGAAAGACATTTTTTGGTGAATGTTGGCTGAAATGTTGTCTAAGATTTTGGGTGACATTTACCTATGTAATATCACTGATTGATTAATGTTGTTGTATGGTGCATAACTTTTGGTCACACAAGCATGATACTTCAATAAGAATATGTTGTCTAAGTGATATCGTTCTCTGCGATGATATATAAATATATATATATATACATCATAAAAAAAGAGTATTAAAATAAGACAAAGCCTTTACAAATATTTGGCAACTGTGAAAAATGGGCAAAGCCCATGAAAAGATATCGTTCCTACTATATGAGTATCGAGTGCTTCAAAAGAGATTTGAGAATACCATAAAAGTATTCTTATTTTTGACACAAAAAATTCATTTATATGTGTTATATGATTAGACCAAGGACACGATGGAAAAATATTACATTGATCCAGTGGTCAAACTCATAAAATGCATATAAAACGTATCTTGGTTTGTTGCCAAATCTGAAAATTCTTGTGGGATCAAAATACTTGTGTCGTTCAAAATGTTGCCAACATTGCTATTTCCATTTTTAGAATGTGATATGTATTGGGATGTTGTGCTTATTTGATCGTTGAAATATCAGATCTTACTTCCTATTATATGTCGTGTTTACAGAATTTTAAAAATTTAAAATGATAAGATTAAATTTTATTCCTACCGTGATGTTTATTCTTTTTTATCCCAATTTTTTAGGTGTAAGTTATTGTGTAAAATTAAAACACCTAAAACTAAGGAATTCTTGTTGCTAAGAAAATGCTTGCCATGTATATAAATATTTCCTCTCATTTGCTATTTTTTTACAAAAATAACAAAAAAAGGGAAAAATCTCAGCGGGTGTACTTCCTACCTACCCCCTTGAAACACCAAATCAAACTCCAATCACTTTCACAAATCCTAATTCCTCAAAACTCTCTCCTCAATTCTCACCGATGGAAACTTCTCCGATGTCAGAACAAATGTCAACCAACATTCCATCTAACACTTCCATGAGCATTAGCCCTCCGTCGAATACACCTAAGCAACCGGGCCAGTCTTCTTCCTCAAATCTCCCTAAGGATCTTTCTAAAGCAATAGTATTTAAATGTTTTGATGAACCTTTAGATATCAGCTTATCTTGGAGATAATAATAACCCTATATATATCAATCAAACTTTTGATTTTCCATCTCTGGGTAAAAGGCCAAAGTCATCTACTTTTCCTACTCACCGATCGAGTAGAGAGTTTGAGAAAATAGTCCAAGAAGGTTCGAGTAGAAAAAGGACTAAATATGAAACATCTAAACCCGCTTACTCGAGCAGTGATAGTGAAAATACGGACTATGTTTTCTCAACTGAGGAAGAACCATCTGCTTCTGAACAACCCATTGTGCCTCAAGAAAGGAAAATTCCAGATGAAACCCCATTGAAACAATTTTTTCCAAAGGGAGTTCCCAGGACTACAAGGACAAGTGTTGCTCCAAATGATGCCACAGATGCCACAACATCACAGGAAATATTTCAGCGAACATCCAAAGAGACACACGGCACAACATCCTCCAACAGTACTAAATCCATCAGTTTAGACATGTCTGATTCAGACATTGAGGTATTTGCTTTCTCAGATAAATTCTATTCTAAAGCTAACCATGATATGTGGGATTTTTACAAGAATAGAGTAATTAGGCCTGAGAGAGTGTTAGATATTGCTTTATGTACTGAATATGGTTTGGTAGAATTCTTAAAGGACATACAACTTCTTGGTTCTGTCACTGAAAAAAGAATCATATGTTGATGAGATAGTAAGGTTGTTTTATGCGAACTTAAGCTCTGCTTAGAGGATACCTCCTCAAAGAAATTTGGGAAGGTATCTCTATAACAAGATATATCTTTTTACGCGCTATCATAAATCAATGTATTGGCCAAAATGTTGAAGATAATGTTAGAGAAGCTGAATAGGTGATAGACAATAGGGATAAAGTAATTGAATACCTCACTGGAGGTATAATGAAGAAATGGATCCCTAGATGTCCAACCTCCAAACTAACTGCCATGTTTTCCACCCTCCACAAAATTGCTATTCACAATTGGCTTCCTTCAATGAATGAGTCAATTGTGACATCTGAACAAGATACCCTGTTGTATAAAGTTGGAAAAGGTTTGAAAGTTGATTTGAGAAAATGATATTTCATCAAATTGCCAACTTGGCTGATAAAGAATCAACTTCAATTCTTCATTTTCCCTCTATGATCTACAAAGTATTAACAACCCAAAACTTTGAGCCTAAGAGAGAAGACACTTTAGAGAAAGCTCCTAAACTTTACACTATAAACAAAGCAATTTTAAAGAGCAAGGATCAAGTCATCGACTTGCCCTGGAAGAAGGAAGCCGAAAGTGAAAATGTTGCCAGAAATGTCACCAACATTCTGGGCAACACTTGTCTAGGACAGTCTACACTGTCTACATAATGGCTTGTGGATCAAATTAGAAAAATCAACCAACAAAATTCTGAGGTTGATGTTGCAAGAAATGCCTTGATACAAGCTAGAGACCATTTCATGATGCTACTTTCTTCACAAAAAGGGAGAGATGATGTTGATGTAGAGGGATGAAGCTAAAGTTGCTATGTTGCAAAGGAAGCTAAAGTTGTTATGTACGGGTAGAAAGCTGTTGTATGATGAGCAAGGAGGAAGCTAAATGATGTTGTTGAACCTAAGTTGTAAATGTTTGTTCAATGGTTTGATGAATTGATGTGGATATTTGTTGACAATGGTTTATTTCTATTCGTGTTTTGTATATATTGGATGATATGTGTATATATGTGCTCATATATTTTTTTAATCCTATGAATTGGTATGCACATGTTTGCTTGTATGCCATCACATGTTAAGGGGGAGGATGACCTTGAAATTGTTGATCACAAATGTTGGACAACATTTGTGACAACACCATAAGTCAACTTTACATTTTAACGAGTTTTGTGAAGAAAGACAAAAATTGGGAGATTGTTAATGTTGGATTTGATGTTGTGATATTTGACCCAACATATCTCCTGAAGTATTGATTTAAATGTATAAGAATGTTGCACAACATTCGAACCAACATTTTCAGAACTGATTTTGCATTACTTCACGTAATGATTACTATATAGTAAATATGACTTGGCAAGGTAAAAAGGAGTTGATAATCACGTGTGAAGAACGAGTCAATGTTGTTGCTTTTCGTAAGGAGCAAGTCAAAGTTGTTAGAGGTTTTTGCTCCTTGATCGTCTCCAACCAATCCTACCAGCTGCCCACCTTTCCCTCAACCTCCACAACCAATAGATGAGCTTTTCAAGGAAGACTATCTACTAAAAATATAGAGGCTACTACAGTGAATCGATATCCAGAATCAGAAAGAAAAAATACCAAGAGAGCTCTCGGGATTTTATCTCAGAAATCTGGATCACCAGTGTTGCGTGAGTGTGTTGACAACATTCTGTCCAACATTACAATTGTTGTTTAGATTCTAGATTAGTTTTGAATGGAGTGATTATAATGAGAGGTTGTCTATGTTTACTTAGATTTTTCAGGCAGAAGTTATCTGCGACTTGAACTTTTAATTCCTTTTCGTTTTATATTGTAAATCTGTAAAGAAAAGAATTTGTGCTGTTGTAATAATATATATACAATACATTTGGTCATTGACTATCATAAGTTATATAATATATATAACTTATGAAAATTTAAACCTTTGTGTTCTTTAAATTCCGCTGCATTTACTCTTTAATGTTTCTGTTTTGCTAAGTGTTGTTACTGGTGTCGGATGACATAATTGCCGACATTCGGAAACAGAATTGACATTCGGTTTATTTCATCTTGTTTTTATTTCCCATAGCATTTGACATCCTTCAGTTTACATTAAGATCTAAGTATTTATTTAGTGTGAATATATCTTAATCATTAAGATCTTGAACAATGTCTTCATATCATTAAGAAGTTTTTTGCATGGATAATTTTTACCACCACTCTGTCCATAACCACCAGCACCACCCCCAACCCCAACTCCACCACCACACCCACCACCACTAATCACCTCTGCCATCACAATTAACCACCACTGGTAACTGTCGTCTCCAGCACCACTGCGACCAGTCCTTACTACTAATCACCTCTATTATCATAACTAGCACTGATGCCAACTACCACCAACACCATCGTTAATCACCATACATTCTTCAGCCATCATCGTCAATTACTAACATCAACCAACTCCACCATCACAACCACCAACACCATTATCAATCGCCACCATCGTGCTAGTCACTACAACACTAACCAACTCCAGTATCACAACTATCACCACCACCATTACTATTAGTTACTAGAACCAATTATCACCACTACGTACAAAGGATCTCCATCATTACTAGCAAACATAAATGTTTTATTTTTTATTAAATACTCACTCTGTCCCAAAAAGATTGGCATACTTTCCTTATTAGTTTATCCCAAAAAGATTGGCTCCTTTCTATATTTAGAAATAACTTAACTTTATGAGATCATTTATAGCCACACAAATATCTAAGATTTGTTTTGGATCACACATTTCAAAAGTCTTTCATTATTTCTTAAACTTTGTGTCAAGTCAAACTAGGCCAATCTTTTTGGGACGGAGGGAGTAATAATTTTATTTTATTAAATTTATATTTATTTTTAATATTTAATTACTTTTTTATTTGAATTATATATTTATTATGTTTAAATAAATACATTATGCACATCAGATGTTGAAAAACAAACAATCTTAATCATTCAATATTCAGATCTAGAGACAACTTCTTAATCATTCAGATGTGTATTCAGATTCAGACGTCTTAATCTGAATAAAAATAAATGAGGCCTTAAGTGTAGATCAAGATCTGAGCTAGATAAGCGACTTGCGCTCAATAGGCACATTATATACTTAGTTTAGGTGGCCAATAGATAATAGGCATAATTGAGGGGGCTAGATGAAAAATGACGCCAAGTTAAGAGGATTATAAACAAAGTAAGAAGAAAATATGGAGCATGTTTCGCAAAAGAGGGTGCCTTCGTAATTCCAGTTCATAATAATCTTACGAGAAGAGAAAGATGCACTGGGCTCATCTCATGAAGGGAAAAGCTAAAATGTAGTTGTCTTGTTTGCTGCCTCGACTCATTCCCTTCTCTCTCCGGTATCGTCCTACACAGAAAGAAAGAGCGCAGAGCCTTGGCTCGACCTATAGGTCTGCTAAGGTAAAGCGAGGAGTTGAGACTGAATTGGCGAACGAAAGTCATTTTCGAAACCATACTTCCTACAGCTATCATGTGTCCAGTCCGGCGAAAATGCGTAGTGCAAATGAACCCGAGTTGTTATACTGAATCCCCCGATCGGGTCCGAAAGAAATCTAAGAATTTCTTGGGAATCTTACAAGATCCGTTTGTTCTTTTTTCTCTGATAGATGGTCAGAACTTCATCTAGGTTCGAATCCTACTGAGAGGTCCACTAGAGATAAGAAATTGTTGACTCAAACCTCTCTATAATTGTCATTCGTTATAACAACATTTCACTAGAATGACTTGATTTTCTCAGAAATCGATTTTTCATGTTATTTTTTCCTTCTCTATAATCATTCTATCTGTAACAATAATGTCATTCATTATAGCGATACACTCTTTGTAAAATTACCTCTCTATAACATCCATACTAAAATATTAAGAAATATATTATGTATAGGAATAAAATATTAAAATATTTATGTTAAGCTCTTAGATAGCCTCCAAGAGAAAACTATTAAATTCCCATTTGCTGAAATTTTTGACAAAATTCTTGTCTTATATTATCACTAAGAGACTGAAATTTATGAAATAACCTACAATTGTAGAATTCTTAGTCAAACTTAAAACATTTAAATTCTCAATTAATTTTAGATGCATATGTTTCGTAGATTTTAATTCTTTATCGATATGGTACAACTAATTATGAATTTATTTTAATTTTTAATTAATGAGATATGAAAATAAATTGAGAGTTTAAAATTAATTAAATATATTATTTTTGTTTATAATATAAAAATATAAAAAAAAATTATTTATGTACTTTTATTTATAACAATTAAATATAAATGTCAAGTATATATATATAAAAGTACTTTAACCATAATTTTTTTTAATAAACACTGACATTATAGATAAGTTTGGTTGTAGTACGTTATTACGTATGCATAAACAAACGTGGGAAGAGTGAAAAGAAAAAAGAGAAACGGTGTCAGGAAAAGAAGTGACAACTGGGCAAGGAGGAGTGGCCCACATTTGCATTTCTCAACCTCAAATTCATCATTATTATTTAGTCGCTTCTCCTTGTTTCTTCACTGCTCTTTTCTCTCTAAATTTCTCAAGGTAAATCATTTTTCTGTCTATAAATAAATCGCGATTTTATTAGTTTCAAATTCCGATGCATTAATTCTCTTCATTTATTAGATCTATGGTTTCATTATTTCTTCAATTCTTGGTTTTATGTAACGAATCTTTCCCGTGTTAGTTTATTGTTTGGCTAAGTTGTCCAAGAAAATTTCCAGTCTAAAATGTTTGCTGTTACATGACTTTCAGAACACTGATTGTAATCTGTTGCATAGTGAGGTTTAAGGAATCGTGATAAGGTAAGAACTCCGTCTCAAATTATCTGTCCTGATTACTAAAAATACTTTTCTCAAATTATTTATCATTTGAGAAGTACTCATTTTATCCTTAATAGAATTTTATCAGTAACGAAAATGACACATAAATAGAGTAAATATTTAATGGGGAGAGTTTATAAGTTACACATAAATAAGAGAAAGTAATATTGATAGGTATTTTTTAGGCGGCATGTAAAACAAAAAAGTACAGATAGTTTAAGACGGAGAGAGTACAAATTTAACAATGGCAAGCTACCATTGTACTAATTAATCCCGACAGTTACTGTATCACATTAAGGAAAGATTACATTCTCCAGCTTAAGTCTCCGAGAATTGGTTGACAAATTGGTATAAGATGTGGTGTTGTCGAGTTTCTTTATTGTCCTTTGTCTTTTCTTTGGGGCAGGGTATCATTGTCAATTTTCTGCAAGTAGTGGCACATGCAGGATTTTAAAGTCATGGGTGCTCGCCGGGAAGAGCTCCCAAAGAAGAGGAGGAAAAGAATGAGTTTAGTTGTATTATGAGATTAGACTAAAAGTTTCATCTGTATTTTAAGGAAGATGAATTTGGATGTGGAAAAGAAAAAAGGAAAAAGCAAGTAAGGAGTTCTATTTTGGATCAAGGATTGGGGAAATTGGGAAAGAAAGTAAAAAAAAGAAAAAGTAAAAAAGAACGAAAATTAAGAACATGAAAAGGAAAAAAATTCATTAGTTTATTTAAGTGGAGAAGGTTAGAGGGTAGACCGATTGTCCACTGTGTTTCGAGCCTTGCGTCATTGGTCCTTGGGATTTATCAGTTATTAGAAAGGAAATGCATCAGCTGAAAACAGAATAATTGTTTGAAGCGACTCGATCCTGAACCACAAGCATTTGGCAGCCCAGCACCCGCATACTTGACCAGCGAGCCCATTCCTCTCGCACAACTTGCGTGCTCACTCTATTTTAATGTAGCTTTATTCTTGATCAGTTATGCAAATATATTGAATGTGATAAAAAACACGGGTGCTTGAGCACCCACAGGGTTCTAGGTGGGTCTATCCCTAAATTGCAGCGTAAGTACCTAGTAAAGCGCAGGATGTATAATCTGAAATTTATTGGTCATGTATAATAATCTGAAAGTTATATTCTTGTGATAATATGCTTATTGGGACTATATGATTACCTAACAAGAAGTGTTTTGACGACTTTGAAGAAAGTGAATTGTCATTTCTGCTCTCACTCTCATCTAGAGATATCATTTCTACCTCTATTTATTACAACAATGACTATAGGAGGAAAGAAGTCTAAGACAAATTGAAGTTAGGCTCAAACATTTGTGTTTTTTCTTTTCTTTTTTGATCAGTAGACTCAGACGTTTATTTTATGATGACATTAGTAGATATATTACTTGCACGTCAAGAGGACAGATTTAGAGGGCTTTTGCTTCGTTTTTTTCTTTTTCCTTGTTGTTTGTTTGTTTTGAGGGGTTATTCATCCTACGTGTATATTGACATGGGTTTCTTGTCAGACATATAGCTCGAAATTGATCATCTTCAGAAACTTTCAGCATTGTACATTCACATAGGACGATAACAGAGAATGGTCAAAAGGTTAGTTCAATTTGTTTGTTTGTTCATTCTTTATAATTTTCTCCGGGCACAAATGATCAATCATAATGGCCTCCCACCCCTCCTCAACTCTGATTTTTTCGGTTGACCAGATATGGAGCGTTTTGAAGCAGGAATTATACCATGTTGCAGTGCCTAGAGGGGATCAAGCATTTAGGTGCTTCTCTGTTGAAATGTTGTGATCTGGACAGGCAATCAACAGCCTTTGAAGATCCAGAGATCCTAGCACGAGAGACAGTTTGTATGCTATTGGAACACATCTGTTAACATCTAATTTCTGTTATCGGAAAACATAAAAAGAAAGATGAACCAAAAGAAATGTTTGTCTTACAAGTTTGTCCTTTTATAATGGCGGCATCTGGAAATCTATATTTGCATTTTGAAGATTGTGTTCTTTTAATTTAAAAGTAAAAAACTTGCTTTATTTCATAATTCGTTATGTTGTTTTCGATGTCATGCTTTGTCAATTCATAAAGGTATTGGGAAAAGGAGGTGCAATATACCGATTGGAGATATGAGTGTCCTAATCTATATTGTTGATCGTATTGACTTTTCTACTAGCATAAATATTGTTATAAACCTATATAATCTCATTCTTGTTGCAGTTAGCGTCAGTGAGATTGAAGCTCTTTATGAGCTCTTTAAGAAGATTAGCAGTGCAGTGGTTGATGATGGGCTGATCAACAAGGTTTGTGTTTCATCCTTTGTTAAGTCTACAACTTTGGGAACTAGCACCATTGTGTTTGAGATATAGGTATTCTAGCAGTATAACTCTTCTTTAGGTTTCTTGCATGAATTCTTAATCAATCTTGGGTCCAAGGGCTTTGATTTTTGAGGTTATTACTAAACTGCAGGAAGAGTTTCAATTGGCACTATTCAAGACAAACAAAAAGGAAAGTTTGTTTGCTGATAGGGTGCGTTCTCCTTGCCAGCTGCATTAATCTTTTCATTTTGCTTGGTTATTACAAATTTTGGTAGAGCGAAGGATGTTGCTTCCTGCATATTAGATCAACTAGTGATATCATTAATGACATCACAATTACTGTTTCCTAAACAATTGAAGCTGCAGTATTAGTTGTTTTAATGGTTTATTTATAAGGATTCAAACATATTAAGTATCAGTGTTGAATCACTATGTATAATACATTATTTTAGTTTCGGAAGTTGAATGATAAACAGCTTATCATTTTATTTCTTCCTACTTTGACTTATTTAATTGCAGGTGTTTGACTTATTTGATGCAAAGCACAATGGAATCTTGGGTTTTGAGGAGTTTGCTCGTTCCCTCTCTGTTTTCCATCCAAATGCTCCTATTGATGATAAGATTGAGTGTATGCGAGTTGCTTAACTATGTCAATAGTGTCACTTTGTGTAATCCTGCTTCTAATGGTATTGCTATTGTAGTTTCTTTTCAGCTATACGATCTCAAGCAACAAGGCTTCATCGAGAGGCAAGAAGTAAGTCTTATCTTTCATAAGGTGAAGTAGTTACTTTTCACTTATGAATGCAAATCTGTTGTAATATTTTGATCGTTCCTATGTTTTTCTACTTTTTAGATGCCCTAGTTTCAGTTGCTCTAGTTAGGGTCAACGTGTCTTGGAAATTTTATTCCACCTTTGATGCATTTCCCTGGAATTCTCGACATAAGAAAAGTTTGGTTTCTATGCAGTTGAAGCAAATGGTGGTCGCTACCCTTGCTGAGTCTGGTATGAACCTATCAGATGATGTTATTGAGAGCATAATCGATAAGGTGCTTCCTCAACCTACATTTTGATACCTCTGTTAGCATGTCTTACATTTAGTACACTGATGCAATAGTACTTTCGCGTCTTGGTTGTCTCCTTTGGTATCTATCTTGTTATAGTTTAGTTACATTGGAGTTTGTCATTTTCAAGGATGATTTCTTGGTCACTTGGACCCTAAGTTGCTCAGACTCTTCATTTTTGTTGTCATACCCGTCTCGACATGAGTGCGGGGTACGGGTTGGGGATTTGTGTGGGATTCGGTCAATCCACATCGGATACTTTGACCAGAGTCCATGGACAAATTTGGGGGGAAAATTGAGATTTTGATTTCTCAAAATAAAATATAAAATAGATTTAGGACATGGGAAACGACATATCTTCAATCCTTTTTAGCTTTTCCTCTTGGTCAATATTTGCTATTTATAAATGTTTCCTTTCTCATAGAAAAGAGGGATAATTTGTTATCCTAGCATGTTGAGTTTTTGACAATTAATTTATGTTTTTAATGCCCATGTTAATGAATGATTGAATTCTACAACATACATGTAAGTTTTCCACAAAATATCTCCCAAAATTTAGAATATCTTTATAGCTCTATTTTTATAATTTTGAGTTGTTTAGCCGAATCCCATCATACTTGGATCCGTACCCCCGAATCTTAAAATTTAGATTTTATGAAATCCGACCCTCGAATCCCCATCCGTGTTAGATACCCGCACCCGAGTCCGAGCAACTTAGCTTGGACCTACAGGGAAAAGAAGCATCACCATCCCCTGTGGTTTCTTTTAGATTGATGTCTTGATAATGGACCTAAAGGAAACAAAGCACCCCGAATTCCTAGTGTCGAACATATCATTAAAACGTACTTTCTTAGGAGCTAATTCTTTTTATGGTATGGGTAATTAGTTTGTCGGCAACTGATATAAGAGATCAGGTGGTGTTGCCTGAAGCTTGTATTATCTCTCACAAGTAAACATTATTAGAGACAATTTAGTGATTTCAATTTTGGATTTATGCAGTAATAGAATGATGGAATATCTCTGAATCTGATGTGTGATACTAGAGAGAGGAAGTCTACCTTCTCTCTAAAAATCCATAAGCTACAGTAGAGTTTCATACTTCTCTTCCACTCTCTGGCGACTACGTCAGTGTTCAGGAAATCGCAATGCGGAAAAAAATGATAAGGCCCCGCTTCACGCTTTAAGCGAAGCGTGCAGCGAAGCGACAGCTTCATTGAAGTGAAGCACAGTTTTTAAAAGAAGACCAAAATAAACCTTGTACAGAGACTTCATATATAAGAAAATGTTTCAATTTTAAAACTAAAAAGGAGGATAGCAAAACTACCTAATGAACTTATTAATAAATAATCAGAAAAACTACCTAATGAACTGCTTAATAAATAAAAATCAGGAGAAATGTAACTAATGCATTGACTAATCTAATGCAGAATCCAGAAAGAAAGGAAGACTAAAAGTTGCACTGTCTAACTAATGAACTGCCAGTTACTGATACTAATGCAATTAAATTATAAAATGAAAAAACTAAAAACAAGAAAGAAAGAAAGAAAGAATGGACAAAAAACATAAGAGGAACAATCCAGACCACCAGTTACTGTCTCCATTCTCCAACTGAAAAAAACAGAGGAAGCAAAAAAACAGAGTCCCTCCCAGCGACTCCAGTAACTGCGATCATGAATGGGAAAAAAATTAGCCAGCACCTCCCCAGCAGTGAGCCATCGACGAAGAGGAGAGGAGAAGAAGAGAAGAAGAGAAGAAGAGAAGAAGAGAAGAAGAGAAGAAGAGAAGAAGAGAAGAAGAGAAGACGAGAAGAAGAAAGAAGATAAGAAGAGATGATGACATATCTGAAGAAGAGAAGAGCCCTAGTCTGCGTCGCTGAAGAAGTCGCACCAAGAAGACTCAATGTCTCTGAAAGAAGTCTCACCAAATAACCCTAGTCTGTGTCTTTTTATTATAAAAAGAGTCGAAGCGTACACTTCGCTCGCTTTCTCCGCTTTGGACGCTTCACGCTTCAGGGGTTGAAGCACCCGCTTTTGTTCACCTCTCTCGCTTCAGCTATCTGAAGCGCCAGACTCCCGCTTCGCTTCGCTTCACCGCTTAAAGCGGTGAAGCGCCCGCTTTCCCAAACACTGGACTACGTCACAAAATATCTCGAATGCAAATAATATAATGGACTACATAGCGATGTAAGTTGAACTCTTATCATTTGCATTTGTAACAGGGGAGAGGAAAACTTTATTCCTTCCCAGAGAAAGATAGTTTGGTGTTATCTATATTTATGGACCACAAGAAAGAAGTGAAAGGCAGGATTTGAGGTTTGAATTGGCAGAAGTTAAAGTGCTAGGCAAATGGCCTTGGGTGATTGATGGGGATTCACTTTCACTAGGTTTACTCTAGAAAGAACAAAAATATCTAGTTTTAAGTTAGTCTGAGGTAAACTCTGATTTTATAAAAATTGTGATGGTAAATTAATTTAAAAAATATGGTAGACCCAGTGTTGTGAATGGGAGCGCCTCGTCGCCTTTGGCGAGAGTTGAGGCGACCTGTTATTGCCTTTTAGGTTTCAGGCGAGATGCAGTCCGAAAGGCGAGAGGCGAGAGAAAGGCGACACCTTTTGTTTTAAACGAGACGAAGAAGCAAAATAAAAGTTAAAGTTTATATCGTCAGACTTAAGCTAGGGTTTTTACGCATTTCTTCTTCTGTTTCTCTGGGTTTTTGGTACGTTTCTTCAGTTCACTCCTTCAGCTAGGGTTTTTGGTACGCAACTTCACTCCTTCAGGTATGTTTCTTCTTCTCCTTTCTTCTTCAGAACTTGGTACTTCCTCCTTCTTCTTCTTCTTCAGTTCTATTTTCTTCTCCTTTAGTTTTTGGTTTTTTCCTCTGTTTCTTTCCTTTGTTTTCTTTCTCTTCTAAGTTCTGCCCAGTTTTTTCTCCTCTGCTTTTGTCCTCTGATTTGTTGATAATTGATAATTCTTTTGTCCTATGTTCTTCCCTAACAATTGATAATGTTTTGCCTATAAACAGTAGGTTCAATTTTTTTTATTATATATATGCAATTAAATATTTTAATTTTTTGGTATCAATTGGCGCCGCACTTCAAAAAGGCGAGTGTCTCGCCTCTCGCCTTTAAAAAAAGTGAGGCAGGTCCTTGTCGTCGCGCGCCTTCCAAAACACTAGGTAGACCTACTTTAATAGGAATTTGAAGATATAATTAAGTAAATAAAAATGTGTCCTCTCTGTGATGAAATGGCCACATACTTCAAACATGTTATCCTATCTTATCAAAAAATCATGTTATAAGAGCAGGTATAGATCGGAGGTTCAAGTCTCACTGCCACACTTAATGAAAAATAATATCCACGTTCTTGGCCCATGTAAAAGAATTAGGCATGCACGTGAGGAGCGTGTTTAAGATATAATTAAGTAAAAAATGTACCAATAATTAAGTGTCACCCCCCGATTTCGAAGAGCGTGATTGACACTTATCGAGCAACTACCCATGCCAAGCGAACCAGTACACATCTCAGTAAAGTACCAAATATTAATAAGAATTTTGGTGAATTTTTACCCTATAACAAGAGCATACCATTAATCTTTGTAGTCAACCAAACAACAATTCAACCAATACAGAATATCTGCAACCATCAACAATAACAAGATAATGATTCAAAGTCCAAAAACATCCAAGATCAAAATCCATCTCCCTTACTATAAATCCGAATATAAGAGTCTAGGGACACAATCCAATAATAACAAAAAGAAAGATGGACCACCCGAAGATCCTGATACACTTTGTAGTGCTGGATGAATAGAATACCTCGAACTGTGTGCCTCATCAAGCAACAAATGCCTCAACTTATCCACATCTGGTACACAACCAATCACCGTACTGAAGTACCCATCACTATCAATCACAAAACCAGGCTCTGCCAACAAAAACCTTCTCTTCAAGCTCAACCAAGTAGGGATCCTCATACTGACTCTCCCTAATTTGTGTAACCAATGAAGATCGTGTCAACACCAGCTAGTGATCTGCTCGAAACAGTAGGATCAATTCCAACCCTCTAGTTAGCCAAACTCTGAACCTCAATAGCCATAGGCTTCCTTTCCACAACCAAACTAGCCAAACTACCCATTGACTTCTGACTCAACGCGTCTGCCCCCACATTTGCCTAACCTGAATGATACAAAATGGTGATGTCATAGTCTTTTAGCAGCTCGAGCCATCTTCGCTGCCTCAGACTCAAGTCCCTCTAGTCGAAGATGTATTGTAAACTCTTGTGGTCAGTGTAGACCTCACATGCCTCACCATATAGATAATGATGCAAAATCTTCAAGGCAAATACCACTGTTGCAAGCTCCAAATCATGGGTGGGATAATTATTCTCGTGATTCTTCAGTTGCGTAGAAGCATAGGTTATCACTTTTCCGTTTTGCATCATAACACACCTAAGACCTATATATGAAGCATCATAGTGTATCGGTTGGAAGAGTCAAGATTACAGCGGTAGTCAAAACAAACTTGAGCTTCTGAAAACTATCTTCACATTCATCTATCCATTGAAGCTGAACCCCTTATGTGTCAATCTAGTCAACAGGGTTTCAAGGGTTGAAAATCTCTCTACGAACCGCCTGTAGTGGCATATTAGGCCAAGGAAACTGCAAATATTCATAGGCGTGTAGTAGGTCTAGGACAATTATGAATCGTCTTTATCTTCTTCTAATTCACTCGAATCCCATTTGTAGTTACCATATGACCATGATATAATGTTAAGCCAAAACTCAGATGGGCATATATCTCATGGCTTGAACAGTCAACAGGTGAAGTGCGAGCATCAAAGACATGCGGGTTCGGCACATACATTGATTATACCAGAGTGAAAGAGGGAAAGAATCATTATAGACTTCATGGTAGGCTTGCCACGTACTTTGAGGAAGCATGATTTAGTTTGGGTGATAGTTGATAGACTTAACAAGTCAATGCATTTCATATCGATTATCACTACTTATTCAACGTATCAATTGGCACGAATATTTATTAGAGAGATTGTCCACTTGCATGGATTACTTATTTCCATCATCTTAGATTGAGGTTCCCAGTTTAAAGCTCAGTTTTAGTAGTCTTTTAGAAGGAATTGGGTACACGGGTCGAGCTTCACAACATTTCATTCGCAGACTGATGGGTAGTCCGTGTTGACTATTCAGATTCTAAAGGATATACTGCGAGCATATGCTATTGACTTTGGAGGTCATTGATAGCATTTGTCATTACCTAAATTTGCCTACAATAACAACTACCAATTCAGTATCCAAATGGCACCGTTTAAGGCATTATATGGTCGTCAGTGTCATTCTCCAGTCGGTTGGTTCGAATCGGGTGAGGTGAAGTTATTTGGCCTAGAGTTGGTGTAGCCGACCTTAAACAAGGCTAGGATTATTCGAGATCGGGTTCAGACAATACAGAGTAGGCAGAAATCTTATACTGATGTGCGGAGACATGATCCTGAATTCATGGGGGAGAGCATGCATTGCTCAAGGTATCCCCTATGAGAGGTGTGATAAAGTTTGGGAAGAAAGGAAAGTTGCGCTTTAGGTATATCGAACCTTCTGAGATCCTAGAGCGGAATGACTCAGTTTCTTGTAGGCTTGCTTTGCCTCCCGGCGTGAGTGAATCTGGTTTTGCAAATGTCGATGCTTAGGAAGTACGCTTGGGATGATAGCCACGTCATATCAGCTAGTACAATTCAGTTGGATAAGAATTTATCTTACGAGGAGACTTTGCTAACCTTGTTGGACAAGCAGGTTCACAAATTGAGGTCGAAAACGCTTCATTTAGTTAAAGTGTTGTAGAGGAACCATCTGGATGAGGCAACCTGGGAGACTGAGGAGGACACGCGGAGCAGGTACCCACAATTGTTTGAGACTTCAGGTACGCTTTCTTACTTCGTTAAAGGACGAACGAGAGTTTAATTGAGAGAGAATGTAATAATCCAATATTATTAATATAGATATAATTTATGAGATGGAGGATTAATTAAGAGGTCAATGAGCCTAATTTATTATTATATTTGTTAGTTGGATAATAAAGTAATTTGGACAATAGATGGTGAAAAAAGTGGGCCAGGCCCACATATTTCCTTCTGGCCGACATATAAAGACCTACGGTGAAGAGAAAGAGTAACAAGACTCGGTTCATTAGCTAATGCATGCATAAAGGGATGGCGCATTGTAACGGGAAATACAATTGCTATCATTTTAATTTGGTTAACTTATCATTTGTGTGGAGAGCTATTGTGGAGAAAATCCAAGTATTGGGTATATAATTATCCAGCAATAGTGTATTTAATTGTATTGAAATGATATAGGTATCATTATGTCTTGGCAATGATTAAGGTAATGATTGAACTTGTAGAATTGGATATAAGATTGAGATTTACAGAATGAAAACTTGGTATCAGAGTTTACGCTTTAAAGTCTTGTGAGTCAAGAAGCAGTGTCCTAGTAGAGTATTGTTTATCGATATGTTGTCGACCATATTTATAAAAAGGAGGTTATATGGGAATTTTAGGAAAGCTCCCCTTCATTCTTTCATTTTTGTCTCGTGCGATAAAATTTGAAATAAGGTCTAATCCTTGAATGTTTTCATCACCGATAGTGAGTACGAGATCGTCCCTTGGAGGACTAAAGGAGGCACCACTAGTGCAAGCTACGCCTAGGGCACGTGGTAGGCCGAGAGCTCAGGTTGGTGCTCAGACTACTCAGCCTAGGACCGCAACTGCTAGGGCTACTGGAGGTAGGCCCCTTATTGTTGGGCGAGCTAGAGTATAGCCGCGTGTGGTACTTAAGGCACATGATGTTCCGGTACAGACTACAGTTCCTGGACCTATCGTTACTTTTCCAGCGAATGTGTTAGTGTGACTATTGAGCATCTTAGGTCTTATTCTTCTCGACCAGTTGAGGTGCCAACACCACCAGTTGCTACAGTGGAACATGCTACTATTGGTACTTAGATTTCTGCTGCTATTACTGTGGATTAGTAGCCTATCCCAGCTGCTGAGGCTGTTTTATTCGTATTGTGGCTCACAAGCTTGTGATAGCGTTGGGTGGAATCGTAACCTTTTACTACTGATGGTGATCCTAGTGTGAGGAAGAGAGTCTTTTATGAAAATCTTTCCTCCTGAGTTCTATAATTCTCCATTTACTACTACAACCCATAAATTCATAGAGAAGTGCGAGAAGATCCTTCTTATTATGGGTATTAAAGACTCACATGGGGTAGCTTTTACTACCTTTCTGTTAACTGCCATAACTCTTCCTTGGTTGGTTTCTTATTAGAGGAGCAGGCCAGTTGGATCTCAACCACTCACTTGGAGCGAGTTAGCGGCCTTATTAATGGAGTAGTTTATTTCACAGAGTTACCGTGAGAAGAGGCGATGCCAGTTGGAGCATGGAGCTATCACTGTGGTTGAGTATGATACTAGGTTCACTGATTTGGCTCATTAGTAGAGCACTGAAAGATGAAAGTCCAGCCAGTTGGGCTGGTCTAGAACCCTGACCCCTACCACCCCTAGCCCAGATGGGCACTGCTAGTAGGGGCCAAAAGACGAGTCTTCTTCATGTCCCGCTCAACATCCTTATTGGCCTGCATAACTTCAACCCGAGTGGCAGTATCAACAATATTCAGATATGAACCATGACAACTCTCAACCACTAGCATAACTCGGATACCATATTGTAACCTATTAATAAACCTAATTATCTTGTCCTTACTAGTAGGGACCAAATAAGGCACATAACGAGCCAAATCAGTGAACCTAGCATCATACTTAGCCACAGTCATGGCTCCCTTCTCCAACTGGCGCCGTCTCTCCTTACGCTGACTCCGTGGAATGAACTTCTCCATGCTCCATGAATAAGTCCACAAGCTCGCTCCAAGTGAGCGGTGGAGATCTAGCTGGCTTGCCCCTTTGATAAGAAACTTACTAATAGCATGTTTGGCCAAACTTCTAAAATCTACTTATTTTGAAAAGTACTTTTTTTAAAAGTGTTTTTTAAAAAATACTTTTAGTGAGAATCAATTTGTGTTTGACTAATCAATTTAAAAAGTACTTTTGTGCAGCAATTTATGTTTGGCTAAGCTTTTCAAAAAGTGCTTTTAAATGTCAAATTACGAATAAGGACATGAATACAACAACATACCCAGTGAAATTCCAAAATGTGGGGTCTGGGGAGGGTAGAGTGTACACAGACCTTACCTCCACCTTGGTAGGTAGAGCGGCTGTTTCTGGGAGACCCTCGGCTCAAGATAAATCATAATCAGGCAAAGCAAGCAAAGCAAAACAAAGTATGAGAAACGGTCAGACTCAGACGAGAAATTAAAGCATTGTGGACATGCAGATAGTAAAAATCAAATACGCAATGGTAGCGCATTCTAACAACAGGAAGCAGTAGCTAACAAGAAACAGTAGCTAACACAACTAAATAAGATAAATAAATTACACTAAAGAACACATAGCAGCAGGAATCAAACTAAGTGTGACAGGCTAATCGAGCCTACAGTAATAACACTATACTATCATTTTGTAAGCGTAAAGAGGACTACGCTCGACTACTTACTGCCCTTCTACCCTAATCCGTGTCCTCCACAACCCCCTATCTAAGGTCATGTCCTCAGTAAGTTGTACCTGCGCCATATCCCGTCTAATCACCTCTCCCCAATACTTCTTTGGCCTACCTCTACCCCTCCTGAACCCGTCCATAGCCAACTTCTCACACCTCCGCACTGGGGCATCTGTGTCTCTCCTCTGCACATGCCCGAACCATCTCAACCTCGCTTCCCGCATCTTATCCTCCACCGAGGCCACTCCTACTTTATCCCGGATATCATCATTCCTAATCCTATCTCTCCTTGTATGCCCACACATCCATCTCAGCATCCTCATCTCCGCAACTCTCATCTTTTGTATGTGCGAAGTCTTGACTGACCAACACTCTGCCCCATACAACATAGTCGGTCTAACCACCGTCCTATAGAACTTGCCTTTAAGTTTAGTTGACATTTTTTTGTCGCACAAGACTCCAGATGCGAGCCTCCATTTCATCCACCCTGCCCCAATACGATGTGTGACATCGTCATCAATCTCTCCATTCCCTTGGATAATAGACCCTAGGTATTTGAAGCTTCCTTTCTTCGGAATGACCTGAGTACCAAGCCTCACCTCCACGCCTGTCTCAGGATCGCTCCCGTTGCTGAATTTGCACTCCAAATATTCTGTCTTGGTCCTACTCAACTTGAACCCTTTTGGACTCCAGAGTCTGTCTCCAAACCTCCAGTTTGACGTTCACTCCGCTGCGAGTCTCATCAATCAGGACTATGTCGTCTGCGAGAATAAGGACATGAATAGATGTACTTAATAATCAATAGTATTATTAAGTAAATAAATAATTTAAATATTTATAATGAAAGACTATGATTAAGCTTTCATTTAAATTATTCAAGAAATCATACCTTGTGAAAAATGAGTTGTTGATCACGTTGAAGATGATATTGCCGTCGAACTATTGCGGTTGAAGGCTTGGTGTAGAATTTCATATTTATTACTAGGTTTAATTAAGTAGGGTTATTATGGTATATAACTTCTTTTACTAAGGATATTATTGCCAAGACAAAAATTAAAAACTGCTTCTGCTTCCGGAGGAAAATTATTTTTTTTAGCTTCTGAAAAACTGCTTCTACTACTCCCCAACGCACTTGTTTTTCTCCAAAATCTTGGCCAAACAACTCATTTTTTTTAAAATAGGAACTTATTGAAAAAAATAAGTACTTTTGGGGAAAAATAAGCTTGTCCAAACAGTCTATAAAGACCAGCTATGACAGATACCAGAAAAAGTAGTAAAGGCTACTCCATGTGAGTCTCTAATACCCGTAGTAAGAATGATCTTCTCACACTTCTCTATGAATTTTCGGGTCGCAGTTGTAAATGGATTATTATCAATCTTTGGAGAAAGAATTTCAGAAAAGACTTCATCTTTCTCACACTATCATCACCAGCAATAGTAGAAGGTTGCGTTCCACCCAACGGTGGCATAGGCTAGGGAGTCACAATAGGAATCATAGTCTCAGCAACTGGGATAGGCTGCTGACCTACATAATAGTAGTAAGAATCTGAGCACCAATAGTAGCATGTCCCTCTATAGCAGCTGGTGGTGTTGGCACTTCAACTGGTCGAGGACAATGAGACTCCAAGACACTCAATAGTCTCACTAGCATATTTGTTGGAAGAGTAATGGTAGGACCCGGAACTATAGTCTTTACGGGAACATCCTGCACCTCAAGTACCACAGGCTGCGCTACTCTAGCTCGCACAACAGTCGAGGACCTACTTCCAGTAGCCCTAGCAGTTGCGGTCCTAGTGTGAGCTCTCGATCTACCTGGTGCCTCCTGTAGTCCTCCAGGGGACGATCTCGTTCTCACTATCTGTGACGAAAACATTCAAGGATTAGACCTTAATTCAAACTCTATCTCACAAGACATAAATGAAGGAAAACTTTCCTAAAATGTCTCTGTAGACTCCTGTTTAATATGATCGACAACATATCCATAAACAAGACTCTACTAGAACACTGCTCCTTGACTCACAGGACTCTAAAGCGTAATTCTGATACCAAGTTCTCATTCTTTAAATCTCATATATAATTACCTTAATCATTTGTTCTTAAATCATTGCTATTACATAATGATAACTATATCATTTCAATGCAATTAAATACACTATTGTTGGATAAAAAAATAGGTATATATATACCTTATATTGAATTTTCTCCATAATGATAAGTTAACCAAATTAAAATGATAGCAATTGTATTTCCCGTTACAGTGCGCCATTGGCCGCTTTCAAAGCCACCTCTCTTTGCATTAGCTAAATGAACCAAGTCCTCTTTTACTCTTTCTCTCCACCATAGGTCCTTATATGTGGGCTAGCAAGGAAAGATGTGGGCCTAGCTCACTTTTTCACGTTATTTATTGTCCAAGATTACTTCATTACCCAACTAACAAGTGTAATAGTAAATTAGGTCCACTGACCGCTTAATTAATCCTACATCTTAGAAGTTTTAATTATATAATGATGTTGGGTTATTACATTAAGTAAATGTGAAAGGGGTTGGTCAGCAATAATAAGTGATACTTTTCGACGGGTAGTATTGTAGCATTTATTGAAAGTGTGCTTGATGAGATACTCACATATTATCCATTTTTACACCCAATCCCTGCAAAAGTGGTGAATCTACTAAAAAAATTAAGAAAGATTTTCTATGGGAAGTTGACATGGAAAGGCACAAGTTATACCTGGTATGATGGATGACAATAATGATGTCTAAAATATGGGCGGTTTGGGATATAAAAATTTGAAACTGCATAATGAGAAGCCTTCTTTTAAACGGGTTATATAGATTTAGCGATGACAAAGTTTGATGGAGGAGTAACCATAACAAGTTTGGAATAGGTAGACTGGCAAATAGGAAGACCCCATGAAATGTCTATTTGGAGATGGATAAGCAGTTATTAAGAATTCTTTAAATCCCCCAGGGTTTAGTTTAAATGGTAAAAGTTGAGGGACTTGTGACCTAGGTTACAGTTCGAGCCATGCGTCATGCGAATTAAGCCTGGTATTTAAGTAGAGAAGAGTAGAGGGGCAGACCCACTATTTCCGGATTTCGAAGGTTGCGGTAAGCCCTAAGGGTTGGGTCCAAACGGATTTCTCGGTCATTAAAAAAAAAAGTTCTTCAGAACAGTACAAATAACTGTTAGGGATGGAAGGAAAACTGGCATAGGCAGAGAATATAGTAAGTTGTCCTTTGTCTTTAGAGGCATAGATGCAGCATTGTCTCGTGCTTATAGAAATTTAGGTTTCGTTTGGTTTGGAAGCAAGTTATGCAGGGATTGTGAAAGAGCGATTAGTATTGCTATTGTAGTCAAGGGACTATAATGGAGGGATTATTTATTATTAGCTATTTGATTTGTTGTATAAAAACTTATACCAGTTTAAAAGAAATGGAAATATTTATTCATTCTGAATAAAATAAAATATTTTTACTGTATGAAGGTCACTTTTGTCATTTTAGTAATTTTAATCCCTGCATTTTATCCTGCATTCTCTTGTATAAAATTATATATAGATTCTCGCATAGCTGATGTGTATATTAGTTCTGCATAAAAGTAAAACATGAACCAATATTAACAATGCTAGATTCTATGTGGGGATTATTTCTTCCTATTTTGGAACCAAATGACACCTAATTTTACACATGTTGCAATTGAAATATAAACCTGATGTAAATATTTTTGTGCACTTCTTGAGTTCCTTAAAATGTAAGCGAATCAAGGTCCTTTTCCTTGATAAATTAACACCTTCTTGGTGCATATCTATGAAAATTACTTATAACACAATAAATAAAAATAAAAGAAGGCATAGAACCATCTGCAATGTCAATTCAGAGGCATGGAACCATCTGCAATGTGAATTTAGAGGCATGAAACCATCTGCAATATGAATTTAGCGGCATGGAACCATCTGCAATGGTTATCATATTTATTTCTAGGTCATCATTCTGGCCCAATTTTTATTCCCGTAGTAGAGGTTTCTCATGAATTTTACTGTTTAACTAATGTCTCGCTTCTTCGTCAGACTTTTGAAGAAGCTGATACTAAACACGATGGAAAGATTGATAAAGAGGAATGGAGAAGTTTGGTCTTGCAACATCCTTCACTTTTGAAGAACATGACCCTCCAATATCTCAAGTGAGTGGCACATCTAATCTTGACATTACTCCATTTATTATCATGTTTTCGAACTGTGGTATTTTCCATACTATGTTCATGGAATTGATTGGCTCAAATATCTTTCTCATTTAAACAGGGACATTACGACTACATTCCCGAGCTTTGTCTTTCATTCCAGAGTTGAGGATACCTGATTTGGGATATACATGCTGAGTTGTTAGGAGAACTAGTTTTGCTATTTACTTTTCCTGTTTTGTTTAGGGCAATGGATGTTTGGATACTGTTCTTTGCTCTTCTTCTTTTCTCGTCTTAAATTTTAATATTTTCTTGATTTGTTATTCATTTCGAGTGTAGTGGTTATGTATTTTGTTGCCTAGTAATAAATGGCTGGTTTCCCATTCAGTTATGTTGTGTATGCTTGTAATTGGTTCACAGTGCACGTAGACTTTGGCAAGAATATGCTTAGGGGTCGTTTGGCCGAGTGTATTAGAAAAAATAATGTATGCATTAGCTTTGTATATTACCAATAGCTTGTTTGGAACACTTTTTCATCCTAGGTATAATTAATGCAAGCATTAGTTATGCATCCTATTTTGTATTATCCTATGCATAACTAATACCTAGCAAATCATGATATTAGTAATGCAATGGGTTTTAATATGGAGGGTATTTTTGTAAACAATCAATTATTTTTAAAAATTATGCAATGCATGTTATTTCTAATACATCAAACCAAATGGTGGATAAAAAATAATCCCTGCATAAACTAATGCTAGCATTATTAATACTCTATTCATCATTATTCTTATACACTACCAAACGGCCCCGCCTTTAGGATTGTGCAGGTATCTAATTCGTGCAAGGGAAACAAGTATCACCTAATTAGCATTATGTTGTTGTTTGGTTTAATATAGGATAAAATTATGCCAAATAATCATTTAATTGTTACTAGACAACTACCTAATTTAACAACATACCCAGTGAAGTCCCACAACGTGGGGTCTGGGGAGGGTAGAGTGTACGCAGACTTTATCTCTACCTTAGTAAGTAGAGAAGTTGTTTTCGAGAGACCCTCAGCTCAAGACAAAGCATAAGCATAAGCACAAGCAAAACAAGAGAAACGATCAGATTCGGATAATAAATTTAAAGCAGTATGAAAATGGTGGTAACAAAAGTGTATAAGCCATGATAAAACATTCTGAAAAAAAAAGAATCAGTAACTAACGCAGGTAAATAAGATAAACAAAGTACACGAAAGAACATACAATAGCAGAAATCAAATGACACGGGACTATAAAATAATATCGCACCTACTAGTATGATAGGCTATGCATGCTACAATAATAACACTACAACTACCAGTATGTAAGCGTAAGTAGGACTACGCTCAACTACCTACTACATTTCTACCCAAATCCGTGTCCTCCACAACCCCCTATCTAAGGTCATGTCCTCAGTAAGTTGCACCTGCGCCATATCCTGTCTAATCACCACTTCCCAATACTTCTTCGGCCTACCTCTACCCCTCATGAACCCGTCCATAACCGACCTATCACACCTCTGCACTGGAGCATTTGTGCCTCTCCTTTGCACATGCCCGAACCATCTCAACCTCACTTCCCGCATCTTATCCTCCACCGATGTCACTCCCACTCTGTCCCGGATATCATTATTTTTAATCATATCCCTCTTTGTATGCCCACACATCCATCTCAATATCCTCATCTCCGTAACTTTCATCTTTTAGATGTGCGAAGTCTTGACTGGCCAACACTCCCCCCATACAACATAGTCAGTCTAACCACCATCCTATAGAACTTGCCTTTAAGTTTTGGTGGCACATTTTTATCGCACAAGATTCCAGATGCGAGTCTCCATTTCATCCACCCTGCACCAATATGGTGTGTGACATCGTCATCAATCTCTCTATTCCCTTGGATAATAGACCCGAGATACTTGAAGCTTCCTTTCTTTGGAATGACCTGAGTACCAACCCTCACCTTCACGCATGTCTCATGGTTGCTCCAGTTACTGAACTTGCACTTCAAGTATTATGTCTTGATCCTACTCAGCCTGAACCCTTTAGACTCCAGAGTCTGTCTCCAAACTTCCAGCTTAGCGTTCACTCCATTTCGAGTCTCATCAATCAGGACTATGTCATCTGCGAATAACATACACCATGGCACCTCCCCTTGAGTTTGTTGCGTCAGTCCATCCATCATCAAGGAAAATAAGAATATGCTAAGAGTTGATCCCTGGTGTAGCCCCATCATCACTGGAAAGTATTCTGAGTCTCCTCCTACTATCCGTACCATGGTCTTGGCTCTATCATGCATATCCTTGATCGCCCTAGTGTACGCCACAAGTACACCTCTAACCTCCAAACATCTCCATAGAACCTCCCTAGGGACTTTGTCATATGCCTTCTCGAGGTTGATGAAAACCATATGTAAGTCTCACTTCCTCTCCCTATACTGCTCCACCAATCTC
Source organism: Anisodus acutangulus (assembly GCA_029783415.1). Taxonomy (NCBI): domain Eukaryota; kingdom Viridiplantae; phylum Streptophyta; class Magnoliopsida; order Solanales; family Solanaceae; genus Anisodus; species Anisodus acutangulus. Next base: position 14,531,211 of record CM056511.1, on the reverse strand, counting down.
CTAATAATATGAATGGCTTCTGTAGTCGAATGCTCCGACATGAATCCAAATTGGTTCTCAAAAATAGACACGACTCTTCTCACCCTCATCTCCACGGCCCTTTCCCAAACTTTCATAGTGTGGCAGACATTCTTGCCGTCTTAAAAATGACATTAAACAACTCCATCAGCCACTTCAAACATGCCCTGCCTTCGCTCTTCCAAAATTCAACTGGGATCTCATCAGGCCCGGTCGCTCGTCCCTTGCGCATCCTACGAACAACACCCTTAACCTCATCAACCTTAATACTTCTACAATATCCAAAATCCCGGTATTGCTTCAGATCTTCCAGCACAATGTCTTTATCTCTTTCTTCGTTCAAGAGTTTATGAAAGTAAGACTGTCACCTCCGTCTAATACGCGTGTCCTCCACTAGTACTTTGCCGTCCTCGTCCTTGATGCACCTCACGTGATCCAAGTCATGGGACCTCCTCTTCCTCGCCTTGGCTAGTTTGTACAACTTTTTATCCTCGTCTTGTTCCTCTAATTCCACACATAGGTGTTCAAAAGCCGCCGTTTTCGCCGCCGTAACCGCTAGCTTTGCCTCATCCCTCGCCATATTACATAATTCCCTATTCGTCCATTTTTCCACATCATCCTTGCTTTTTACCAATTTCGCATACGCCACTTTCTTTGCTTTCACCTTCTCTTAAACTTTACCATTCCACCACCAGTCCCCTCGATGCCCACCACGGCTACCCCGCGAGACCGCTAACACTTTTCTAGCTACCTCACAAATGCAACTGACCGTCCTGTCCCACATACCGATCACATCCCCACTACTCCCCTAAGCCCCTTGGCCATCAATCTCTCCCTCATCTCCTTTGCACTAGCCATGGTCAAACTTCCCCATCTCCTTTGCACTAGCCATGATCAAACTCCCCCATTTGATTATTAGCCTGTCATCCACAACCCTCATCTTCTTCTCTATTTTGATCTCCAAATCCATCACAAAAAGCTTATGTCGAGTTGAAAGATACGGACTCGGAATAACCTTGCAGTTTTTACAAAGACCGTTGTCAACCTTTCTAAGGAGCAAAACGTATATATGAGTCTTAGCCACTGAACTACAGAAAGTCACCAAGTGCTCCTCCTTCTTCAAGAACCTCGAATTGGCTATCACCATCCCAAAAGATTTAGCTAACTCCAAAAGTGAGATACCTCCCCTATTCCTGTCCCCGAGGCCAAAGCCTCCATGCACGTCGTCATAACCCCCCGAACGTGACCCGATATGTCCATTGAAATACCCTCATACAAATAACTTCTCAGTGGGTGGTATACCTCCCACCACCTCGTCCAAATCCCCCAAAAACGTCTCTTCTCCACCTCGTTCAAGCACTTCTGCGACGCGTAAACACTAATTATGTTCATAGTGAACCCTCCAACTACCAACTTAATCGCCATCATCCTGTCATTGATCTTCCTAACCTCTACCACTTGATCTCTTAGCTCGATGTCTACCAAAATTTCTACCTCATTCCTATACCTCGACCTACCCGAGAACCATAACTTATACCCGTCCACATCCTTAGCCTTATGTCCTACCCATTTGGTCTCCTGGACACAAGCTATATTAATCCTCATCTTCTTAAGAATCTTAACTAGCTCTACGGACTTTTCCGTTAAAGTCCAAATGTTCCAAGACCCTATTCTCAGCCTAGCATCTCCTTTATCCCACTTACTCCCCCTAACCCTCGCTTCCGTCCCCAATCGAGAACATGACCCTAATAAACCATCATTTACCAACACCACTAAAACAAATATAAACTGATCAATAATTTACACTAAAAGGAGAAGGAATCAATACTATAACACAAGTTCGCAAGAATGTAGAAGAAAGTCTAACTACTACCACAAGAATGATAGAACTATATGCTAGAATGTAAAATTCAAGCTTCAACAAACGAAGCAAAAGGAAAAAGAAAAAAAATCAGCTACAAGGATGACAGATAACAAATCAGTAATGGCGACTGGAGGTACCAACTCCAGTTGGGTAGAACCTGTTGGGTATAGCCTGTTCACCGGCGGAGTTACTGTTCACCGCTGGAGTACTGTTCACCACCGGAAGTGTTGGAACGTTGATTACCTGTGTAGATCTGATCAGAGACCTACCGGAGAGAGGTTTCCGTTGCAGAGCAAAGGAGAAAAGAGAAGGAAAGAGAAGGGAGGAGGGGGAGAAGAGATATGGCCAGAAACTTGTGTTCCCGTCGGCGACAGAGAAGAGGAGAGAGGAGAGAGGAAAAAGGAAAAAGGTCGCCGCTAATTGGTGGTCACAGTGATGCTGCTATTAGCATTTGCTTTTGTCCCACATTGGAAAAACATATTTGTATCCCATGTAATAGACCCTATATAAAGGGCTTTACTTGCTTTTCTTTTACTTGCACTTTTAGCTCTCAAGAATAATATTATTTTATTATCTTGTTATTGCTTTGTAAGAATTCATGTTATGAATAAAAGACTTTCATGAATTCTATCATGGTATCAAAGCCAAGAGCACAAGTTAATATTTTTAGCTCGATCGCGGATTCAACTTCGCGGTGAGTTAGTTGGGGGTTCGTATGCGGACGCCCTGGTATCGATTAAATTTTTTTTTTTGGCTTGTTTTGGAAGCTCGTGCTCGTTTTGACTGTTCGTGCTCGTTCTGATCTTGGCTTCCACATCCGGTTTCGTCTTTTTGGCTTCCGTGATCCGATTGGTGAGATCTGCCTTTTTATTTTATTTTGTTGCTTGGGATTGCTGCTTGTTATTTGGGATTGCTGCTTGTTATTTGGGATTGCTGCTTGTTATTTGGGATTTTCTGTTCTAAATTCATAATGGCTGGAGGTGATGATTCTTTGCAAACTGTAGCTGACCAATTTCGTAAGTTCCTCGCCTTTCCAACAGTTTCAACAAAATTCTCGCCTTATGCTCTTTCTGTTCCTTCCGGCTCATCACCATCTATTGGTTCGTATCATTTCGCCTTCTTGGATCTTGGACTCGAGCTGGAAATCATATGTCTCTGATTCTTCCGCCTTTGTATCTATGTCTTGACTCCTTCCACTTCATTGTAGATCACGATGGCACACCTATGCCATTGACAGCATTGGCACCATTCATACATCCACTATATCATTACCTGATGTTTATTGCATTCCAAAATTACATATAAATCTTGCTTCACTGGTCAAATATGTGACTGGATGTTTTATTGGACTCTTCCCTAATTCTTGTTATGTGCAGGATCTAAAATCCAAGAGAGTGATTGGGACAGGCGTAGAAAGGGGAGAGGTCTATATGTTTTGGATGAGTGCATCTTCCTACTCATGCAAAGAACTATGCCTGTTAATCTATCTTCTTTTCATTTAACACATTCCTCTTCGAAGTTTTATTTGTGGCACTCTAGACTTGGTCATGTATCAGGTTCTCGCCTGCGTTTTATGTGTAATACTGGTGTTCTTGGTGATTTACAATCCGATGATATTTCTGATTGTAGTGGATGTAAACTTGGAAAATTTTCTGCTTTGCCTTTTAATCTTAGTACTTCTACTTCTTCTGCACCATTTGATCTAGTTCATTCAGATGTTTGGGGGCCAGCACCTATCCCTACTAAGGGTGGCTCCAGATATTATGTTTCCTTTATTGATGATTATACTCGTCATTGTTGGGTTTATTTGTTGAAAAGACGCTCTGATTTTGTTCATACTTATGATGAGTTTCAAGCCTATGTGAAAACTCAACATTCTGCCATTATTAAATGTTTTCGGGCTGATTTAGGAGGTGAATATACTAGTGGTGATCTTTCTGGTATTTTCAAAGCTGATGGTACAATACATCAGTCTTCTTGTACTGATACACCACAACAAAATGGGGTAGCCGAGAGAAAACATAGGCATATTGTTGAGACAGCTAGATCCATGCTTTTGTTCGCTAGTGTACCTAGTGAATTTTGGGGAGAAGCTGTCCTTACATCTGTTTATCTTATTAATAGGATCCCTACCTCTCATAATTCTGGTATTTCTCCGTATGCTAGACTATTTGGTCACACCCCACTATATTCCCATTTGAGAGTTTTTGGTTCTACATGTTTTGTTCTACGTCCACATGCAGAGCGTACTAAGTTATCTTCTCGTGTCGCCATTTGTGTTTTTCTTGGATATGGGGTTGGGCACAAAGGTTATCGTTGTCATGATCCGATTTACGGAAAGTTGTATGTGTCTCGTAATGTTTACTTTATTGAGCATGTCTCTTTCTTTTCCCTCCACCTTTCCTCACATGGTATGACAAAATCTGACCTTATTGATATTGATCCCTTTGATGCTGATTGTCCATCTGATTCTACATCTATATCATCTGTTCCTTCTCAGTCTTCTGGCAGGTCCCATGATATTGATACTCAGCCCCCTCCTACGCCTATTTCAGAACCTCTTGTGGTTGCAGATCCAGATCCACCTCGCTATCCTAAACGCACTCTGCGATCTACTCAGGTATCCGATTTTGATTATTCTTGCTATGCTCCATCATTCGCTTCCTTTCTAGTTTCTATTAATTCTCTCTGTGAGCCTACATCCTACTCTGAGGCAGCTCGTGATCCTCTTTGGCAAGAGGCTATGAATGAGGAACTGGCTGCTTTGAACAAAACTGGTACTTGGGATTTGGTTTCTCTACCGACTGGTAAGAAAACTATTGGTTCTCGATGGGTGTACAAGATTAAGACAAAGTCTGATGGTTCTATTGAGCGATATAAATCTCGTTTGGTTGCAAAGGGTTTTGCTCAAGAATATGGTATGGATTATGAAGAGACTTTTGCACCCGTTGCAAAGATGACATCTGTCCGGGTTCTTATTGCAGGTGGCCTGTTCGTCATTGGCATATTTCACAAATGGATGTTAAAAATGTTTTTAAATGGGGATCTTCAAGAAGAAATCTACATGGTCCCTCCACCTGGTGTTTCACATAGTCCAGACAAGTGTGCAGGCTTAAGAAAGCTCTGTATGGTCTCAAACAAGCTCCAAGAGCTTGGTTCGACAAGTTCTCCACTGTAGTATCATCTCTTGGGTTTATTTCCAGCTTTCATGATTCGGCGTTATTTGTTAAATCATCCCCTGCAGGTTGTATTTTGCTTTTGTTGTATGTTGATGACATGATCATTACAGGTGATGATATTGATGGTATTGCAAACCTAAAATCTACTTTATCTCGCCGTTTTGAGATGAAAGATTTAGGTCATCTACGTTACTTTTTAGGCATTGAGGTAGCTTATTCTGAGAAGGGATATCTTCTCTCTCAATCTAAGTACACTGCAGATATTCTTGAGCGGGCCCGTCTCACAGATACTCGTATAGTTGACTCTCCTCTTGAGGTTAATGTTCGATATACACCTACTGACGGGGATCCTCTTCCTGATCCCACTTTATATCGTTCAGTTGTAGGGAGTCTGGTGTACCTCACCATTACTCGCCCTGACATTGCATATGCTGTTCACATTGTCAGTCAGTTTGTTTGCTCTCCTACATCTGTACATTGGGCTGCAGTTATGCGTATTCTTCGCTATCTTCGAGGAACGATTTATCAGAGTCTCTTGTTTCCATCGACCTCATCCTTGGAGCTTCGTGCATTTTCTGATGCAGATTGGGCTGGTGACCTAACTGATCGGAAATCAACTACTGGTTATTGTGTATTTTTAGGAGATTCACTTATCTCATGGAAAAGTAAGAAACAAGATGTGGTTTCTCGCTCTTCAACTGAGGCAGAGTATCGTGCTATGGCTTCTACTACGTGTGAGATTGTATGGTTACGTCGGTTATTGGTTGATATGGGTGTCTGTCTTTCTTCACCAACACCGATGTATTGTGATAATAAGAGTTCTATTCAGATTGCGCACAACACAATCTTTCATGAACGTACCAAGCATATTGAGATTGATTGTCATATTATTCGATATCATCTTCAAGCGCCTCTATCCTTGCCATTTGTCTCATCTTCGATGCAACTTGCAGATTTCTTCACAAAGGCGCATACCTTAAAGCGTCACCGGTTCTTTCTTGGCAAACTCTCGATGCTTCTGTCTACACCATCGCGAGTTTGAGAGGAGATATTAGCATTTGCTTTTGTCCCACATTGGAAAAACATATTTGTATCCCATGTAATAGACCCTATATAAAGGGCTTTACTTGCTTTTCTTTTACTTGCACTTTTAACTCTCAAGAATAATATTATTTTATTATCTTGTTATTGCTTTGTAAGAATTCATGTTATGAATAAAAGACTTTCATGAATTCTATCAGCTGCGCTGGGGTATTACCGTCGGGTATGGGTTTGGGGGTTGGTGATCTTATGGTTGGAGAAGATGATAGAGAGAGGAGAGAGAACGATAAAAAAAACTCAAAGGAAGTGATGGTGCATGCTATTACGTGTTTCTTACCGCATTCATTACTTCGATGGATTATGAATTGTAGCTAAACTGTCATATCTATGAATACACATATATTAGATAAATTTTAGCATAATCAACCAGCCATTCACTTCTAACGGTTGGTATATCTCATCTTCAAACGCTATTACAATTTGTTTGATTATCTCGTGTTAGAGAAGTGATTGATTTTCCGTGTCTGGCTTATCTGGATTTGCAACCCTCCATGTTGATTTTACTGGATATTTTTGTTTATCAGCTAGTACTTCTCTTCTAAAATAGGGTTCATATATATCATTTATTTTTATATCTAAATCATCCTTTTGATATTTTCAAAGGTTTATGAGTCGAATATCATCCTTTGCTTTAAATTTCCTTCTTCAACTCTCTTCTTCATAAATGGGATTATTCATCATCACTATCAGTCTTTGTTTCATACAAACTATAATAGCTAAAGTTACTACCACTATCTTCTCCAGATATTAGATTTTATTTCTTTTTCTATAGTTCTCATAAACTTTATTTGTTCTTGTTTATGTTCTTCCTTGTTTTTGTTAAGACATTCATTGGCATATTGTCCTTGTTGACGTATGTAGCATTTGCATCTTTTTCTCCTGGGTGGGCTCTTATGCTTTCTCCTTTTCCAATATTGTTTATATTTTTTATTATGTTTTCTTGGAATCTTTGTCTATCTGTACTTATATCTCTCAACACATGACCATGTTTTCTTGGACGCAACGTTGTGGTTATGCGTCTAGTTTCCTAAGCTTGGAGGAACCCTCACCCGGACGCCTCAGATCGGGACGATTATCATGACAGCCATAAAATAATGACCTTTCTGCAGCTAAAGAGAACATAATAATTTCAATTTATCCCACAGTTGAAATGCTGTAAAGGGATATCTATCAGTAAATAATAGGCACCACGACGCCTAAAACCTGACAGAAAAATTTTGCCTTTCAAGAGAAAATGGGTGGGGGTAAGTGTGGTCACCCACTTATACTTGCCAACGTAGAATAGAGCAATTTAACCATCTCAACTCTTGCCAAGGCTTTTCCTAGCTCATCTTCTATAATAATTGTTAATGTTGGGTTTGGTGTTGTGATATTTGACCCAACATATCTTCTAAATGACTAATTTGAATGCATAAAAATGTTGGGACAAATGTCACAACATTTGGACCAACATCTTTGTAAAATAGTTTTGCCTTACTTCACGGTAACCAGTAATATTTTACTGAGAGGTAAAAATGACTTAGGCGTGGTAAATTGGAGCTGTGAAAAACATGAGAGAAAGAGTCAAAGCTTGAGGAAGAAGTCGAGTAAGGAACAAGTCTTGTTGAGAATTTCTCTCCTTAATCATTTACCACAAGCGACCACCTTTTCCTCAACTTCCACAACCGATCGATGAGACTTTCAAGGGAACTCTTCACTATAAATAGAGAGGCCACAACAGTGAATCGATCATCTAGAATTTGCAAAAATACCAAGAGAGCTCTCGGGATTTCAACTCAGAAATCTGGATCACAAGTGTTGCCTGAGTGTGTCGACAACATTCTGTCCAACATTACAATTGCTGTTTAGATTCAAGATTAGTTTTGTATGGAGCGATTGTAATGAAAGGTTGTCTATGTGTACGTAGTTATATTTTTCAAGCAGAAGTCATTTGCGACTTCAACTATTAATTCCTTTCCATTTTATATTGTAAATTTGTAAAGAAAGGAATTTGTAATTTTATATATAATATATATACAACAAATCTGGTCATTGACCATCATAAGTTATATAATAAATATAACTTACGAAAATTTTAAACCTTTGTGTTTTTTAAATTCCGCTGCATTTACTCTTTAAAGTTTCTGTTTTGCTAAAGTGTTGTCACTGGTGTCAGATGACATAATCGCCGACATTCGGAAACAGAATTGACATTCGATTTATTTCATCTGTTGTTTTTACTTTCAGTAGCTTTTGACACCTTTATAAATTATTTATAAAAGTAAAAAAAATATGAAATAGAAATTTGAAAATGGGGTAGGACAGGTGAGGGTGGGAGGTGGGTATAAATGGGAGTAGGTAGGGTAGAGGTAAGTAGGGAGGTAGGGGGTGGGGTGGAATAGGCAAGGTAGGGGCAGAGATGTGAGGGTGGTTCAGTGCATAAGTGGAGTTGGTGTAGGAGAGGGGTAGGGTGGATGGATAGTGTGGTAGGTGGTTGAGGTGCGTTGATGTATTTTTATTGTTCCGAAATAATAAAAGAAAATTTAAAATAATTATTCTTAATACAATAAGTACTTGGTCCAGTTGTCATAAGCTATGGATCCAATAAATTCGACTATTGGTAGACTTCCTATTTTAGATGGTTCAAACTATGCCTATTGGAAGATTCGCCTACGTTCTCATATCAAACCAATTGATGTTAGGGCATGGATATCTATAATCAATGGGTATGTTGTTCCTATGTTGCCAACCGGATGAGGAAAGTAACATTCTTGTTAAACCTGAATCCGAATGGACTGCAGAAGAAACCAATAATGCTAGCTTTAATGAAAATGCCTTAAATGCAATTTTTGGATGGGTTGATATTTACATGTTCAAACTCATTCAAAACTGCCCCTCGGCTAAGGACACATGGGGTACTTTACAAATTCATTATGAAGGTAGCTCAAGTGTTCGTCGAACAAAGATGTGCATGCTCATGAGTAAATATGAACGTTTAAGGATGGAAGAAGCGAATGATATTAAATCTTATTTTGAAAAGTTGATTGACATCTCATATTAATGTCAAGTGCTTGGTGAACCATTAACCAACACTCAATTTGTCGAAAAGGCTCTCCGTTCTCTTCCTGAAAAGTTCAATTTAAAGATTTGTGCCATTGAATAAGCTCACAATCTTGCCACAATGGACCTTCATACCTTAATGAGCATTCTCAAAACTTATGAGATGAACATTGAGAATCAAAGGAAATTGCATAAAATCAAGAATGTGGCACTTCAAGTACTATCCTCGGAGAGTCAAATCGAAGAAGATGATGAGAATCTTGAAGAAATTGGTAAAGGTGCAAATATTGCCTTACTCACTCGAAAATACAATTCGATGGTGAGGAAGTTCAACAATGAAAGAATTCAATCAAAATCTAAAGAGCACAAAAACCAAGTCTTCAATCAAAAGTCTACTAGATTCCATCCAAATTTACAAAAAGGAAATCAACTAAGAACAACCAACTCAGATCATACCAAATTTGATCCCAAATAACTTGAGTTAGTACAATTTCATCCATGCTCGGGTTGGGGTCATTATGCTAACGAATATGCGAACACTTTTAGAAAAATTGGTAAGAACCTATGGGCTTCTCTTAGTGATGAAGAAGAGGAAGGAGATCGTGAAATTGAAACACAAGCAATGTTGGCCATTGTTCACGAACAGTCTCTATCGGATAATGAAGATGTCGTCTATAATGTTTTCTCAAATGTCATGACATTTTCTCCAATATTAGCAACGACATCAACATCCTCAGCGACATCCAAAATGTATGAATTCTTTAACTATCCTGATGTTAATTGCTTTAGTGGTTCTATTTATGTTAGTGAGGCTGATTGTATGGATCAAAGTGAATGCAAAGATGATATGATTAATAATTACAAAGTATTTATAAAGCCTTAATCATAGAATCCAAGCAACTTGACACAAAGGTAAAATCTTTAACTCGTGAAGATATAGATTTCAAAGGCACAATAACCCGACTAGAGGTTGCACTTACCAAAAAAGATACTGAAGTTGGTAAGATTCGTGCAAAACTGGATTTAGCCGAAGCAACCTTCCGCAAGCTCAACACATGACTTCGAAATTGAATGAGATACTCAACTTTAGTAAACCTTCACATGCAGGTATTGAGTACGAAAACTCTCTTAAAATCATATGCTCTAATCTCTTTGATAAAAATGAAAAAATACGCTTTGTAAAAGAAAAAGAGATAAATAATAGGCTCTCATATATGTCAAAGAATATGAAGTTTGTATGACATCACTGTAACTCCCCTGGATACTTAAAACCATAGTGTTTCAAACTTTAAAATTTTGTGAGCAAAATGTTGCCTAAATTATTGTCCAACATTTCAGATAACAATCAGAGCAACATTTCTGAGCTAAAAGGTAAATAATATTTTAAGAGAGTTTGGGTTCCTAAAATGAATATAACTTGTAATGTTGCCATAACTGCTTTAAGAACTAACATTTTAGGTTCTTGGTACTTTAATAGTGAATGTTCTCGTTACATGACAGGTGCAAAAGGTTTTCTAAAGAACTATGAGTCATTCAATGGAGGAAATGTGACTTATGGAGGTGGCAGTAAAAGCAAAATAATTGGAAAAAGGATCTTGGATGTTCCTGGTTTTCCAGTCTTAAGGAATATCTTACATGTTGAGGGTTTAATGGCTAATTTGATTAGTATTAGTCAACTGTGTGATGACGACCTTGAGATAAAATTTAATAAGAATTCTTGTAAAGTTACGAATGAAACTAATATATGTGTCATGACAGGTACAAGAATATGCGATAATTGCTATCTTGTTGTAAGACGAGAAACATGCAATAGTGCTAATATCGATGACACAACACTATGGCATTATAAGTTGGGGCATATCAACTACCGCAATTTAGAAAAATTGGACTCATATAAAGCTGTTAGAGGCATACCCAAACTTAGCCATAAAGGTAAAACTGTATGTGAAGACTGTTTGAAAGGTAAGCAAACCCGTGTCTCTCATAATGCTGTCCAACATGACGGATAACATTCAGGTACGTCTCACTGTTTTCAATTGCTACATATGGATTTGATGAGTCCAATTGAAGTAGACAGTCTAGGAGGCATGAGGTATTCTTTTGTGATAGTATATAATTTTTCTAGATATTCTTGGATATATTTTTTCAAAGAAAAATCACAAACGTTTGATATGTTTAAAGTTTACATTCTAGAATTAGGAATTTGTTCTATTCTCCTATTTTTTGGATTAGATCCGACCATGAAAAAAAATTTGAAAATAGTTCATTCACAAACTTTTGTAATAAAAAGGGATTTTTCATGAGTTTTCTGCCCCTAAAACTCCTCAGTAGAACGGGGTTGCAGAATGGAAGCATAGGACATTGAAAGAAATGGCTAGAGTAATGCTTAGTTCTAAAAAATTGTCAAAACGTTTTTGGGATGAAGCCTTAAATACTGCCTGTCACATCTCTAATAGAGTCTACTTAAGGTCAGGAACAAATATGACACCCTATGAGCTTATAAATGAAAAAAAACCTAACTTGCGTTACTTTCATGTTTTTAGGTGTATTTGTTACATTTTAAATGATAGAGATCATTTGGCAAAGTTACTCTAAAAGTGACAAAGGAATTTTTGTTGGCTATTCTCAAAATAGTCATGCTTATAGAGTATACAATCTGAGGACCAGAACTGTATAAGAGTCTGTAAATGTAATTTTTGATGATTTTTCTGATCTTACAGGAAATACAACTGAAAATAACGCTATAGTTTCAGTGGAAAATGTGCAGACTGCTGAAGAATCAGATGTTGCCCCAAATGTTGCCACACCCGAAGCAACATCTATACCTGAAATAGAAACCACATAGGCCATGAATAATGAGTCAAATGCTGAATTGCCAGATCAAGTTCGAAGGGACCCCTCATCAAGGATTAGGAAGAATCATCCAATAGGTCAATTGATAGGGGGAATTTTTGAAGGAATTAAAACAAGAGGGAAATAACCACTCAACTACAGAGATATGGTAAGGTATGTGTGTATGTCTACCATATACCAAGAGGTTAGTCTTTCTTGCTTTATATCTACTCTAGAACCAAAAAACATTTTAGAAGCACTCAAAGATAATTTTCGGATTCAAGCAATGCAAGAAGAACTTGAACAATTCTCTCGAAATGAAGTCTGGGACTTAGTTCCACGTCCAAACAATACAAATGTAATTGGAACTAAGTGGATTTTTAAAACTAAATCAGACGAATCGGGAACAGTTGTCAGAAATAAAGCTCGTCTAGTTGCACAAGGCTATACTCAGGTTGAAGGAATTGATTACGACGAAACCTTGTCACATGTGGCTAGAATTGAGTCAATTAGAATTTTACTTGCTATTACTTGTTGTCTGAAAATTACCTTACACCAAATGGATGTGAAATGTGCTTTCTTAAATGTATATCAAGATAAGGAAGTCTATGTTGAACAACCAAAAAGATATGAAGATCCTTACCATCCACACTATGTATACAAGCTCAAAAAGGTTTTGTATGGGTTGAAGCAAGCTCCTCGAGCATGGTATGGTCGTTTAACTAACTTTCTTCTTGAATTTGGTTTTAACCGTGGTAAAGCTGATTGTACTTTATTTATTAAACAGCATGGTGTAGATATTATAATTGCTCAAATCTACATAGATGACATAGTCTTTGGTTCGACCTCACAGTCGTACCTTACTTCATTTGTTGAAGCTACGTCATCAACATTTGAAATGAGCATGATTGAGGAACTAACCTTTTTCTTAGGCTTGCATCTAAAGCAAAGTGATGATGGAATTTTCATCTCTTAGAGTAAATATGCCAATAATCTAGTTAAGAGATTTGGTTTGGAGAACTCTAAACAAATGAAGACTCCAATGGGTTTGTCACAGAAGGTATGTAAGGATAATGTTAGTGAAAATGTCGACCCAACATTAAATAGATCTATGATAGGTAGCCTTCTTTACCTTACTGCTAGTCACCCGGATATTATGTTTAGTGTTTGTATGTGTGCACGTTTTCAAGCCTGTCCCAAAATATCCCACTTAAATATAGTGAAACGTATTATTCGATATGTTGCTGGCACATGTGAGTTGAGAATTTGGTATTCCAAAGACACTAATCCTAACTTAATAGGATTCAGTGACTCCGATTGGGCTGGAGATGTGGATGATAGAAAAAGTACAAGTGGAAGATGTTTTTATCTTGACAATAATCTTGTTTCATGGTATAGTCGTAAACAAAACTGTGTCTCACTTTCAACTGATGAATCTGAATATGTAGCAGCTGAAAGTTGTTGCTCTAAATTAATATGGCTAAGACACACGTTAGATAACTATGATTTTCTAGCAATATTTTGATTTTGTATTGTGATAATTTGAGTGCTATAAATATTTCCAAAAATCCATTTCAGCACTCACGTACAAAATATATTGATATTAGACATTACTTTTTAAGAGATTTAGTTGAAAAATAGCTAGTTAAAATTGAACATGTAGAAACTCTTCATCAACTAGTTGATATTTTTACAAAAGCTTTGGACCATGAGAAAATTTCTAGTTTGAAGAAATCTCTTGGTCTTTGTAATCTCTAAAAGAAAGACATTTTTGGTGAATGTCGGCTGAAACGTTATCTAACATTTCGGGTGACATTTACCTATCTAATATCACTGATGATTGTTGTTGTTGTATGGTGCATAATTTTTGGTCACTCAAGCATGATCATTCAATAAGAATATGTTATCAAAGTGATACCGTTCTCTGCGATGATATATATATCATAAAAAAGGGAGTATCAAAATAAGGAAAAGCCTTTGCAAATATTTGGCAACTGTGAAAAATGGATAAAGCCCTTGAAAAGATACCGTTCCTATTCTATAGGAGTATCAAGTGCTTTAAAAGGATTTTGAGAATACTAAATAAGTATTCTTATTTTTGACACGAAAAAATCTTTTGTATGTGTTATATGATTAGATCAAGGACACGATAGGAAAATGTTATATTGGTCCAATGGTCAAACTCATAAAATACGTATAAAATGTGTCTTGATTTGTTGCCAAAATGAAAAGTTCTTATGGGATCAAAATACTTGTGTCGTCCAAAATATTGCCAACATTGATGTTGACATTTTCAGAATGTGATATGTGTTAGGATGTTGTTCTTATCTGATCATTGAAATATCATATCATACTCCCTATTATATGCCTTGTTTATAGGAATTTCTAAATTTAAAATGATAAGATTATATTTTATTCCAACCGTGATGTTTATCCCAATATTTTGGGTGTAAGTTATTGTGTAAAAATGAAACACCTAAAACTAAGGGATTTTTGTTGCTAAGAAAGATTAGCCATGTATATAAATATTCCTCTCATTTGCTGTCATTTTTGAATTTTTGAATTTTCCCACAAAAATAAAAAAAATAAAAAAGGAAAATCACATCGGGTATACATTCTCTTACCCGATGGAATCACCAAATCAAATTCCAATCTCAATCTCAAAATCCTCTCCTCAAGCTTCACCTATGGAAATCTCTCCAATGTCAGAATAAATATCAACCAACATTGCATCCAACACTCCCATGAGCATTTACCCTACGTCGAATACACCTCAGCAACCGGGCCAATCTTCTTCCTAAAATCTCTCTGAGGATCTTTCTAAAGCACTAGTGTTTAAAGATTTTGATGAACCTTTAATTATTAGCTATCCTGGATATAATAATAACCCTATAGATGTTGATGAAAGTGTTGATTTTTCATCTTTGGGTATTGCCCTGGAAGAAGGAAGCTGAAAGTGAAAATATTGCAAGAAATGTCACCAACATTCTGGGAAACACTAGTCCAGGACAGTCTACATTGTCTACAAAATGGCTTCTGGATCAAATTGGAAAAATCAACCAACAGATTTCTGAGGTTGATGCTGCAAGAAATACCCTAATACAAGATAGAGACCATTTCATGATGCTACTTTCTTCACAAAAAGGGGGAGATGATGCTAATGCAGGGAGAGGAAGCTAAAGCTGTTATGCTGCAGAGATGAAGGGGAGAGATGTTAGAAGGTGAAGCTGTTATGCAGGGGTAGAAAGCTGCTGGAAGCTACTGCTACTGTATGATGAGTAAGGAGAAAGCTGAATGATATTTCTGAACCTGAGCTGTAAATGTTTGTCCAATGGTTTGATGTGGATATTTGTTGACAATGGTTTATTTCTATGTGTGTTTTGTATATATTGGATGATATGTGTATATATATGCTCATATTTTTGTTCTTCTAATTTTATGACTTGGTATACCCTGGTATATACAAGTCTTGCTTGTATGTCATCACAGGTTAAGGGGGAGCATGTCCTAATCACAGGTGTTGGACAACATCTGTTACAATGCACTAAGTCATTTGAATAATTTGTAATGTGTTTTGTGAAGAAAGGAAAAAATGGGGAGATTGTTAATGTTGGGTTTGGTGTTGTGATATTTGACCCAACATATCTTCTAAAGGACTTATTTGAATGCATAAAAATGTTGGGACATTTGTCACAACATTTGGACCAACATCTTTGTAAAACAGTTTTACCTTACTTCACGGTAACCAGTAATATTTTACTGAGAGGTAAAAATGACTTAGGCATGGTAAATTGGAGCTGTGAAAAATGTGGGAGAAAGAATCAAAGCTTGGAGAAGAAGTCGAGTAAGGAACAAGTCAAAGTTGTTGAGAATTTCTCTCCTTAATCATATACCACAAGCGGCCCACCTTTTCATCAACTTCCATAACCGATCGATGAGACTTTCAAGGGAACTCTTCACTATAAATAGATGTTACGACCCAAACTAGAGGGCCACGACGGGAAGACGGACCTCACTTGCCGGGTACCACTAGTCATATATTTATGTCTACCCATAATTAGTCATGGGCCCCAAGGCCCGTTACTAGGTACCCTGCTCACACATAGAGATGATATACTGGAAAAAATCTATGTAAAATTTTACCGACAAAAGGACCCAACCCGTACATATATACATACCAAGGCCGACAAGGCCATACCTGACTGCTATACACAAGACACTGTCTACAAGACTCTAAAAGAGTACCTGACATCATAAGGTCGGGATAGGGCCCCGCCATACTCATATATACATGCAAAAATATCGTATCGAGATTATATCGACACTTCGATTAAAAGGGAGTGCTCCAATATCTGCTGAGTCAGCAACCTACTAATGCGGATCGTCGCCTTGCCTACGTGAACCTGCGGGCATGAAATGCAATGTCCCCCAACAAAAGGGACGTTAGTACGACTGATGTACCGAGTATGTCAGGCATGAAAAATAGCATAACAGGGGTACAAAAATAAACTGAGACAGAAACAGCCGACAGAAATAGCCGACAACAACAGCCGACAGAAACAACTGACCAGTAGTGAATGCCTCTGAGGCCCATAATATGCCTAATGTCATGCACAATGTGGTATACATATATATATATATATATATATATGATATATATATATATATATATATATATATATATATATATATATATATATATATATATATATATGCGTATATAACATCGTCTCTCTTTAGCCTATGTGGGCATCATATCATATTGGCCTCTGTGGGCATAGACATCATCATTTACCAGCTGATCAGGTGGTTGCGTATATAACGCCGTATCCCTTTTCCCATCCCCAATATATGGTCCAGGTAATACATGAATAAAAATGCATAAATGATAATAAAACATTCTGAGTTTATCTGTGTGACATAATATCCTTGTACCTTCGGCTAACATTGGAAATATTAACATCTTTCCCATATACCTCAATAAGGATTTGAGAACATATTCAGACATGATTTTAACATAGTAATAAATAACAGGAACATTCTTAACTACTAAGAGTAGAATAATTTATGGAATGATATTACGTTTACGTTTCGTACTTAGAACATGCCAAAAGAAAGAAAGATTTGCCTTAACATACCTTCATCGATCCGTTGATAATACAACCCAATTAGTCCGTACGACACCTAACCTTAAACACGAATGAACCAACTCGAAAAATGGAATTTAATATGACTTAGGGACCGTGTTTTGCTTGTTGTTTGCTAACACCCATTAATTTCAATTGAACATTACTATGTTGCTGCCTATAATTTCTATGAACCGTTACCAATTACTGCTCCTACTTTGCAACAATTTAATTGCCTATCTTAACTAACAAAAGGTGCTGCCTATGTATATTCTTACAATGAAAGGGGGTGTTACATGCAAAGGTCTTCAGAGGACTCTTATATACTAGACCACAATTTGATTTGCCCCCTCCCCTATTAATTACCCCAAGTCGCTTACTAATCCTAAATGCTGCCACCGCTTAGTTTCACTGCCTTAGTCACCTAGGTGACTCCTTTAAATGCTACACGTAAATATTCCTATTTACACCTATACTTAGTCGACTTAATCTTGTCCCCCATTAAAATTTATCAATCAGTCGATCATTGTTGTCAATTAGCCGTTCATTGTTGTCCCACTTGGTAAGTCCTAAATTAGTTTGGGACCGCATCCTTTTATATACTAAGCTCTTCATTTGCATATGTGAATATGACATAAATTCCCCAAAGCTCGGGTCTACTTGCATACGTCCAGATGTTCAAACCATCACCCGAAAGTACGGGGTGTTACATCATTTCCCCCTTAGAAACATTCATCCTCGAATGTTGGGGTGACATATCTAATCCCCGTTACGTAGCCAGAGAACATAACCTCCTCTTTTCACGGGGCCATATAATTATAACATACATCATTACATCTACATCAGACTTCTCATGGTCTTTAAGCATTAATTATAATACTATGGAATAAAACTCACCTTATGCTTCTTTTGGAACCTCGGCATTGGTCTGGAATAGATATGAATATTTGTGTTTCATCTTCTATTCCGCCTCCCATGTCATTTCTTCTACGTTCTTATTCTGCCAAAGAACTTTCACGGAGGCTACTTCTTTAGTCTTCAACTTGCGGACATGTCCATCTAAGATAGCAATAGAAACCTCTTCATATGATAAATCCTTTGTAACCGTCACGTCGCTAATTGACATAATTTGGGAAGGATCTCCAATACATGCTCTCAACATAGAAACATGGAAAACCGAATGAACAAACTCTAACTCCAAAGGCAAATCCAATTCGTAAGCTACTTGGCTGATTCATCAAATTATGCGATATGACCCAATATACCTTGGGCTGAGCTTTCCTTTTTTCCCAAACCTCATTACACCCTTCATAGGCGAAATCTTTAAAAAGACCCAATCATCTACCTGAAACTCTAAGTCTCGTCGTCGCACATCTGAATACGACTTCTGACGACTCTGAGTGGTTATCAGCCGTTCTTGGATAAGCTTCACCTTCTCTATGGCTTGGTGTACTAAGTCAGGCCCAAATAACTCTGATTCACCTACCTCAAACCATCCGATAGGAGATCTAGATCTCTGTCCATACAAAGCCTCGTATAAAGCTATTTTAATGCTAGCATGATAATTATTATTGTACGCAAACTCAATAAGGGGTAAATGATCATTCCAACTTCCATTAAAGTCTAATACACAAGCTCGTAGTATGTCCTCGAGCGTTTGAATCGTACGCTCGGCATGCCCGTCTGTCTGAGGGTGGAAAGCTGTGCTAAGATTAACTTGGGTGCCCAAACCTTTTTGAAATGATTTCTAGAACTTAGCTGTAAACTGTGCACCTCATTCAGATATAATAGAAATAGTCACACCATGAAGGCGAACAATCTCCTTAACGTACAATTTCGCGTAGTCCTCGGATGTGTAGGTAGTTTTGACTGCCAGAAAATGAGCTGATTTGGTCAGTCTATCAACAATTATCCAAATATAATCAAACTTACGATAGGAGCAAGGTAAGCCTGTAACGAAATCCATATTAATCATTTCTCATTTCCACATTGGTATCTCAATGTTCTGAATCAAGCCACTGGGCTTTTGGTGCTCTATTTTTACTTGCTGACAATTAGGACACTGAGCTACAAATTCTGCCACGCTTCTCTTCATGTCGTTCCACCAATAAATACCCTTGAGATCATGATACATTTTAGTAGAGCCAGGATGAATGAAATATCGTGAGCAATGGACCTCCGTCATAATTTTATCTCGTAATCCCGCTATATTTGGAACATATAAACGGCCCTGGTGTTTGAGAACCCCATTTTTGTCAATATCAAAGGTTGTGGTCTTCTTTTGTTGAATGCCCTCTCTGATTCTTCTCAAACTGGGGTCTTCCCACTGACGTTCCTTAACGTCCGACATGAGGGACGACTCTGACATATTCCGAATCACAAAACCACCATCCTCCGATTCCAATAGTCGGACTCCTAAACTAGCTAACTGATGGATCTCTTCCTTCCTCTCGACCTGCACTGGCATCGAGCGGACCATCGACTTACGACTAAGCGCGTCTGCTACAATATTAGCTTTACCGGAATGGTATAAGATGTCCACATCATAATCCTTCAATAATTCAAGCCACCTCCTCTGTCTCAGGTTCAACTCCTTCTGTTTAAATATGTATTGCAGACTTTTATGATCCGTGAAAATGTCTACATGAACACCACACAAGTAGTGCCGCTAAATTTTCAGTGCATAGACCACCGTGTTCAACTCCAAATCGTGTGTCGGATAGTTTTTCGCATGTTTCCTCAATTGCCTTGAAGCATATGTATTCACTTTACCATGTTGCATTAGCACGCATCCTAAACCTGCTCCTGAGGCATCACAATACACAACGTAGCCTTCTGGACCCTTTGGGAGAGTAAGGACCGGTGCCGATGTTAGTCTATCATTTAACTCTTGGAAACTCTCCTCACAAGCATCGGACCGCTGAAATTTTATGGCCTTTTGTGTCAACTTAGCTCTACCCAGAAAGATGTGAACCTCTGATGGAGTCGTGCGCCTCGGCCAATTCTTTACCGCTTCAATCTTCTGAGTGTCAACTCTTATACCTTAATCTGACACTATATGACCAATGAAGGCCACTGAATTCAACTAAAATTCACACATGGAGAGCTTAGCATACAACTTATGACCCCGAAGCATCTGTAGTACTATCCGCAAATGATCCACATGCTCTTCTTCCAAGTGAACCATAATATCATCTATAAATACTATCACAAATACATCTAGAAATGGGAGAAACACGATGTTCATTAGATCTATAAATGTTGCCTGCGCGTTTGTGAGTCTAAATGACATTACTAAGAACTCGAAGTGCCCATACCTTGTTCTGAAAGTCATTTTCGGAATGTCATTCCCTTTAACCCTTAGCTGATGGTACCCCGACCTTAGGTCGATCTTTGAGAAACATTTTGCACCTTGTAGCTGGTCAAACAAATCATCAATTCTGTGAAGAGGGTACTTGTTCTTGATAGTGACTTTATTCATTTGCCGATAGTCGATACACATCCGTAACGAGCCATCTTTCTTTCGTACAAACAATACCAAAGCACCCCAAAGAGATATGCTAGGCCTAATAAAGCATTTCTCAAGCAGATCTCTTAATTGCTCTTTTAATTCTTTCAATTCGGCTAGAGCCATTATGTAAGGAGGAATAGATATCGGCTGAGTGTCTGGCAACACGTCTATACAACACTTAATTTCCCTTTCGGGAGGAAGGCTTGGAAGTTCATCTGGAAATACATCAAGAAACTCATTAACCACTGGAATTGATTGGGAAGTAGTTGGTTTGGCATCGACATCTCTAGCCCGAACAAGATGGTATATACAACCTTTGGAGATCATCTTTATTGCCTTAAGGTATGAAATAAACCTACCTTTTAGCGTTGCTGTATTACCCTTCCATTCAAGGACTGCTCACCTAGAAACTGAAATCTAACAATCTTTGTTCGGCAATCAACATCAGCATAGCATGATGCCAGCCAATACATGCCCATAATAACATCAAAATCAACTACTTCTAATTCTACCAAATCTGCTAAGGTCTGATGGATACAAATTAATACTGCACAATTCTGATAGACCCGTCTAGCAACTACTGACTCACCAACTGGTATAAATACCACAAATGAATCTCTTATCAACTCAGGCTTAATACCAAACTTACAAGCAATGAAAGGGGTGACATATATAGATTGGAGCATGGATCTAACAACGCATACACATTATGTGAAAAGACTGATAATATATATGTAATAACATCAGGTGAGGACTCATGATCCTGTCAACCCATTAATGCATAAATGCGGTTCTGGTCCTTACCTCTACCTCGATTGGATGATGTCTGATGATTTTGCCCTGACGGGCGTACTGAATGTGATGAAGCTGTTGCAGATCTGATCGGCTGGGCTCTAACACCTTCGTCTCCTATCGAGCATTCTCGCATAGTATGACCAGGTTTACAACAAGAATAACACACATTTGATCCTTGTCGGCACGACCCTGAATGAGCCTTACCACACAGCTCGCATCGAGCCAACGATGGCCTCATCTAAATAAAATTCCCTCTATAATAAGACTCTGACGCTCGTGAACTCTGAACTGGTCCCGATTGAACATATCTATCAACCCTCGACTTTGAAAATAGTAATAATACACTAGCTGCCGGGTAGGATGGGCGTCTATAAAGTTGTGGTCTGGGCCCACCTCTGAACTCTTTTACGTAACCTACAGATCGAGCCCTCTTATGCTGGCCCTTATCACGCTCTCGATATATATGTTGTTGTCTCTTACGATCTTCCAGATTCTGTGCATAGGCCTGAATGCGAGCAATATCCATATTCAGATTTAGAGAAGCCGTAGTACACTTGTTGACCAAGTGCGGCCCCAAGCCAGTAACAAATCTATGTACCCGGTCACTCATCTCAACTATAATAGTAGGAGCATATCTGGCCAATGAATTAAATTGCAAGCTATATTCTCAAACACTCATATTACCCTGCTCAAGACGTTGAAATCTATCCTGCTTGGCCTGCCGAAGCTCGACCGGAAGAAAATACTGTATAAAGGCTTCTGAAAATTCTCTCTATCTTGCTGGTAGAGCACGAGGTCCCCTAGATTGCTCCCATGTCTTATACCATGTCACCGCGATATCCTACATTCTATAAGAAGGAAACTTTATTGATTCAGTATCGGTAGCATCCATTACCCGTAAGGTACGCTATATCTGATCTAGAAAATTCTGCGGGTCCGCGTTCAAGTCCGATCCCGTGAATACCGGAGGGTCTAGGTTGATGAAATTCTGAGCTCTCGCGTTAGCAGATCTATCAGAAGGACTGGAAATACGACGTTGTACCTGAGCGGCCACTATTCGAGTCAATAACTGTACAGTACTTCGCATATCAAGATCCACATCTGGAGTATCAGGTAGAGGAACTGGGGGTACTACAACCCCACTACGCTCCTCTATAGGTGGTGGACTGGGGAATCATGAGAAGGAGTTGCACCGTGGGTCTCACTCTGACCCTCGCTAGCGGGTGGCACTCGGCTGGTACCTTTACCCGCAGCCGTATTCAATGCCCTCATACTCTGGAACTTTTTCTTTGCTGTAGGCATTGCTGGAATCATAAACAGGAGACGGATTAGAAGTGGAATGATTATAACTCAGCTCTACTGCACGATCTATAGCAAGAAGGGAAAGTAACCATCCTCCTAAATGCCCTGTAGCCCCCTGTCTATAAGTATGGTGTACAACCACTCATAAACAAGACTCTACTAGACACGGCTTGTAGACACCCTAGGACAGACCTGCTCTAATACCAAGTTTGTCACGACCAAAATTGGAGGGCCACGACGGGCACCCGGACCTCACCTGTCGGATACCATTAGTCATATACTTACGTCTACCTATAATTAATCATGGGCTCCAAGGCCCGTTACCAGGTACCCTGCTCACACATAGAGATGATATACTGAAAAGAAGCTATGTAAAATTTTACCAACAGAAGGACCCAACCCGTGCATATATACATACCAAGGCCGACAAGGCCATACATGACTGTTATACACAAGACACTGTCTACAAGCCTCTAAAAGAGTACCTGACGTCATAAGGTCAGGACAGGGCCCCGCAAATACCCATATATATATGCAAAAATAGCGTACCGAGATTAGATCGATACTCCGAAACAAGGGGAGTGCTCCAATATCCGCTGAATCAGCAACCTACTAATGCGGATCGTGGCTTTGCCTACGTGAACCTGCGGGCATGAAACGCAACATCCCCCGATAAAAGGAACGTCAGTACGACTGATGTACCGAGTATGTCAGGCATGAAAAATAGCATAACAGGGGTACAAAAATAAACTGAGACAGAAACAACCGATAAAAATAGCCGACAGCAACAGTAGACCAGTAGTGAATGCCTCTGAGGGCCATAATATGCCTAAATGTCATGCACAATGCGGTATACACACACACACACACACACACACACACACACACACACACACACACATATATATATATATATATAACGCCGTATCCTTTTAGCCTCTGCGGGCATCATATCATATTGGCCTCTGTGGGCATAATCATCATTATATACTAGCTGATCAGGTTGTTGCGTATATAACGCCATATCCCTTTTCCCATCCCCAATATATGGTCCAGGGTAATACATGAATAAAAATGCATGAATGACAATAAAATATTCTGAGTTTATCTGAGTGACGTAATATTCTTGTACCTTCGGCTAACATTGTGAATATTAACATCTTTCCCATATAACTCAATAAGGATTTGAGAACATATTTAGACATGCTTTTAACATAGGAATAAATAACTAGAACATTCTTAACTATTAAGAGTAGAATAATTTATGGAATGATATTACCTTTACGTTTGTACTTAGAACATGCCAAAAGAAAGAAGGATTTGCCTTAACATACCTTCGTCGATCCGTTGATAATACAACCCAATTAGTATGTATGACACCTAACCTTAAACACGAATGAACCAACTCAAAAAATGGAATTCAATATGACTTAGGGATCGTGTTTTGCTTGCTGTTTGCTAACACCCATTAATTTCAATTGAACCTTACTTTGTTGCTACCTATAATTTCCATGAATCGCTACCAATTACTTCTCATACTTTGCAACCATTTAATTGCATATCTTAACTAACAAAGGGAGCTGCCTATGTATATTCTTACAATGAAAGGGGGTGTTACATGTAAAGGTCTTCAGAGGACTCTTATATACTAGACCACGATTTGATTTGCCCCCTCCCCTATTAATTACCCCAAGTCGCTTACTAATCCTAAATGCTGCCACCACGTAGTTTCATTGCCTTAGTCACCTAGGTGGCTCCTTTAAATGCTACACGTAAATATTCCCACTTACACCTATACTTAGCCCACTTAATCTGTCCCCCACTAAAATTTATCAATCAGCCGATCATTGTTGTCAATTAGCCGATCATTGTTGTCCCACTTGGTAAGTCCTAAATTAGTTTGAGACGACATCCTTTTATATACTAAGCGCTTCATTTGCATATGTGAATATGACATAAATTCCTCAAAGCTCGGGTTTACTTGCATACGTCCAGATGTTCAAAGCATCACCCGAAAGTATGATGTGTTACAATAAAGAGGCCACAACAGTGAATCAATCATCCAGACTTAGATTGCAAAAATATCAAGAGAGCTCTCGGGAATTCAACTTAGAAATCTGGATCATAAGTGTTGCCTGAGTGTGTCGACAACATTTTGTCCAACATTACAATTGATGTTTATATTCTAGATTAGTTTTGTATGGAGCGATTGTAATGAGAGGTTGTCTATGTCTACGTAGTTAGATTTTTCAGGCAGAAGCCATCTGCGACTTCAACTTTTAATTCCTTTCAATTTTATATTGTAAATTTGTAAAGAAAGGAATTTGTAATTTTGTATATAATATATATACAATACATCTGGTTATTGACCATCACAAGTTATATAATAAATATAACTTATGAAAATTTTAAACTTTGGTGTTCTTTAAATTTCGTTGCATTTACTCTTTAAAGTTTTTGTTTTGCTAAAGTGTTTTCACTGGTATCAGACGACATAATCACTGACATTCGGAAACATAATTGACATTCGATTTATTTTATCCCTTGTTTTTTACTTTCAATAGCTTTTTACCCCTTTCAATAAGGTACTGAACTTGCTACTCAAAATAGTAAACATCCATATCGGTGTAACCAAGATTTGAAATGGGTATAAAAAACAATAAAGTTTTGGCGTCAAATCCAATAATTGACATTGAACAGAATGAGAACTATCTTCAGGAATAATGAAATAACATATATAGAGACCTCAGTTTGCCACGTCCAATACTGTAAAGCATGGTGAAATCTAAACAAGGCAGACAATTCATCCACAGAAAGGTGCAGCAAAAAGCAGTTAGGCAAAAGTAAAGAATCTAATGTAACCTAAAACGTCATAACAAACTGAGCCAGGAATAGTACCCTACATTGCAGTAAAACTTCGCGTCTAAGAAACAACACAAAAACCAATCATATCATGTCCTGCCGGTGGAGTGAAGTAAAAAGCATCTTGCTGCCCTCAGGATCCTCCAATGTTGGCATGTCAGTTTCTGCATCTCCAGCATCCTCATCGATACTCAGTCCAAGTTTCAGCATCTTGTGAATTCTGTTGCCAAAGGTGTAGGGCTCATCGAGGCTGAAACCTGAGGTGAGAAGAGCAGTCTCAAACAACAATAGAACCAAATCTTTGATGGACTTGTCAGCGTCAGCTCTCTTCCAGAGCTCATCCTGATGGCATTCTCAGGATTGATCTCCATGGTCTTCTTGCTAGACATGTATCCAGCCATGCTAGAGTCCCTGAGAGCTTAAGCCTTCATAATTCTTTCCATGTTGGCAGTCCAACCATATTCTCCAGTAACCAAACAGCAAGGAGAATCCACAACACGGTCAGAGACTACCACTTTCTCTACCTTGTCACCTAGAACATCCTTAATCACCTTGCAGAGGCCTTCAAACTTCACCTTTAGTTCTTCCTGCTTTTTCTTCTCATCTTCAGTCTCGTCAAGCTTGAGGCCTTCCTTGGTAGCAGAAACAAGCTTCTTACCCTCAAATTCCTTCAATTGACCAACTGAATACTCATCAATAGCATCGACCATGTAAAGAACCTCATAACCCTTCTTCTTCAGCTTCTCAAGGAAGGGTGAGTTCTCAACAGCCTTCTTGCTCTCACCAGTAATGTAGTAAATATCATTCTGGCCTTCTTTCATCCTGGTTACATAGTCCTTCAAGCTAGTCATCTCATCGCCACTTTTTGTAGAGTGGTATCTCAGCAATTCAGCAATGGATACCAAACTTGAGGTTCTTTGAGAAGGCCTCATAGAACTTGTCATAGTCTTCTTTGTTTTCAGCATATTTCAAAGAATAGCTCAATGCATTTCTTTACCAAGTTCTTGCGAATAACCTTCAGGATCTTGTTCTGCTGCAACATCTCTCTGGAGATGTTGAGGGGAAGGTCCTCAGAATCCACAATACCCTTCACAAAGCTCAAATATTCAGGAATCAAATCTTCACAATTATCCATGATGAACACACGGCGAACATACAGCTTGATATTGTTAGGCTTCTTCTTGGTGTCAAAGAGGTCAAAAGGATCCCTCTTTGGAACAAAAAGAACAGCCTTGAACTCCAGCTGACCCTCAACAGAGAAGTGCTTCACAGCCAAATGCTCCTCCCAATCATTTGTCAGGCTCTTGTAGAATGCATCATGCTCTTCCTTTGTGATCTCCTCAGGCTTCCTCATCCAAATTGGCTTCTGCTTATTCACCAATGACCACTCATTAGAGACTTCCTTAATCTTCTTCTTTTTCTTCTCTTCTTTCTCCTTTTCTTCATAAACATCCTCTACCTTACCTTCCTCGTCTTTCTTCTCTTCTTCATCCTCATCATCAGAGATTTCCTTTTCTATGGTCTTCTCAACCCATAGAGAGACTGGATAACTGATGAACTCAGAATGTTTCTTAATCAG
Organism: Anisodus acutangulus; assembly: GCA_029783415.1. Taxonomy (NCBI): domain Eukaryota; kingdom Viridiplantae; phylum Streptophyta; class Magnoliopsida; order Solanales; family Solanaceae; genus Anisodus; species Anisodus acutangulus. The sequence continues at coordinate 14,504,003 of CM056511.1, read as the reverse complement.
GTCCTTGAGCCTTCTCTCTTCAAGATATTCAAGCTGGTCCTCCTTGAGAAAGAGGGTAATTTTTGTACCCCTGCCAAGGTTCTCACCAGATGTATCTCTTGTAACAGTGAATGAACCACCAGCTTGAGATTCCCAAACATATTGTTCATCATCATTGTGCTTTGTGGTCACAACCACCCTTTCGGCAACCAAGTAAGCTGAGTAGAAACCAACACCAAATTGACCAATCATGCTTACATCAGCACCAGCAGCAAGTGCCTCCATGAATTCCTTGGTCCCAGACCTAGCAATTGTACCAAAGTTGTTCACCAGATCTGCAAATGAAACAAACAGGATCAGTATTTAGCAGTCAAGTTAGGGAAGATGAGTACACCGTCAAGTAAAAGTACCAAAGCTTCCACGAGGTATCCTAACTTACCAGCCTTTGTCATGCCAATACCACTGTCAATGAGAGTGAGGGTATTGTTGGTCTTGTCGTGGATAATGTGGATGAAAAAGTGCAGGTTGAGCATCTAGCTTGCTCTTGTCCGTCAAACTCTCAAAGCGGATCTTGTCGAGTGCCTGCAATTTATACCCAAATAATAATTAGATACTTCATTACCTAAAATATCTTATGATAATACAATGACATAGAGACAACCACAACTTGTTACAATTGGTTCAAAGAATCTCCAAGACTACCATAAGTTTTGACTGATTTGGGGACCATAACTGGAATTTATTACTCCCTCTGTACCAATTTGTTTGAAGGTTGACCAGTTTAGAAGTCAAACAACCCTTTCTTTAATTATGATTTTCTCTAACACTTTCCATAATGAATTATTAATTATGCAGACTTAACTTAAAATACTCAAAAAATTTATGTTTAAAATTAAGTCGGAGATAAAGTTGTTTGACCCCCAAACTTGTCAACCTTCAAACAAATTGAGACGGAGGGATTAACTGATAGATATCATTAAGCAAACGACTCTAATGGGCCATGTATAAATTGAACTCATAACAGAAAACCTGGAATAACAAAATTGCTTCTTTAATTAAGAAAGTCTCCTTTTCTTTTAATTTAATATACTAAGAGGTGCCCCTACTGGTTTATTTTTTATATAATTTTTGTTCTTGAGATAATTGTTGCTGAACTTCAACATAGTGTTCTTGATGACATTACCATGATATCTACATTAGTGACGACAGTATGCTTCAGCATCTACCTCATAATAAACCAACGCATGTAATCAAATAACAAACGTTCGCCCTATCCGGAAAACAGAAAAAGAATCCGTAGGCCAGCAATTAACATCAAATCATATAGACACGAATAATATGAGAAAAGAGATAATTACTAATGAGTTCACGAAGAAAGGTCTCTTTGTTGCTGTAGAAATTGTTGATAATGAGACTCAATAGCTGCTTGGAAAGAAAACGTCTCTGCATCCGCCATCATAATCAAAGAGAAATGAGTTGTTAGTAGGCTTTCTATTGCCCATCATTTTCTCCCTCTTCAATTTTTCTTTTCACCCGCTATTTTATGTCAATTTGCTTTCTATGGGAGAAACTTCCCCTAAGTTTCATAATATCAACAATTCATTTGCAAATTTTTGAAGTATCATTCAAATTGTGTCAATTCTATACTTTATCTTTAAGGACGATGCTATTTGGACACAAAAAGTGAAATGTTAGAGTTAACAACCAAAAATTAATTAAGTAGACGTCGTTAAGCTTAACTAAGCAAATGGATGTTAAGCTTAACTAAGCTTCTTAACTACGCTGCCAGTTTGCACTGATCAAGATTGACTTGTTCAATTAATTTTTTTCCCTATACGTATTACTTATTAATGTTTTATTTTCTCTATACGTATATGTATTATGCATCAAATATGTATACTCTATATTAGAATTTTCCCTCCAATTTTTTACTTGACCTATAGATCTTCCTCACCTCATCACACAAATTCAGTCGCCATAAATTTACCTATTATAATTAAGTTTGTGTTCTTACTTAAAAAATGAACCTCAACGATGATCATATTAGGACTGCATTATACGAGTCTCTAGGGTTGATGTCGGAAGACAGCTTGATGAATAAAGATAATGAGTTCAATACTGATTCAGTTGGCAGTCACAATGGCGGGGAAGATACACACATGGATGGACAAGCTGAAGATACTTCTACTTGTAGTGAACAATCGGAGGAAGTGTACTCTGATGAGCAAATATTAGTAGGTCCAATGAGAGGTATGTTTTTCAAATCTGTTGAATCGGTGTTTTGTTTCTATAAAAGTCATTCGAAAATGAGAGGATTTTGTGTGTTGAAAAGAACACTTTCTTCTTGTTATGCTCTTGTTGTTTGTGAGAAGTCTAGAAAACCAACTAATCAAAAACACACTAAGAGGATTGGATGCGAGGCAATAGTTAATGCCGTTAGGAAGCGAGATGGTTCATGGATGGTCACTAAGGTGTGTAGAGACCATATTCATCAATTAGACTATAGCATGTCGCGGCATATGGCTGGACACATATCTATTAGTGAATCTGTGAAGATGATTCTTGAAGCTAATGACAGAACTGGCTTAAGACCTTGCAAGAGCGTAAGACTTTTAGAGGTTCAATCTGGTGGGCCAGAAAATCTGAGTTGTACCCTAAAAGACTGTAGAAAATATATTGAACAACAAAGAAGGTTGCAAATGCTAGGAGGTGATACAAACACTTTATGCCAATTGTTTAGTGACATGCAGACGAAGGATAGTGAATTTTACTACTCCATGGAGATGGATGGTGCCGGTAGGATTAAGAGTGTCATATGAGTTCACTCACACTGTGAATATGCATATGAGGAGTTCAGTGACGTAATATGCTTCGATACAACTTATCTTGTGAATATGTATAACATGTCATTTGCTTCTTTTGTTGGTATTAATCATCACAACCAGTCTATACTTTTGGGATGTGCTCTTTTTATAAATGAGGACGCTGAACAATACAAGATTATTTCCCGTAAATGGAAAAAAGCCATGAATATTGTTGCTCCAAAGACTATCTTGACTGACCAATGTGAAAGCATTAAGGCAGGTGTTAGTGTGGTGTTTGAAAACACAACTCACAGATATTGTATTGGGCACATATTCACTAAGTTGCTTATGCATCTAAAGGTGACGGATGGTCAATATAAAGCGGCGAAGAATGAATTGAAGAGCATTTTCCTTAGTAGTATTACCACTGAAGAGTTCGAGCATTGGTGGGATAAGTTTATTGAGAAATATGGACAAGAAGGAAGTGGTTAGTTCAGTAAATTATATTCAGAAAGGGAAAAATTGGCGCCAATATACCTGAATAACTACTTTTGGGCTGAGATGTTATCAACGCAAAGAAGTGAGAGGATGTATGCATTCTTCGATGGATTTATCAATAATAGGAGCACGCAGAAATAGTTTGTTCAGCTGTATGAGTTAGCATTGAGAGATAAATATGAGAAAGAGTTGGCATCTGAGTATCAGTTTCGTTACACTAAAAAAAGACGTGAGTCGCAGTTCTCGTGGGAGGCGCAACTCCAAGCTACTTTTACCCGTATAATGTTTGAATTTTTTCAATGTGAGTTAAAAAAGTTCTTTCATGGTGACTTAAGTGTAATAGATAATGAGCCATCCGTGGACGTGTTAGGTAGATTTTAGTACTATTTTAGAGTGTATTTTAGGGAGTCTTTTGTTTGTCTTTTATTTGTTTTGTGCAGTATTATGCGTGTGCTATGTGTTTTCAGGTTTTAAGCGACTCAGAAAGGAGTAAGGCAAATCCAAAAGAAATAGACGGTTATTAAGGACAACAATGCATAACTGGTCACAAGAAATGAGTCAAAGAAGCCATAGGAAGCTCGGGAAAAAGTTTAAACAAAGCCCTGATTTCCTTATTGACCAATGCCCATGATAAAGCCTAATTGAAACCCTTTACAACAATTTTCATTCCCGTGAATTTTACCATGAGCATAGATGATTGGGGGATTGGTGCTTTGTATGGGTATTTGAAATTGGGTGCTATCAATAGAAGAGCAAAGGATTGAGAAAAAGTCGAAAAAAAAGAAGAAAAAAAAGGGAAATAAACTACACTCTCCTTTTACGTTCATTGAAAAACAAGTTTGGGGGTGTAGTTCGAAAAGAAAAGAAAACAAAATTAGGGATTGTTGTTGGTTTGTAATGTGATATCGAGTTGGGTTGATTGGTTTATATGCTTATGGTAACTTTGAGCCTAAAAGACATTTTATCTGCCCCGAGCCTAAGCCTATCGTCATAACTTATAAAAGTCCTACTGATTCTTGAGCATGTGTTGTCTAAATTAGTGAAGAATAGCAAGTTAGCAAGTCTATAAAACTTGGACCTGATGGACTGTTGGTGAGAATTAGTTGTGCATGAACTGATATTGAATACCTATTTACGTCAATCATCATGGTTGAGTGGTCATATGCATTAATAACTTTAAGCAAATTTGAGGATTATCCGACTTGAAATTCTAGATAGCAAATTAGTGGCTAAAATGTTCCGGGAGATTTTATTGCATGTTGTTCATGATCTCCGAGGCATAATCTATTGTGGTTGACTTGATTCATTTTTTTTAGTTTGTGTGTTTTTCTTTTTAGGGTGTCTAGAGTTCTTTACTCGAGGACGAGTAAAGTTTAAGTTTGGGGGTGTTTGTTAGGTAGATTTTAGTACTATTTTAGAGTGTGTTTTAGGGAGTCTTTTGTTTGTCTTTTAGTTATTTTGTGCAGTATTGTGCATGTGTTGTGTGTTTTCAAGTTTTAAGCGACTCAGAAAGGAATAAGGTGAATTCAAAGGAAATAGGCGGTTATTAAGGACAAAAATGCATAGCTGGTCACAAAAAATAAGTCAAAGAAGCCCTGGGAAGATCGGGAAGAAGTTTAAAAAAAGTTCGGACGAAGAATGCTGAAGAGCCGCGACGCCCAACATTAGCGTCGCAGCGCCACACTGGCAGAGAGCAAATGATTTTCAGAAGCGAATTAGCGTCGCGACGCTCTAATAGCTGAGTCGTGGCGCCGCGACGTCGGGGCAATGAAAAACCTAAATTTAACAAGAGCAAAAAGGTCCATTTTGAGGGTTTTCCGTGATATATATTGAGGGAAACGTTTTTCAGAAGGAAGAACACTTTGGAGGCAAGAAACAAGAGAACAAGGAGCCATTAGAGACATCTATTGTTCAAGTTCTTTTCCTTTTCTTTACTTTAATTCAGTTCATGTTGGATATTAAATTAATTAATTCTTAGCATGTCTAGGAGCTAATTACTTTTATTAGGGTTTTCTATCGAATCACTTGAAACTCTATTATGATTTAATGCATTGTTAATGTTCTTCTTCATCTATTAAAATCTATTCAACTTGCGGTTATTGAATGAGAATTAATTGGCCTTTAGTTTTCATTATCTATATGAGTTCAAATCGAGATCTGAAAAGGGAGATTTGAATATGCTATAGTTGATTAGACGTAGGTTTAATCTTGAACGAAAGTATCACGACTGCCTGTGTAGCATTTTAGGTTATTGATCTTAATCCTCCTATGTGGTCGAACTTATCATAGAAATATAGAAAGTTCTCACTTAGGTTGAGTTTTTATATATCCTAACCGGAATATAGAACATCTCAGTTAACCTGCTATCTTAATAAGAAGAAGAATCGTTAGTCTTGCATTAATGAATGATAGAGTGGAAAGTTGAGGAGATTGGAAACCCTAATTCCTTCATTACTGAATTAAACCTCGTGTGTTTTCATTGCTATTTTATTCTAGAAATTCATGTTAGTTTGTTAATTCTTTAGTTAGAAATCATCACTTATATTCGTTAGCCAAATAGAAACTAAAGATTAGTTAATTGGTACTTGATAAATCAGTCTCTGTGGATGATACTCGGTCTTACCAAAATTTATTACAAATTGTGATACGTACACTTGCGTAGCATCTAGAAATACTGCAACAAGTTTTTGGTGCCGTTGTCGGGGACTGAAGTATTATCAATATCAAAATAATTAATCTTATTTCTAATTTGGTTATTCCTAGAACACATATTTTTTTTTATCTGCGTGCAGTGTTTGTGGTCATTTTTCAGGTAGCTTTGGTATATGCGAAGCAGACAACCTTGTTCCTCTAAATCCTGAGATTGAGAAAGTGTGCAAGCAGAATCGAAGAAACAATAGAGCTGGTATTTCAACCGAGGATATGGCAAACCGTCAAAATAATGATGGGTAGAATAGAGGGGTGTCTGAAATGGTGCAGGAGCAAGCTCAGAATCCCGCTCTGAGAAGCTTACAGGATTATATACTTCCAATGCAGAATTGTATAAGGCCACCAGCCGTGGAGGCAAATAATTTCGAGATTAAGCCAACAATCCTGCAGATGGTCCAGAACACAGTTCAGTTTGGGGGTTTGCCCTCTAAAGATCCACATATGCACTTGGCCAATTTCTTGGAGTTATGTGCAACATTCAAATACAATGGTGTGACTGATGACACCATTAGATTAAGGCTTTTCCCATTCTCACTAAGGGACCGAGCCAAAAGCTGGTTGAACTCTCTGCAAGCTAACTCCATCACTACATGGCAAGACCTGGCTTAGAAGTTTCTTGCAAAATTCTTCCCTCCATTAAAGGCTGCTAAGCTAAGGGGAGAACTAAACAACTTTTATCAGCTGGACGGAGAATCTCTATATGATGCTTGAGAAATATTCCAAGAGTTGCAAAGGAAATGTCCTCATCATGGGCTTGAGCAGTGGATTTTAGTCCATAATTTTTACAATGGGTTATGTGGTACGAACCGAACCATAATTGATGATGCTGTTGGAGGGACATTCATGAGCAAGAGTGCTAATGAGGTGTATGAGTTGTTGGAAGATATGGCAACAAATAACCATCAGTGGTCCGATGAAAGACCGACCAACAACAGAAAGGTGGTTGGATTTCATGAGTTAGATGCCATCACCACGTTAACTGCTCAAGTTGCTTCTTTGACAAAGCAATTACAGTAGAATATTATGTCCGCAAATGTTGTTTAGATGCAAGTAGTTTGTGAAATTTGTGAAGGACCACATCCTTTTGATCATTGCACAACAGCGGATCCCAACAATATACCTATGGATCAAGCTCAGGTTCAAGCAATTGGAATTTTCAGAGGCCTTACAACAATCCATTCTCCAACACTTATAATCCTGGGTGGAGAAGTCACCCTAAGTTTTCGTGGAGAAATAGTCAGAACCACCAGCCACAATTCCAAGGACAGTATCAATAAAATAATCAACAAAAGCCCATGAGTCAAGCTTTGTCGTTTCAGCAGCCCAAACCACAAGTTCAACAAGCTGAACCCAATGAATTGTAAGCAGCCTTGTTGACTCTCACCAATTCCCAGACTCAGTTCATGACTGAAAAAATATCTTCTATCCAAAACCTGGAAACACAAGTGGGTCAACTAGCAAATATGCTAAACAACAGATCGCAGGGGAATCTCCCTAGCATTACTGTTGTAAATCCGAATGAGCAATGTCAGGATATATATTTGAGAAGCGGTAAGCAAGTTGAACCAGTTGCACCTTTACCATCTGCGGAGAAGTGAAACATCTAATTCAGAGAAGGAGGGGGTTACTGAAGACCACCCCACGGTGGAAAAGGCACCACCAGCAGTGAGTAATGAGCCTCAAATCAGAATTCCATACCCGCAGAGGCTTAGAAAAAATTCTTTGGATAAACAATTTTTCAAGTTTTTGGAAATATTCAAGAAGCTGCACATAAATATTCCCTTTGCTGAAGCCTTAGAGCAAATGCCCAGCTATGTCAAATTCATGAAAGAAATTCTCTCTAAAAAGAGAAAAATGGGAGATCATGAGACTATGGCATTAACTAAAGAGTGCAACGCCATTCTGTAAAAGAAGCTTCCCCAGAAGTTGGGAGATATAAGGAGCTTCACTATTCTCTACACTATCGGGAATTTTGAATGCCAGCATGCGTTGTGTGATTTGGGGGTCAGTATCAACTTGATGCCCTTATCTGTGTTTCGTAGACTTGGTTTGGGTGAAGCTATGCCTACAACAGTTACCTTGCAGTTAGCAGATCGCTCAATCAAGCACCCACGGGGAATTATTGAGGATGTGTTAGTTAAAGTGGACAAATTCATTTTTCCTGCTAATTTTATTGTCCTTGACATGGAGGAGGATCCTGATGTACCCATAATTCTTGGGAGACCATTTTTATCCACGAGTGAAGCACTTATAGATGTTTAGAATGGTGAGTTGAAACTCTGAGTGCAGGGCGAAGAGGTGGTATTCAATGTATTCAAGTCGATATCGTATCCAAGAGCTAGTGACGACTGTTTTTCCATTGATGTAATTGACAAAGCAGTTGCTGATGAAAGCTTCAAGAGTACTGATGCTCTTGAAGTAGAATTAACACAATGCGAGGACGATGAGAGCAAGCCTTCAATTGAGGCGCAAATGAGGTTGAACCCAACTATGAAGGAGGTGATGCAAAAAGAGATCTTGAAATGAAGAGAAAATCTGCGTCTGACTAAATGATGTTAAACGACAACGCTATTGGGAGGCAACCCAACATTTTAATTCTATTATTTTATATTGTTTTGTTTATCTTGTTTTGAACAATCTCAGTGTCTTATTGTTTCTTGGTCTGTGTTTTTTTCTTATGTTAGGTGAATTGTGAGCCAACTCTGGGGGTGAAAAGGCACCGCGAATGAGCCCTACTCTGATTATCATCCACCACTGCCGCCACCACCATTCTTAATCGCTTAGCTGCAGTTTTGGTAAGTCTTCTTACTCTTGCTTTACTTATCACATTGGGGACAATGTGTTGAATAGGTTTGGGGGGGAGTCTTACTGTTTTGTGTTAATTATTTGTGTTTAGTTGTTTGTTTATTGTTAGTGTCTTAGTTTTAGTGTTAGTGTTTGAGTGTCATGTGTCAATGAATCAAATTAATAAAAATAGCCCATGAGATTGAGTGAATACATGTGATAGAATTGGATAAAATTGATAGCCATAAAATGCATAAATCTGTGTGCTTGAGTTGGATAGGTCTTGAGTTGTTTTTAATTATTAATTAGTATGAAAACTTGATCATGATTGATGATTTTCTTGTACTCAAATATTGGTTTATGCATGATTGAATTTTGGTTTGAGGAAATATGGTGGAAAGTCCTAGAACTTACTTGCTTGCTATTTGAGATGAAATTATAGATGATGCATGCTTAGGAAGATGATTTAGGCCATCTTTGGAACGATTGAGCCTTTCAAGACACCCTTGATTACATTAATCCCTAGTTACCCCGTTGAGCCAAAAACTGATTTTCTTGTTGACCAATTCCCATGATAAAGCCTAATTGAAACCCTTTACAACAATTTTCATTCCCGTGAATTTACCATGAGCATAGATGATTAGGGGATTGGTACTTTGTAATGGGTATTTGAAATTGGGTGCTATCAATAGAAGAGCAAAGGATTGAGAAAATGTCAAAAAAAAGAAGAAAAAAAAGGAAAATAAACTACACTCTCCTTGTACGTTCATTGAAAAACAAGTTTGGGGGTGTAGTTCAAAAAGAAAAGAAAACAAAATTGGGGATTGTTGTTGGTTTGTAATGTGATATCGAGTTGGGTTGATTGGTTTATATGCTTATCGTAACTTTGAGCTAAAAGACATTTTATCTGCCCCGAGCCTAAGCCTATCATCATAACCTATAAAAGTCCTACTGATTCTTGAGCATGTGTTGTCTAAATTAGTGGAGAATAGCAAGTTAGCAAGCCTATAGAACTTGGACCTGATGGACTGTTGGTGAGAATTAGTTGTGCATGAACTGATATTGAATACCTGTTTAAGTCAATCATCATGGTTGAGTGGTCACATGCATTAATAACTATAAGCAAATTTGAGGATTATTCGACTTGAAATTCTAGATAGCAAATTAGTGGCTAGAATGTTCCGGAAGATTTTATTGCATGTTGTCATGATCTTCGAGGCATAATCTATTGTGGTTGACTTGATTCATTTTTTTTTAGTTTGTGTGTTTTTATTTTTAGGGTGTCTAGAGTTCTTTACTCGAGGACGAGTAAAGTTTAAGTTTAGGGGTGTTTGTTAGGTAGATTTTAGTACTATTTTAGAGTGTGTTTTAGGGAGTCTTTTGTTTGTCTTTTAGTTATTTTGTGCAGTATTATGCGTGTGTTGTGTGTTTTCAGGTTTTAAGCAACTAAAAAAGGAATAAGGTGAGTCCAAAGGAAATAGGCAGTTATTAAGGACAAAAATGCATAGCTGGTCACAAGAAATGAGTCAAAGAAGCTCTGGGAAGCTAGGGAAGAAGTTTAAACAAAGTCCGGACGAAGAATGCTGAAGAGCCGAAACGCAACAAGCTAAAGCGCCGCTGCGCTACAGAGCCGTGACGCCCAACATTAGCATCACGGCGCCACACTGGCAGAGAGCAAATGATTTTCAGAAGCGAATTAGCGTCGCGACGCTCTAATAGCTGAGTCACGGCGCTGCGACGTCGGGGCAACGAAAAACCTAAATTTAACAAGGGAAAAAGGTCCATTTTGGGGGGCTTTCGTGATAAATATTGAGGGAATTCTTTTTCAGAAGGAAGAACACTTTGGAGGCAAGAAACAAGAGAACAAGGAGCCATTAGAGACATCTATTGTTCAAGTTTTTTCCTTTTCTTTACTTTAATTCAGTTCATGTTGGATATTAAATTAATTAATTCTTAGCATGTCTAGGAGCTAATTACTTTTATTAGGGTTTTCTGTCGAATCACTTGAAACTCTATTATGATTTAATGCATTGTTAATGTTCTTCTTCATCTATTAAAATCAATTCATCTTGCGGTTATTGAATGATAATTAATTGCCTTTAGTTTTCATTATCTATATGAGTTCAAATCGAGATCTTAAAAGGGAGATTTGAATATACTATAGTTGATTAGATGGTTTAATCTTGAACGAAAGTATCACGACTGCCTGTGTAACGTTTTAGGTTATTGATCTTAATCCTCCTATGTGGTCGAACTTATCATAGAAATATAGAAAGTTCTCACTTAGGTTGAGTTTTTATATATCCTAACCGGAATATAGAACATCTCTGTTAACCTACTATCTTAATAAGAAGAAAAACCGTTAGTCTTGCATTAATGAATGATAGAGTGGAAAGTTGAGGAGATTGGAAACCCTAATTCCTTCATTACTGAATTAAACCTCGTGTGTTTTCATTGCTATTTTATTCTAAAAATTCATGTTAGTTTGTTAATTCTTTAGTTAGAAATCATCAATTATATTCGTTAGCCAAATAGAAACTAAAGATTAGTTAATTGGTACTTGATAAATCAGTCTCTGTGGATGATACTCGGTCTTACCGAAATTTATTACAAATTGCGATATGTACACTTGCATAGCATCTAGAAATACTGCAACAGGACGAGTGGAGAATTACGACATAACAAATACCTCAAATAAAAATAATTTCTATGGGAATGAATTTATCTCCATGGTTAAATACAGTATAGACGGCGAACATTTAAAGTGCAATTGCAAATCCTTTGAATCAAGAGGAATTGTTTTGTTGCCATATACTTAAGGTGATGTCACATAAGAAGATCAAATTATTCAACGAGAGGTATGCTTTTACCACCTGAAAAAATTCTTTCTTGGAGGTTACCCACATATGACGGACGAGTACAAGAAATATAAAGTGCTAATGACGTATTTTGACAAGGCATGTAATATTGCATTGGACATGAAATTATGGTACAATTTGCCAGTTCAAGATTATTAGATTTGTTTAATGATCTTTCTAATTTTGATCACGTCATGGCATGCAGTAGAAAAGGAATGATATGGAAATAAAATATTGAAAGATCATTGCTTCCAAAATTAATGCAAAGGTAAATTCAAGAGTTATTGTTACTTTTGGAAACGTTACCAAATAATTTTTCAAGTCATACTATATGGAAGTTACCGGGAGGGAAAAGATGAAGAAAAATTGACTTACTATACATTAAATAACCAGTTTAATTTAATTAGAGAATTACTAAAACTTATCATTAAGGTCATGCTTCACTATACGTGGGCTGCTGATTCAGGCAAAACTGTAAGATGATATTAATCTCCCTTAGGGAATCTTTTTCATTAATATCAATATATATAGTATACAATATACAATCCTAATACAAGAGGAATCCTATTCCCAATATAAGAGAAATCCTAGTTTAGAATCCTATTCTAATTATGGGTAGAGATTGTAGTGTTATACTTGTACACGTTTACACAGCCCCTCAATCGGAGCGGGATGAGGCCTAACGCTAAGACTGGATCTGAAGTCAAGAAACAGTTGTCTTGGGAGGCCCTTCGTGAAAATATCCGCGTATTGATTTGAGGAAGGCACGTGCAATACCTTAATATGCCTGAGAGCAACCTTCTCACGAACAAAGTGGATGTCCATCTCAACATGCTTGGTCTGTTGATGCTGAACCGGATTGTGAGACAGGTATATGGCGGATATGTTATCACAGTAGACCAGAGACGCTTTTCTTAAAGGACACTGAAGCTCCAAGAGAAGGTTTCGGAGCCAACAGATCTCAGCAACAACATTAGCAACTCCTCTATACTTAGCTTCTATACTTGAACAGAATAATGTGGCTTGCCGTTTGGCAGACCAAGAGATGAGATTATCACTCAAAAACACACAGTAGCCGGAAGTATAGCGGCGGGTGTCTGGATAGCCTGCCCAATCTGCATCTATGTAGGATAATAACGAGTTCGGTGCGGAGGGGTATAAGTGTAGTCCATAATCCAGTGTGCCTTTAACATATCGAATGATACGTTTGAGGGCAGTAAAATGAGGTTCCCTGGGGGCATGCATAAACAAGCATACCTGTTGGACAACATAGGCAATGTCAAGCCTGGTGAAGGTGAGATACTGAAGTGCTCCTGCAAGACTCCTATACATAGTAGGATCAGTCACTGGAGTACCGACCAGTGCACTAAGTATGGATTTAGAATCAACTGGAGTGGCCATGATTTTGCAATTGTCCATCTTAGCCCTGTGCATGATCTCCTCTGCATACTTACGCTGGCAAAGAAACATACAATCTGCAGATCTAGTGACTGAGATCCCCAAAAAATAGCTCAACTTTCCCAAATCAGTTATGGCAAATTCAGACTTGAATCGTGCAATGATCTCATCTTTCAACACAGCAGTAGAGGCAGTAAGAACAATGTCATCCACATATAACAGTAAATATCCAGTATCACGATCTCGATGTAAAGTAAAGAGAGAGGTATCACATCTGCTGTATGTAAACCCAAGGCGTTTAATGAAATGTGCAAATCGATCATACCATGCTCTAGGAGCCTGTTTTAAGCCATAAAGTGACTTACGGAGATGGCACACATACTGTGGGGCTGCTGGATGGATAAAAACAGACGGCTGGTGCATGTATACAATTTCTCGTAAATCCCCATGAAGAAATGCATTCTTCACATCTAGCTGATGAATCGGCCAATTCTTACCAATAGCAATGGTCAGAACTGTGCGAATGGTGGCTGGTTTGACAACCGGACTGAAAGTCTCGCCGCAATCAATGCCCTCCTGCTGGTTAGTACCATTTGCCACTAGTATTACCTTGTATCTTTCTAAGTCACCACTATCTCTGAACTTGTGTCGAAAAAGCCACATGCAACGGATCACATTCACCCCCTCTGGTTGAGAACCAAGTCCCAAGTATGTTGTTTCATTAATGCATTAAACTCATCACACATGGCCGCATTCCAATTTGGGTCCAGTTTGGCTAATTTAGGGCTTTTTGGAATAGGTGAAATTGTTTGTGTGGACAGGTTAAATTGGACTTTGGGTTTAAAAATCCCGTGTTGGGCATGGGTTTCCATCCGGTGTGTGGGCGCTGGTTGGGTAAGGGTATCGATTGACTGGTTGGGTGGACTGTGTGTTGGCACATTCGGGTGTGGTATATTTTGTGTTGTCGGGACTGGGGTTTGGTCGAGGGTGGCTGTCAGATGGTGTGGAACAGTGGCGGTGTTTAGGTTTGAAGGTGAGTGGGCTGGGTCAGTGGGTGCCGTGAACTGTGGTAATGATTTATGGGGGTTCTCGGTATGCCGAAAATGGATGAGGGTTTTAGTGTCGGGTATGATGTCGGTGGCATAGTAGGACCGGTGGCTGGGTTTGTTGGATGGTGGTTGAGGGTCGGACTAGGGTCGGCACAGTGGTGAGACGGTTGGGACGACACAGTGAATGGAACGGTGATTGGTGAGTTGGTGGAACCTAGAGACAGAGTGGTGCTAGGGGTGGCTAGCGGCGGTGATGGGGAGGTCACTGGTGGCAATGATGCTGACGGTGAGCGATGTACGATGGCCGATGGTGGCTGTGGAGGTACAATTCCAGAAAGTGACGGGCACAGTTCCCGAAGGTGGACAGGAGAGAGAGTTGATTCATCTAAAAATTCGTAATCCGATTTTTGAAATTTTTGGATGTTGGAAAAGGTGAATTACGTCTCGTCAAAAGTGACGTGACGCGAGACGTGAATTCGACGAGTGGATAAGTCATAACACAGAAAGCCCCTATGGTTTGACGGGAAACCTATGAAGACACACGGAGTGGTGCGGGGAGCTAATTTGTGAGAGGTTGTGGAAGAGATATTAGGGAAACATAGACAACCGAATATCCGTAGGTGATCATAGGAGGGAACCCTACGGTGTAAGATTTCGGTTGGAGTCATGTTATGGAGGGTACTAGTGGATAAAATATTAAGGACGTATTATACCATTTTGACCGTATAAATCCAAAAGGATGGAGAGAGAGATGCATGAAATGAAAAAGTGCGGACCATGTTATTTATTGTACGGATGAGACGCTCGGCTTTGCCATTTTGAGGGGACATGTGAGGACACGAAAATTGGAAGACCATGCCATTATTGTTGCAGAATTTTTGAAACGCGGAGTTGTTAAACTCACGACCATTGTCACATTGGAAAGATTTAATGGCGCGTTCGAATTGCGTTTTCATAAATGTGCAAAATTCAAGAAATTTGGCAAAAACTTCGAACTTAAATTTTAATGGGTAGATCCAAAGAAAGTGAGAGTAGTCATCCAATAACATGAGATAATATTTATGACCTAGGGAACTAGTAATAGGGGAAGTCCACAGATCAACATGAACAATACAAAAGGAGCAAATGTAACGCTAACTGAGGAATTAAACGGAAGACGAACATGTTTGCCTAATTGACAGGATATGCAGGTCTGGGCAAGTTTCCCATTACATTCAATAAAACTATTACTTATAAGAAAATTAAAGACGGGAGCTCCTAGGTGTCCGAGCCTATTGTGCCAAATTGATGGAGATAGAGCAGCTAGGGTAATGTGTGATCGGGAACCGGCAGCGGACGAGGATGTGAATGTATAGAGATTCCCTGTGCTATTGCATCTCGTAAGAGGTGTCCCCGTACGTAGATCCTTCACAGTAAAACCAAAGGGATCAAAATCAACAGACACAGAATTATTACGAGTAATTTCCTAATGAATATTAAATTTTTGATGATGTGTGGGGCAAGCAGGACATTATTTAGGGAGAAGGGTGGGTGATGAGGCAGAGTGTGGGTATGACCATAGCCCTGAATTGGAATGCGGTGATCATTGCCAACTGTAATAAATTGTGAAGACTTTAAATGATACACTTGGGAAAGATTACATGCGGACCGGGTGAGGTGAGAGGAGGCTCCGGAGTCCATATACCAATTTTAAATCAGCCGCATACTCATCTTCTTGAATGTCTGACCCAAGTCGGTGGGGATTTGATTGAAGGGCTGCTTGAGGCTGGGCACTGCGACATGGGCTGTTAGTCTTTGGAGCGAGGACGGGCGCGGACACTGAGCCTGGCCCAGTAGCCCTTGTTCTTTGAAAAAGGCCGAGGTGGGATATCTTTGAAGCCTTGGCGCAGTTCTGATTTTGGTAACCAGACGCTGGGCCGGCCCATGCCATATTATTGCTGGACTGCTGTGTTTGTTAGCCTCGGCCCTTCCCGCGGCCCTTCCCGCCTCGCCCACTGATGTGGCCCATGCCACCCCTACCACCGCAGTTTTGCCGCGGTTGGATATTTTCCGGTAGAGACTGTTGGCCGGCGGTGGACTGATGTTGTGTGAGCAGTTCAACTGTTAAATCCTTCTAGTTATGCTCATCCTGTTTCGCACGTCTGGTTTCCTCCAATAACAATTGCGAGCGTGCTTTGTTGAAACTTGGTAGAGGGTCAGCCTGTTGTATCATCGTGGCTAGGGTGTCATATTCACCCTTGGGGAGTCCCGCAACTAATTGTTACACCATCTTAGTTTCGGACACAGGTGTACCAACATTAGACAGTTGGTCTGCCACAAGTTATTAGAGAATTTTTCGAGATGGGTGGTGTTGAATTGTTCTTCCAAGTACACAGCGCAAGTATTCTTGTTGTCTTGAAAAATTTCTTCCAAACGTGTCCATAGATCATGGGTAGAGGCACCCGTTTTCATAATTGTGTATAGTAAGTCCTTGGATATAGTGCCATATATCCACTGTTTGACCACGGCATAGAGGCGACGCCATGTGATGTCGTCCATATCGGGAGGACGAGGAAAATAGTCGTCTATATGATCAAGCACATGATATACACATGCATGAATGCAAAATAGTTCCACCCATGACTAATATTGGTCGTCTTGTTGATCAAGAATTATAGGAATAAAATTCTTGATGTTGGTAACGGCGAGAGCCGGATGAAAATACGGTGAGGAGATGGGTTGGATGACGACTGAGTGAGAAGCGGAAGCATCGGAAGAGGTGGGAGTAGTCAAATTCTCCATTGGGATGGAAATTGGGAAGAGAAAAAAAAAGGTTATTGTTGCCGTCGGCCGAGAGGTAGGGGCGGCAATGAGGAATTTTTCTATAGTAGGGTTTTGGCTCTTGATACCATGTAAGATGATATTAATCTCCTTTAGGGAGTCTTTCTCATTAATAACAATATACATAGTGTACAATATACAATCCTAATACAAGAGGAATCCTATTCCCAATATAAGAGGAATCCTAGTTTAGAATCATATTCTAATTATGGGTAGGAATTGTAGTATTATACTTGTACACGTTTACATATACTTGTACACGTTTACAAAAACAAGTAATCACGCTTTATTGCGAAGGTAAAATAAAAAACATCATCCTTGGTTACTGGGGTTTTTTACTGTTACATGGGCTGACATATATATTTATTTTATGAGACTTCTATTAATTCACTAAGTTAGTAAATTATCTACAAAATAAACAAAAACAAATACAAAAAAGGAGAAAAAAGAAAAATACAATTGATGGCCAAAACGATGTTGTATCACCTTGTTTATACCCAACTTCATATATACATGTCAGGTTTATATATTTATATTTATATTACCAATTAATATAGAAAAAGTATATCTCCTACCAAAAAAAAGGATATCAAATAGTTTTGTTATTATTAAAATATAGATACTGTATTAATATATGCAAAATATAATAAATTAAAGAAAAATATAGTAGCACTATATTTGCTTAAAATACAGTATATGAAGTACGCCAGTAACTTAACATGATTGGCAAGATATTTCACGAACTGATAAATTTAGAAGTCAAGCTTCTTCTTAGATTCCTCTCTTCCTGTTAGATTCCTCTTAGCAATTAGAACGTGGATAAAGTAATGGCATCAAATATAATGGTTGTACTAAGGATTTGTATCAAGTAAAAATGAATATTACCATTAATGATAAATTTGAACAGACCTTAAATCCAGAGATAATCAGCAAACATGAGTAAACATATTGAAAGTGTTTGATTTCGTGTCGATTACCTTCCAAAGAGGTTAGTAATATACCCTTGTTACAAGCATAATCCTAGGTTATAACTAAGGTAACAAATAACCAATTTTACACCTAACTTATACAAAAGATACTTAAAGATTATTGCTAAATTTACAAATATTCTATCACACCCCCGCAGTCGAAGCAGGTGGTCATCGTACGTTGAGACTGTCCCAAAAATCTTCAAATAGAACCAATGGAAGACCTTTAGTAAAAATATCGGCGATCTGATAGCACGACAGGATATGTAAGACACGTACTTGTCCACGAGCAACCTTTTCATGGATAAAGTGAATATCCATCTCAATATGTTTAGTGCGCTGATGTTGAACTGGATTTCCGGAGAGATATACTGCAATAACATTATCACAATAAACTAATGTAGCCTTCTGATTAGGACACTGGAGCTCCAGAAAAAGGTTTCGTAACAAGACTCAGAAACCACATTGGCAACTCCTCGGTACTCGGCTTCGGCACTAGACCTAGACAAGGTAGCCAACCGTTTAGAGGACCAAGAGATCAAATTATCACCAAGAAAGACACAATAACCAGACGTGGAGCGTCTGGTATCCGGACATCCACCCCAATCTGCATCTGTGTAAGAAATGAGAGTGGTGGTCGAAGATGGTTATAGATGCAAGCCATGATCGAGAGTACCCTGAATATAACACACAATGTTCTTGAGAGCATGCATGTGATCCTCCATCGGGTTATGCATGACTAAATAAATTTGTTGCACAACATAAGATATGTCGGGCCTCGTGAAAGTAAGATATTATAGGGTCCTATAAGGCTATGGTAATGTGATGGATCATCATATGGTGTGCTAGAAGTAGCACTCAACTTCGGTTTAGTATCAACCGGTGTGGAAGAAGGATTACAAGAGGACATGACAGCCCGTTCAATGATCTCTTTTGCATACTTCCTCTGAGACAAATATATACCACATGCATGACATGTAACAGTTATTCCCAAGAAATAACTCAATGGCCCAAGATCTTTCATAGTAAATTTTGAGCTAAGAAGAGACATGATAGACTTGCGAAGAATATCAGAAGAATCAGTTAATATAATAACATCCATATACAGAATAATGTAAGCCATATCATTACCTTGACGGTATATGAAAAGAGAATGATCACACTTACCGTTAGAAAATTCAATAGTAGAAACATAATCTGCAAACCTCTTGTACCAGGCCCAAGGAGCTTTCTTGAGCCCATACAAAGATTTCTTCAGAAAACATACATGATTAGGATAAGTGAGGTCTCGGTACCCATGAGATATGTATACCGTTTCTTTGAGTTATTCATGCAAGAATACATTTTTCACATCAAGTTGATGTAGAGGTCATGCCTTAGAGAGATCTAGACTTAGTACAGTGCGGATAGTTGCAGGTTTGACCACCAGACTGAAAGTCTCACCGCAATCCACGCCAACCTGTTGAGTCTTTCCATCACCTACAAGACGGGCTTTATGCCTCTCAAGAGCACCATCATATTTTACTTTATGACTAAAAATCACATAGACCGAATCAGAATAACATCAGGAGGACGAGGCACCAAATCCCAAGTCTTATTATTAATAAGAGCATTATACTCATCATCCATAGCCATTTTTCAATTTGGGTCATTAAGGGCAGACACGTGATTACAACGTAGATGTGATTTGGTAACATAGGTGTGCAGACCATATTTTTTGTTCGGTTTGAAAATTCCATGTTGACTACGAGTGACTGGCCTTTAGGTCGGAATTGGAGTTGGCTGGACAGGGGAGGGTGTAGTGGGCTAACTCGTGATAGGTCCTGAGGCTTACGGCCCAACATAAGTAGAATAATTAGATGTTGGGTGAGAGTGCATTGGGATTCTAGGAAATGGGCTTCCAGCCAGTGGGCAGCCAGGGGGTGGGATGCTAGGTAGTGGGCTGCCAGGGAGTGGTTCTGTTGAGCTGGCAGTTGTTGGGCTTGGATTGGCGGGCTGCTGAGGTTAGGCTCGGATAGGTGGTGTTTAGGCCGAGTTGCTGGGATGGACCGGACTGGCAGGAAGGGTAGGCGAGCTGGGATGGGTTGTTAGGCTTGTTTGTGAGGTCAGTTGGTCGACCAAATTAGGAGACAAGTCATCATCAAGACATTCGTAAGTCTGAGGCAAGGGAGAATGCAGCTTAGCAAAGGGAAAATTTGATTCATCAAATATTATGTGGCGACTAACGATGATTTTATTATAAGATAAATCGTATTATTTATAACCACGATAGTTTGATGGATATCCCAAAAAGACACACGGAGTAGAACGGGCTTGAAGCTTATTTATGGTAGTAGAAGGAAAAAATGATAGCATAAGCACCCAAACACCCGGAGATGAGGGTAAGATGAGTCCCTTTGGTTTAGAATTTTGAAAGGAGATTGATAGGCTAATTATTTTCTTGGAAGTATGTTGAGAAGATAGCTTGCCATTTGTAATCATGATGCCAAAATGATGGTGGTAGAGAAGCATGGGCAAGTAAAGTTCTAACAATGTTGTTAATGGTTTGGATTTTTATTTCCGCCTTTTCATTTTGAGATGAGGTATGTGGACAAGAGAGACAAAAAGATAAACCATTGGCTTTGTAAAAATCCCAAAATGGCCCATTAGCGGATTCTCTACCATTATCATATTGAATATTTTTAATTTCCCGTTCAAATTGAGTGCAGATGAATGCTCTAAAAGAGAGAAATATGAAAAAAACTTGTGACTTTTTAGACAAAGGAAAGGTCCACAAAAAATTAGAGTAATCATCCAACAAAAGAATATAATATCGATGGCCCGAAGAACTCAAAAAGGGAGATGTCTGAATATCACTATGGATAATATCAAAAGGCATAAAAGTGCATGAATTAGAAGCAACAAAAGGGAATTTTACATATTTTTCAAGAGGAAATGAGTGACAAACATCAGAACTACGAGTTCTAGTACACTCAATAAGTTTATTTAGCCAAAGGGAGGCAAAATCAGGTGCTCCCAAATGACCCAAACGTTTAAGACTTAAAGAAGGTGCTAAAGTTGCAAAAGTTGATGGTGAGTTGGCTCGATTTGTGGTGGTGGTGTTGATGGGATATAGCTCACCTCGACTATCACATCTCATTAGGCGCATCCCCATTTGAAAATCTTTCACAGAAAACCAAAAAAGATTAAATTCAACAGAAACTGAGTTATCAGTGGTAAATTTTCTAACTGAAACTATGTTTTTAATCAGTTGAGGAGCATGTAGGACATTTTTTAAGGTTAAAGGTGGGTTCGGGGGGGATGGGGGGGACAAGTTTGTATGACCATAACTACGAATTGGAATTGAATGACCATTTCAAACAATTATACCATGATTATTGATCAAATTAAAATATGACGAGAGGTTACTTTGTGAGGATGTCATATGAGACGTTGCTCCAGTGTCCATGTACCAGTTTGCATTGGGTGGAGTGATCCCAAGAGTGTGCATTGCGGCCTCGATGTCGGTTGGTGTAGATGTCGTAGAATAGGCCTGCCGCTGCTGAGGACATGGCCCAAGAATACTAGTTTGTTGCTGCTGTCTATGTTTCGGATTGGGCCTCGCCCAATGAGCCGAAGGAAATGGGCAAGGTCGGATAGCCCATGGCCATTGCCAAGGCCACTGTTGATGACCACCACCCCACTGGGCCTGCAGCTTCCATGTCTGGCCGGAGTTCTACTGCTGGCCGTCGCCACTGCTATAATCGCCGCCACTACGGTGGCCACCACCCTTGCCGCCATCGCAGCTTTTACCACTAGTGTTTCAATTTCATCCCTTTTGACCACGGTTTGGCGATGTATTTTCATAATGTGAGGAGTTGTCATCGGAATCCATATACAAAGCAACGACCATGGCAGAATTAGAGACGGTGGCGACCTTTTTAGCATAACCCGCTTCTTCTAGTATGGGCATAGAATGGGCTTGGTAAAAGGATGGAAGAGGGTTGCTTTGGAAGATGAGTTTACCAACACCACTATACACATTAGTGAGACCATCCACCATCTGTAAAATGAGTCGGTTGTTAGTAACGAGCCGCCATGTCAGTAGTAGAGAATTCTTGCTCAAGTGTTACGGCATATGAATTTTTATTGTCCTGGAATATATCACGCAATCGGTCCCAAGCCTCCATTACCGTTGAGTCGGGTTCAATAATTGTATGCAACAAGTCACTAAAAATTATGGCATAAATCCACTGGAGAAGCGTTGCATAGAGGGTCAACCATAATTCCTTTTCATTATCGGTTGTCGGCACTTTCTCCTTGCCTTTTTCTGGTGAATTATGTAGTTGATAACCCGGTGTGACCTACAATGAATTTTGAAGAGATCCGACTACGTTGCGTAATGGACATTCTTCATCTCAAGAGTAATGAAGATGTGGGACTTGATGTTCGAAATAGCAAAGCGGGATGAAAGCTTGATTTTAAGTCAGACATGGCTGACAGGAAAGAGGAGATGAGGAAGGATAGGTGAAGGCCAGAGCAGCACTAGGGCACGACCCAAACACAACCTATCCGAGCCCAGCCTTAGCAGCCCGCCAATCCGAACCCAGCAATTTCCAGCTCAATGGAACCACTCCCTGACAGCCCATTACCTAGCAACCCACCCCCTGACAGCCCACTAACTAGTAGCCCACTTCCTGGCAGCCCACTGCACTCTTACCGAACATCTAATTTTTCTACTATTATTGGGTTGTATGCCTCAGGACCCATCATGAGTCATCCCACTGCACCCTCCCCTGTCCAGCCAACTCCGATTTCGGCCCAAAAGATAAATATCAATGGAGGCCTAAGAGAGATGCCACATCACCTACTCAATGCCTAGTTTTACTATTTTATATATATATATATATATATATATTTATAAAATACTAATTAAGAGTAGAGGTGATGAAGATGAAGGGGTGTGAGTTATGGAGATGTGATGCAAGAAATACCACGGACTTAAACTCCTAACTTGAGCCATTAAGTAGCTTGCCGAGGATGCCAACAATTCACCATCCACCTACGGATAAATGCCTCAAATGTGATTAAATTTGGAGTAGAATGAAAGGCATCACGTGAAGATCTACGAAGCAAGTTTTATTTTGACTTTGTATGTAGGTCTTGGCCGAAGACAATGTTTGTTTTCCTTTTAGCGTGTCTTTATTTCTTATCTTAGCTTTTAGTTCTTCTTAGGAAACATTTAATGAGCCATGTAATAGGAAGGAATGACTAAACCATGTCATAAGGTGACTAGGCCAAAAAGTCATCCAAGAGGATGACTAAGCCGAGAGGTTAAGGACAAGTTGGCAAGGACAAAAATGGTCTAGAAGATAAGGCTTCCAAGAAGGCAATTCATGAACCAACTAGCTCATGAATGTGACTACTTGAAGGCATCAAAATCGTCCAAGGGGAAAGTCAAGAGTTGGCCGAAATGGTTCATCAAACAAGTGCAAGGAATTGAAGCTTCTAAATACATTCCAAGAAGTTGAGATTGTTGGAAGAATCAAGTTCATGCATTCTTCCACTTGGAATCCACAAGGGGAGTGTGAAAGATTCATCATTTGTCCCCAAGAAAAGCCAAGACCTTTCCCATTGTCTTGGTTAGGTCGAAACACCCTTGGTCACCAAGTAAACCTAAACTCGTTCCCATTTGTTCCCACTACACCAAACTTTTCATGTAGTTTGTGTCCTTTAGTTTGCCTTCTAGAATAGTACATGTTGTACTATAAATAGGACCCTTAGGACCTTGTAAATATTAAGTGTTTGATTAAGATATAAAGTTGAGTGTTACTCATTTGCTAAGTTATTCAACTCGTGTGTTGTTTATCGTAGTTATTTCAGTGTGAGCCAAACCCCTTGGCGTAAGTTTAACTAAGACTATGTGACTTAGTTGAATCCAAACTAAGGTTTCCCTTCTGTGTAAGTTTGGTCAAGACTTTGTGACTTAACTAAACCTAAGCTTAAGGAACCCCCTTTCGTGCGAGCGGACGTTGGGACTGTGTGACCCAACAAAACCCAAGCCTTTGGGTCTATTTTAAGGTTTCCGGCCAACCTTACTTGGTTAGTATTCGGGTTTGTACTTAGCAACCCCGGTCTAGTCCTTGTTAAATTGGTCACCCTAATCAAGGTGTCGACTTGGGCATTAAAACCTCCTTGTCATTATCCTTACTATATCGACCGTCCTTCACTTGAGCCATACCGACCGATCCAACACTTAATTGAATCAATCCTAAACTCACCCGAGGTTGTTACTCATAACTCGTGTGCAACCCTTTCCCATACCGCCAAATACTGATCACCCTCACCTCCCACAACACCTTATAAACACTCACAATAAACGCCAATATCCAAAACCAAGCGTACCTCCCCGTTAAAACCTAACAACACCAAACAGTCCACAAAGTCAATCCTTATCGGAACCTCACTAGTTCGGTTCTGTTACATCATCTTAATACCATCCAACCATCAAAACTTGATCATTAAGATCACCCTTAATCTGTCTTGAACTTCCCCATAAAATTACTTGGCCCAATTCCCCATATAACTAACCGAGGATAGCCACCAACACCACATTGCCAGGCCGTAAGACCCCAACCGAGGACCTCACTATTTTAGGTCTGTTCCGTGGCCTTGCCACTATCAAATCACCAAACCCTGACCGTTACTACAACCATAAATACACCCGTAACCATCCAACAAATTCCATAACCCAACTCTCTGTAATTCCATCCGAAATAACTAACAAACATCCCACTGTCCAGTCCAACCGAGACCCCTACTTTAGTATCTATTTTCGGGTCAACCCAAACATAACCAACACCCGACCCATTTACATATCAACATCTCTCCTTACTTACATCAGATTGGTATCAGAGTGAGGCCATCTTGTCCCACGCTTTGACGCTATGACTCACATAAACAAAGAAGAACTAATGAGGCTCGTAAGTGATATTTTTACGGAACAAGTGCGGGCATTGAAATGTGACATGTTTGCGAAGCATGCACCCATCTTGAGAAAAGAATATGATCTCCCAACTTTTGATGGATATGGGGACCCAAAAGAGTTCTTTGAATGGTTGAAGACCATTGAGGGATTTTTTAAGTACCGGCAATATGACGATCATGTGTGCTTCACAATTGCCAAATCGAGGCTCAAATCATTTACTTCTGATTGGTACGAAAATCTAAAAACCAATCAAAAAAAACTGGCGAGACCAAGATTAACTCTTGGAAGAAATTAAAGAAGTACATGATGAGAAACGTTTTACCAAGGGAGCATGAACAAAGTCTATACTTCCGACTCCCCACTCGTCGTCAAGAAAAAGTTGAAGTGGCGTCATGCCGCACCTTCGGAGGCTCTGTTGAGAAACCATAAAGGAGAAGTGACCCAAAGTCTTACATAGAGCCCTCCAATGTCAAGAAAATGGGCAGCATCCTTTTTATCAACCCCTTGTATGGTCATAAAGTTGAAGAGAAAGATCAAAAGGTAGAAGAGGGTACTACTTCTTTTACTAATCCATTAGCTGACCAAGGAGTTATAGAAGGAGACATGGAGAAGGTAGAGGTCACCACGGGGATAAACAAAAGGAGAAAAAGGTGTTTCCAATGTCGAGAATCGAGACACTTTGGCAAAGAATGTCCTAACCCCCGAGTAGTGACAAATGAAGATGGTGCAAAGTCCTTGGACGAATCCGAAGCCGAGGAAAGTTTGAGACCCCCTTACTTGATGCACAAAAGATAGAGGAAGAATTTAAGAAGGGGAGTTCTTTAGATGATAATTCGGAGGAACTCTTGGAGGAATCGGAAGACGTATGTGCAAATGGCCTTGCATCCGGAACACTATCGATGGAAGATGGTGGACTTGCTCTTGATTATTTTCAAGTAGTTCATTGTCTACTCACCAAGGCTATGGATGCCAAAGGCAAGAATTGTTAGGCGAAGCATGTAATCGAAAGTGCCTTAGCCCCTACGCGGTACCTATCTTGTTAGTGTCGAAGCAAGTTGAACTTTGGCACGTAAGTATTGGCCACCAAGCAGTCTACAACATCACCATGATGTCCAATTCTCCTATGCTAAGAATGGATGATTTTTTGGGTGGATTGAGTGGAGCCAAGGTGTTCTCCAAGTTGTTAGAATCAAAGAGTGGTTGCCATTTAGTGTGGACCCGAGAGGGAGTTGAACGAAAATTGGCTCTCAAGATCAAGGGTGGATGGTACGAATGGTTTGTGGTGCTACTTGGGTTGGGTAACGTTCCAAGCTTCTTCATGAGGTTCATACATAAGTTACTACAACCTTTAATGGACCACATAGTTCCATCCTAAGGTATTCTTGTGAAATCTCCCGAGGTCGTAACTTCCCAAAGTTGGGCCAAGCCTATGGGTATAATTGCGGCAAAAAGTTTCCTTGGTCCGGCTTCTTATTCTCATCATGTCATACTGAATTATTGTGACCTTGATGCCCCTACCAACGAGCTAATAAGAAAAGATGAGTGTGATTGGTTCCGAAGAGAAACAAGAGTCTTTGAAGCCGTGAAGAAAAAGATTTGGGGAGCCCGGTCCTAACTATGGCAAGCGGTGAAAGACCATTGGACGTCAAACATAAAACAAGAGTTGGTGCCATATTCCGCTCAAGCACAAAATTGAATGGTGCACCGTGCCATTATTCTATCTATGACAAGGCATTAGATTGTATGAGAGGCATGGCACAATACAGACATCATTCGAAACCGTTTGGATTTTACTCGGATTCGTATTTGCCAAATTTTGAGAAAGGCGTCCATAAAATAAAATTTTCGGACTTATCAAATGGTGGAAGTATTATATCAACACTTGTTGATGAAGGCGGCACGAATTCGAGGACGAATTCTTTCAAAGAAGGGGAAATTGATGCAAGAACGATCACAGACTTAAACTCCCAACTAGAGCCATTAAGTAGCTTGCCGAGGATGCCAACAATTCACAATCCACCTACGGATAAATGCCTCAAATGTGATGAAATTTGGAGTAGAATGAAAGGAATCATGTGAAGATCTACGAAGCAAGTTTTATTTTGACTTTGTATGTAGGTCTTGGTCGAAGACAATGTTTGTTTTTCTTTTAGCGTGTCTTTATTTCTTATCTTAGCTTTTAGTTCTTCTTAGGAAACATTTAATGAGCCATGTAATAGGAAGGAATGACTAAACCATGTAATAAGGTGACTAGGCCAAAAAGTCATCCAAGAGGATGACTAAGCCGAGAGGTTAAGGACAAGTTGGCAAGGACAAAAATGGTCTAGAAGATAAGGCTTCCAAGAAGGCAATTCATGAACCAACTAGCTCATGAATGTGACTACTTGAAGGCATCAAAATCGTCCAAGGGGAAAGTCAAGAGTTAGCCGAAATGGTTCATCAAACAAGTGCAAGGAATTGAAGTTTCTAAACACATTCCAAGAAGTTGAGATTGTTGGAAGAATCAAGTTCATGCAATCTTCCACTTGGAATCCACAAAGGGAGTGTGAAAGATTCATCCTTTGTCCCCAAGAAAATCGAAGACCTTTCCCATTGTCTTGGTTTGGTCGAAACACCTTTGGTCACCAAGTAAACCTAAACTCGTTCCCATTTGTTCCCACTAGGCCAAAATTTTCATGTAGTTTGTGTCCTTTTGTTTGCTTTCTAGAATAGTCCATGTTGTACTATAAATAGGACCTTGTAAATATTAAGCATTTGATTAAGATATAAAGTTGAGTTTTACTCATTTGCTAAGTTATTCAACTTGTGTGTTGTTTATCTTAGTTGGTTTTGTGTGAGCCAAACCCCTTGGCGTAAGTTTAACTAAGACTGTGTGACTTAGTTGAATCAAAACTAAGGTTTCTCTTTGATGTAAGTTTGGTTAAGACTTTGTGACTTAACTAAACCCAAGCTTAAGGAACCCTCTTTCGTGCGAGTGTACGTTGGGACTGTGTGACCCAAACAAACCCAAGCCTTTGGGTCTATTTTAAGGTTTCCGGCCAACCTTATTTGGTTAGTATTCGGGCTTGTACTTAGTAACCCCGATCTAGTCCTTGTTAAATTGGTCACCCTCATCAAGGTGTCGACTTGGGCATTAAAACCCCTTTGTCATTATCCTTACCATATTGATCGTCCTTCACTTGAGCCATACCGATCGATCCAACACTTAACCGAATCAATCCTAAACTCACCCGAGGTTGTTACTCGCAACTCGTATGCAACCCTTTCCCATACCGCCAAATATTGATCACCCTCACCTCCCACAACACCTCATAAACACTCAAAATAAACACCAACATCCGAAACCAAGTGTACCTCCCCGTTCAAACCCAACAACACCAAACAGTCCACAAAGTCAACCCTTGTCGGAACCTCACTGGTTCAGTTCTGTTCCGTCGTCTTAATACCATCCAACCATCAAAACTCGATCATCAAGATCACCCTTAATCTGTCTAGAACTTCCCCATAAAATGCCTTGGCCCAATTCCACATATAACTAACCGAAGACAACCACCAACACCACACTACCCAGCCGTAACACCCCAATCGAGGACCTCACTGTTTTAGGTCTGTTCTGTGGCCTTGCCACTATCAAACCACCAAAACCTGACCATTACTACAACCCTCAACACACTCGTAACCATCCCACAAAGTGCCATAACCCAACTCTCTGTAATTCAATCCGAAACAGCCAACAAACATCCCACTGTCCAGTTCAACCGAGAACTCGAGACCCCTACTTTAGTATCTATTTTCGGGTCAACCCAAACATAACCAACGCACGACCCACTTACACATCAACACCCCTCCTTACTTACATCAAGATGACTTTGTAAATTAAAATAAAATAATTTAAAATAATATAAAAAGCCAAAAAATGAGAAAAAAAATAAATAGAATCATAGGCCATAGAGAGGTGCACATAAGATTGTCTATTCCTAGCTTTATATTATATATAGACTATAGTTCAAATAATGTACTGTGAATGTGAGCTTTAACTATTTTTTAATTCACTCTTTTTTTTTAATTTGTCCTAAAAGAAATAATACCTTTTTGTATTTAGAAAAAAGTTAACTTAAATAAGTTTATTTATAGCAACATAAATATTCATGATTTATTTTGCGCCACAAATTTTAAAAGTCTTTCTTTTTAAATTTTGTGCTCAATCAAAGTGCATGACATAATTGCTACGAGAGGGTATTATATATTTTGTCTACTACTACCGGACAACCACCACTATTAGTCATTCTAAACCATCATCACCATTAATATTTTTTCTCTGATTAATGTGGCTCACACTTATTAATTAAAGCCATTTGATTACATCCTTGTTCAATCTTGCTATCCGGTTTGGAAGCATGGGCTTTAGGGATAGATAGTTGAGGGAAGAAGCAAGAAGGGAAAAGAAAGAGGGAAATGAGGAATACATGCAGTTGATAGTTTTGAAAAATTACCATTAGGAATTTCAAGAATTACTATAGCGTTTGTTGTCATATTTTGCTTGGTACTGAAGTTATTGTCAATTGTGGCAACCTAGCCAGGTAGAAAATAATTGGATGGTAGCTTTGAAGTATGGCACTTTGCCTAGTCCTCATACTTGTAATTCACAATGAACTATTCTTTTTGAGAGAGAAAAAAAAGATATTTAAACATTTCGCTTTTTGCCTTCCTTTTGATTTAATTAGGAAAAATAAAATAAGTCCACCAGCTAGCAAGCTGGTTTAATATGTCGCATAACTTGACATAGGTACGATCCAGAATGCCACAAATGCTATTACTTTTTTCTGCAGATTGCAACTTACAAATGTTTTAGCAATGTCGGACCAGTAGTTACTTGTTAAGGCAGAATCATAGTCCCGTTTGTAATTTTACCAACATTTCTGTGTTGATTCGCATGATCAGAGTCATTCAGAGAGAATGTATCGCGACACTAACCACTTGTAACCAGATAGAAAGATAGGTGGAAATGCTTCAATGCAAATAGGTAGGAGATTTTCCAGCAAGAAGTTGAGCAGATGCACACCATATTTAACAAGACTTGACAAATGTACAAGAAAAAGGTGATGTTTACACAAGATAAGGCATCAGAAATGTTGAAGATAGTTAAATTAACTCTCTTCATGAAATCAAACTAATGTTATAAAAGATGACATATAAATGTCTAACCTACTTTAAATTAACTACCCAATAGCCACAGAATTAACAATTTGTGTACACAAATTAACAGAGATTTTTGGAGAAAGAACAAAACCTCGAGCCAATTGGGAAGAACATTGATGATGAAAGTCTATCACAGGAAAGGGGACATAACAAAACTTCAATCGAGAAGATGTTAAGTGCATAGAAGGCTTACCCTAGCAAACGAAGTTGCATCACTTCTCCTTATGGCTTCTGAGGATTTCACCAGGCATTAGAAACTTAGATTTGTTATACTTAATCCTCTTGTCCTTCCAAAACAAACTCCACATACAAATCTTTAATTGCAATCAGAATCGTAGTTATTAGTGGCCCCATTATCGCTCCCTGAAAAACCATACGCATCAAGAATCAATATCAAGCATAAAACAATACCAGTTTCAATAGCAAAAGCATAAACAATAACTTGTCAAAGACTGGGCTACAGCAAAGAGAAACGATAAGCAAGGTGAATATCAAGGAAATGCACTTTCTAGTGTTACTCGGAAACTGAGATTCTTGAGGTTTCCACTTATCCTTTCTGGCTTGGTAAAACAGCAGAAACTACATACATCAAGTGCCAATACTAAAAGAAGACTGCAACATGATCAATGCATTTAATTTCTCCATCTTCTTCTATTTCCTCTGTATTTATAGCCCGAAGAGGCTATAAATTTGTAAATGTTTTATCAAACTGATCCAATTTCTAAAGTTAAGACTAATTCATTTAGGTAATATGGGCGATACCGGCGCAATCATGATCCTAGATATGCATATTTGGACAAGTTTTTACCATAATAATAGGCATATTTTTCCCAAAGTTAACATGAACAATTATCTCTGTCCATGATTTAAATAACTGTTGGAAGACAAAAGAAAATTTTATCTTCCTGTCTACTACTTTTATATCCCGAGCTAACATTATAACCATCTTCCTTTTCTTTTTCCTCTGATGTTCAACGAGAGAGCAGGACATGATAAAACATTTCCAACCTATGGTAACAAAGGGTGCATGAAGGGGAGCCTTGGAGCAACGGTGAAGTTGTCTCCGTGTGACCTATAGGTCACGGGTTCGAGCCGTGGAAGCAGCCACTGATGCTTTAGGTTAGGTTGTCTACATTACACCCAATGGGTGTGACCCTTCCCCAGACCCTGCTAACGCGGGATGCTTTGTGCACCGGGCTGCCCTTTGGTAACAAAAGAGATCATGCCATGAAATTTCTGATGGAATTTCGACAGAAGGATGTTTGTTAATTACCTCAACTGCTGAAGGGAACAATGTAATTCCACCAATAATGCTGAGACCAGTGAGATATGCACTATAGCCAGGGAAATCCTCTTGGATTTCAGATGTACCGAAATCCATAAGCACAAGATGAATAATGGATAAGCTAATGGCCAACATATATCGACCTTCAAGAACCAACTGTAAAGCTGCTGGAATAGTTGAAACCAATGAGGGGAATATAGGAAACAAAGGACTAACAAATGCAAGGACAGTTGACATGTACAAAAAATGTATCGAAGATAATCTGAACAAGAGCCAAGTCAGGCATCCTTGAAAAAACGCAATCTCAGCAGTTGCTAAAAGAACCCCAGAAATAGCTTTATCAAGAACCTCAATAAAACGAGTCCTTGCAGAACGCGAAATGGGAAGCATACATATCACTTGTTCTGTTACTCCACCAGATTCTGTTGTGATAAGATAATAGAGTACCCAGAAAAATAAAATCAACTGAGATACAAAATTGAAAAGCCCTGCAGCTCCTGAAATGATGGAATGCCCTATCAAAAACACGACCTTCACACTGCCACCTAAAACGGATTTGCTGCTAACAAGTACACATTGAGCAAATCCTTTTGCCTTCTCAACCAAGTCCACTCTGGTGATCAGCAATTCCCTGAAAATTGCATCCATTTCTGTGTATATTTGGCCCCATTCAAGATCCTTAATCCTCCTTTTTAGGCTCAAGATCTTCTTAGTATATGGGGAGCGAGATGCCAAAGCTGTGGACCGCTCAGAAGAGTTATTCGTCGGGGTTATTACAAATTGTTTGATACCAGAAACAAACTCAGTCATATTATATTGCATAGCATAGCTATCTATCTGGTCAAATACAGTCTGGTACAACTGAGTACTATACTTATCTACCATCTCCGGGACATCGTGTTCATCCATCCATTTCCTTATGCCGATTTTCTCAGCATAATTACTCTCCTCTACATCGGATTTCAATGCAAAAACTGCATCTTTCCCCTCCACTCCAATTTTATAAGAGAAGAAAATCATACCTGCCAAGGATCCTAGAATCAATCCAACAATTAAACCAATAGCCGCAATGGTCTTCAATCTTTTCAATATCCCTCTAGTACAGAAAGCAGTGATAGGGAGTCTCCTAAAACTCTGACTCCTAAGAGATGTCACTGCATTGATAGTAGAGTCCACACTGTTAGCTGTGAACATAAATCCTAACGCGAGAAGCGCTACTGATCCAACACCACCAATTTGCTCATATGTTATCACAAACACCCAAAATGACACGAGCCACCTCAACAATATAAAAAATCCACTTCTATGACGCCTTAAAGTGTTGTGTTTATGCCTCCTATGAACAACCCTGAGTGTCACATCCTTAATTTCAACAAGGGTTCCAATGGAAACTCTGAATACAGCCACGGGGACGGCTAATATGGTCTCGGTGAGGCCTAGTTTTAGAGGATCAGACCAGAATGCAACAAGGGCTTGCTGAATTGCCCTCAAAGGTATTGAACAAAGGACAGCCCATAAGAGAGGCCTCAAATAATCTTGAAGCAATTTACCCACACAATAAAGAATGAGAACTGTGAGGGCAATGCTAGCATGTGCCATGGCTATATAGAGGGCCTGGCGTACCTGGGGATCAGCTGACATGGTATTGTGATCTGCGTGGTGTTGCATGGCGCGGTTTCTTGGGGGAGGTTGTGGGAGTTGTTGGTGATCAGGAGGTGGCTCCGGTTTTCTCATTGGAGATAATACAGAAGCCGAAGAAATTAATTGAGATGCACACAAACTTATTCGAACGAGGATGAGAAAGGGAGTTGGAGAAGCAAAAGAAACTTCTTTCTTCTCTCTAAAAAAACCTCTCCTTAATGTTTCAAAAAAAAATCAAGATTCAAACCCTGGCCTGTCCATCTAGGTGGTAAAATCCTCAAGAAGTTGAAGAGAACTTGTCTTAGGAATTGCAGAGTGAGGTCTTAGGATTTGAGCTTCCTCAAATCTTGGAACTGACATCCTTGACTGTTCATAAATGATGTCCATAGTATCTGCTGGTTTCAATGATTTGGCACCTTGTTTTAGTCCTGACTTCTGAGCACATGACACATTGGAATTTTTGGTGCAAATGACTAGTTTACCGTTGGATCTCCTTATTTGATGCCTAATTCTTTGATTGACCAAAAGTTTTTTAAACTAAAAGGCATCATAACGTTATATATCTTTCATAAAATAAAACTACAACTATATTTTTTGTTTGGTTAAGCTACAATTATAAAACAATATACAAGTCTATATCTAGGAACACCCTATTTTTAGGATGCAGGGTCTATGGCAAAGTTATTAAGAATTCAGTAGATTATACAATAGGTACATGTATAAACAACAGGTCATAGAATAGGTTACGCGAACATGTAAAATATAATGGATTTACGACACTCCCCCTTGGCCCCTTGTGGATGTTTATTGCACAAAGAGCATGACTTAATAAAATTAAGAGGAAAAAGTCCTAGTAACAAAAGAGTGCATTATTTATTGAAGAATACACATATATTATTGCCTCAAAACTTACCAGGAAAAATTCAACGAAAACATAAAACCTTATTAAAGGAGAAAACTCAAGAAAGCATCAATACATATATCTAAGAAGGGGTTGGACATGAATTTTGTGATAGTTTGAAATAAAGTAATATTTGAAGTTACGTTGAAAAAGGTTATTTGAAATTTAAAGTATGTTTCGACATGCATTTCACTCGAAAACAAATTGAAGTTTTGTATTTTTTCCTTGAAAAAGTAGTTAGAACCAGTTTTTCAAACTTGATGTTACACCCCGTATTTTCACGTTTGAATGCGCCGTAAATAAAGTAATGAAAACCCGGAGAGGTTAAGATCCTATATATGGATAACAATGTAAAACAAGTGTTAAGTAAGTTCCGCAAGAGTTCGAGGCTAAACGAATTGAAGATGTTGTAACCCGTACTTTTTTGGAAAAATTAGGAGTGTAACAAGGTCTTGTTATGAGGTATTCAAATCGTGTAATAGTCGTATGTTAGGTTTGGAATTCAAGCAAGTTGTAAATCAAAAGTCGGCAAAAGTTATCGCAAGTTATGTCCATAAGTGTATTGGAATTTGGGTCAGATGTCTCAGTATTTTTCTCCTAATCTACTTGGATTTACGAGGTTATATGCCCACCATATCGAAGGTCTACGAGTCTAGTTTCCAACACGTTAAACCGTTCATCGATACAACATCTAAGGAGAGAGATATTCGCATTTTTGCGAGACTGCACAAGCAGCTCCTTTGGGACCCACTTGAGGAAGTAGCTGACCTTGTAAGCCTATTTAAGCCTTCCAGCCTTATCACTTCATTATTTCTCGCCCAAACCAGTTCCCAGATACCCCCAAATTCTCTCTAAGAGACCTCCAACCATCCAAGAGTGAAATTCAAAGAACACAACTTAAATCAAATGTCGGGAATTCCGTGGTGCTAGTGAGTTTCTTGTTCTTATTGTGGTTGCTGATTTTGGTGTGGTTCCAACTCATGTGGAGGGTTATTCTAAGTGTTATAAAATAAGATTATACTTCTCCTTCATATATTTGAGCATATAGAAGTCGTGGCTAACTTGTACGGTTGAAAATTCGTGAAATAAAGGTCGAAAATCGTAGTTGTGATGTTGTTGGTTGCTGAACTATTTTGAGGTTGTTCTTGTGGTATTTTATGCCTGGAAATTTATGGAATAACCTGATTATGTTGTTGTTGTTGACATATATTTTAAAGAAGAAATAATTTAAAGGTATATCTTTATTAGTCATAAGTCGAGGATTAGGATAGAAGGTTAGTAGATAGTTGAGTTTTCTCACATTGTGTGTGAGATGGGTAGGGGCTAGCTTCTCCTTCTCCTCTTCTCCCTTTTTTGTAGTATTATTTAGGTTTCACGTAGATCCATACTCTTACATACCAGTACATTATATTCGTACTGACATCCCTTTTGCACGGGGGCTGCATTTTATGCGTTTATGTCTTGAAAGATAGATAGACAGGCCTCCTCAGCAGGTGATGCTGAGCTCAGCTTAATTGGTAAGCTCCATGTCAGTCGAAGTTGCCAAGTCTAAAGTATTGATATGCTTACATAGATAATGGGTAAGTCGGAGCCCTGTCCCAACCACAGTACAATTATACTTCTGTAATGGCTTATATATGTGTCCTGTGTATGTCTAGTATGTACAGTATGGCCTTGTAGGCCCTGATGTAGTTCCACAGATTATATGATGGCCTTGTCGGCCCTTGGTTGTTTCCTTTTGTAATTTACTGATTGTAGAAATCCATAGTGGCCTTCACGGTCTGTTTATGTATATACATGTTTCTGGGTTAAATCCCTCACTATTGACATATCAGATTGTCATCAGATTGACAAGATATAGCCTTGTCGGCTTACAGAGTTCCATCTTACAATGTGATTTAGCGTTGTCGGTCATGTATGAGTTTATGTATGTTAAGAGTTACATGTGGGTATATCGATAGTACCTCTCGAGAGGATATATATATGATGTACCCAGGAATTATTGGTCAAATATGACTTTTTGATAATTTTGAAGACTCGGGAGCCATGTACTGAAATCTTTGTATGCGAGGTAAGTATTCCTCTCAGTGAGACTCTTGTATGAAGTAAAGAAGAGGTATTAAGTGCCTAAAAAATAAGGTCGATTGAAGAGGGAGAAGTTAAAAGTGAAAGAATGTTCCATTGGAATTATACATAATAAGATAAGAAGTTATGACATTAGCAAAAGATTGCGAGAAAGATAAGTGGGGCACATGAATAGAAATGAGAAATGACCGAGAGTTGTAAGATAAAGTATAGTAACACGACAAAGTTCGTACCCAAGTAGAAAAAAAAGCAAAATAAAATAATGTGAAGTCTGTAATGGGTGTATGTTATTGGACTAAGTCTCTATTACGATAATTGAATTGACAATCAATGGAATATATGAACAGGATGATTTAGCTCCCTGAATCAGGAAGTACTGATATTGGAAAGTACCCTAAGCTAAACTGAATGTGAGTTAGAAACTCAAAGAATTGTTGTAAACATTGCTATTGTGATAACTGCAAGGTAAGTGACTAAGCAGTAAGAGAATGAGCTGCAAGAAGAATGACCTTTGAAGGTTATTAAGAGAGAAGCCCCACTAAGACAAGTGTCTTGAGTAAAGGATAAAAATTTATCAAGATCGAGCATGTCAATTATGAATGCATGGCGCTATATCCATGTAAGTGATTCAGTAGACCCAAGTAAGAGGGGATTGTTCTAAGACAAATTGTAAGTTATTAAAGTCCATATAATTGCGAAAGGAGTTGAAGTAACAACGTGTCTCTACGGGAATGAAATCCTTGAGCGTCTAGTATGGCCATTCTCCCAGAAGGGGGGATGGTACGATAAAGTATGAGGCTTCGAAAAGAATAGCATGAAGTATAAATGAAGCCAGAAGTATATACAGACCCAAGAAGGGCTGATTCAGAACCAATGAATAAAAGGTAAGTTAAGTTGACATCGAAAGATGATTTATGTAAAGACTAGAAAAGGCTAATCCAGAGGCCAGATGAGTCATCGGCCAATACATAATTATGCACTATGGAAGGGTCGAAGTGCATGAAGTTTCAGTTTTACAAGTAAAGGATTGTGACTCTTAGAGAGTATTTTAGACAGAAGCAACGATAGAAAGGGTCTAGAATGAAGCAGATCAAACTTTAAAAGGGTTATAAAGCCTAGAATTTGATGTAAATACTTAAAAGTTGTACACAAAGTTGGTATTACCAGAGTAAAGGCTGAAGAAGAAGGGATTAATAATAACTACAGGCAGTTTAAAAGTGCCCAAGATCTTACATGGATATTTGATAATAGGCTTGCAACTTAACGTGAGCGAGAAGTTTCATTCTAAAAGTATAATTGATAAAGGATGTTAGCTAGGAGACGAGGGCGTAGAATTTACTCCAGGTATAGTAATTCAAAGCAAGGATTACATAAAAGTTGACCAGTAATGCCCATTTTTTCAGAATATGGGTATGTATTCAATATGGAAGCACATCAACAATTTATTGCTAACTATGCCAATTGAATAAAGAATCAAATCAGAATCTAGAGTAATACTTAAGATTGTGTGTACAAGAAACTCCAGGATAGCCGATACTGAGATAAGTTAATGCATTCATAATGCACGTATTCAGAATGAATAAGAAATGAGATCATTTACTCTTAAAGGAGGTTTAGAAAGCCAGGGAGAATTACTGACCCATAACTTAGGGTTGGAAACAGTAAGCACACATTGGAGATATGGCATGACATATTTTATAAACCATAAGGACCTACAGTATATTTTCAAGCAGAGGTAGTTGACTTCGGGACGAGTTTCCCTTATTTATAGTAAAAGTGCCCTCTAGGATGAGTCATGATACTAAAGAGATACACGAGTCTTCATAAAGAGAGTAATAGTCCTTGAGATTGAAATGTAAGTAAAGATGAGCCAAAATGATATAGTTGAACATGGTCCTCCACGGGGGGGGGGGGGGGGAATGATTCAAAAAGTTCGACTACAATGGAAGAGTATCCCATGAAAGTGGTAGAAAAGAAAGAATATAGAGTTGCATTATCCAACTAGCTTTGAGGGTCCGACTATCTGACTAAGATAATAGTAGAGTTACCATTCAGAACTTAGTAGTATCACCTTTGGTGGTTGAAGTGAAAGAGTAGAGGTATATAGATTCTATCATATTATATCTTAAAGAGGAAGTTCAATGGAAAAAGAAGCCAATGTTTGAGCTTAAGGGAGACTGAGTTCTCTGATACAGAGATCGAATGTGTGCCCCAGATATAGTTGGTCTAAGGGGCAATATTAGGGCAGATGTACATTTTTCCTGCTATTTTATTCATCCTGGTTCGACGAAGATATACCATGATATCAGAGATAAATATTGGTATATTAATACAAAGAAGGACATTGCCGAGTTTTGGCACAATGACCTAGTTGTCAACAAATAAAGATAGAGCATCAGAGGGCCAGAGGGCTAGTACAAAATATAGAGATATCGACTTAGAACTGGAAGATGATTAACATGAATTTCATTGTGGGTTCATCCCACACTTACCATAAATATGACTCAATATGAGTGATAGTCAACATATTTACGAAGTTGACCTACTTCTTGCTAGATAGAGTTATTCACATGGCTGAGCATTATGCAAAGTTGTACATTAAGGAGACTGTGTGACTTCATGAAAATTGGATGTCTATTATATTAGATAGAAGAGCCCAAGTTACATCAAACTTTTGGAGATCCTTCTAGAAATGTTTAGCAACACAGGTGAACCTTAGTACAGCTTTCTCCTTCCCATATAGATAGTCAGGTTGAACGCACGATTCAGACGCTCGACGATGTGCTATAAGCATGTGTGTTAGATTTCAAAGGAGATGGGATGATCATTTACCCCTCATTTAGTTTGCATATAAATACAATTATCATTCCTGTATTAAGGTGACTTCTTATAAGTCCTTTTATGGTTGGGAGTGCAGATCTCCTATTGGTTGGTTCGACATGGGAGGATCAGAGTTAGTTAGACTTGATTTGATCCACCAGGCTGTAAAGAAAGTAAAGCTCATTCAGAAAACTTGTAGATAGCCTAGAGTCATCAAAAATCACATAATGATGTGCGACACTGAGGTTTAGAGCTTTATGTAGATGATTGGGTTTTTTGAAAGTATCTCCTATGAAGGGCATAATGAGATTTTGTAAGAAAGGCAAGCTTTATCCAAGGTACATTGGGCCACACAGAATTGTCCGAAGAATAGGCTAAGTGGCCTACGAGTTAGAGTTATCTTCCATGTATCCTTGTTATAGAATTATATTGGAGATCCCTCCAGAGTTGTACCACTTAATGATGTTCAGGTCATTGAGGACTTATCCTATGAAGAAGTCCTGGTTGCTATATTTGATAGTCATGTCCGTAAGTTGAGGACCATAGAAGTAGCTTCTATAAAAGTTTTATAGAGAAGTAAGAACATCAAAGATATGATGTAGGTAGTCGGGGAGGAGATGAAATCTAAATACCCTTGCTTGTTCAAGATAGAAGGTTCAGAATGATTACAACCTAATTGATTCCATGTTTTCCTTTAGCCATGCTATGGAAGATGTAGATTAATTCTGTGTTTTACTCAGATAATATTTAGAGTTGAGATGCTATGACGTCATAAGAGATAGAGTTACTTATACCCGAAGTGAGTTTATGTTATTGTTCTTATATTTAATGTAAGATGGTCGTGCGAGGCTTGAGATGCGATTGATGTTACTTATGCAGCCATGTGTGGCATTACATTGGTATTTGGATGCTTGACAAGTTCTTGAGTAGTCACACTTATAGAGGAACCTCTATCAAAATTTTCAACACCATTTGGAGTTAGTACCCCTCCATGTACGCCTCCACATTCGAGAACAAATATTCCTAAGGGGGGAAGAATGTTACACCCCATATTGTCACGTTATAATGCACCGTAAATAAAGTAATGAAAACCCCAAGAGGTTAAGATCCTATTTATGGATAACAATGATTTAAAATAAGTGTTAAGTAAGTTCTTCAATAGTTCATGGCTAAACAATCAAATATGTTGTAACCCATACTTTAGGAGAAAAATTAGGAGTGCTTAATATGCAAATAAGGTCTTGTTATAAAGTATTTGAATCATATAATAGTCGTGTAATGACCCGTTCGGTCATTTTGGTTATTTTGCTTGATTTCCCTTAATTGACCCTTTTCCCATGCGTACTTGAGGTGTATTTGACTTGAGAGGATTGGTGGCACAAGACCCAGACTATCATGTAGAGATATTAGAGGGAAAATTCTAGCGTTGGAAATTGGAAGTTATGAATTTGACAAGTTTGACTAAGTGTTGAATTTTGGGTAGATGCGTCCAGAATCAAATTCATGGTTCCTTTAGCTTCGAAGCATGATTTTTGATTTAGGTGAATGGCTAGAACAAGTCCCGAGTGATTTGAGGTCAATTCGGGCAAGTTTGTGGAATTTGGAAGGTTCTTAAGTTGAGAGATGAGATTTGGTTGACTTTAGTCAACATTAAAGGTAATAGCATTTTTTCAAAGTTTCATCAATTCCATCAGGTTCAAAAATGTCAAATATGGTGTAATCGAGTCATTGGTTTGGTTCCCAAGGCACTCGGGTATATCTTGGGCTCTTAGTTGAAATTCTAGAGTTTAAAGGAATTAGAGTTAACGTGGGTCAACATTTGGTCAAGACAACCTCGTTTGTCAATTCCGAGTGCGCGAGGAGATTCGTTGCATGTTTTAGGAGTGGTTTGCACATTTAGTTTGTGTTCGGGGGGATCCCTGATGAATTTTGAGGGTCAAAACAAAGTTTAAAACACACCAGAATTTTCTAGTGTGTAGTTCTGATGTTGTGCTTCGCGATCGCGTGGAGCTGGACAAGTGGTCATCTCGATCGTAATGTTTGGGGTAGAAATTGTGTATGGAAATTTAATGGGGTCTCGTGATCATGACAGTGGGGTCCGTGATCTCGAGGAGACTACTGTTCAGCTATATTAAAATGCCCAAAATGATTTAATCATTTCATTCTCATATTTTGAGCTTGGGGATTCGATTTGGAGAGATTTTTGGAGGATTTTTCAAGGATCTTCACATGGGTAAGGTCCTAATCATCCCATTTTGATTTTGTCTTCAATTATTATGGGACTTCATGCTAGATATCATGATTTAGGAAGGGAAAGTTGAGGGGAAAACCTTAGGTTGAGAAATAGGGAAATTCTTCAATTGATTATGAAATTCATGTTAGATTGGGTTGATTTTTTATATCTAGACTCCATAAATGTTGGGTAAACTGCTTTTTGAATTAAATTTCTGATTTTGCCCCCGGGGCTTAAGTTTGACTATTTTGGATCTATTTTTGGTTTTAGGATATAATATAGCAATATGGGTATTGTTGGGTTTGTATGACCACGTATAACACTAATTTGACTATGATGACCTTGATTTCACAGTAAAATGACTATTTTGACCTTCGGGTTTAGAGAAGGGTTTTAGGTTGACTTTTTCGAGTCTAAATTCTTTTATGACAATATAGGTACCCATAGAATCTCATATTAATGTAGATTTCATAATTATTAGAATTTATTCATTCGGAAGTATTCCGGAAGGGAAAGGCTCAAATTGATTTTTCGTGGATCCCGCTCAGCCTTGAAGTAGGTTATGGCTTACTTTAGTTAGACTCTGATTAGAGAATCATATGTAGTTATATAAGTTAACGGGGATAGCATGATAGACCTTCGGGTATGGCATAGAGGTGAATTCCAATTAGGTTGGTTTTGTCAGCTATTATGTGGGTTTGTCGTCATATATGCTTTACTTGTGTTTATTACCTGCATGTATCTTTGCCATATTATAGCTCACTCACATCATGAAAGGAAGGGAAATATTGATAATTGAACCATGAACAATCATATGACTTGTACTTGTTGATTGTATACTGGTGATATTGTTGAGATATATAGCATGCATGACATGCATTCTATAACATGATGGTGAGGTGAGTGATTAAGAGCCTCCGAGGTCTTTGCCAGAGATTGTGAGTGACAGAGAGACTCTGAGGTCTTTGCTAGAGAAGGAGAGTAACAGAGAGACACTGAGGTCTTTACTGGAGAAAGGGTGTGATTAATAGCCTCCGAGGTTTCTACTAGAGAGAACGAGTGGTATATGGACTTCGCGGGTCCCCACTGGGTCATGGATTTTAGGCATTTCCCTTAGCATGTGTGTACGAGAGTGTAGCGAGAGAGGTGACTACTGCATTACACTCATTCATTCATATATTTAACTGATCGTTAGGTGACCCATATCTGTCTT
The DNA here is from genome assembly GCA_029783415.1 of Anisodus acutangulus. Lineage (NCBI taxonomy): Eukaryota > Viridiplantae > Streptophyta > Magnoliopsida > Solanales > Solanaceae > Anisodus > Anisodus acutangulus. Next base: position 14,461,792 of record CM056511.1, on the reverse strand, counting down.
TGGTTGATTATATGATTCCTTGACATTTTACTTGTATCTGATTCATGACCATACTTGATTGCTCTACATGCTACTAGTTAGTTTCCATTTCTTCATGCATTATCTAATCATTATCGGCCTATGATACTTACCAGTACTGGTGTTGTACTAATACTACTTTTGTTGCACTTTTATTGAGTACAGAGTACGATCCAGATTCCAGTTCTATGCCTTGTGGTTGATACGTGAAGGTGATATCTCACGGTCGTTCAGGGTGAGCAACTTGGTCATCCATGGCCCCTGAAAGACCCTATTTTATTTACTTCTATATTTTTATTTGGCAGATAGTATGTAGCCATCGGGCACTTTCAGACTTGTATTTCAAATTTGTATTTAGAGATCTTGTACCCTTTGACCAGATTTTTGGGATGTTTGGATATATTCTAGTTATGATAATTATTTAAGACTTGATAACTTGTTATCACTTAAATTTCACTGATTTAACTTAATCCAACTAAAGTTTGGGATGTGGTTCGCCTACCTGGGGGGATAGAGTAGGTTCCACCACAACTCGCGATTTGGGTCGTGAAAAGTCGTATGTTAAGTTTTGAAGTCAAGAAAGTTGTAAATCAAAAGTCAACAAAAGTTATCGTAAGTTATGTTCATAAGTGTACTTAAATTTGCTTCAAATATATCAGCAATTTTCTCCTAATATACTTCAAATTATGGGGTGATCCACCCACCATATCAATGGTCTGTGATTCTAGCTTCTAATGCATTAAGTCGTTTGTTGATACGGCGTCGGAGTAGAGAGATATTCATATTTTTACGAGATTGCACAAACATCTCATTTGGGACCCACTTGAGGTAGTGGCCGACCTTGTAATGCTATTTAAGCCTTCCAACCTTATCACTTCATCATTTCTCACCCAAACCAGTTCCTAAATAACCCAAATGCTCTCTAAGATATCACCAACCATCCAAGAGAGAAATCCAAAAAAAAACGCCGGAAATCCTGTGGTGCTAGTAAGTTTCTTTATTGTGGTTGTTGATTTTGGTGTGCTTCCAACTTGTGTGGGGGATTGTTCTAAGTGTTATAAGGTATGATCATACTCTCCTTAATATATGTGATCTTATATACGTCGTGGCTAACTTGTACGGTTGAAAACTCGTGAAATAAAGGTCAAAAATCATAGTTGTGATGTTGTTGGTTGTTGAACTGTTTTGAAGTTATTCTTGTGGTATTTTATGGATGGAAATTGATGAAATAACCTAATTATATTATTGTTGTTGTTGTTATTGACATGTATTTAAAGAAGAAAGGATTTAAAAGTATAGTTATATTAGTCGTAAACTGACTTTGCCGCTCGTTGTATCATTATTTTGGTTGAAAATCTTATCGTATAGTTGCTGGTTGTTATTTGGGTTTTTGTTATCTTTGGAGACTTGATAAAAGTATGAAACATATGGGAGGTACTGCCCAATTTGTTATAGGGTAAGTTTATCGTTCGAAATACGATAGTTGTATCACTTGTGGCATGACGATAACGTCGTTTTCATTATTGTAGATTAAGTTACGATGAGTTGAGCTTATCGTGATTGTTGGACAAATTATCTCAAGGTATGCAATGGCTACCCTCCTTCTTTCTTTGGCATGAATCTGCACCTACAATGGTTGCCATAACGAGCTTTCGAAAAGAAGTGTTCTTATCGAGCATGTCTGCTATAGTGTTATGTATTACTCATAAGCCTTTGTTTGTCCCTTGTCGGGAGTAAGTTTCTTGCCTCAGAGCTTCTTTCTTCACTAGGTGAGTGTGTATAAATCATGCTGACATAGTCCATGGTTGACGACATCTAATTTACACCTCGTGTTGTACTCAGTTGTTTTGGCACTATGTTGCATTTCCACATAGCCTATATATGGCTCGGTACGTCATATACTAATTCCACAGAGCCTTGTTATGGCTTGGTATGTTATATTTATCACATAGAGCCTCGCTACAGCCTGGTACATTGCGTACACCATAAAGCCTCTAGTGGCCCGGTGTGACTTGTAATATTTCCATATAGCCTCGTTAAGGTCGGTATGTTATACTTTCTCACAGAGCCTCGTTAAGGCATGGTACGTCATATTTATCCACAAAGCCTCGTTAAGGCCTGGAATAATAAACTTTCTCACAGAGCCTCGTTAATGCCTGGTACGTCATATTTATCTATAAAAACCTCGATAGGGCTTGTTACGTTGTTGATATTATTGTTTGATGTGAGTTTGGAACATGTAGGTATATCCTCAAATTTTCCCTTATCTCTCATAGATGTTCAACTGCTATGCTTATCAGTTCAGTTTCAGCTTTCAGTTATTCAATTGCCTTGCATACTAGTACATTATATTTATACTGACGTCCATTTTATCGGGGGCACTACATTTCATGCGTGCAGGTATTGAAAGATAGATAAACAGGCCTCTTCAGTAGGCGATGTCGAGCTCTTCTTGATTGGTAAGCTTCATGTCATTCAGAGTTGCTGGATCTATAATATTGATATGCTTATATAGATGATGGGTAGGCCGGGGGCCTATCCTGACCACAGTACAATTGTTCTTCTGTAGAGGCTTGTAGACGTGTCCCGTGTATGTTTAGTACATACAATATGTACTTGTAGGCCCTGATGTGATTCCACAAATTATATGTTGGCCTTGTTGGCCCTTGGTTGTTTCCTTTGATAATTTACTAATTGAAGAAATCCATGGTGGCCTTGACGGCCCGTTTATGTATATACATCCTTCTGGCTTAAATCCCTTACTATTGACATATCAAATTGTCATAGGATTGACAGGATATAGCCTTATCGGCTTACATCGTTCTATCTTATGATGCGATTTGGCCTTGTCGGCCAATAATGCATTTATGTATATTTAGAGTTACAGATAGATACGCTCGGGAAAGTAATGCATCGGGTGTCGGCTATGTCTCTCCAGATTTGGGGCATGACACTTGAGCTTCAAGTTGGAGCAAAACATTGACTATAATGTTAACTATACAGTTTTTTTAAGAAAAAGAAGATAAAAAGCAAAAATGTCGTATGTCCAACGAGCCTTTAGGTATTTGCATTCTAATTTTGTACGTCGATTTCCAAAAAATATGCATATTGAGATAATGTATTTGTATTTCATATTTACGCTTATGGTTAGTTAGTTAGCCTAGTTGTTAGTGTTTGTACTTGGTAAGTTAGTTAGAGTTAGTGCTAGTTGATTAGTTAGTTAGACACAGGCTTAGTTGTTGACATCAGACCACTTGAATACACTTATATATAATATCATTTACAACACATGAGGAGCTAAGATTTCCCATTTTACTCAATTCATTTCTCTCAGGTTTTTTCTTCTATGTAATCTCTCTGGTTCGACATTATTGGTGAAGCTTAAGCTTCAAACTTTGTTGTTCTTCAATCCAATCTTAATATGGTATCAGAGTCATACGATTTGTGAGTTTTCTCTCTATTTTTGTAGTCGCGAATGTTTTCTTTCTTCAATTTTGTGCTTGCAATATTCTTCGATTATGTGCTCGTGATTTTCTTCGATTTTTGTGTTCGCGGCTATCTTCGAATTTTGTTGATTGATACATGCAAAGTGTTTCTGTGTGTGGTAGTTTCCTTTCCGATCGAGTTCTATTTCTTGAGTTGTGTTGCGAAGACATTTGATTTTCATTTTTTGAATTGAATTTTTCATCAATTGAATTTTCAAATAGTTGTGGAAGAAAACGCACAAACCAATGTCAACACGAACAATGTAGTAATAGATGTTAATGATCCACTTTATATGGGTCCTTCGGATAATCCTGGTGTAATGCTAGTCCCAATTCGTTATAGTTCTTGGAGAAGAAGTGTCCTCCAAAATTTGTCACTGAAGAATAAATTAGGGTTCATCAATTGTGAATATAAGAAACCATATATAAATTCACCTCAGTTTCGGCAATGGGAGATATGTGATAACATGGTAACTTCATGGATTTTCAATTCATTATCCAAGGAGATCTCTGACAGTCTGGAGTATGTTAATGATTCTGTGAAATTATGGAAGAAGTTGGAGGATTGATATGAACAAACTAATTGAGCAAAGCTATATGAAATTTAGAAAGAGATCAATGACCTAACTCGTGGAGCTTTAGACATTACCACCTACTACACTAAGATGAAGAGATTATGGAAAGAATTATCCACCTTGAGTGTCAAAAGTCATTGTAGTTGCTTGTGCACATGTGGAGCCAATGAAGGAATGAACAAAACAGAACAGGATAGGAGACTAATTTAGTTCCTTGTGGGCCTGAATGAGGTGTACACCATAGTTAGGGAAAGCATACTTAAGATGAATCTCTTACCTCTTATGGAACAGACTTTCTCATTGTTTATCCAAGATGAAAAATAAAGAGAATTCAAACTTAATAACAGACTAATGGTGGAGATTGTTTCATTGAATGCAGGAACTTCAAGACCTACTACTAACAGGAATTTTAAAATAAACTATTCAATAAGCAATAACAACAACTACTCTGGGAGTAATACTCAATCAGGATACAATGAAACTACAATGGTGTGTGATTACTACAAGAGACCAGGACATATTAGGGATAAGTGCTATAAGCTACATGGTTATCCATAGAACTATTATAGTAATTCAAGTCATAGAAATCAAGGTTATTCTAGTAGCCAGAATTATAATACTCAACAGTACTCACAGATAATAATCAGAATTATAGATTCAATAAAGGTGGAAAAAAGATTGTTGTAAATGTACACGGTGCACCTGCTGATATGTTTTCCAATCATGGAGAAGATGTTGGCTCACTGGGGCAGATGCAAAATCAGAATCTTGAGCCAAGTCAATTTAATCTCTCAAATCCCAATCTCTCAAAGGAGCAATATGGTCAGATCATGAAGTTGCTGTAGAAATTTCAAGGTAACATAAGGAGGAGATACTGCAAGTGATGTCAACACCAATACTGCCTTAGTGAATTTCGCAGGTATTGTAGTTGTACTTCTTCTATTGATTTTGATAAACCTTCATGCAAATGTTTTGAGTCAAGAACTGACATATGGATTATAGACTCGGGAGCATCCAATCACATAACCTTTACCATATCCTCACTTATAAACATTAGAAATTTGCCTTACCCTTTATTAGTTTCCCTACCTAATGGGTACAAGGTGAAGGTAACATAGTTTGGTGATATAGCAGTCACATCTAAGATCATTTTGCACAAATTTTTGTTTGTCCCTCTATTTAAGTACATTCTCATTTATGTCCATTCCCTTACATCTTCTTTGAAATGCATAATATTGTTCACTGATGCATTGTGCTTGTTGCAGGCCCCTTCAATAAAGAGGCCTCAAGTTCTTGGTAATAGCAAGGATGGAATGTATTTCCTTTGTTCCAGATGCATGAGATCTTCTGATGGTAAAGACATGAAAAAGGCATCTGTCTATTGTTCTTTTCATATTTTTATTCCTTTTCTATTGAAAACAATAGCAAGAACAGCACATCCATTATGGATGTTTGCTCTTCCCATTCTCCTCCCTTTGTAAATGATCATTCTGTCCATAATAAAATTGATGTTCTTATTGAGAAGTCTTGTTTATCTATTAGAGACAGTGTAGATTTATTGTGGCATAACAGGCTGGGGCATGTCTTTTTTGTTAAAATAAAAGGGATACCACTCTACCCAATAATCTCTTACCAAAACAACCTTTCTTATGCACAATCTGCCCAATGGCCAGACAACCCAGGTTACCTTTTCCCCATAGCACAAACAGGTCCAAAACTATATTTGAATTGCTTCACATTGATTTATGGGGCCCTTACCTTGTTACTGCTCATGACAACTATATATACTTCTTAATCATAGTAGATGACTATAGTAGGTCTACCTGAACACACCTTTTAAGCAGCAAAAGTAATGTACTTCAAGTTTTGAAAGCCTCTATTTGTATGATAGAAAATCAGTTCAAGACCTCAGTCAAAATCACCAGGTCAGATAATGAACTTGAGTTTACCAACAATGAAGCAGTCATGTTCTTTCAATCTAAAGGAATAATACACCAGAAAACTTGTCCATGCACACTACAACAAAATAGTGTGATATAATGAAAGCACAGATACTTACTTAAAACTGCAAGAGCTCTCATATTCCAGTCCAAACTACCCTTGAAGTTCTGGGGAAAGTGCATCTTGACAGCCACTCATATAGTTAACAGACTTCCCATCATCTACTTAGCAAACAAATATCCTTTAGAACTTTTATACCAAAAGAAATCATATTATTCCCACTTGAAGTCCTTTGGTTGCTTATGTTATCCAACCATACCTAAAGTGTTTAGAGACAAACCTGAACCTAGAACCACCCTTCATATCTTTATGGGTTATCCTTTCGGAACAAAAAGGTACAAAGTCTTAAGCTTGGCTATAAGAAATATACTTGTCTCTAGAGATGTAGTGTTTTATGATGATGCATTTTCTTTCACTTTGTCTCCTGATAATGTATCTTTTCCTTCTGTTCTTAAATCTATTTTCTTTGATAGTAATAATACCGGTACTGAGGTAGAGACTAATGGCATTTTGTTGAGGGGTCATAGAGACTTGAATGCTATTGACCATACTTTGCAACCTAACACTGAGTCATCCAACACACATTCATCATCACCAATGCCCTTTGTTGATCATCACTCACCACTTTCTCCCTATAGCTAGACTCATACATCTGCACAACTAACTGCAATACCAGAAATACCCATCATCAACCTACTAGAGGAAGACCAATTCAATCTATATTTGTACAGAGAACATCCAATAGACCTAATAATACACATGGACACCTCAAAGACTTTGAATATTCCATTCCCATCTTAAAACCTAACAGTATGCATGTTAGTACCTAAAATGCACTTTCTTTTTCTCTTACTGACTTATTTTCCAACAACCATCATATCACTTCTGATACTCTAACTCCTGATAGTCAGTTGCTTGTTAGAAATTTTTGCTATGACAGTGAAACATCATCATATAAAGAAGCATCACTCAGTCCTGCCTGGCAAACTGCCATGACTCAAGAATTTAAAGCACTCTATGCCAACAATACCTAGGATCTTGTACCACTACCACTAGGAAAGCATGCTATTGAGTGTAGGTGGGTGTGTAAAATCAAACACAAGGCAAATGGTAGCATACAAAGGTTCAAGGAAAGGCTGGTTGTGAAGGGATACAATCAGCAGGTAGGAATAGATTATACTGAGACTTATTCACTTGTGGTGAAGATGACCACTGTGAGGAGTTTGATAACTACTACAGTGAAGAGATGATGGAATATGTCTCAACTAGATGTCAATAATGTATTTCTTTATGGTGACCTTCATGAAGAAGTGTATATGACATTTCCCTAAAGACTGGATGTGACAAAATCAGGAATAGTATGCAAGCTCAACAAATCCTTATATGGCCTGAAATAGGCCAGTAGACAATGATATGCAAAGCTGACAGAAGTCTTGGCATCTAAGGGATATCAACACTTCTTACATGAATACGCTCTGTTCTATAAGAAACATGGGTCCTTGGTAGTGTTTGTAGCAGTTTATGTGGATGATTTAATACTCACAGGGACTGATGACCAGGAAATCACAAATTTGAACCATTTTCTACATGACATGTTCAAAAAATAAGAATCGTAGAACACTGGATTATTTTTTTGGTGTGGAAGCCTAGCACACGGATGAAGGAGTCATCATATCTCAAAGAAAGTTTGTCCTAGACTTGCTAAAGAAGTATGAATGTTTTAACTACAACAGTCTGTCTTCCCCTCTTGATCCTAATGTTAAGTTGAATGCTAAGGAGGGCATACCACTTCCAGATCCCACCTTATACAGAAAGTTGATAGGCAAACTAAATTTTCTCACAAATATAAGAATGGATGTAACTTTTGGTGTCCAACACCTAAGACAGTTCTTGCAAGACCCCAGGAAATCACACTTACAACCAGCTTTCCATTTGCTTAGATATTTGAAGAAAGATCCAACCATGGGGATCTTTTTATCAAGAAATCCAGATTTCAAAGTGAAGGCTTATTGTGATTCAAATTAGGCTGCATGCCCAAATTTTAAAAGATCTATCAGTGGATACTTGATTCTACTTGGAGATTATCCTGTGAGATGGAAGTTCGAGAAACATAAAACTTGTATCATTATCATTAGAGGAAGCTGAATAAAAATCCTTGAGAAAGGTGGTAGGAGAATTAGTTTGGCTAAATATATTATTCACATAATTAACTCTCTCTTATCCATCACCAATTACAGTGTATAGTGATAGTGAGTCAGTTTTGCACATAGCAAGGAACTATGTGTTCCATGAAAGAACAAAATATATTGAGGTTGATTGTCACTTTGTGAGGGACAAGCTACATGAAGGTCTCATTTCCTTGCATTATATTGCTACTACATATCAACTAGTTGATGGCCTTAGAAAAGCTCTCACTGGTGACAAATATTATGTTGTCATGCGCAAGTTAGATGTGAGAGCCTCACCTCCAACTTGAAGGAGGGTATTGAGATAATGTATTTATATTTCATATTTACTATTGCAGTTAGTTAGTTAGCCTAGTTGTTAGTGTTAGTACTTGATTAGTCAATTAGAGTTCATGCTAGTTGATTAGTTAGTTAGGCTTAGGCTTATCTATTGACAGTTGGCCACTTGAACACACTTGTATATAAATCATTTGCAATACACGAGGAGCTAATATATCTCATTTTACTCAATTCATTTCTCTCATATTTGTTCTTCTATGTAATCTCTCTGATTCGACATTGTTGGTAAAGCTTAAGCTTCCACCATTGTTATTCTTTAATTCAATCTTAATAGTGCAGTAGGAATTTCACTAAATACCCTATCATTTGCGATTTGTCTTACATTTGCTTATTGTTTATCTTTCAGGCCATGGAACTCCTTATAGTCTACTTTTGTGTCTCAAATATGCCTCTCCCACTAACGACTTTTGACGTGAAAAAATTGGTTTGATTTAGCTAATATAGTGGAAGAGATGTATGAGTATATTGGACTTTCTCGATTGTTCAAGGTACACTTAGACCTTTTCCGATCATATTTCAAATTACTGTTGAGGATATATATAAACTAATTTGATAGTTTAGAGATAAATATAGATATTATTTGTGTATGTGGCTCCATCGTGGCAAATGTTAGAGCCAAGTTGGACTACATTTGGAGGGAGGGGCAAATATAGGACGAAATAAACATGTGAGACTTTCATGGATCGAAAGGTAAACAAAGGACAAATATAAAGCAAATTGAATACAAAGGTAAATTTGAACATTTTCCCTTTCAGCTCACCTAGAGAGGCCTAGCCTGATTTGAGAAGTGTTAATTATGTATGGATGCACTTTATTCAAGAATGCTTGGGAAAAATAAGAAACAAGTGCTAAGTTTCAGATCATCGAATAAACTGAAAAGAAAGAAGGGACCTTTCTCATTTAGCGTCTAAAACACATTATGCTTCGCTTTAACAAATGAGAGTTTTCGGTGGAAGTAGTGAACCACGCGAGCTGATTAGGTGTGGGACAAAAGGCTCATAGTACCTATCCGCACGAGCTATTTTTAATTCGTTGGAATATGGTAAGCAACCCAAGATGTTTTTGCCTTTTCAACTTTTTTTTCAAATAGTTATTTAGTTATATATTGTAATTTATTTTCATTCCAGCTTGAAGTTGAGCTTTTTAAGTTTTAAAATTGGTCTTAGCTATTTTTTAAGGTAACTCGTTTTTCCTCATAGAACTTACTAGTAATTTTTTCAATTGCAATGCATGTCTAAGCACAACTTAAATTTTAACTATGATTTTTTACTTTAATATCAAATACAATTTTTTTAAGAGAATTTCACATGGATAAGTTATTTTTAAATCGTAATTACAACTATTTAGGGTGCATACACTTAATTATAAAATAGATAAGGGTCAAAAACACATCTTAGTATTTTTTTGCTATCAGGTGTGAAAGTTTCATACCTAAACTATTACCAACTAGTTAGTAAAACACACATCAACTATCAATTGTTCACTTTTTCTACCTGATAGTTGAGGTAGGAAAATGAACAATTGATAGTTGAGGTATGTATTTCTTACTAGTTGGTGATACTTTAGGTAGAAAAATTTCACACCTGATAGTTTAGATAGAAAACTAAAAAAACGTGATATTTAAGGTGCGTTTTTTACCCTTAACTCATTCATTATAAAATATAACAACACTTTATCAATTATAGCAAAATGATGGGAAATTTAAGGGATTGAGCTCCAATCTTTTCCATTTTTGGCTCTAATCTTTCCCATTTTCTCTCCCTATCCCTTCTTCTCACTAGACACACCCAAAGTTGTAAACTCCATTGACAACCATTAAAAAGCTTTGAATTCAAAAATTGGGTTTGCAAAATTGTTACTATTTGTTTGAATTTGGTGTTGTTACAAACGATTGAGAATTTTCTTTAGAGTTTATATGTTAATTTTTGAGGTAGTTTGATGAAGATTAGAGTTGGTTTTGATTGGAATTTTCTATTAAAATCGAAAAGGGGTTGTTCAGATAGTAAGCACCCTCCATGTAACATCTCGTACTTTCGGGTTACGGTTTAAATCGCTAAGCGTATATAAAATCACTAGGCGTGTGTAAATAGGTCCGAGCATTGGAAATTCGATAATAAAGAGATTAGTATATAAAAGGATTAAACCCCGAAATAATTTTGGATGTAACAAATGTAACGACGAAAGTCGAAAATAAATTTGGTACGTGCATAAAGCGGCTATGGGCTAGTGTCATATCACAAATTATGACATTGAGTATATGAAGGTCTTATGAGTTATTAAGATTTAAGAGAATTGAGATCATGGAATTAATTATGTGTGTGATTGATAAATTATTCGGAAGCAGGTCACTTAATTAAATTAAGTGATCGTGCATATTAAAGTAAGGTAGCATTAAGTGGCCATGATGACCAAGCATATAAGTTGTCATTGATCGACACATGGCAAGAGAAAATGTGTCAAAAGAATTAGACTTTGATATTCATTCTCTACATTATCATTAATCCAAAACAGAAAACATATGAGGCCTTCTCTTTTATCAACAGCATCCAAGAACTGAAACGTGCAAGAATAAGCAACCAGTACTTTATTTTCTTTTAAAGCAACCAGTACTTCATTTTCAATTAGAAAAAGGAATTTTGCTTTCACTTCGTGTATTGTAAGAAATTGTGTACGAAGCATTGACAAATTAAGTAGGAAAAGTCGTGCAAGTGCAGCAATAATATTTTCCTTCCAGTTTAGCAAAACGAAGGTATGTTAAGGTAAATTATTTCTTTCTTTTGGCATGTTCCATGTAATGAAATATAACCGTGATATTGCTCCATAATTTATTCTACTCCTAGTAGTTAAGAATATTTATGTTATTGATTTCTATGCTAAAAGCATGTCTAAATATATTTCTAAGTCCTTATTGAGGCATACAGAAAAAGGTGTTGATATTCACAGTGTTAGCCAAAGGGGAAGGATATTATTGTCATCCGACAAATTCAGGAAGTGTTTTATTGGTATTCATGCATTTTCAATTGCATTATATTCATATATTACTCTGGACCAACTTGTGTTATGCACACTACTATATGGTAAATATTTTATATATGTAAGGGATATGGGGAAAGGGAAAGGCGTTATATACTCACACCACCTGCAGCTGGTACAGACTATTACAAAAGAGCCCGAAGAGGCCAATATGATGTGATGATGTGATGTGATGTCTATAAGGCTTATTGTGACGGGTTGCACGATCCGCAACACTAACATATATCGGAACGGGTTGCACGATCCGCAACACTAACATATATATACCGCATTTGCATCATGCATACATTCGCTAATCATTACATGGTATGATTCCCACAGGGGCTGTTATGGTAAGGAAATTGCCTGATGAGGCCAATGAATATGGACACTACATTGTGCATAACATGTAGGCAAGGGTATTAGGGCCCTCAGAGGCAGTTATTGTTGGTCAGTTATTTATGTTTCAGTTATTGGTATATTCCTGTTATGCTGATATTTATGCCTGACATACCAGTACATCAGTCGTACTGACGTCCCTTTTGTCGGGGGACGCTGTGTTTCATGCCCGCATGTTCGCGTAGGCAAGGCGATGGCCCACGTGAATAGGTTACAGATTTCAGCAGATTTTGTAAGCACTCCTCTCTTTCCGGAGTGTCGGTCTGATTTTGGTATGATACAATTTTGCGTGTCTATATGGGTATGGCGGGGCCTTGTCCCGACCTGTTGATGTTGTGTACTCTATTAGAGGCTTGTAGACATGTGTTCTGTGTGTAGTCGTCTTGTATGTCCTTGTCAGCCTTGGTATATATATATATATATATAAGTTGGATTTTTGAGTTACTATTCCTACAATCCTTTTTCACCTTAGTCGGTAATCAATTATGAATAGGTGTTGATTGTGTGATTAGCGGTACCCGGCGGGTGGGGTTCGGGTATCCATTGCGGCCCTCCGGTATTGGTCGTGACAAACTTGGTATCAGAGCATGTCTATCCTAGGGAGTCTACAAGCCGTGTCTAGTAGAGTCTTGTTTATGGGTATGTTGTGCACCATACTTATAAGCAAAAGGTTGCCTGACATTTAGGGATGGTTTCCATTCTTTTATTTTATAAATCGTGCTATAGAACGGAGTTATAAGCATTTCACTCCTAATCTATTTCGTATTTATGATTTCAGCAATACCTATCTCAAGGAAGAAGTCTAAGAGTGTAAGTGAGTTGAATACGGCTGCGGGCGAAAGTACCAGCCGATTGCCACTAGTTAGCGAGGACCAGAGTGGGACCCTCGGTATGACTCCTTCGTATGGTTCTCCCAGTACATCACCATCGGAGGAGATTATTGGAACTGCAGCACCCCTAGTTCCTCCACATGATACTCCATACGTGGATCTTGATATGCAGAGTGCGGTTCAGTCATTGACACGATTGGTGGCCGCGCAGGCCCAACGTCTGGTTCCCAATCCTTCTGATAGAGCTGCTAGTGCAAGAGCTCAGGATTTCATCAATCTAGACCCTCCGATATTCACAGGAACAGACTTGAACGCGGACCCGCAGAATTTTCTGGATCAGGTACAGCGCACTTTGCGAGTGATGGATGCTACCGATACCGAGTCGGTAACGTTTGCATCTTATAGATTGCGGGATATCGCAGTAACATGGTTTGATACATGGGAACAATCTAGGGGACCTTGTGCTCCACCAGCAGGATGGAGAGAATTTTTAGAGGCGTTCCTACAACACTTTCTGCCAGTTGAGCTTCGATGGGCCAGACAGGACAGGTTCCTACATCTTGAATAGGGCAGCATGAGTGTTCGAGAATATAGCTTGCAGTTTAATTTTTGGCTCGATATGCTCCTATAATTATAGCTAAAATGAGTGATTGGGTACACAGGTTCGTTATTGGCTTGGGGCCACACTTGGTCAACGAGTGTACTACGGCTTCTTTGAATCCGGATATGGATATTGCTCGCATCCAGGATTATGCACAGAACTTGGAGGATCGCAAAAAGCAACAGTGGGTCGATCGAGAGCGTGATAGGGGCCAGCAAAAAAGGGTTTGGTCTATAAGTGGCGTGAGGTATTTCAGAGGTGGGCCCAGGCCACATCCTTATAGAAGACCATCTTACCTAGTAGTCGGGGCATCATTGACATCTTCAGGATCGATGGTTGATCTCTATATGCAAACGGGACCAGGCCAGAGTTCACGAGCACAAAGATCTTATTATAGAGGGAATTTTATGCAGATAAGGCCGCCATTGGCTCGATGTGGGCAGTGTGGTAGGACCCATACAGGGTCGTGCCAATAAGAGGGAAGAGTATGTTATTCTTGCGGGGAGCGTGGTCATATAGCGCGAGATTGTCTGACAAAAGATGAAGGTGTTATAGCCCAGCCGGTCGGATCTGCTGCAGCTTCATCCCAATCAGTACGCCCATTAGGGCAGAGTCAGTAGACGTTATCTTGTCGAGGCAGAGGAAGGGGCCAGAACCGTACTTATGCACTGATGGGACGACAGGATCAGGAATCCTCACCTGATGCCATTATAGGTACGTCATCGGTCCTTTCACATAATATGTACGCGTTGTTAGATTTAGGCTCAAATTTATCATATATTACTCCTTTCATTGCCTGTAAATTTGGTATGGATCCTGAGTTGATAAGGGATCTATTTGTGGTATCTACACCAGTTGGTGAATCGGTAATCGCTAGACGGGTCTATCAAAATTGTGCAATAGTAGCTTGTGGTCATTAGACCCTAGCAGATTTAGTGGAATTAGAAATGGTTGACTTCGATATTATTATGGGCATGGATTGGTTAGCGTCATGCTACGCTAATATTGACTACCAAACAAAGATTGTTAGATTCCAATTTCCAGGCGAGCCAGTCCTTGAATGGAAAGGTAATACGGCAATGCCAAAATGTAGGTTTATTTCATACCTTAAGGCAAGAAAGATGATCTCCAAAGGATATATATACCATCTTGTACGGGCAAGAGATGTCGATGCTGAACCATCTAGTCCTCAATCAATTTCGGTGGTCAATGAATTTCTTGATGTATTCCCAGACAAACTTTCAGGCCTTCCTCCTAAAAGGGAAATTAATTTTGGTATAGATGTGTTGCCAGACACTCAACCGATATCTATTCCTCCTTATAGATTGGCTCCAGCTGAATTGAAGGAGCAATTAAAAGATTTGCTCGAGAAAGGCTTTATTAGGCCTAGCATATCTCCTTGGGGAGCGCCGGTATTGTTCGTACGAAAGAAAGATGGCTCATTACGGATGTGTATCGACCATCGGTAGCTAAATAAAGTTACTATCAAGAACAAGTACCCTCTTCCCTGAATTGATGATTTGTTTGACCAGTTACAAGGTGCAAGATGTTTCTCAAAAATTGACCTAAGGTCGGGGTACCATCAGCTAAAGGTTAAGGAGAAGGATATTCTGAAGACGGCCTTCAGGACAAAGTATGGGCACTTCAAGTTCCTGGTAATGTCATTTGGATTTAAAAATGCACCTGCAGCATTTATGGATCTAATGAACAGCGTGTTCCGCCCATTCCTGGATGTATTTGTGATAGTATTTATAGATGATATTCTAGTTTACTCTCACTCGAAAACAGAGCATGTGGATCACTTGCGGATAATACTACAAATGCTCTGGGACCATAGGTTGTATGCAAAGCTATCCAAATGTGATTTATGGCTGAAGTCGGTGGCTTTTCTTGGTCATATAGTGTCAGACGAGGGTATAAGAGTTGACACTCAGAAGATTGAAGCAGTGAAGAATTGGCCAAGGCCTACGACTCCAACAGAGGTTCGCAGCTTTTTGGGCTTAGCCGGTTATTATAGAAGGTTTGTAGAAGGATTCTCTACCATATCAGCACCACTAACGAAGTTAACACAAAAGGCTATAAAATTACAGTGGTCCGATGCTTGTGAGCGGAGTTTCCAGGAGTTAAAGGATATATTAACATCGGCACCAGTCCTTACTCTCCCAGAGGGTCCAGAAGGTTATGTTATGTATTATGACACCTCGGGAGTAGGTTTAGGATGTATGCTAATGCTACATGGTAAAGTGATTACATATGCTTTAAGGCAATTGAGGAAACATGAGAAGAACTATCCGACACATGATTTAGAGTTCGCCGCAATAGTCTATGCACTGAAGATTTGGCGGCACTATTTATATGGTGTTCATTTAGACATTTTTATGGATCACAAGAGTCTGCAATATATATTCAAACAAAAAGAGTTGAATCTGAGACAAAGAAGATGGCTTGAATTATTGAAGGATTATGATATGGACATCTTATATCACCCTAGAAAAGCTAATGTTGTAGCAGACGCGCTCAGCCGTAAGTCAATGGTCAGTTCGATGCCAGTGCAAGTCAAAAGAAAGGGATTGGTAAGATAGCTTCATCAGTTAGCTAGTTTTGGAGTCCGACTGGTGGATTCAGAGGATGGCAGGTTTGTGGTCCAGAATATGTCAAAATCATCCCTTATATAAAAAATTAAGGAACTTCATTGGGAAGACCCTAGTTTGAAAAAGCTAAAAGAGAGCATTCAACAGAAGAAGACCACGACCTTTGAGATTGACGAACATGGAACTCTCACGCACCAGGGTCGTCTATGTGTTCCAAATATAGCAGGATTGTGGGATAGAATTATGACGGAGATTCATTGTTCACGGTACTCTATTCATCCAGGATCAAATAAAATGTATCACGGTCTCAAGAGTATTTATTGGTGGAATGACATGAAGAAGAACGTGGAAGAGTTTGTAGCTTAGTGCCCCAATTGTGAGCAGGTAAAAATAGAACACCAAAAGCATGGAGGCTTGACTCAGAACATCGAGATTCCGACATGGAAATGGGAAATTATTAATATGGACATCATTACGGGAGTACCTCGTTCCAATCGGAAATTTGATTCTATTTGGGTATTTGTTGATAGACTGACCAAATCTGCTCATTTATTGCCGGTGAAAACTATCTACACTGCCTAAGATTACGCGAAATTATATATTAAGGAGATTGTTCAACTTCATGGTGTGCCTATCTCTATTATATCTGACTGAGGTACTCAATTTACTGCTAACTTCTAGAAATCGTTTCAGAAAGAGTTAGGCACCCGAGTTAATTTGAGTAAGTCTTTCCATCCTCAGATAGACAGTCAAGCTGAGCAAACGATTCAAACGCTCGATGACATGTTACAAGCTTGTGTGTTGGACTTTAAGGGAAGTTGGGACGATCACTTACCCCTTATTGAGTTCGCATACGATAACAGCTATCACGCCAGTATTAAAATGGCTCCAATGAGGCTTTGTACGGATGAAAATGTAGATCTCCTATTGGATGGTTCGAGGTAGGCGAATCAGAGTTATTTGGACCTGACTTGGTACACCTAGCCATAGAAAAGGTAAAGCTTATCCAAGAACGGTTGTTAACAACTCAGAGTCATCAGAAGTCATACGTAGATGTTCTACGGCGAGACTTAGAGTTTCAGGTAAACGACTAGGTATTTTTGAATATTTCACCGATGAAGGGCGTAATGAGATTCAGGAAGAAAGGAAAGCTTAGTCCAAGGTATATTGGGCCATATCGCATAATTTGATGAATTGCCCAGGTAGCGTATGAATTGGACTTACCTTCGGAGTTGGAGTGTGTTCATCCAGTCTTCCATATTTCCATCTTGAGAGCATGTGCTGGAGATCCTTCTCGAATTGTACCAATTGAGGATGTGCAGGTTACAGAGGATCTGTCATATGAAGGAATTCCTGTTGCTATCCTAGATCGACAAGTCCGAAAGATGAGGACTAATGAAGTAGCTTCTATAAAAGTTTTGTGGCGAAATAGAATCGTGGAAGAGATAACATGGGAAGAGGAAGAGGAAATGACGCACAAATATCCACACCTATTCCAGAATAATGTCGAGATTTCAAGAGAAGCCTAAGGTAAATTCCAATTCCTATCATGATGTTTAACGATTGTGTATTCGGGCTACGTAACGGAGATTAGCTATGTGACCCCAACATTCGAGGATGAATGTTTCTAAAGGGGGAAAGATGTAACGTCTCGTACTTTCGGGTTACGGTTTAAATCGCTAAGCGTATATAAAATCGCTAGGCGTGTGTAAATAAGTCCGAGCGTTGGAAAATTTATGTTATATTTACTTATGCTAATAAAGAGATTATTATATAAAAGGTTTAAACTCCGAAATAATTTTGGACGTAACAAGTGTGACGACGGAAGCCGGAAATAAATTTGGTACGTGCATAAAGCGGCTATGGGCTAGTGTCATATCACAAATTATGACATTGAGTATATGAAGGTCTTATGGGTTATTAAGATTTAAGTGAATTGGGATCACGGAATTAATTATGTGTGTGATTGATAAATTATTTGGAGGCAGGTCACTTAATTAAATTAAGTGATCGTGCATATTAAAGTAAGGTAGCATTAAGTGGCCATGATGACCAAGCATATAAGTTGTCATTGATCGACACATGGCAAGAGAAAATGTGTCAAAAGAATTAGACTTTGATTATCATTAATCCAAAACAGAAAACATATGATGCCTTCTCTTTTATCAACAGCATCCAAGAACTGAAACGTGCAAGAATAAGCAACCAGTACTTTATTTTCTTTTAAAGAAACCAGTACTTCATTTTCAATTAGGAAAAGGAACTTTGCTTTCACTTCGTGTATTGTAAGAAATTGTGTACGAAGCAGTGACAAATTAAGTAGGAAAAGCCGTGCAAGTGCAGCAACAATATTTTCCTTCCAGTTTAGCAAAACGAAGGTATGTTAAGGTAAATTATTTCTTTCTTTTGGCATGTTCCATGTAACGAAATATAATTGTGATATTGCTCCATAATTTATTCTACTCCTAGTAGTTAAGAATATTCATGTTATTGATTTCTATGCTAAAAGAATGTCTAAATATATTTCTAAGTCCTTATTGAGGCATACAAAAAAAGGTGTTGATATTCACAGTGTTAGCCAAAGGGGAAAGGATATTATTGTCATCCGACAAATTCAGGAAGTGTTTTATTATTATTCATGCATTTTCAATTGCATTATATTCATATATTACCCTGGACCAACTTGTGCTATGCACACTACTATATGGTAAATATTTTATATATGTAAGGGATATGGGGAAAGGGAAAGGCGTTATATACGCACACCACCTGCAGCTGGTACAGACTATCGCAAAAGAGCCCGAAGAGGCCAATATGATGTGATGATGTGATGTGATGTCTATAAGGTTTATTGGACGAGTTGCACGATCCGCAACACTAACATATATATACCGCATTTGCATCATGCATACATTCATTAACCATTACATGATATGATGCCCACAGAGGCTGTCATGGTAAGGAAATTGCCCAATGAGGCCAATGAATATGGACACTACATTGTGCATAACATGTAGGCAAGGGTATTAGGGCCCTCAGAGGAAGTTATTATTGGTCAGTTGTTTATGTTTCAGTTATTGGTATATTCCTGTTATGCTGATATTTATGCCTGACATACCCAGTACATCAGTCGTACTGACGTCCCTTTTGTCGGGGGACGCTGTGTTTCATGCCCGCATGTTCGCGTAGGCAAGACAATGGCTCACGTGAATAGGTTGCAGATTTCAACGAATTTTTGGAAGCACTCCTCTCTTTCTGGAGTGTCGGTCTGATTTTGGTATGATACAGTTTTGCGTGTCTATATGGGTATGGCAGGGCCTTGTCTCGACCTGTTGATGTTGTGTACTCTCTTAGAGGCTTGTAGACATGTGTCCTGTGTGTAGTAGTATTGTATGGCCTTGTCAGCCTTGGTATATATATATATATAAGTTGGATTTCTGGGTTACTATTCCCACAATCCTTTTTCGCTTTAGTCGGTAATCAATTATGAATTAGTGTGATTAGCGGTACCCGGCGGTGGGGTCCGGGTATCCGTTGCGGTCCTCCGGTTTCGATCGTGACACTCCACCTCCAACTTGAAGGTTGTGGGTTTAAGTCACCAAAGGAGCGAAGGAGAAGCTCCTGGAGAAGGGGTTTAACATCCCTACATACAAAATACATACTTAAAAACAATATAATTATATGTTTTTGTAAGTCAATTATATATTTTTATCAGATTGTATAAATTTTGTAAAAGAAAACTACTACTTTTTGAAAATAAGTTATTTCGGTAAATCGGTTAATTTTATCCCTAATTTTGTATCTTAGGTAATAGTCTCTTTTTCAAATATAACTAAATAAGTAGATACGTACGATGTTGTTGCATTATAGTTTTTGAGGAACATAATATAAAAAAAGCCAAGAAAGGAAGTATCTGAAAAATCAAATCTTACCTTATTGGTGGAGA
Organism: Anisodus acutangulus; assembly: GCA_029783415.1. Taxonomy (NCBI): domain Eukaryota; kingdom Viridiplantae; phylum Streptophyta; class Magnoliopsida; order Solanales; family Solanaceae; genus Anisodus; species Anisodus acutangulus. The sequence goes on along the minus strand of CM056511.1, from coordinate 14,441,809 downwards.
TTTGAGATCCGTGATCCTCGCTTTGCTTATGGCACTACTTTGATCACTTCTTGTTACATACACATACACTCCTCCGCCGCTCAAACACATTCATTTCTTCATCATTCAATGCACAACTTAAATAAACAAATGTTAATTACCACTTTTGTTTCTGTCATGCAATTGCATGGCTTTAATGTTACTCAATATGTTGCCTTAAAAACATCTTAATACGTGTCTTGTGTTTGGTGACAACAGAGTTTGCTTTTTATTCACTCTTTACATTCTTTTTGCTCCTTCATGAGATCTCTCAGATTTTGAGTGTGTGTTTTCATCATTTTTTTTATCATATGGTCATTTTGCACTAAGATTTTATAAAAAACAAATTGTGTGGGGAGGGTTATGGGCATTCTTGATTCTTTGTTTGGAAATGGGGGTAGAAGGTTTATCAAGAGAAAAGATAGCGATGCAGGTGAAGCAGGTTTGCTCTATTCGCCCCTTTTTCTTTAATTTTATTTTCAGAATTTTAAAGTATTTTTCTGTTTGCTTTAATTTGTTATTGTTGTGGTTAATTTTCAGGGGTTAATAGGGTTTTAGGTTTTCAAAAATTTGATTTTTATTTTGTACGCATTGTTTGGTGGGTTTATAACTGGAAAATGGGATGTGACAATCTGTTCTTTATTTTGTCTGTAGAAAATTGGACTGTAATTTAGTAATGCAATCTAATTGTAATTTGCTGCAGAATTTAGTGTATATTATTGTCTTAGAGGGTGTTTGGATTGGCTTATTTTAAGTGTTTTTTGGCCTTCAAGCTAGTTGGGTAGGACCAACTTATGATTTTTAGCTTATAAGTCACTTTTAAAAAGTCAATCCAAACACCCTCTTAATCATGCGTATCTAAATTTATCGAGCAGTTAGATTAGAGTCAATTATTAACTTTATATGGCTTCTTGTACAGAGACGGATCCAAGATTTAAACTTGACAACTTCATCCTTAAGGTTCTTAGCCCACACTCCCTCCATCCCATTTTAACGGTCATTTTAGTTATTTTCACGTCCATTAAGAAAAATAATAAATTCAAGGTATAGTTTACTAAGTTAGCCCTATGTATTAAATGATTTTTGAGAATTGAGCGGTATTAAGAAGAATTGCTTCTTTAATGCTAAGGGTATAGTTGGAAATAATTGTCCACTTTAATCTTGAATTCCTAGAGTGAATTATTTTTGGGACAATTTTTAACCTAAAAGTGATATAAAATGGGACGGAGGGAGTAACTCATTGTACTTTTCTTTTTGCATTATCAAAAAAATATGTATACATATTGTATGTTTATGTCCGTTCTCTAAAATGGTGAATTCAGTTGAACCCGTAGTGTATAAGTTGCATTCACCTCGGTTCCTCTGCATCCTCAGATATCTTGTAGGATTTTTGCTTTTCGACTGTTCAGTATCATTTAAGGTAATGAACATTAGCTGGAACAATAATTTCTCTCGACTTAGTAGAACTTACTTTACATAATTTTAGCTGCCACTTAATACAACTCGTGCTTTTGCCTTGATTAAAAGATGTATTCTTAGGATTTCGTTTGTATGGCCCTATTATAAACCAGGTCGGGCACTGGAAGAACTCAGAGGTTCCCTCTACAATGAGCTTCGAACATCAGAAGGAGCCAAGCGTCAACAACAGCGGTTCTGTGGTCCAGTTATGGCAATGACCTTCAATTTCATGGTTGCTGTTGGAATTATATTGGGAAATAAACTTGTATGCCTTTCCTTCCTACATTTTCCAACTCTTGATAACAAGTAGTCTTTCCTTCTAAACTTGTTAATGTGATTTGCAGGTTATGGGCAGAGTCGGATTTAATTTTCCGATTTTCCTAACTTTCATCCATTACTGCTGTGCTTGGATACTACTTGCCATCTTCAAGGCTTTGTCGTTGCTTCCAGCTTCTCCTCCTGCTAAAACAACACCATTTTCTTCACTCTTTTCTTTGGGTGTTGTGATGGCTTTTGCCTCTGGCCTTGCCAATGCTAGTCTGAAGCATAACAGGTTCCAATATCGTAAACCTTTTTCTCCAAGTCCCAAACCTTGTGGCAACTTCTTTTTCCTAACTAGCCGACTCGTGCAGCGTGGGTTTCTATCAGATGGCTAAAATTTCTGTTACTCCAACCATTGTCATTGCAGAGTTCTTTCTTTTCAAGAAAACCGTATCCTTTCACAAAGTTAGTCACATAAAAGCATTACTAAATAATTACATCATTCTCGAATGTGCTATTTAAGTTCAACCAATGATGCAGGTTCTGGCTTTGGCTGTCGTGTCAGTAGGCGTTGCAGTTGCAACCATCACAGACTTGGAATTTAATTTCTTTGGGGCTTGCATTGCACTAGCATGGATAGTTCCAAGCGCTGTAAACAAAATTCTTTGGTCAACTCTACAACAACAAACCAACTGGACTGCTCTTGCGTAGGAAGTGCTTTTCTTTTTTTCTTTTGCTTTTCATATGATAGCAAGTCACTCTGTGCTTGAATATGAATGAAGACAATAATTTTAATGCAGGTTGATGTGGAGGACAACGCCAGTGACAATTTTCTTCTTGGTAGCACTGATGCCTTGGCTAGACCCTCCAGGAGTTCTATCCTTTAAGTGGGACGTCCACAATACGAGTGCTATTCTCATCTCAGCTTTACTTGGTTTTCTCTTGCAATGGTCTGGAGCTTTAGCACTTGGGTAAGAGACACTATTTCCCTATTAATGCTCAAAGCCGCTACTTCGCACATGAGCTCCAGAATTATCTGTGGCCTAGTTTTAGCGAAAAGTTTGAAGGTTTCTTTATTTTCTCGTGTACAATTTGCTATGTTTTGTAAGTGAAACTGTAATTTGTCCATGCAGAGCTACATCAGCGACTTCACATGTTGTTTTAGGACAATTCAAGACTTGTGTGATCCTACTAGGAGGATATTTCCTGTTTGGTTCAGATCCAGGGTGGACAAGTATAGGTGGTGCCGTTACAGCTCTTGGTGGAATGACAGTTTACACATCCCTTAGCCTAAAGGAATCAAAAGAAAAGGCAAGTGACCAACTCCCAAAGCACAGTGTACCTCGTCAAAAACTCAAGAGTACTGAAGATGATGACAACTCCAGATACTCAACTCCCGACCACACTCCTACTGTCGTCTAAGCTGCATTTCTTCCCCTTTTTGTTGGTACATAAGTTAGATCTAATTTGTGACCCTCTTTGATCTATGAACATCATAATGTGTAAATTTCTGCATTGCAACACCAGCATTTTGTCTGTTGAAAAAAATGCTTCAGGATCAGTGCAAGATAAATTAGAAAGTTTGGTTGTTTAGCATAAGAAGAATTGCCAAAGTTTACCCTACTTATGTAGGATTTTGTTGGGTTCAAAACACTTAAGGCACAACGGAAGTATAAAAGTTTTGTTTCTTACTTACCCCAACAATAATTTTTGGTATGGTTATACAACAATGAAACTTGTAACATAAAATATTTACTTACAAGTTATAATAATCTGAATTATTTATCAACTGTGAGGTGCACACGCGATTGTCCTTTCAATTGCAACCTCCAAGCTTCAATGTATTTCTCCTTCGGAAAGCTAGAAAATTCGGCAGAGGTTCGAGAGTATTTGATTCTAAGTCTCTAAGGTTTAGAATGTTTTTCAGAAAATGGTGTGTTGAATAATGAGGTCAATGCCTCTATTTATAGTTGAAAAATAGGTCAAAACCGGATTAGGGTTTGACCTTGGGTCTGGCCAAAAATTGAGGCAGAGGCGTCGCGGCCCTACGGTATGGGCGTTGCGGTGCTCGGCATGTGCCTGCACTGCGTCGCGGCGCTCGACATGCGTCTGCACTGCGCCGCGGCGCTCGACATGCGTCTGCACTGCGCCGCGGCCCTATGGTATGGGTGTCGCGGCGCTCGACTTTATTTTTCGTGCATTCTTAATTAAATCCAAAATCCAATTTTGACTTAATTAAAATAATCATTATTCATTTAAATGTCTCGATTCCAAATCGAACATTTTAATTACTCTCTCAATACATTCTTAGATCGAAACGGACAATCGACATAGTGTGACTCTACATGTCTTCTCATAGCGACATTAATCAAATTAAGGTCTACACGGAACTCCTAGACGGCGCCGGAAGACGAACTCAATATGTGAAGTACGTTTACACGAATCCAGTAAACTTAACCTTTATGTGGTAAGATAAAATCCTTTCATTCACGAAACACCCGATCAAGCTTAGGATTTGTCAAGTGTCTATCCGAATGGCTTAATCATTGTATCTCATCTATATTAGTTGACAACTAGACCATACTCTAAATATGTCTATTGTATTGGCCAACGACTTAGTCAACCTAATATCACTGAGAATCTGAGTGTTCTCTCGAATATACATCTGAGGAATGAATCATAATCTTGGCTCAACTACCACCTTCAATCCACATCGCAATGTACCCAATACAAGCCGTATCTCAAACTATAAGGCATTTGAGCATAGGACGGGATCAAAGTACATTACTTTGTAGACAAGGCGTGTATTGACCTCAAGTCTAAGGACTTCTATCTCCCACATGCTAATCATACTTTAGACAAGTATAACAAACAGTATATCAGCAGGGTATACCAATACTTTCAAAGTATCCGTGTGTCCATCATGAGTAACTATTACTCGTAGCAGGTGAGACATACTACATCCTCTAAAGATGTGATGCAGACCACATGTCGACTTATCACATATCATCGATATCCCATTCTCGATGATCATTAGTCGAGACTATTTTAAGAGTTACGCTCTATCATTAATATCTCACTCTATTAATGACAACGCAAGCTCAAGGGATACACATTAATGAATAATTACAAACAATCAAATAATATTTCAATAATTGGAAATGCCAAAATATTAGTCTCTATTAATAATAATATGAATGTGTATAAAGTACATTTGTCCTAATACCGATTGTCTCTAGGACATAAATATACTTTCAATCTCCCACTTGGCCTAGAGACAATCTCCAACATATCTAATGCTCATATTCTCAAAATGATCATTATGCTTGACTAAGCTTAATGTTTAGTGAATGGGTCAGTTAGATTATCGCCTGTGGGAACATAGTCTAATCTAATCTCTTCAGTCTCCACAATCTCTCTGAGTATGTGGTACTTCCTTGGTACATGTTTGTTTCTGTTGGTTGATCTTGGTTCCTTAGATTGCGCAATCGCACCAGTGTGGTCACAATAAACCGTTATTGGACAAATGGCACTTGGAACAACCCCTAGTTCCTTCAAGAACTCAGATATCGCGATAGCTTCTTTACCAATTTCCGATCCAGCAATGTACTCAGCTTCTGTTGTCGAATGAGCAGTTGTAGCTTGTTTGGAACTTTTCCAGCTTACTGCTCCACCATTGAAAAGGAATGTGTAACCTGATTGAGATTTATAGTCATCAACTTCTGTCTGGAAGCTAGCATCAGTGTACCCATTACATATTAGCTTCTCTTCCCCACCATAGACTAAGAAGTAATCTTTAGTTCGTCTAAGCTACTTAAGAATACTCTTGACTGTCTTCCAGTGTTCTTCCCTATGATTCTGCTGGAACTTGCAAGCCATACTAAGTGCAAATGCCACATCTAGCCTAGTACAGGTCATAGCATACATGATCGATCATATAGCCGAAGCATATGGGATCCTTTTCATGCGTTCAAGTTCTATAGAATTAGGACTATCCTTCTTAGATAACTTGATGTCTTGTCCCATTAGTAGACCGTCTTTCTTGGAATTTTTCACAGAAAAACGTCTAAGTACTTTGTCTATGTAGATTGACTGTGAAGGCCCCAACAATTTGTTAGGTCTATCTCTATAGATCCTAATCCACAAAATGTAGCAGGCTTCACATAAATCCTTCATCATGAAGGTACTGGACAACCACTCTTTGACTGACTGTGGGAGAGTCTTATTGTCTCTCATTATTAATATGTCATCTACATATATTATAATGAAGGCAATACTCCCATCCTTGTGTTTACTATAAACACATGGATCTTTTTTGCTTCTGACGAAATCAAATGACTTGATAGCCTTGTCAAAGCAAATGTTCCAACTCCTCGAGGCTTGCTTAAGCCCATAAATTGACTTTTGTAGCTTGCATACAACATTTGGTTTGGACTCGATTGAAAAACCCTCAGATTGTTTCATATACACTTCCTCAACTAGATTACTGTTGAGGAAAGCAGTCTTGACGTCCATCTGCCAAATGTCATAGTCATAATATGCAGCTACTGCAAGCAAAATCCGAATGGACTTGATCTTAGCAACAGGTGAAAATGTTTCATCATAATCGATCCCAGGCCGTTGATTATAACCTTTAGCCACTAATCTTGTTTTATAAGTCTGTACCTTGCCATATGCATTAATCTTCTTCTTGAAGACCCATTTACATCCTATGGGTCTAACCCATGTTGAAAAATCAACCAAGTTCCAAACTTGATTTATGTACATCGAGTCCATCTCAGATTTCATGGATTCTTGCCATCTCTGTGAATCAATGTCTAACATAGCTTCGATGTAGGTTGTAGGTTCATCGTCATCGGGAATATCTATCTCATTGTGTGTTTCAACAAGGGGATTAAGTCTTTCAGGCGGACGATGAGTCCTAGTGGTTCTATGGAGTTGAGTATTCTGCATTTCAGTGTTTGTTGCATTCTGATTATGAGAAGGTCTTTGTGTGTTGGACAATCCATCACCTTAAGAGCTTTCAGGAATGTCATTTTCATGTATTTCCTGAATAGAATGAGGTACAACCATTGTATCATCTTCCATTAGTTGTGTATGAGAGCCTTGCATTTCTGCACTATCTCTCACAGCACTCCCACTGGCTGAAGGACGTACTCTAAGTACCCAATATTCACCAGATACTAACTTGGAAGGAACCGTGTTTAAAATATATATAGAGGTTTGTATAGCATGTCCCCAAAGGTATGTCGGTAGAGCTGAGGAGCTCATCATGGATCGAACCATATCTAATAAAGTTCGGTTTCTTCTTTCGGCAACACCATTCATCTGTGGCATTCCTGGAGGTGTCCATTCAGATTGGACTCCATGTAGCTTCAAGTAATCTAGAAAATCCTTGCTTAAGTATTCACCTCCTCGATCCGATCGAAGGGTCTTGATACTTGTTACAAGTTGCTTCTCTACTTCCGACTTGTACTCTTTGAACTTCTCAAAAGACTCAGATTTGTGTCTCATAAGATACACATACCCATACCTTGTGAAGTCGTCAGTAAAAGTGATGAAGTATGGGAAGCCTCCTTTAGCTTGAGTCGAGAATGGCCCACATACATCAGTATGGACCAACTCAAGCACCTCTTTGGCTCGCACACCTTTCCCAGAAAGTGGTTTATTGGTCATCTTTCCTCTCAAGCAAGATTCGCAGTTACCATAAGACTCCAAGCAAATGGTTCGAGGTAGTCTAACTTCTTCAATCTTTCTATCCTTGATTCGTTGATATGACCAAGTCTGCAGTGCCATAGGTAGGTAGAGTTTCTATTACTTGTCTTGGCTCATTTATTTTGTACATTGAAAATCTATCGACTACAGTTCGGTGTATATAATCCATCCACAAGAGGAGCAGTTCCATATATAACATTATTAAAAGACAACACGTGACTGGCGTTATAAATATACGAGGAAAAACCCTTCATGTCCAACACTGGATAGAAATAATATTCCTTGTTAACAAGGTAACATAAAAACAATCATTCAACACTAAACAATAGCCGGAAGGTAAATTTAGTCTATAAGTCCCTACGCGCTCAGCATCGACTCGTGCTCCATTTCCAACGCGTAGGTCTACCTCTCTTGGTCCAACCTTCCTGCTATCAGTTAGCCCCTGCACATTTGTACAAATGTGTGAGCCACAAGCGGTATCCAATACCCAGGAATGAGAGTTATTTATAGACATATTTATTTCAATGACGTACATACCTTGTCCACCAAAGGCAGGAGCACCTGGTGCTTTCCTTCCTCCTGGTGCCGTGCAGTCCTTTTTCCAATGCCCCTTCCTATGGCAGTTGAGGCATTCATCCTTAGTCGCGCTCACCTTCTTCTCCACACCTCTCTTGGGCTTCATAGCTGAGGGCACAACGATTGCCTTGCCCTTCTTCTTCTGTCATTCCTTGTGTCGCGCCCTATTTTGACCTGCTCGGGTCAAAGCGGAGCACGGACGTGTTCGGGGTGATTCCTGGGTAAAAGGGTTGAGGAGTCGCCACCTAATTATTTTTACGGTGAATTAGGACACCTAAATATTTAAACTAAGTGCTGCAATGTAAACTCCAATTTTAAGGTCTGCGAAACTAGCGAGATTCTAGGTAAGGGTTCTTTATTATCCTAAAGGAAAGGGGTTAGGCATCCTTTAAGATCCGCTAACTTGCGGTTATCCGGTCAAACTCAGTTTAATTATTGCTAGAAAAATGCATGTTTTACAAGTATAATAGATTAAAAGATGTTTGCAAATAATTAGTAAATGATGCATTTTATACAAGTACATATTCAGATGACATAAAAAGAAAGATACATGTAAAGTTTTGAAAAATATGTATTTGTGACAATAAATTATTTATACTATCAAAGAGGTAAAATTTTGGGAATCATTGAATTGTAATTTGACAAAAAGATAAACTTATCCGGAATGATTAATAAAGCAAATAAAGATGACAAAGTTGTTTTTGAAAATTTTGAATACGCGTGACGAGCCTAAAATAAATAAACTAGCGAAGGATTTCTAAGTTTGAATTCAACCGAGCCTACAAATAAATAAGCTAGCGACGGGTTTCAAATCTTAAACTACCTTATGAATTAATCCTAAGTTTGCCTATTCTAAGCATTTCAATAGTTACATACGTGCGATAAATAATATTACAATACAAAGCGGGATAAAGCTGAATTAAAGAAAGAAATAAAATAAATAAACTCCGAGGAATAATTCGTCGTTATTTACTTTAATCCCTGCAAGCTGTCAAAAACAAACGATTAGAAACAGTTAAATACAAATAACTCCATATCCGCATTCAAAACAGTGAATGTTTTGATCACGGAGGGCTCAGACTTAAATTTTGAAAAGAGCATTCCAATCACGTCGTGGCTGCAAACATATGACTAATGTGGTTATTTTGATTACCTCGCCTACTAAACGTGTCGGTCTCTCGGGTGAAATAGAAAAGATCACTATAATCACGTCGTGGCTGGGAATTTATAACTTGTTGGTTATTTTAGTCACCTCGCCTACTAAACATGTTGATCTTGGATGAAATAAAGGTTTAAGTCTTCATCATTGCCCAGAAGTTATATTTCCGTCTTTGCAACTGTGGAGGCCTCAAAATCGACGGATATTTTTCATCGGCGAGTGTAGTATCGTGTTCAAATCAGCAAGAAATTAAATCAAAGCGAAGCATCGGCAGAGTAGTAACCGATGAGCGATGGCGATAGCGATGTGAGAAAAAAAAAAGAACAGAGGCAATTTACGAAAAAGAAAAGCGCGATGTTTATTTTAAAAACAAGAAATGCAGTGATATCTGTGGCAAAGATATTTAAAACAGTAAATTGAAAAAAGCGATGTCTGAAACGAGCAATGAATCAAACGAGAAAAATAGCACCCGGCGGTAGCGGTATTTGTTCAAAACAAGAAACAATGATATCCGTCGCAAGAAATTTAAAACAAGAAACTTAATAAAAACAATAATATATCCGCTGCCGGATGTCTAAAACAGCTTAAACTAAAAAAAAAGCGAGAAGCGAAACGAAAGAAAAGCGGCCTCGAATTCAATTTCGTTGGCCTTAATGCGATATTAATAAAGCAAGAAAAGCGATTGCCAAAGAAACGAGCGGTGGCGGTTTAAAATATCCGACCCGAGTTATGAAATTGAAATATTCAAATCGGGTCGCCCGACCGGTCGATGATTCAAACCCAAATCGATTTCAGACCAATTTTCAGATAACCAAGAACAAGAATACGAAATGCAAGAATTCGAAAATGTTCAAATCGGGTCAACCCGACCGGTCGATGATCTGACCGGATCGATGATCCAAACTCGAATCGATTTCAACACCGAATTCGGATAACCAATAATAAGAAAATGAAATGCAAGAATTTAAAATGTTACCCAAACCGGTCGATCTGACCGGGTCGATGACCCGACCGAATCGATGGTCCAAACCCGAATCAGATTTTAACACCAAATTCAGATAACCAATAACAAGAAAATGAAATGCAAGAATTCTGAAAATAATACCCAAGCCGGGTCGACCCGACCCGTATCAGTGGTCCAAACCCGAATCAGATTTTAACACCAAATTCAGATAACCAACATACATAAATATGAAATGCAAGAGTTTTGAAATGTTACCCAAACTGGTCGATCTGACCCGAGTCGATGATCCGACCCGAAAGTCAAATTCAACCCGAAATCGATATTCACCAATTCGGATAACCAACATACAGAATATAAAGATGCAAGAATTCAAATAATACCCGAACTCCGGTCAATTGATGACTGGTCGACCCGACCCGAATCATATGTCGAAATCAGAGAATCAAAAGTGGAGAACAAACCTTTTCGGACTTGATTCTTGAATAACAAGGAAGGCAAATGTTTGAAATCAAGAACACAACAAAGATTTATATATTGAATCGTTTTTTCCAAATATCCTCCGAAAAAATCCCCTCCAAAATGAAGAACAACATGGGGTATTTATAGGTACTCAACCCAACGTTCCAACCCCTCATACCCCCCCTTAAAACGAATTCAAATTTCAAAATAAAGGGGGAACAAAATCTGATTTTTGGGGCGTGTTCTTGGGGCAAGCGTTAGCGGTGTCGGGGTAGGGTGGTGGCGATGGCGAAGTGACTGGTAGGGGTGCGGCGATGTGGGGGTAGGGGCATAGGGGTGTCTGGCGACTTGGGGGTTAGGGTTTTGATTTTTTTTTATTTGGGGGGGACGATTTTTTGGGTTTTGTTTTGGGTTTTGGGGAATTAAAAGGGATGGGGGTTATGGGCTTGCGGGTTTGGGCTGGCCGGTTCGGGGCTGTGGGTTACTGGTGTGGGCCGATGGGTTGGCCGGTTGGGCCTGGGCGAAATGGGGAGTTTGGTGGGCCGACGGGTGAGGGCGAATTGGGTTTGGCCGATTGGGCCTTTGTGTTGGTGGATTTGGGTTGGGGTATAAGGGAATTTAATTGGGGAGTTTGGTTTGGGCTGTTTTGGTGGGTTTGGGTATAAGGGAATGGGGAGTTGAATTTTGGTTGAAAATATTTGGGTAGAATTTGTATTGGGTTGGAAAAATGAAATGGGTTAGAAATTGTTTTGGGTTAGGAAAATAAAAAAAAAGGGTTATGGGTTAAAAAATATAAAAGGGGTTTAATATAAAAAATATTATTTTTGTTTTGTAAAAGATGTGAATTATTTAAAATAACATAACGACGTGATAATAATAAAAATATAATATTTGTGAAATGCTTAATGCTTAATAAAAGGGAAATACGATGCAATTTTGCGAGAATAAAATAATATAGAATTTCGGATAACTTATGATTATTATAAAATATGCAAATGATATAATAAAATGTGAATAATAATAATAATGAGATATATACATATATATATATATATATATATACGCATGTATGTATATAGATTAAAATTGTTTTGAGGTGCTAAAAATAATTAAAACTGCAAAATAAATTGGAAAAGACGGGACAAAATTGGGTGTCAACAGATGCCCCTCTTTGGACGGAGACGATGAAAGAGTTTTCGGCCAAAGAAAGTTGACTGAGTAGCCAATTTTGTCCTGATCAACGGGACTTGAAGGAAGATCATGGGTAGAAATAAGATCCCAGGGGGAGAGAAATTATGGAAAAGTTGGTGTAGATTCAAGAAATGTTGCCCCAGTGTCGAGTTATGATGACACTGGTCGCAGATATAACAAAACTATTGGGAAATAGCGGATCGAAGTTCGAAGTAGGTCGTTGACCAAATTGCCTTGGTTCGCCGTGAGATATAGTTCCACGTTATCTTTGAAAGCTCCCACGATTCAATTCTCGTGGACCAGAGCTAAGATAAAAGTTAGTGTATAACGATTGCATAAGATATGTATGTGAGAATATGACTTTGTAAGTTGAAATGATGTCGTTGCTTAATGTTGTGCAGATGATGTCGTTGGCGGGCGCCTGTTTATACTTTAAAATAAAGTACCCGCATTAGAAGGTGGGCGCCTGACTTAAATTGAAATACCCGCATTAGAAGGTGGGCGCCTGACTGAAATTTAAATACCCGCATTAGGAGGTGGGCGCCTGACTGAAATTTAAATACCCGCATTAGGAGGTGGGCGCCTGATTTAAAACATACCCGCATTAGAAGGTGGGCGCCTGATTTAAAACATACCCGCATTAGAAGGTGGGCGCCTGATTTAAAACATACCCGCATTAGAAGGTGGGCGCCTGATTTAAAACATACCCGCATTAGAAGGTGGCGCCTGATTTAAAACATACCCGCATTAGAAGGTGGGGCTACTGATTTAAAACATACCCGCATTAGAAGGTGGGCGCTGATTTAAAACATACCCGCTTTAGAAGGTGGGCGCTGATTTAAAACATACCGCGATTAGAAGGTGGGCGCTGATTTAAAACATACCCGATAGAAGGTGGGCGCTGATTTAAAACATACCGCATTAGAAGGTGGGCGCTGATTTAAAACATACCCGCGTTAGAAGGTGGGCGCTCGATTTAAAACATACCGCGTTAGAAGGTGGGCGCTGATTTAAAACATACCCGCATTAGAAGGTGGGCGCTGATTTAAAACATACCGCATTAGAAGGTGGGCGCTGATTTAAAACATACCGCATTAGAAGGTGGCGCGCTGATTTAAAACATACCCGCATTAGAAGGTGGGCGCTGATTTAAAACATACCCGCATTAGAAGGTGGGCGCTGATTTGTGTCGTCGTGTTGACGTAATGTAAAGTGGGGCCCTATTGCCATGCCATGATAGTTAATGTGTGGACATAAGCGATGCAAAAGTTGAGTAGATGAGAATGCGACCGTAAGTCGAAATACCGTTCTTCCGTGGACACAACACGGTTGGGAACATGTAGTTTAGCATGACGTCTTTGTACAATCTCCAAACATGAAAGTGATTCTTGTAGTGAGTTGCGATGAGGCCCTTGCGAATCTGCTCATAAATGTTGCGACTTCCCCTGCTGTTTCGACCAAGAACACGTACTCAAATAAATTTATGAGTTTTGGGAGGGGAGTTGATTCGCGTTGACTTTGTAGCTTCGGCCCTGGTATTCGCATGTCCTGCTAACTCGGACCCGTAGCCCCTCTCTGCTTCCCAGTCTTGGCCAGCTGTTAATGAAAACATTCGAAAACAATTTGTAGAAATGCATCTTAAAAAATAGAAACATAAAAATTCTATCGAATTTTGATGAAAATGTTTGTTGAAAAATAATTTGCTTATAAGAAATACTGCATATATATATATATATATATATATATATATATATATATATAAAGCAGTGACATGCGGTGAAACAAAGCAAACGTCCTATCCAAAATTCTTCTGGCTGAAGACTTAGTTTGCCGATGCTTTTCCATGTTTATCGGCGTCCTCTGGCAGTGATCCCTTAAAAAATGCCCCAGTTTCTGATATGTGAGAATGACGATCTTTTGAACGGACAAACGAGTCTTGTGTAGATTGCTTTTCTGCCCTATCAGGGTGATCAGATGGGTGCATTTTGTCTTTTGTGAGATAAAGGAGAAAATATTTCCTAATGGTGGGACCGAAGCCGATTTAGGCCGCCTACGTATCCCCATGAGGGAATCAGGTCGTGACGTAGTTCATTACAAGCAAAAGGGGATTGTAAGGATTTTCTAAAATGGGACCGAAGCCGATGTGGCCGCCTACGTATCCCGCCAAGGGAATCAGGTCATAACGTAGTTCATGTTACAAAGAAATGTGTTTCTGGGAAATTTGCAATCTAGGAAACGGAACCCGACATGGGTTCTTTGCGTATCCCGCCAGGGAGCGCAACTTTTACAACATAAGAAATGCATTACATAGGAAAAATCCTAAATGTAGTATCTTTTCACTGCATCCGCGTTGATAGCTTTTGGCCATATTTCACCGTCCATTTCAGCTAGAATTAATGCTCCCCCAGTCAACACCCGGTGAACCATATAAGGCCCTTGCCAGTTAGGTGCGAATTTTCCTTTAGCTTCATTTTGGTGCGGGAATATTCGTTTTAGCACCAATTGCCCCGGTTCGAAAGTCCTTGGTTTTACTTTCCTGTTGAAAGCTTTGGCCATTCTGTTTTGATAAAGTTGTCCGTGGCAGACTGCGTTCAATCGCTTTTCATCAATCAGCATCAATTGTTCGTACCGATTCTGTATCCATTTCGCTTCGTTCACCAACTTCTTGGATAATTCTCAAAGATGGTATTTTCACTTCTGTAACACGACTTCGCTCCATAGACCAATAGATACGGCGTTGCCCGGTAGAAGTCCTGGCGTAGTGCGATATCCCAAAAGTGCCAAGGACAAATGCTCATGCCGGTGCTTGTAATTATCAATCATCTTTCGTAGTATTCTTTTGATGTTTTTGTTGGTCGCTTCGACCGCTCCGTTCATCCGAGGTCGGTATGGAGTGGAATTGCGGTGAGTAATCTTAAACTTTTCGCATATTTCATTCATCGACATCGTTGAGATTAGCTCCATTGTCCGTTATAATTGACTCGGGGATTCCAAATCGACAAATGATGTTATTGCGGACAAAATCAACTACCACTTTCTTTATTCTTGACTTGTGGGACGATGCTTCTACCCACTTTGTGAAATAGTCAATTGCCACTAGAATAAATTTGTGTCCATTTGATGCGGCAGTTCGATAGGGCCAATGACATCCATGCCCCAAGCTGCGAATGGCCAAGGAGAGCTCGTCACATTGAGTTCGTTAGAGGCACCTTGATTAGATCGCCATGAATCGACATCGATGGCATCTTTGCACGAAGTGGATGCAATCTGTTTCCATGGTCATCCAAAAGTATCCTGCTCTCGTAATCTTCTTTGCCAAAGTGAAGCCATTCATATGAGGCCCGCACGTGCCTCCGTGTATCTCTTCAACTAAACTGCTTGCCTCTCGAGCATCAACACATCTTAACAAACCGAGATCCAGAGTCCTCCGATAGAGGATCTCTCCGTTTAGGAAGAAATGGTTTGCTAACCTCCTAAGTGTCCTCTTTTGTATACTGGTTATGCCTTCTGGATATTCACCTATCTTGAGATATCTCTTAATGTCGTGGTACCAAGGCTTTCCATCCAACTCTCCATCTATATTGAAACAATATGCCGGCTGATCCGATAAGCTCACCTTGATGGGATCAATGTAGTTCTTATCCGGATGTTGAATCATGGAGGACAGTGTTGCCAGAGCGTCAGCGAACTCGTTTTGAGTTCGTGGGATATGCTTGAATTCTATCTTGCTGAATTTTTTGCATAATTCTTTCACGCAATGCAGGTAAGGAAGTATCTTCCCGTTCTTGGTCGCCCATTCGCCTTGCACCTGATGAATCAATAAGTCCGAATCACCTATAACCAATAGTTCTTGAATGTTCATATCAACGGCCATTCTAAGTCCGAGTATACAAGCTTCATATTCCGCCATATTGTTGGTGCATGGAAATCGGAGTTTTGCCAAAATTGGGTAGTGTTGACCTGATTCAAATCAAACCGCTCCAATACCAACCCCTTTGAAGTTTGCGGCTCAGTCAAGAACATTCTCCAACCCGGTACTCTTACGAGATGTCTTCTCCAACAAACAAGTACCTTCTCGTCCGGAAAATAAGTCCGAGAGGCATGTATTCTTCATCCACGGGGTTTTCCGCAAGATGGTCGGCTAGTGCTTGTCCTTTGATAGCCTTTTGGGTGACATATATGATGTCGAATTCACTTAACAAGATTTGCCACTTCGCTAGCTTCCCGGTGGGCATGGGCTTCTGAAAAATATATTTGAGCGGGTCCATCCTTGAGATGAGATAAGTGGTATATGCAGACAGATAATGCCTAAACTTTTGCGCAATCCATGTCAAGGCGCAACAAGTGCGTTCCAGCAAAGTATACCGAGCTTCATACGGCGTGAACTTCTTGCTTAAGTAGTATATGGCTTGCTCCTTCTTTCCTGTTTCACCGTGTTGTCCCAGCACGCATCCAAACGCGTTCTCTAACACAGACAGATATAATAACAAAGGCCTTCCGGGCTCTGGAGGTACCAAAACAGGTGGGTTAGACAGATATTCTTTGATTCTATCAAAAGCTTGTTGGCAATCCGTCGTCCATTTGGTAGCAGCGTCTTTCTTCAGTAACTTGAATATCGGCTCACATATCACTGTTGATTGTGCTATGAACATGCTGATGTAATTGAGGCGACCAAGGAAACTCATCACGTCTTTTCGACTCTTTGGAGGAGGCAAGTCTTGAATAGCTTTTACCTTCGAGGGGTCTAATTCAATACCTCTTCTACTCACGATGAAACCTAGCAGCTTCCCAGCAGGGACACCAAACGCACACTTTGCAGGGTTTAATTTTAGGTTATACCGCCTCAGCCGATCAAAGAACTTCTCTAAATCCGTCAAGTGATCCGAAGTCTTTCGCGACTTAATAATAACGTCATCCACGTAGACCTCTATTTCTTTGTGGATCATATCGTGAAAAATGGTAGTCATGGCCCTCATGTAGGTGGCACCTGCATTCTTGAGTCCGAACGGCATTACCCGATAACAGTATACTCCCCAAGGTGTAGTGAATGCTGTCTTCTCTGCATCTTCCTCATCCATCAAGATTTGGTGGTAACCAGCAAAGCAATCAACAAATGATTGTAATTCATGCTTTGCACAGTTGTCAATGAGTATGTGAATATTTGGAAGATGGAAGTCATCCTTCGGACTGACCTTGTTGAGATCCCGATAATCCACGCATACTCGTATCTTTCCATCTTTCTTTGGCACCGGTACAATGTTGGCCAACCAAGTGGGGTATCTTGTGACTCGAATGACCTTTGCATCGAATTGCTTGGACACCTCTTCCTTGACCCTTAAGCTCAAATCAGCTTGATTTTCCTTGGTTTTTGTTTCACCGAGGGTAGGATGGATCGATAGGCAATCTATGCGAAACAATATCCGTGCTCAACCCTGGCATCTCCTCATAAGACCAAGCAAAAACGGCGATATAATGTCTCAAAAGATCCGAGAGTTCTCTCCTTTGTGGGGCGTTCAGATGGAACGATTCTTGTTTCTTTCACATTTTCTGCATCCCCCAAATTTATTGCCTCAGTTTCTTCTAAATTTGGCTTTGGTTTATTCTCAAAATGTTCCAATTCCTCTGTCAATTCTTCTGGTTGCGAGTCTTCCTCATACTCTTCGAAGTCCTGTTCATTGTTTGGATTTTGTTTGTTTGTTTCATTACATGTCACATTCACATTATCGATGTATTTATTAGTTTGCATGCTGAAAGAGAAAAGAAAATTAGTAAACAAAACAAATTTTTAAATAGCAAAAGAAATGTGGATTTGTCATTTAAGCTTTCAAAAGAGGGAGGCAAAACACATTAAAATGCATAGATGCGATTCAAGCCTCAATTAGAATCGCATTGTTTCAAAAAGTACTAAGGTAATTTCTACCAAGCTTCCCGGAGAAACAGGGCCGGGGCACAGGTCCAATTTTTCAAAATATCTCCACGTTCTGCATCCCAAATAGTTGGGCCTTCATCAAAATCATCCAGAATTACATTGCATTCCATTTCTTCTTCTGCAATGAAAAGGCTTTTGAGTCCTTCCGCGAGGTCGTCTGCATCATCTTCATTCGACTCCTGAGCGGCATATGCTTTGACAAATGACTGATTCAAGGGTGGAACAGGCTTTGGCAAGGGAGTGTCCCTTTTCTTTCGGAGGTTGACTGATAAGACTTCTTTAGAAGTGGGTTTGTATCCGAGACCAAAAGTATCCTTCTTACTGAGCAAGTGAACAGGCTCCACCATACCTTCTAAATTCAATCCGAGGCCTCGACCGGGCTTAAAGCCATTCTTCAACATTTCCTGGGCCACCATTGTGAGGACCCGGGGTAACTTCAATATTTCAGCTTTGGAGGCACATGTAATTTCTCTGACATGGAAGACGCACTCCATCCAAAGGTATCTACGCTTTCAACAAAGAGGATCTGGTCTCTTCTGACATATTGAATTGCTCCCTTCTCCGTGTACCACGACCTCGTGATGATCCCAGACAAACTTCAAACTCTGATGTAGGGTAGAAGGAACTGCACCAGCCACATGGATCCAAGGTCTTCCCATTAGTAGGTTATAGCCGGTAGATATGTCTAGCACTTGGAATTCTACGACGAACTCTACGGGCCCCACTTGTAATGTTAAATCCATTTCTCCCATAACGCTCTTTTGGGCTCCATCAAAACCTTTAACTCTCACATGACTTTCGCGAATCTTTCCAATGCTAATTCCCAAGGCTCGGAGAGTCGTCGCGAGACAAATATTGACGGCTGAGCCTCCATCAATCAATACCTTAGAAATGAACTTGTTCATGCACTTTACTGTTATGTTCAAAGCTTTGTTGTGGCCCAAACCCTCAGGTGGCAATTCTTTGTCATGAAAAGAGACTTTATGGGCCTCTAAAATCTGTCCGACTAAAGCCGAGAGTTTCTCGCCCGTGGTCTCTCTCGGAACATAAGCTTCTTTGAGTACTTCCAATAAAGCGCGTCCGTGGTCCGGAGAATTCATCAACAATGATAGCAAAAAAATCTGAGCCGATGTTTTCTTCAATTGCTCTACAACGGAATACTCCTTGGTTGGCATTTTCCTCCAGAACTCTTCCACTTCAGCCATTACAACCCTTTTGGATTGTCTGCAGGGCATAACATCGTCCGGATCTGGTCATACCAATGACGACAACTTCTACAATTTGTTTCTCCTTTTCCTTGCTCTTTTCCCCAATCGAATAGCTCCAAGGGGCGGTTTTGGTATCGTGACAGACGTCACCATCCGCGATTTCGGAGGAAGTACTTCCACTTCAAACGGTGCCCTCACTTGAACTGTAATTATAGGGGTGATCAAAGCCGATGATTCAACCCTTTCCTCTGTTCGGATCGGCACAATGGTCCCTTCCAAACTGTTTTCTTCATCAACGGTAATCATGTTTATATTGGCATTGTCATGATTTGGCAAAGGGTTATTATTTACATTAGGGGAAGGTCCTTTCAGTTGGATAATTCCCTCTTTGATCAAAGCCTCGATCTTGTCTTTGAGGGCAAAACAAACTCCAGTGTCATGTCCGGTGATCCCCGAGTGGTACGCACAATGCTTAGTTTCATCATACGACCTGGGAATAGGATTGGGGATATGCCCTGGGATGGGTTGGAGTATTCCTTCGGTCCTCAATCTTTCATATAGTTGGGCTAGAGGTTCGGCTAATGGTGTATATGTCTTGACTGGCCTTCTTTCGTAATTTGCCCGGGGTCTGGGAGTATTTGGTGGATGGTTTTGCGGCTGAGGCAGATGTGTGGGTTGATACTGTGGGGAATTTCTATAGGTAGGTGCTCGTGGTGGGCTATATATTGGTTGGGTATGATAGACAGGGTAGGGACCAGGTGGGTATTGATAGTAAGGCTGAGGGCTTTGGGTGTATGGGTAATAATAGGAAGGATGAGGACTTTGGTTGTTTTGATTGTAGTAGGGAGGCTGGGGTGATGGCATTTGGTAGGTTGACATTTGATTTGGCCTATGTTTCTGAACTGTCACCACAGAGGACACTCCATCTCTCTTCCTCTTTACTGCTCCCTCAAATGAGTCCGACTGGATTGTCTCACTTGTTGCTTGCAATGCTACAAAGTTTGTAATTCTTCCTGTTCTGATTCCCTCTTCTATGAAATCTCCCATCCTTATAACTTCAGAGAAACTTCGTCCTATGACGCTTATCATTCTCTCATAGTATGTTGCATCTTTCAAAGATTGTACAAAGAGAGTGTTCATCTCACTTTCTTCTATCGGGGGTTGAACTTTCGCTGCTTCTGCCCTCCACTTCATGGCGTATTCTCTGAAGGTCTCTGTGGGCTTCTTTTCCAACTTCATCAGATAAAATCTGTCCAAGACTGTGTCAGTGTTGAATTTAAATCATCCACGAAATCTTGTGCCATCGTGCCCCAATTACGCCATTTTTGCGGGTTTTGGCTCGTGTACCGTCAGTGCTTCTCTGTTAAACTCCTTACGAACAATTTCATTATGATGGCCTGGTCTTTACCTACCCCAATCAGTTTGTCACAAGATGATCTTAAATGAGCGTGAGGATTTCCTTTCCCATCAAACAAACCAAATTTTGGCACCTTATATCCTACAGTGCAATTCAATGTCTGATGCATGCACAAATCTTCGTGACTCGAGTCCTTCATGTCCCTTGCTGGTTTGTATATTCTTGAATGCCTCTTTTAGGTCAGAATCTCTCTCGCCACACTTTCATCGGTTCGATCCTCACCCGCTTTGTCCATTTCTTCACACCGCCAATTTCCTGAAGAGTCATGTTTGGTGTTGCGGTAGTAAAGGTTGGGCTTCCATTACATATATCGGCGGCACATACCGCTTTGTGATCGGCGATGTGTGCCATCAATATGTGTTGGTCTGGCTGGGTGATTTTTGCGTGGAATGGGTGTTTTGGATGAGTGTGGTAATTTGGGTATGTGGAGTTGTGAATGAGGCTGGATCATTTTGTAGCGGGTTTTGTTGTGGACTTGCTTGCGGGTTAGTGTGTTGTGGATTGGTTTTGCATAGTGGCGAATTATCGGGGAGGTTTTGGGGAAATGGCGGTTCAGGAGATGAGAAAATTTGTGGTGCAGTTGCATTCGTCCCTTGTTCAGGGAGTGGGGTATTGGCGCTAATGGACAGGTTGGTGAGATTTTGGAGCCGCTCTATCTCAGTCTGCATGGCTGCCATCTGTTGTAACAGTTGGGCGATGTATTTTTCTTGGACGGTAGTATCTCTATTTTCTGAAGCCTCTGGTTCATCTCTGGAAAGAGTGATAAGTTCCAGGCCAGTCTGTTCGGATGCATCTGAATCAGTCATTTGGCTGAAGGATTGTGCCTTTGACCTCGTGAAGTAGGGATGATCCGCCAGCTTTAGTCAACGCAAATCAACCTTTGGGAAAATAATCTAGACAAAATAAACCTTCTAAAAAAAATTGAAGAAAATCAAGTTAGTATAAGGTGAGTAATTATTGCTTTAAATAATATGCACATAGTGAAAAAGCAGGAGAAAACAACAAAATGATTGTAAGACAATTAAATGCGCATCCTAATATGCATGGAGCCTCCCTTATGCCGGAGGTGGGCCTAAACGCCAGATATGCGGGATTACGACAGATTTGATCCAAGCTGCTAAACTGCAATGCTTTGTCGGAAATGAGACAAAATGAATGTACATTTTCCTTCAGCATGTCATGATTAGTCTTGGATTAGTCTATCCTTATCACGCTACACATAATATGATGATTGGTCGTTGGGTTGTGAGACCCGTAGACATCTTTGGCGGATTTCTTAATTGTGGAGTCGATACCAAGGATCGACCCACCTAAGGTGTATGCATGCATGACTTAAAATAAAGGGTGGTATAGCTCTATCTTAAATTTTCTAAGATTTGGCTGACTAGACACAAGGTTCCCGAGCGGACTACTCGAGTGAGAAGGCTACGCGGCCACCGGATGGTCCGGTCACTCCGCGCATACGCCAACTCTCCTAAAATTTGGTAGATTGAAAGAAATTTGCGGGTGCGCAAAACACACCTCGCGTGTAGTGTGTGATAGTGTCAATTTTCCAGAGTGGAAGAAATATGAGCGAAATGCCAATTTAAGATAAGCAGTAAAAATATGAAAATTAAAGCAGTTATGCATGCAAAAAATTTCACAAAGGAAACAAATCAAAGCATTACATCAAACAAAGAGTGAAAGTAAAGCACAATTATAATTAACCTAAATTTTGCTATGGTTAAGAACCTGAAAAGTTCCCCAGCGGAGTCGCCATTCTGTCGCGCCCTATTTTGACCTGCTCGGGTCAAAGCGGAGCACGGACGTGTTCGGGGTGATTCCTGGGTAAAAGGGTTGAGGAGTCGCCACCTAATTATTTTTACGGTGAATTAGGACACCTAAATATTTAAACTAAGTGCTGCAATGTAAACTCCAATTTTAAGGTCATGAAACTAGCGAGATTCTAGGTAAGGGTTCTTTATTATCCTAAAGGGAAGGGGTTAGGCATCCTTTAAGATCCGCTAACTTATGTTATCCGTCAAACTCGCTTTAATTATTGCTAGAAAAATGCATGTTTTACAAGTATAATAGATTAAAAGATGTTTGCAAATAATTAGTAAATGATGCATTTTATACAAGTACATATTCAGATGACATAAAAAGAAAGATACATGTAAAGTTTTGAAAAATATGTATTTGTGACAATAAATTATTTATACTATCAAAGAGGTAAAATTTTGGGAATCATTGAATTGTAATTTGACAAAAAGATAAACTTATCCGGAATGATTAATAAAGCAAATAAAGATGACAAAGTTGTTTTTGAAAATTTTGAATACGCGTGACGAGCCTAAAATAAATAAACTAGCGAAGGATTTCTAAGTTTGAATTCAACCGAGCCTACAAATAAATAAGCTAGCGACGGGTTTCAAATCTTAAACTACCTTATGAATTAATCCTAAGTTTGCCTATTCTAAGCATTTCAATAGTTACATACGTGCGATAAATAATATTACAATACAAAGCGGGATAAAGCTGAATTAAAGAAAGAAATAAAATAAATAAACTCCGAGGAATAATTCGTCGTTATTTACTTTAATCCCTGCAAGCTGTCAAAAACAAACGATTAGAAACAGTTAAATACAAATAACTCCATATCCGCATTCAAAACAGTGAATGTTTTGATCACGGAGGGCTCAGACTTAAATTTTGAAAAGAGCATTTCAATCACGTCGTGGCTGCAAACATATGACTAATGTGGTTATTTTGATTACCTCGCCTACTAAACGTGTCGGTCTCTCGGGTGAAATAGAAAAGATCACTATAATCACGTCGTGGCTGCGAATATATAACTTGTTGGTTATTTTAGTCACCTCGCCTACTAAACATGTTGATCTTGGATGAAATAAAGGTTTAAGTCTTCATCATTGCCCGTAGTTATATTTCCGCCTTTGCAACTGTGGAGGCCTCAAAATCGACGGATATTTTTCATCGGCCAGTGTAGTATCGTGTTCAAATCAGCAAAATTAAATCAAAGCGAAGCGGCAGCAGTAGCGATAGCGATGAGCGAGCATAGCGAGTGAAGCGTAAAAAAAGAACAGAGGCAATTTCTGAAAAAAGAAAGACGCGATGTTTATTTTAAAACAGTAAAACAGTGATATCTGTGGCAAAGATATTTAAAACAGTAAATTGAAAAAAAAACAGTAATCTGAAACCGAGCAATGAACTGAAACAGAAAAAAAAGACTGAGCAAAGCGCGTATTTGTTCAAAACAAGAAACAATGATATCCGTCGCAAGAAATTTAAAACAGTAAACTTAATAACAATAATATATCCGTTGTACGGATGTCTAAAACAGTTAAACTAAATAAAAAAAAAACAGAGAAGCGAAACGAAAGAAAAGCGCGGCCTCGAATTCAATTTCGTCGGCCTTAATGCGATATTGATAAAACAAGAAACAAAGGCCAAAGAAACGAGCAAAGGAGCGCTTAAAATATCCGACCCGAGTTATGAAATTCTCGAAATATTCAAATCGGTCGCCTGACCCGGTCATGATTCAAACCCAAATCGATTTCAAAGACCAATTTTCGATAACCAAGAACAAGAATACGAAATGCAAGAATTTCAAATGTTCAATCGTCAACCCGACCGTCGATCTGACCGGATCGATGATCCAAACTCAATCGATTTCAACAATCAATTCAGATAACCAATAATAAGAAAATGAAATGCAAGAATTTGAAAATGTTACCTAAACCGTCGATTGACCGGTCGTTGATCTGACCCGAATCGATGGTCCAAATCCGAATCGATTTTAACACCAAATTCAGATAACCAATAACAAGAAAATGAAATGCAAGAATTCAAAATAATACCTAAGTCGGTCGACCGACCGGTCGATGACCGACCGGATCAGTGGTCCAAACCCGAATCAGATTTTAACACCAAATTCAGATAACCAACATACATAAATATGAAATGCAAGAGTTTTGAAATGTTACCCAAACCGGGTCGACCCGACCCGAGTCAGTGACCCGACCCGAGTCAGTGACCCGACCCGAATCAGAAATTCAACCCGAAATCAGATATTCACCAATTCAAATAACCAACATACAGGAATATAAAGATGCAAGAATTCTGAAATGTTACCCAAATCGGGTCGACCCGAACCGGGTCGACCCGATCCGGGTCAGTGCCCCGACCCGAATCAGAAATTCAACCTGAAATCAGATATTCACCAATTCAGATAACCAACATACAGGAATATAAAGATGCAAGAATTCTGAAAATAATACCCGAACCCGGGTCAGTGACCCGGGTCGACCCGACCCGACCCGAATCATATGTCGAAATCAGAGAATCAAAAGTGGAGAACAAACCTTTTCGGACTTGATTCTTGAATAACAAGGAAGGCAAATGTTTGAAATCAAGAACACAACAAAGATTTATATATTGAATCGTTTTTTCCAAAAATCCTCCGAAAAAATCCCCTCCAAAATGAAGAACAATATGGGGTATTTATAGGTACTCAACCCAACGTT